>OZ005651.1:361652116-362852116 GCA_963930645.1 Salticus scenicus
AAATCGCTTTTTAGACAGTTTTGTGAGTCAGATGGGTTCGGAATCTTAAAAACAGTGTGCACGCGAAGGAAGAAAGTTGTCTTGAGTCCAAAAACGTGAAAAAAATGAATGTATAAGGAAAAGAAACAAAAGGGCGGTATTGGTTTAAATGGCCTTTTTAACTATTTCGTGAGTCAGATGGGTTCGGAATCATCAAAAAAGTGCGTACGCGAAGGAGGAAAGTTGTTTTGAGTGCAAAAACGTGAAAAAAATGAATGTATAAAGAAAAGAAGCAAAAGGGAGGTATTGGTTTAAATGGTCTTATAGACGATTTTGTGAGTCATATGGGTTCGGAATCATAAAAAAAGTGTGTACGCGAAGGAGTAAAGTTGTTTTGAGTGCAAAAACGTGAAAAAAATGAATGTATAAGGAAAAGAAACAAAAGGGAGGTATTGGTTTAAATGGTCTTTTAGGCGATTTTGTGAGTCAGATGGGTTCGGAATCATAAAAACAGTGTGTACGCGAAGGAGGAAAGTTGTCTTGAGTGCAAAAACGTAAGAAAAATGAATGAATAAGGAAAAGAAACAAAAGGGCGGTATTGGTTTAAATGGCCTTTTTAACGATTTTGTGAGTCACATGGGTTCGGAATCATAAAAAAAGTGTGTACACGAATGAGTAAAGTTGTTTTGAGTGCAAAAACGTGGGAAAAATGAATGCATAAGGAAAAGAAACAAAAGGGCGGTATTGGTTTAAATGGCTTTTTAGACAGTTTTGTGAGTCAGATAGGTTCGGAATCTTAAAAACAGTGTGTACGCGAAGGAGGAAAGTTGTCTTGAGTGCAAAAACGTAAGAAAAATGAATGAATAAGGAAAAGAAACAAAAGGGCGGTATTGGTTTAAATGGCCTTTTTAACGATTTTGTGAGTCATATGGGTTCGGAATCATAAAAAAAGAGTGTACGCGAAGGAGGAAAGTTGTTTTGAGTGCAAAAACGTGGAAAAAATGAATATATATGAAAAAGAAACAAAAGGGCGGTATTGGTTTAAATGGCCTTTTTAGACAGTTTTGTGAGTCAGATGGGTTCGGAATCTTAAAAACAGTGTGTACGAGAAGGAGGAAAGTTGGAAAAACGTGGAAAAAGTGAATGTATAAGGAAAAGAAACAAAAGGGCGGTATTGGTTTAAATGGCCTTTTTAACGATTTTGTGAGTCATATGGGTTCGGAATCATAAAAAAAGTGTGTACACGAAGGAGGAAAGTTGTTTTGAGTGCAAAAACGTGGAAAAAATGAATGTATATGAAAAAGAAACAAAAGGGCGGTATTGGTTTAAATGGCTTTTTAGACTGTTTTGTGAGTCAGATGGGTTCGGAATCTTAAAAACAGTGTGTACGAGAAGGAGGAAAGTTGGAAAAACGTGGAAAAAGTGAATGCATAAGGAAAAGAAACAAAAGGGCGGTATTGGTTTAAATGGCCTTTTTAACGATTTTGTGAGTCAGATGGGTTCGAAATCATAAAAAAAGTGTGTACACGAAGGAGGAAAGTTGTTTCGAGTGCAAAAACGTGAAAAAAATGAATGTACAAGGAAAAGAAACAAAAGGGAGGTATTGGTTTAAATGGTCTTTTAGGCGATTTTGTGAGTCAGATGGGTTCGGAATCATAAAAACAGTGTGTACGCGAAGGAGGAAAGTTGTCTTGAGTGCAAAAACGTAAGAAAAATGAATGCATAAGGAAAAGAAACAAAAGGGCGGTATTGGTTTAAATGGCTTTTTAGACAGTTTTGTGAGTCAGATGGGTTCGGAATCTTGAAAACAGTGTGTACGCGAAGGAGGAAAGTTTTCTAGAGTGCAAAAACGTAAGAAAAATGAATCATAAAAACAGTGTGTACGTGAAGGAGGGAAGTTGTCCTGAGTGCAAACACGTAAGAAAATGAATGTATAAGGAAAAGAAACAAAAGGGCGTTATTGGTTTAAATGGCTTTTTAGACAGTTTTGTGAGTCAGATAGGTTCGGAATCTTAAAAACAGTGTGTACGCGAAGGAGGAAAAATGTCTAGAGTGCAAAAACGTAAGAAAAATGAATGCATAAGGAAAAGAAACAAAAGGGTGGTATTGGATTAAAATGGCCTTTTTAACGATTTTGTGAGTCAGATGGGTTTTGAATCATAAAAAAAGTGTGTACACGAAGGAGGAAAGATGTCTTGAATTCAAAAACGTAAGAAAAATGAATACATAAGGAAAAGAAACAAAAGGGCGGACTTGGTTTAAATGGTCTTTTGGACGGTTTTTTTAGTCAGATGGGTTCGGAATCTTAAAAGCAGTGTGTACGCGAAGGAGAAAAGTTGATTCGAGTGCAAAAACGTGAAAAAAATGAATGCATAAGGAAAAGAAACAAAAGGGCGGTATTGGTTTAAATGGCTTTTTAGACAGTTTTGTGAGTCAGATGGGTTCGGAATCTTAAAAGCAGTGTGTACCCGAAGGAGGAAAGTTGATTCGAGTGCAAAAACGTGAAAAAAATGAATGCATAAGGAAAAGAAACAAAAGGGCGGTATTGGTTTAAATGTCTTTTTAGACAGTTTTGTGAGTCAGATGGGTTCGGAATCTTAAAAACAGTGTGTACGAGAAGGAGGAAAGTTGGAAAAACGTGGAAAAAGTGAATGTATAAGGAAAAGAAACAAAAGGGCGGTATTGGTTTAAATGGCCTTTTTAACGATTTTGTGAGTCAGATGGGTTCGAAATCATAAAAACAGTGTGTACGCGAAGGAGGAAAGTTGTCTTGAGTGCAAAAACGTGAAAAAAATGAATGCATAAGGAAAAGAAACAAAAGGGCGGTATTGGTTTAAATGGCATTTTAGACAGTTTTGTGAGTCAGATGGGTTCGGAATCTTAAAAGCAGTGTGTACGCGAAGGAGGAAAGTTGTCTTGAGTGCAAAAACGTAAGAAAAATGAATGCATAAGGAAAAGAAACAAAAGGGCGGAATTGGTTTAAATGGTCTTTTAGGCGATTTTGTGAGTCAGATGGGTTCGGAATCATAAAAACAGTGTGTACGCGAAGGAGGAAAGTTGTCTTGAGTGCAAAAACGTAAGAAAAATGAATGTATAAGGAAAAGAAATCAAAGGGCGGCATTGGATTAAATGGCCTTTTTAACGATTTTGTGAGTCATATGGGTTCGGAATGAGTGTACGCGAAGGAGGAAAGTTGTTTTGAGTGCAAAAACGTGGAAAAAATGAATATATATGAAAAAGAAACAAAAGGGCGGTATTGGTTTAAATGGCCTTTTTAGACAGTTTTGTGAGTCAGATGGGTTCGGAATCTTAAAAACAGTGTGTACGAGAAGGAGGAAAGTTGGAAAAACGTGGAAAAAGTGAATGTATAAGGAAAAGAAACAAAAGGGCGGTATTGGTTTAAATGGCCTTTTTAACGATTTTGTGAGTCATATGGGTTCGGAATCATAAAAAAAGTGTGTACACGAAGGAGGAAAGTTGTTTTGAGTGCAAAAACGTGGAAAAAATGAATGTATATGAAAAAGAAACAAAAGGGCGGTATTGGTTTAAATGGCTTTTTAGACTGTTTTGTGAGTCAGATGGGTTCGGAATCTTAAAAACAGTGTGTACGAGAAGGAGGAAAGTTGGAAAAACGTGGAAAAAGTGAATGCATAAGGAAAAGAAACAAAAGGGCGGTATTGGTTTAAATGGCCTTTTTAACGATTTTGTGAGTCAGATGGGTTCGAAATCATAAAAAAAGTGTGTACACGAAGGAGGAAAGTTGTTTCGAGTGCAAAAACGTGAAAAAAATGAATGTATAAGGAAAAGAAACAAAAGGGAGGTATTGGTTTAAATGGTCTTTTAGGCGATTTTGTGAGTCAGATGGGTTCGGAATCATAAAAACAGTGTGTATGCGAAGGAGGAAAGTTGTCTTGAGTGCAAAAACGTAAGAAAAATGAATGCATAAGGAAAAGAAACAAAAGGGCGGTATTGGTTTAAATGGCTTTTTAGACAGTTTTGTGAGTCAGATGGGTTCGGAATCTTAAAAACAGTGTGTACGCGAAGGAGGAAAGTTTTCTAGAGTGCAAAAACGTAAGAAAAATGAATCATAAAAACAGTGTGTACGCGAAGGAGGGAAGTTGTCCTGAGTGCAAAAACGTAAGAAAAGGAATGTATAAGGAAAAGAAACAAAAGGGCGTTATTGGTTTAAATGGCTTTTTAGACAGTTTTGTGAGTCAGATGGGTTCGGAATCTTAAAAACAGTGTGCACGCGAAGGAAGAAAGTTGTCTTGAGTCCAAAAACGTGAAAAAAATGAATGTATAAGGAAAAGAAACAAAAGGGCGGTATTGGTTTAAATGGCCTTTTTAACTATTTCGTGAGTCAGATGGGTTCGGAATCATCAAAAAAGTGCGTACGCGAAGGAGGAAAGTTGTTTTGAGTGCAAAAACGTGAAAAATATGAATGTATAAAGAAAAGAAGCAAAAGGGAGGTATTGGTTTAAATGGTCTTATAGACGATTTTGTGAGTCATATGGGTTCGGAATCATAAAAAAAGTGTGTACGCGAAGGAGTAAAGTTGTTTTGAGTGCAAAAACGTGAAAAAAATGAATGTATAAGGAAAAGAAACAAAAGGGAGGTATTGGTTTAAATGGTCTTTTAGGCGATTTTGTGAGTCAGATGGATTCGGAATCATAAAAACAGTGTGTACGCGAAGGAGGAAAGTTGTCTTGAGTGCAAAAACGTAAGAAAAATGAATGAATAAGGAAAAGAAACAAAAGGGCGGTATTGGTTTAAATGGCCTTTTTAACGATTTTGTGAGTCATATGGGTTCGGAATCATAAAAAAAGTGTGTACACGAATGAGTAAAGTTGTTTTGAGTGCAAAAACGTGGGAAAAATGAATGCATAAGGAAAAGAAACAAAAGGGCGGTATTGGTTTAAATGGCTTTTTAGACAGTTTTGTGAGTCAGATAGGTTCGGAATCTTAAAAACAGTGTGTACGCGAAGGAGGAAAGTTGTCTTGAGTGCAAAAACGTAAGAAAAATGAATGAATAAGGAAAAGAAACAAAAGGGCGGTATTGGTTTAAATGGCTTTTTAGACTGTTTTGTGAGTCAGATGGGTTCGGAATCTTAAAAACAGTGTGTACGAGAAGGAGGAAAGTTGGAAAAACGTGGAAAAAGTGAATGCATAAGGAAAAGAAACAAAAGGGCGGTATTGGTTTAAATGGCCTTTTTAACGATTTTGTGAGTCAGATGGGTTCGAAATCATAAAAAAAGTGTGTACGCGAAGGAGGAAAGTTGTTTTGAGTGCAAAAACGTGGAAAAAATGAATGTATAAGGAAAAGAAACAAAAGGGCGGTATTCGTTTAAATGGCCTTTTTAACTATTTTGTGAGTCAGATGGGTTCCGAATCATAAAAAAAGTGTGTACACGAAGGAGGAAAGATGTCTTGAGTGCAGAAACGTAAGAAAAATGAATGCATAAGGAAAAGAAACAAAAGGGCGGAATTGGTTTAAATGGTCTTTTGGACGGTTTTGTTAGTCAGATGGGTTCGGAATCTTAAAAGCAGTGTGTACGCGAAGGAGGAAAGTTGTTTCGAGTGCAAAAACGTGAAAAAAATGAATGCATAAGGAAAAGAAACAAAAGGGCGGTATTGGTTTAAATGGCTTTTTAGACAGTTTTGAGAGTCAGATGGGTTCGGAATCTTAAAAGCAGTGTGTACGCGAAGGAGGAAAGTTGTCTTGAGTGCAAAAACGTAAGAAAAATGAATGCATAAGAAAAAAAAAAGGGGGCGGAATTGGTTTAAATGGCCTTGTAGACGCTTTTGTGAGTCAGGTGGGTTCGAAATCATAAAAAAAGTGTGTACCAGAAGTAGGGAAGTTCGAAAAACGTTTAAAAAATGAATGTATGAGGAAAAGAAACAAAAGGGCGGTATTGGTTTAAATGGCTTTTTAGACAGTTTTGTGAGTCAGATGGGTTCGGAATCTTAAAAACAGTGTGTACGAGAAGGAGGAAAGTTGGAAAAACGTGGAAAAAGTGAATGTATAAGGAAAAGAAACAAAAGGGCGGTATTGGTTTAAATGGCCTTTTTAACGATTTTGTGAGTCATATGGGTTCGGAATCATAAAAAAAGTGTGTACGCGAAGGAGGAAAGTTGTTTTGAGTGCAAAAACGTGGAAAAAATGAATGTATAAGGAAAAGAAACAAAAGGGCGGTATTCGTTTAAATGGCCTTTTTAACTATTTTGTGAGTCAGATGGGTTCGGAATCATAAAAAAAGTGTGTACGCGAAGGAGGAAAGTTGTCTTGAGTGCAAAAACATAAGAAAAATGAATGCATAAGGAAAAGAAACAAAAGTGCGGAATTGGTTTAAATGGCCTTGTAGACGCTTTTGTGAGTCAGGTGGGTTCGGAAACATAAAAAAGTGTGTACGAAAAGGAGGAATGTTGTTTTGAGTGCAAAAACGTAAGAAAAATGAATTCATAAGGAAAAGAAATCAAAGGGCGGTATTGGATTAAATGGCCTTTTTAACGATTTTGTGAGTCAGATGGGTTCGGAATCATTTAAACAGTGTGTACGCGAAGGAGGGAAGTTGTCTTGAGTGCAGAAACGTGGGAAAAATGAATGCATAAGAAAAAGAAACAAAAGGGCGGTATTGGTTTAAATGGCTTTTTAGACAGTTTTGTGAGTCAGATGGGTTCGGAATCTTAAAAACAGTGTGTACGCGAAGCAGGAAAGTTGTTTTGAGTGCAAAAACGTGAAAAAAATGAATGTATAAGGAAAAGAAACAAAAGGGAGGTATTGGTTTAAATGGTCTTTTAGGCGATTTTGTGAGTCAGATGGGTTCGGAATCATAAAAACAGTGTGTACGCGAAGGAGGAAAGTTGTCTTGAGTGCAAAAACGTAAGAAAAATGAATGCATAAGGAAAAAAAAAAGGGCGGAATTGGTTTAAATGGCCTTGTAGACGCTTTTGTGAGTCAGGTGGGTACGAAATCATAAAAAAAGTGTGTACCAGAAGGAGGGAAGATGGAAAAACGTGGAAAAAATGAATATATATGAAAAAGAAACAAAAGGGCGGTATTGGTTTAAATGGCCTTTTTAGACAGTTTTGTGAGTCAGATGGGTTCGGAATCTTAAAAACAGTGTGTACGAGAAGGAGGAAAGTTGTCTTGAATGCAAAAACGTAAGAAAAATGAATGCATAAGAAAAAAAAAAAAAGTCGGAATTGGTTTAAATGGCCTTGTAGACGCTTTTTTGAGTCAGGTGGGTTCGGAATCTTAAAATCAGTGTGTACGCGAAGTAGGAAAGTTGTTTTGAGTGCAAAAACGTGGAAAAAATGAATATATAAGTAAAAGAAACATAAGGGCGGTATTGGTTTAAATGGCCTTTTTAACGATTTTGTGAGTCAGATGGGCTCGGAATCTTAAAATCAGTGTGTACGCGAAGGAGGAAAGTTGTTTTGAGTGCAAAAACGTGGAAAAAATGAATGTATAAGGAAAAGAAACATAAGGGCGGTATTGGTTTAAATGGCCTTTTAGACGGTTTTGTGAGTCAGGTGGGTTCGGAATCTTAAAATCAGTGTGTACGCGAAGGAGAAAAGTTGTTTTGAGTGCAAAAACGTGGAAAAAATGAATGTATAAGGAAAAGAAACATAAGGGCGGTATTGGTTTAAATGGCTTTTTAGACAGTTTTGTGAGTCAGATGGGTTCGGAATCTTAAAAACAGTGTGTACGCGAAGGAAGAAAGTTGTCTTGAGTGCAAAAACGTAAGAAAAATGAATGAATAAGGAAAAGAAACAAAAGGGCGGTATTGGTTTAAATGGCCTTTTTAACGATTTTGTGAGTCATATGGGTTCGGAATCATAAAAAAAGTGTTTACACGAATGAGTAAAGTTGTTTTGAGTGCAAAAACGTGTAAAAAATTGATGCATAAGGAAAAGAAACAAAAGGGCGGTATTGGTTTAAATGGCTTTTTAGACAGTTTTGTGAGTCAGATAGGTTCGGAATCTTAAAAACAGTGTGTACGCGAAGGAGGAAAAATGTCTAGAGTGCAAAAACGTAAGAAAAATGAATGCATAAGGAAAAGAAACAAAGGGGTGGTATTATATTAACTCTATAATTCCCACGGCCAGGAAATTCAGAAAGCCTCAGGATCCCAAACAAATAGCCGAGTCTACGGTCTCTACTTTCCCCTCTTTTTATTGTTCACTCTGCAGACCACGTCGTTAAGGAGCTCCCTCAAAGTCTGGAGTAAGAAGATAGTCCTTTTTCCTTCCATCAGAATCTGACATAAAGTTACACCCCTCAATTAGCGTCTACGTAACAGATAAGAAGAGAAATCGTAAACATATGTCTTGTTGTGTATGTGTAAAGAGAATTATTCCAGTTGTCGAAATAGTATTTTATTATTTAAATTTCCTTTAGAGAATGAAAATTTGAATTCGGGGTTCAAATTTCAAAATTATTATAATATCAAATAATTGGATTTGTGATATAAATTTTGAATTGCTTCCGCAAAGTAAAAGGAATATTGCTAATGTAAAAAGCTCGGGAGTATATAAAATTTACAATTATTTTCAAAGTGAAAGTAATACATGAAAATTTATTAACAAAGAAAATGAATTTCATCTAAAACAATTAATTATTAAACCCAAGCGAAAATTAAAGGAACCTATGTAATAAGTATTATTTTTACAATAATAAAAATTTGACATTTTTTCTCTTTTTATAATGTTAAGAGAAATGTACTTCCTATTATTTGAAAAAAAAATGCTGAGTTAGCGGTAATTGAAATTCATGAGTTATAACGTATTTATGCTAATAAAACGTTTTAAATCTGTGTAGGTATGGTGGGGTAGAGAATAAGGCTAACTGTTGGCAATAGATACCTAGGAAGGGGTAGACTTCCTTCCGCGGGGGTCTTTCTAAGGATCCTACACATATTCATGCGTGTTTCGGAGAAAAACACGAAATGTTTGAACTAGCGCGACATGGTGTTGAACCTGGACTATTTCGTCTACCAGCTTAGAAAGTAAAACCTCTCGGCCACTGGTTCAGCTTTAAGTATCTGTGAAAGAAATTTCAGGGACTACTTCGCATATTAACTTTCTGAATATACTCCCTTAAAATGTTTATTATCACCTTTTAAAATTACACTGAATGTATAACTAAAAAGCTAATCCTTCTTACTATTAAATGAGTTAAAGTTATATAGGTATAGACATAAGTCCGGCAATATAATTTTACTAAATTTTAAAATATAATATTTTATACCTGCACTTAGCGAATTTTTTGTTGTATTAGTCTATGATTTTTTTTTCTTTCTTTTTGTATCACTGTTGCTTTTTTTTTCTGGTATGTTTGTTTTTTTCACTAATAAATGCATTGTCTTTGGATTCCTTTTCCGATTTTAATTTTTATTCTTACAATATAGAGTCAAATTATAGATTATAGCAGTGGTTTGATATATGACCTAGAATATATTTCAGCTTAATGATTTTGCAACTTACACTTCATTATATCTATCATATTGTAAATATGTATATTGTTATGCTGCCATACTTTTCACATTTTATTTATTTATTCTTTCTTATTGGGACTATGGGACTTAAAATTCTATCAAGGTAATATACTATAGGGTTATATGTAATATGTGTGTGTGTGTGTTTGGTTTAAAAATATGGCTGTAACGATTCTGATATAAAGTTATGGATAAGAACTTTAAATAAATAAATAAAAAAATAAAATAAATAAATAAATAAATAAATATCCCGTCTTATATTTAGGAAATTTTGTTTCGCTGTTAACCATTGCCCCGCTCGAAGCAAAATTTAGCACAATGGTCAATACAGACTTAAATTATAGATTATAGCACTGGTTTGATATATGAACCAGAATATATTTCAGCTTAATAATTTTGCAATTTAAACTTCATTATATTTATCATATTGTAAATATATTGTTATGTTGCCATACTTTTCGCATTTCATTTATTTTTACTTTCTTATTGGAACTTATAATTCTATCAAGGTAATATAATATAGGGTTATATGTAATATGTGTGTGTATTGGGTTTTAAAAATATGGCTGTAACGATTCTGATATAAAATTATGGATAAGAGCTTTTCAAAATAAAAAAAACGCACCTGACTTATATTTAAGAAATTTTGTTTCGCTGTTAACCATTGCTCCAATCGAAGCAAAATTTAACACAAAGCTGTTTTTCTAGGAATTGTTTGATGAACGATTTTTATTAAAAATTCGAGTTATGAGTTTCTAGATGAAAATTCGATGTGAATCCCTCCCCCATCAGAAAAATTAACGTTCATTAGTAACCCGTGTTCTGCATGGGGTAATAAATAGCAGAAATATAGTTTTCTTGGACATGTCTCTGACGATTTTTTGAAAATGAAGGATAAAGGGATTTTTTAAATTTAAAATCGATGATTTAGTGTCCTTCTCTGAAATATGAAAAATAGTGTTAAAAATTCATTCAGTAATAAATTTCTATAATGATAATTTCTAAAAACAAGTCACTGTACTTATACGGTAAATGTGTTGTACATTGATTGCAAATGAAATTGAGTTATTCAGGTACTGAAAATAAATAATAAAAGATATAGCTTTTAAAAAACTTTCTCCTCTATCAGCATATATAACATCGCCACCTATCGGTTAATGCGTATAAAAATTTAATACATTATATTTTCTTTGATCCAAACTTAACAAATGGTATGAGCTGAGATAAAGCCCTCTGAAAAATTAAACAACTGTAATAACAGCAGAGTCACCCGTAGTCCAATATACATCCAAATTAAATAAACACGATGTTTCGTAATATGTATTTCACATAGCATGGTAAGTGCACTTATATATAATAGAATCAGAGATATACTGTTCCCATAAGCAAATAATCAGTTTGGTTATATTCTGCCAATTGGTTTTTGAGAAACACTGTCCACAAAATTTACGAATAAACGCACTTACATACAGATAATTTTCTAAAAATGATTCAGTCGTGTTCAGGACATCTCAAAACACGTATATTCAACAAACATAGGATGTAAAAATGCTTCACATATCCAATATTTTCTTCTTATACATTTAAGAGAAACTAATAAGCAATTTAAAAATATATAATTATCATTCGCGATCACAAAATAATATGCTGAATGAATTTTTCACTTTCACATTCTCATGAGCGGTAGTGTTGTTTTAGAGTCGAATTTTGGAAACTAAGTCTTTTTATAATTACGCATTTTGAGGTTTGCCCAAACGGGGAATAGTTTTTTTTTTTTTTTTTTTTTTTTTTTTTTTTTTTAATTAGTTGTTACATTGCGTTTTCTTTTCATTTTTGATTTTCAAATTATTTTTATTATTATTATTATTATTATTATTATTATTATTATTATTATTTTTAATAGCAGTATTGAGGGAAAAAAAAATATATACAGTGAAACCTCTCAAGTTGGACACCCCTATAAGTTGGACACCCCTCTAAGTTGGACGCTTTTTCTCGGAACGGAATGTATCCATTAACATTATGTCTAACCCCTATAAGTTGGACACTTTTTCTTGGAACCGTAGGTGTCCAACTTAGAGAGGTTTTACTGTATATATATATACAGTGAAACCTCTCAAGTTGGACACCCCTCTAAGTTGGACGCTTTTTCTCGGAACGGAATGTATCCATTAACATTATGTCTAACCCCCATAAGTTGGACACCTCTCTAAGTTGGACACTTTTTCTTGGAACCGTAGGTGTCCAACTTAGAGAGGTTTTACTGTATATATATTTCTTAGATCTTAATATTATTATTTTGACATACATTTGAAATATACTTTAAAACTTAAATTGTGTGTCCATCAGAAGAAAGATAAGCTTGAGGTTTACATGTAGATGCATTTTCTAACGGAGACACACAAATTACGTAAATTATTATGTTGGAAAGTGTTTGAAAGTTTAATTATAAAACCCAATTTTTATTATTTGCTTTATAATTATTAAACAAATATGTATTTATTCAGAAAACTAGTATCATTTGATATTTTTTTTTATTCT
This sequence comes from Salticus scenicus, assembly GCA_963930645.1. NCBI lineage: Eukaryota > Metazoa > Arthropoda > Arachnida > Araneae > Salticidae > Salticus > Salticus scenicus. Next base: position 361,664,134 of record OZ005651.1, read on the forward strand.
TTCCTTCAATCATAAATAAATAAAGATTTTTTTTTTTCGTTTAATAAAGTTTTTAGAAGTGTCTTTTATAATTTTAAACATTTCTAAAAATAAATAAATAAATAAATAAATCACTTGAGAAATAAATTAAAATTTTGATACAAAACATTCAAAAGAAAGATTGAATTTTCAAGTTTAGTTTTTTACCGTCAAAAGATTTGGGGTGCCCTGTATATGAATATGTGTATTATCGGATGCAATTAGAAATGACAAATGCTTCATTTTGCTCTTGCATGACAGAAAAAAATATTGTTTTAAAGTCAAATTTTTAATGCAAGGTTTTTGTTAAATTACACGTTTTGAGTTCCCCTGATTAAATATACATTTTATGAGGGGAAATTGCATAGGAATGATAATTTCCTTTTCTTTCTTATAAACCAATTTAATCTGTTTCATTTCAAATAATGAAATTTTAAATATGTTTATGGTTAAATTTAGTTTTTAATTCGTAATTTAATTTTTTGAAATTTAATTCAAAACTTTCTGCTAATAAATAATACACGTACTTTATAAATGTGATGTTTTAAGAATTATTATATTAAAGTATTTATATTATTGTAAATAAACTGATTATTTTTTATATGCATATTCGTTGATATTTTCGCTTTTTTTTTTTTTTTTTTTTTTTTCTTTTTAATGGCTCAGATTTCCTTTGATAGTATTAAAGTTATCAAAGTTTTATCATCACGGCCAGTTACTGATATAAAGAAAATTATATCATATACTTATTATAATCAAAAGCAGTCTTTGCATAAGCAAATTTTGCAAATTTCACATTCCCATGAGCTCTGCACAAGGTGTCCTAATTTTGTTTTTTTATTGTTTTTGCGGCATTTCAGGCAAGTTTTTTTGCTTCCACAGATTTTTTTCCTCTTATGTTCGTGCTCGAAAAAACTTTCAGATGCTGAAATAGAGCGTTTTCTTGAGGAATAATCTTTTATCATTTGCTCTATCAATTTCATTTTGAAATCGCGCAAGGTTGGTGGTCGTTGCACAGCCGGGAAGTTCGTCACAGTCATTATAATAAAAGAATTTACTATGGTTGTATCCATCATAAACCAAAAAAGATAATACCACCATTTCATCGATTTTCTTGCTATGGTATAGTACTTTCTTTTTTGATCGGCCAGATCAACTCCTCCCATATATTGATTGTATAATTTGAAAGCTTCAGGGCAGTTTACTTCAATGGTTTCTTTTCCTTTTCTCCGTTTAATTTTCACTGTATTGTGATCTACATTCGATGAAATTATGCTGATTTGTTTTTTATCCATCCAGGTGCTGCATAATATTTTTCTTTCTTCATTGCACTGAAAAACAGATATCTCTCCTTGTGACTTTAGTTGTAACTGTTTAATTTCTTCAGGTAGCTGCTTCCGATTTTTTAAAACAGTTCCGCATGCATACATTTCCTTATGAAGTAATTCTCGAAGCAGTTTGACACTCGTAAAAAATCTGTCAAAATATAAAGTATGATATTTAGCTTTCAATGGCTCTGTTAAATTCATCACGACATCGTAACCTAATCCGTTACTTGTTCTTTTCACTGCATCATTTTTACCCCCATATACATTGAAATTATAAACGTAACCAAGAAATGAAGTACATAGCATCCAGACTTTAATACCTCTTTTTGCAGGCTTCAATGGCATATACTGAACAATTCCCAGCCTTCCTTTGAATTTGATGAGTGCTTCGTCTACTGCCATTTCATTATATGGGTGGAAATGTTTGCGAAAATTATTTTTTAAATCATTAGAGAGAGGTTCAAGTTTTTGGAAAGCATTATAATCTGGGTGATCTTTATCGTGCTCGTTTGCTCGGTCTGATAGGTGAAAATACTGAAGTATTTTAAAGAATCGATTTCTTGGCATAATTCTCTTTATCATATCATGGCCTAGTATGGGATTAGTGGACCAATAATCCCGAAGTTTGCTCATTCTAACTAAACTCATGATGAGTAGTACTGCTATAAATGCCCACATTTCATTATTACTTTCAATGGGTTTCCAATTTTCATCGGTCTTTCCTCTTTTTTCCGCTACAAATTCAGCATATTTGTTAGAATTTTGACGAATGCCTTCTAACATTTCTTCATTAAACAGCAATTTGAAGTAATCTAGTTCCGTTGATTCGGCTGTCAACGTGTGCTTTGGTCCTGGATTCCCATCAAACGTCTTTCGCTTTGCACCAATGATGCTTTCACTTGTACACCAAGTAAAGGAGTCATCATCTTTTTCTCCATTTTCATCATCTGATTCCTCACTTTCAGAAGATGTATTTATATCCGCATTACTTGGAGGGCATATAATTGACAGATCTTTATCTGAAAAGTCTTCTTCCAGATCAATATCAGAATCAGAATCAGAATTAAATAATATGTCATTAATTTCTTGTTGGGTTAAAACCCTTTTTCTTCTAAAAGCCATTTTGCATTAAAAAAAAATCAAATATTTTCTCTAATAAATATCGCAAAATAAAAGTCGCTGTCTTCGCATGAAAAGTCAAAGAAGCAATGAGGATTTTCAAGCGAAAGGGAAATGACACTTGTTTCTTTCTCTTTTGTTCGGGAATGACAGCTGCTAACGCAATCCATCACTGACCTATTCCCACGCCTCCAAGACTGGCCGCTCGTTATCGGAAGAGGGGATAAAATCTCTTGAGCTAGCTTCGGCTATAACGGGATTGAAGTAGCTGGGATGATTTGGGCTACTACGGGATCCAAAAGGTTAAATGAACTTTTTAACGATTTTGTGAGTCAGATGGGCTCGGAATCTTAAAATCAGTGTGTACGCGAAGGAGGAAAGTTGTTTTGAGTGCAAAAACGTGGAAAAAATGAATGTATAAGGAAAAGAAACATAAGGGCGGTATTGGTTTAAATGGCCTTTTAGACGGTTTTGTGAGTCAGTTGGGTTCGGAATCTTAAAATCAGTGTGTACCCGAAGGAGAAAAGTTGTTTTGAGTGCAAAAACGTGGAAAAAATGAATGTATAAGGAAAAGAAACAAAAGGGCGGTGTTGGTTTAAATGGCCTTTTTAACTATTTCGTGAGTCAGATGGGTTCGGAATCATAAAAAAAGTGTGTACGCGAAGGAGTAAAGTTGTTTTGAGTGCAAAAACGTGAAAAAAATGAATGTATAAGGAAAAGAAACAAAAGGGAGGTATTGGTTTAAATGGTCTTTTAGGCGATTTTGTGAGTCAGATGGGTTCGGAATCATAAAAACAGTGTGTACGCGAAGGAAGAAAGTTGTCTTGAGTGCAAAAACGTAAGAAAAATGAATAAGGAAAAGAAACAAAAGGGCGGTATTGGTTTAAATGGCCTTTTTAACGATTTTGTGAGTCATATGGGTTCGGAATCATAAAAAAAGTGTTTACACGAATGAGTAAAGTTGTTTTGAGTGCAAAAACGTGTAAAAAATTGATGCATAAGGAAAAGAAACAAAAGGGCGGTATTGGTTTAAATGGCTTTTTAGACAGTTTTGTGAGTCAGATAGGTTCGGAATCTTAAAAACAGTGTGTACGCGAAGGAGGAAAAATGTCTAGAGTGCAAAAACGTAAGAAAAATGAATGCATAAGGAAAAGAAACAAAAAGGTGGTATTGGATTAAATGGCCTTTTTAACGATTTTGTGAGTCAGATGGGCTCGGAATCTTAAAATCAGTGTGTACGCGAAGGAGGAAAGTTGTTTTGAGTGCAAAAACGTGGAAAAAATGAATGTATAAGGAAAAGAAACATAAGGGCGGTATTGGTTTAAATGGCCTTTTAGACGGTTTTGTGAGTCAGTTGGGTTCGGAATCTTAAAATCAGTGTGTACGCGAAGGAGAAAAGTTGTTTTGAGTGCAAAAACGTGGAAAAAATGAATGTATAAGGAAAAGAAACATAAGGGCGGTATTGGTTTAAATGGCTTTTTAGACAGTTTTGTGAGTCAGATGGGTTCGGAATCATCAAAAAAGTCCGTACGCGAAGGAGGAAAGTTGTTTTGAGTGCAAAAACGTGAAAAAAATGAATGTATAAAGAAAAGAAACAAAAGGGAGGTATTGGTTTAAATGGTCTTATAGACGATTTTGTGAGTCATATGGGTTCGGAATCATAAAAAAAGTGTGTACAAGAAGGAGTAAAGTTGTTTTGAGTGCAAAAACGTGAAAAAAATGAATGTATAAGGAAAAGAAACAAAAGGGAGGTATTGGATTAAATGGTCTTTTAGGCGATTTTGTGAGTCAGATGGGTTCGGAATCTTAAAAACAGTGTGTACGAGAAGGAGGAAAGTTGGAAAAACGTGGAAAAAGTGAATGTATAAGGAAAAGAAACAAAAGGGCGGTATTGGTTTAAATGGCCTTTTTAACGATTTTGTGAGTCAGATGGGTTCGAAATCATAAAAACAGTGTGTACGCGAAGGAGGAAAGTTGTCTTGAGTGCAAAAACGTGAAAAAAATGAATGCATAAGGAAAAGAAACAAAAGGGCGGTATTGGTTTAAATGGCTTTTTAGACAGTTTTGTGAGTCAGATGGGTTCGGAATCTTAAAAGCAGTGTGTACGCGAAGGAGGAAAGTTGTCTTGAGTGCAAAAACGTAAGAAAAATGAATGCATAAGGAAAAGAAACAAAAGGGCGGAATTGGTTTAAATGGTCTTTTAGGCGATTTTGTGAGTCAGATGGGTTCGGAATCATAAAAACAGTGTGTACGCGAAGGAGGAAAGTTGTCTTGAGTGCAAAAACGTAAGAAAAATGAATGTATAAGGAAAAGAAATCAAAGGGCGGCATTGGATTAAATGGCCTTTTTAACGATTTTGTGAGTCATATGGGTTCGGAATCATAAAAAAAGAGTGTACGCGAAGGAGGAAAGTTGTTTTGAGTGCAAAAACGTGGAAAAAATGAATATATATGAAAAAGAAACAAAAGGGCGGTATTGGTTTAAATGGCCTTTTTTGGGTTCGGAATCTTAAAAACAGTGTGTACGAGAAGGAGGAAAGTTGGAAAAACGTGGAAAAAGTGAATGTATAAGGAAAAGAAACAAAAGGGCGGTATTGGTTTAAATGGCCTTTTTAACGATTTTGTGAGTCATATGGGTTCGGAATCATAAAAAAAGTGTGTACACGAAGGAAGAAAGTTGTTTTGAGTGCAAAAACGTGGAAAAAATGAATGTATATGAAAAAGAAACAAAAGGGCGGTATTGGTTTAAATGGCTTTTTAGACTGTTTTGTGAGTCAGATGGGTTCGGAATCTTAAAAACAGTGTGTGCAAGAAGGAGGAAAGTTGGAAAAACGTGGAAAAAGTGAATGCATAAATAAAAGAAACAAAAGGGCGGTATTGGTTTAAATGGCCTTTTTAACGATTTTGTGAGTCAGATGGGTTCGAAATCATAAAAAAAGTGTGTACACGAAGGAGGAAAGTTGTTTCGAGTGCAAAAACGTGAAAAAAATGAATGTATAAGGAAAAGAAACAAAAGGGAGGTATTGGTTTAAATGGTCTTTTAGGCGATTTTGTGAGTCAGATGGGTTCGGAATCATAAAAACAGTGTGTACGCGAAGGAGGAAAGTTGTCTTGAGTGCAAAAACGTAAGAAAAATGAATGTATAACGAAAAGAAACAAAAGGGCGGTATTGGTTTAAATGGCCTTTTTAACGATTTTGTGAGTCATATGGGTTCGGAATCATAAAAAAAGTGTGTACTCGAAGGAGTAAAGTTTTTTTGAGTGCAAAAACGTGGGAATAATGAATGCATAAGGAAAAGAAACAAAAGGGCGGTATTGGTTTAAATGGCTTTTTAGACAGTTTTGTGAGTCAGATGGGTTCGTAATCTTACAAACAGTGTGCACGCGAAGGAGGAAAGTTGTCTTCAGTCCAAAAACGTGGAAAAAATGAATGTATAAGGAAAAGAAACATAAGGGTGGTATTGGTTTAAATGGCTTTTTAGACAGTTTTGTGAGTCAGATGGGTTCGGAATCTTAAAAACAGTGTGCACGCGAAGGAGGAAAGTTGTCTTGAGTCCAAAAACGTGAAAAAAATGAATGTATAAGGAAAAGAAACAAAAGGGCGGTATTGGTTTAAATGGCCTTTTTAACTATTTCGTGAGTCAGATGGGTTCGGAATCATCAAAAAAGTCCGTACGCGAAGGAGGAAAGTTGTTTTGAGTGCAAAAACGTGAAAAAAATGAATGTATAAGGAAAAGAAACAAAAGGGAGGTATTGGTTTAAATGGTCTTTTAGGCGATTTTGTGAGTCAGATGGGTTCGGAATCATAAAAACAGTGTGTACGCGAAGGAGGAAAGTTGTCTTGAGTGCAAAAACGTAAGAAAAATGAATGAATAAGGAAAAGAAACAAAAGGGCGGTATTGGTTTAAATGGCCTTTTTAACGATTTTGTGAGTCATATGGGTTCGGAATCATAAAAAAAGTGTGTACACGAATGAGTAAAGTTGTTTTAAGTGCAAAAACGTGGGAAAAATGAATGCATAAGGAAAAGAAACAAAAGGGCGGTATTGGTTTAAATGGCTTTTTAGACAGTTTTGTGAGTCAGATAGGTTCGGAATCTTAAAAACAGTGTGTACGCGAAGGAGGAAAAATGTCTAGAGTGCAAAAACGTAAGAAAAATGAATGCATAAGGAAAAGAAACAAAAGGGTGGTATTGGATTAAATGGCCTTTTTAACGATTTTGTGAGTCAGATGGGTTCCGAATCATAAAAAAAGTGTGTACACGAAGGAGGAAAGATGTCTTGAATTCAAAAACGTAAGAAAAATGAATACATAAGGAAAAGAAACAAAAGGGCGGACTTGGTTTAAATGGTCATTTGGACGGTTTTTTTAGTCAGATGGGTTCGGAATCTTAAAAGCAGTGTGTACGCGAAGGACGAAAGTTGATTCGAGTGCAAAAACGTGAAAAAAATGAATGCATAAGGAAAAGAAACAAAAGGGCGGTATTGGTTTAAATGGCTTTTTAGACAGTTTTGTGAGTCAGATGGGTTCGGAATCTTAAAAGCAGTGTGTATGCGAAGGAGGAAAGTTGATTCGAGTGCAAAAACGTGAAAAAAATGAATGCATAAGGAAAAGAAACAAAAGGGCGGTATTGGTTTAAATGGCTTTTTAGACAGTTTTGTGAGTCAGATGGGTTCGTAATCTTACAAACAGTGTGCACGCGAAGGAGGAAAGTTGTCTTCAGTCCAAAAACGTGGAAAAAATGAATGTATAAGGAAAAGAAACATAAGGGTGGTATTGGTTTAAATGGCTTTTTAGACAGTTTTGTGAGTCAGATGGGTTCGGAATCTTAAAAACAGTGTGCACGCGAAGGAGGAAAGTTGTCTTGAGTCCAAAAACGTGAAAAAAATGAATGTATAAGGAAAAGAAACAAAAGGGCGGTATTGGTTTAAATGGCCTTTTTAACTATTTCGTGAGTCAGATGGGTTCGGAATCATCAAAAAAGTCCGTACGCGAAGGAGGAAAGTTGTTTTGAGTGCAAAAACGTGAAAAAAATGAATGTATAAAGAAAAGAAACAAAAGGGAGGTATTGGTTTAAATGGTCTTATAGACGATTTTGTGAGTCCTATGGGTTCGGAATCATAAAAAAAGTGTGTACGCGAAGGAGTAAAGTTGTTTTGAGTGCAAAAACGTGAAAAAAATGAATGTATAAGGAAAAGAAACAAAAGGGAGGTATTGGTTTAAATGGTCTTTTAGGCGATTTTGTGAGTCAGATGGGTTCGGAATCATAAAAACAGTGTGTACGCGAAGGAGGAAAGTTGTCTTGAGTGCAAAAACGTAAGAAAAATGAATGAATAAGGAAAAGAAACAAAAGGGCGGTATTGGTTTAAATGGCCTTTTTAACGATTTTGTGAGTCATATGGGTTCGGAATCATAAAAAAAGTGTGTACACGAATGAGTAAAGTTGTTTTAAGTGCAAAAACGTGGGAAAAATGAATGCATAAGGAAAAGAAACAAAAGGGCGGTATTGGTTTAAATGGCTTTTTAGACAGTTTTGTGAGTCAGATAGGTTCGGAATCTTAAAAACAGTGTGTACGCGAAGGAGGAAAAATGTCTAGAGTGCAAAAACGTAAGAAAAATGAATGCATAAGGAAAAGAAACAAAAGGGTGGTATTGGATTAAATGGCCTTTTTAACGATTTTGTGAGTCAGATGGGTTCCGAATCATAAAAAAAGTGTGTACACGAAGGAGGAAAGATGTCTTGAATTCAAAAACGTAAGAAAAATGAATACATAAGGAAAAGAAACAAAAGGGCGGACTTGGTTTAAATGGTCATTTGGACGGTTTTTTTAGTCAGATGGGTTCGGAATCTTAAAAGCAGTGTGTACGCGAAGGACGAAAGTTGATTCGAGTGCAAAAACGTGAAAAAAATGAATGCATAAGGAAAAGAAACAAAAGGGCGGTATTGGTTTAAATGGCTTTTTAGACAGTTTTGTGAGTCAGATGGGTTCGGAATCTTAAAAGCAGTGTGTATGCGAAGGAGGAAAGTTGATTCGAGTGCAAAAACGTGAAAAAAATGAATGCATAAGGAAAAGAAACAAAAGGGCGGTATTGGTTTAAATGGCTTTTTAGACAGTTTTGTGAGTCAGATGGGTTCGTAATCTTACAAACAGTGTGCACGCGAAGGAGGAAAGTTGTCTTCAGTCCAAAAACGTGGAAAAAATGAATGTATAAGGAAAAGAAACATAAGGGTGGTATTGGTTTAAATGGCTTTTTAGACAGTTTTGTGAGTCAGATGGGTTCGGAATCTTAAAAACAGTGTGCACGCGAAGGAGGAAAGTTGTCTTGAGTCCAAAAACGTGAAAAAAATTAATGTATAAGGAAAAGAAACAAAAGGGCGGTATTGGTTTAAATGGCCTTTTTAACTATTTCGTGAGTCAGATGGGTTCGGAATCATCAAAAAAGTCCGTACGCGAAGGAGGAAAGTTGTTTTGAGTGCAAAAACGTGAAAAAAATGAATGTATAAAGAAAAGAAACAAAAGGGAGGTATTGGTTTAAATGGTCTTATAGACGATTTTGTGAGTCCTATGGGTTCGGAATCATAAAAAAAGTGTGTACGCGAAGGAGTAAAGTTGTTTTGAGTGCAAAAACGTGAAAAAAATGAATGTATAAGGAAAAGAAACAAAAGGGAGGTATTGGTTTAAATGGTCTTTTAGGCGATTTTGTGAGTCAGATGGGTTCGGAATCATAAAAACAGTGTGTACGCGAAGGAGGAAAGTTGTCTTGAGTGCAAAAACGTAAGAAAAATGAATGAATAAGGAAAAGAAACAAAAGGGCGGTATTGGTTTAAATGGCCTTTTTAACGATTTTGTGAGTCATATGGGTTCGGAATCATAAAAAAAGTGTGTACACGAATGAGTAAAGTTGTTTTAAGTGCAAAAACGTGGGAAAAATGAATGCATAAGGAAAAGAAACAAAAGGGCGGTATTGGTTTAAATGGCTTTTTAGACAGTTTTGTGAGTCAGATAGGTTCGGAATCTTAAAAACAGTGTGTACGCGAAGGAGGAAAAATGTCTAGAGTGCAAAAACGTAAGAAAAATGAATGCATAAGGAAAAGAAACAAAAGGGTGGTATTGGATTAAATGGCCTTTTTAACGATTTTGTGAGTCAGATGGGTTCCGAATCATAAAAAAAGTGTGTACACGAAGGAGGAAAGATGTCTTGAATTCAAAAACGTAAGAAAAATGAATACATAAGGAAAAGAAACAAAAGGGCGGACTTGGTTTAAATGGTCATTTGGACGGTTTTTTTAGTCAGATGGGTTCGGAATCTTAAAAGCAGTGTGTACGCGAAGGACGAAAGTTGATTCGAGTGCAAAAACGTGAAAAAAATGAATGCATAAGGAAAAGAAACAAAAGGGCGGTATTGGTTTAAATGGCTTTTTAGACAGTTTTGTGAGTCAGATGGGTTCGGAATCTTAAAAGCAGTGTGTATGCGAAGGAGGAAAGTTGATTCGAGTGCAAAAACGTGAAAAAAATGAATGCATAAGGAAAAGAAACAAAAGGGCGGTATTGGTTTAAATGGCTTTTTAGACAGTTTTGTGAGTCAGATGGGTTCGTAATCTTACAAACAGTGTGCACGCGAAGGAGGAAAGTTGTCTTCAGTCCAAAAACGTGGAAAAAATGAATGTATAAGGAAAAGAAACATAAGGGTGGTATTGGTTTAAATGGCTTTTTAGACAGTTTTGTGAGTCAGATGGGTTCGGAATCTTAAAAACAGTGTGCACGCGAAGGAGGAAAGTTGTCTTGAGTCCAAAAACGTGAAAAAAATGAATGTATAAGGAAAAGAAACAAAAGGGCGGTATTGGTTTAAATGGCCTTTTTAACTATTTCGTGAGTCAGATGGGTTCGGAATCATCAAAAAAGTCCGTACGCGAAGGAGGAAAGTTGTTTTGAGTGCAAAAACGTGAAAAAAATGAATGTATAAAGAAAAGAAACAAAAGGGAGGTATTGGTTTAAATGGTCTTATAGACGATTTTGTGAGTCCTATGGGTTCGGAATCATAAAAAAAGTGTGTACGCGAAGGAGTAAAGTTGTTTTGAGTGCAAAAACGTGAAAAAAATGAATGTATAAGGAAAAGAAACAAAAGGGAGGTATTGGTTTAAATGGTCTTTTAGGGGATTTTGTGAGTCAGATGGGTTCGGAATCATAAAAACAGTGTGTACGCGAAGGAGGAAAGTTGTCTTGAGTGCAAAAACGTAAGAAAAATGAATGAATAAGGAAAAGAAACAAAAGGGCGGTATTGGTTTAAATGGCCTTTTTAACGATTTTGTGAGTCATATGGGTTCGGAATCATAAAAAAAGTGTGTACACGAATGAGTAAAGTTGTTTTAAGTGCAAAAACGTGGGAAAAATGAATGCATAAGGAAAAGAAACAAAAGGGCGGTATTGGTTTAAATGGCTTTTTAGACAGTTTTGTGAGTCAGATAGGTTCGGAATCTTAAAAACAGTGTGTACGCGAAGGAGGAAAAATGTCTAGAGTGCAAAAACGTAAGAAAAATGAATGCATAAGGAAAAGAAACAAAAGGGTGGTATTGGATTAAATGGCCTTTTTAACGATTTTGTGAGTCAGATGGGTTCCGAATCATAAAAAAAGTGTGTACACGAAGGAGGAAAGATGTCTTGAATTCAAAAACGTAAGAAAAATGAATACATAAGGAAAAGAAACAAAAGGGCGGACTTGGTTTAAATGGTCATTTGGACGGTTTTTTTAGTCAGATGGGTTCGGAATCTTAAAAGCAGTGTGTACGCGAAGGACGAAAGTTGATTCGAGTGCAAAAACGTGAAAAAAATGAATGCATAAGGAAAAGAAACAAAAGGGAGGTATTGGATTAAATGGCTTTTTAGACAGTTTTGTGAGTCAGATGGGTTCGGAATCTTAAAAACAGTGTGTACGCGAAGGAAGAAAGTTGTCTTGAGTGCAAAAACGTAAGAAAAATGAATGAATAAGGAAAAGAAACAAAAGGGCGGTATTGGTTTAAATGGCCTTTTTAACGATTTTGTGAGTCATATGGGTTCGGAATCATAAAAAAAGTGTTTACACGAATGAGTAAAGTTGTTTTGAGTGCAAAAACGTGTAAAAAATTGATGCATAAGGAAAAGAAACAAAAGGGCGGTATTGGTTTAAATGGCTTTTTAGACAGTTTTGTGAGTCAGATAGGTTCGGAATCTTAAAAACAGTGTGTACGCGAAGGAGGAAAAATGTCTAGAGTGCAAAAACGTAAGAAAAATGAATGCATAAGGAAAAGAAACAAAGGGGTGGTATTATATTAACTCTATAATTCCCACGGCCAGGAAATTCAGAAAGCCTCAGGATCCCAAACAAATAGCCGAGTCTACGGTCTCTACTTTCCCCTCTTTTTATTGTTCACTCTGCAGACCACGTCGTTAAGGAGCTCCCTCAAAGTCTGGAGTAAGAAGATAGTCCTTTTTCCTTCCATCAGAATCTGACATAAAGTTACACCCCTCAATTAGCGTCTACGTAACAGATAAGAAGAGAAATCGTAAACATATGTCTTGTTGTGTATGTGTAAAGAGAATTATTCCAGTTGTCGAAATAGTATTTTATTATTTAAATTTCCTTTAGAGAATGAAAATTTGAATTCGGGGTTCAAATTTCAAAATTATTATAATATCAAATAATTGGATTTGTGATATAAATTTTGAATTGCTTCCGCAAAGTAAAAGGAATATTGCTAATGTAAAAAGCTCGGGAGTATATAAAATTTACAATTATTTTCAAAGTGAAAGTAATACATGAAAATTTATTAACAAAGAAAATGAATTTCATCTAAAACAATTAATTATTAAACCCAAGCGAAAATTAAAGGAACCTATGTAATAAGTATTATTTTTACAATAATAAAAATTTGACATTTTTTCTCTTTTTATAATGTTAAGAGAAATGTACTTCCTATTATTTGAAAAAAAAATGCTGAGTTAGCGGTAATTGAAATTCATGAGTTATAACGTATTTATGCTAATAAAACGTTTTAAATCTGTGTAGGTATGGTGGGGTAGAGAATAAGGCTAACTGTTGGCAATAGATACCTAGGAAGGGGTAGACTTCCTTCCGCGGGGGTCTTTCTAAGGATCCTACACATATTCATGCGTGTTTCGGAGAAAAACACGAAATGTTTGAACTAGCGCGACATGGTGTTGAACCTGGACTATTTCGTCTACCAGCTTAGAAAGTAAAACCTCTCGGCCACTGGTTCAGCTTTAAGTATCTGTGAAAGAAATTTCAGGGACTACTTCGCATATTAACTTTCTGAATATACTCCCTTAAAATGTTTATTATCACCTTTTAAAATTACACTGAATGTATAACTAAAAAGCTAATCCTTCTTACTATTAAATGAGTTAAAGTTATATAGGTATAGACATAAGTCCGGCAATATAATTTTACTAAATTTTAAAATATAATATTTTATACCTGCACTTAGCGAATTTTTTGTTGTATTAGTCTATGATTTTTTTTTCTTTCTTTTTGTATCACTGTTGCTTTTTTTTTCTGGTATGTTTGTTTTTTTCACTAATAAATGCATTGTCTTTGGATTCCTTTTCCGATTTTAATTTTTATTCTTACAATATAGAGTCAAATTATAGATTATAGCAGTGGTTTGATATATGACCTAGAATATATTTCAGCTTAATGATTTTGCAACTTACACTTCATTATATCTATCATATTGTAAATATGTATATTGTTATGCTGCCATACTTTTCACATTTTATTTATTTATTCTTTCTTATTGGGACTATGGGACTTAAAATTCTATCAAGGTAATATACTATAGGGTTATATGTAATATGTGTGTGTGTGTGTTTGGTTTAAAAATATGGCTGTAACGATTCTGATATAAAGTTATGGATAAGAACTTTAAATAAATAAATAAAAAAATAAAATAAATAAATAAATAAATAAATATCCCGTCTTATATTTAGGAAATTTTGTTTCGCTGTTAACCATTGCCCCGCTCGAAGCAAAATTTAGCACAATGGTCAATACAGACTTAAATTATAGATTATAGCACTGGTTTGATATATGAACCAGAATATATTTCAGCTTAATAATTTTGCAATTTAAACTTCATTATATTTATCATATTGTAAATATATTGTTATGTTGCCATACTTTTCGCATTTCATTTATTTTTACTTTCTTATTGGAACTTATAATTCTATCAAGGTAATATAATATAGGGTTATATGTAATATGTGTGTGTATTGGGTTTTAAAAATATGGCTGTAACGATTCTGATATAAAATTATGGATAAGAGCTTTTCAAAATAAAAAAAACGCACCTGACTTATATTTAAGAAATTTTGTTTCGCTGTTAACCATTGCTCCAATCGAAGCAAAATTTAACACAAAGCTGTTTTTCTAGGAATTGTTTGATGAACGATTTTTATTAAAAATTCGAGTTATGAGTTTCTAGATGAAAATTCGATGTGAATCCCTCCCCCATCAGAAAAATTAACGTTCATTAGTAACCCGTGTTCTGCATGGGGTAATAAATAGCAGAAATATAGTTTTCTTGGACATGTCTCTGACGATTTTTTGAAAATGAAGGATAAAGGGATTTTTTAAATTTAAAATCGATGATTTAGTGTCCTTCTCTGAAATATGAAAAATAGTGTTAAAAATTCATTCAGTAATAAATTTCTATAATGATAATTTCTAAAAACAAGTCACTGTACTTATACGGTAAATGTGTTGTACATTGATTGCAAATGAAATTGAGTTATTCAGGTACTGAAAATAAATAATAAAAGATATAGCTTTTAAAAAACTTTCTCCTCTATCAGCATATATAACATCGCCACCTATCGGTTAATGCGTATAAAAATTTAATACATTATATTTTCTTTGATCCAAACTTAACAAATGGTATGAGCTGAGATAAAGCCCTCTGAAAAATTAAACAACTGTAATAACAGCAGAGTCACCCGTAGTCCAATATACATCCAAATTAAATAAACACGATGTTTCGTAATATGTATTTCACATAGCATGGTAAGTGCACTTATATATAATAGAATCAGAGATATACTGTTCCCATAAGCAAATAATCAGTTTGGTTATATTCTGCCAATTGGTTTTTGAGAAACACTGTCCACAAAATTTACGAATAAACGCACTTACATACAGATAATTTTCTAAAAATGATTCAGTCGTGTTCAGGACATCTCAAAACACGTATATTCAACAAACATAGGATGTAAAAATGCTTCACATATCCAATATTTTCTTCTTATACATTTAAGAGAAACTAATAAGCAATTTAAAAATATATAATTATCATTCGCGATCACAAAATAATATGCTGAATGAATTTTTCACTTTCACATTCTCATGAGCGGTAGTGTTGTTTTAGAGTCGAATTTTGGAAACTAAGTCTTTTTATAATTACGCATTTTGAGGTTTGCCCAAACGGGGAATAGTTTTTTTTTTTTTTTTTTTTTTTTTTTTTTTTTTTAATTAGTTGTTACATTGCGTTTTCTTTTCATTTTTGATTTTCAAATTATTTTTATTATTATTATTATTATTATTATTATTATTATTATTATTATTTTTAATAGCAGTATTGAGGGAAAAAAAAATATATACAGTGAAACCTCTCAAGTTGGACACCCCTATAAGTTGGACACCCCTCTAAGTTGGACGCTTTTTCTCGGAACGGAATGTATCCATTAACATTATGTCTAACCCCTATAAGTTGGACACTTTTTCTTGGAACCGTAGGTGTCCAACTTAGAGAGGTTTTACTGTATATATATATACAGTGAAACCTCTCAAGTTGGACACCCCTCTAAGTTGGACGCTTTTTCTCGGAACGGAATGTATCCATTAACATTATGTCTAACCCCCATAAGTTGGACACCTCTCTAAGTTGGACACTTTTTCTTGGAACCGTAGGTGTCCAACTTAGAGAGGTTTTACTGTATATATATTTCTTAGATCTTAATATTATTATTTTGACATACATTTGAAATATACTTTAAAACTTAAATTGTGTGTCCATCAGAAGAAAGATAAGCTTGAGGTTTACATGTAGATGCATTTTCTAACGGAGACACACAAATTACGTAAATTATTATGTTGGAAAGTGTTTGAAAGTTTAATTATAAAACCCAATTTTTATTATTTGCTTTATAATTATTAAACAAATATGTATTTATTCAGAAAACTAGTATCATTTGATATTTTTTTTTATTCTTTCCTTCAATCATAAATAAATAAAGATTTTTTTTTTTCGTTTAATAAAGTTTTTAGAAGTGTCTTTTATAATTTTAAACATTTCTAAAAATAAATAAATAAATAAATAAATCACTTGAGAAATAAATTAAAATTTTGATACAAAACATTCAAAAGAAAGATTGAATTTTCAAGTTTAGTTTTTTACCGTCAAAAGATTTGGGGTGCCCTGTATATGAATATGTGTATTATCGGATGCAATTAGAAATGACAAATGCTTCATTTTGCTCTTGCATGACAGAAAAAAATATTGTTTTAAAGTCAAATTTTTAATGCAAGGTTTTTGTTAAATTACACGTTTTGAGTTCCCCTGATTAAATATACATTTTATGAGGGGAAATTGCATAGGAATGATAATTTCCTTTTCTTTCTTATAAACCAATTTAATCTGTTTCATTTCAAATAATGAAATTTTAAATATGTTTATGGTTAAATTTAGTTTTTAATTCGTAATTTAATTTTTTGAAATTTAATTCAAAACTTTCTGCTAATAAATAATACACGTACTTTATAAATGTGATGTTTTAAGAATTATTATATTAAAGTATTTATATTATTGTAAATAAACTGATTATTTTTTATATGCATATTCGTTGATATTTTCGCTTTTTTTTTTTTTTTTTTTTTTTTCTTTTTAATGGCTCAGATTTCCTTTGATAGTATTAAAGTTATCAAAGTTTTATCATCACGGCCAGTTACTGATATAAAGAAAATTATATCATATACTTATTATAATCAAAAGCAGTCTTTGCATAAGCAAATTTTGCAAATTTCACATTCCCATGAGCTCTGCACAAGGTGTCCTAATTTTGTTTTTTTATTGTTTTTGCGGCATTTCAGGCAAGTTTTTTTGCTTCCACAGATTTTTTTCCTCTTATGTTCGTGCTCGAAAAAACTTTCAGATGCTGAAATAGAGCGTTTTCTTGAGGAATAATCTTTTATCATTTGCTCTATCAATTTCATTTTGAAATCGCGCAAGGTTGGTGGTCGTTGCACAGCCGGGAAGTTCGTCACAGTCATTATAATAAAAGAATTTACTATGGTTGTATCCATCATAAACCAAAAAAGATAATACCACCATTTCATCGATTTTCTTGCTATGGTATAGTACTTTCTTTTTTGATCGGCCAGATCAACTCCTCCCATATATTGATTGTATAATTTGAAAGCTTCAGGGCAGTTTACTTCAATGGTTTCTTTTCCTTTTCTCCGTTTAATTTTCACTGTATTGTGATCTACATTCGATGAAATTATGCTGATTTGTTTTTTATCCATCCAGGTGCTGCATAATATTTTTCTTTCTTCATTGCACTGAAAAACAGATATCTCTCCTTGTGACTTTAGTTGTAACTGTTTAATTTCTTCAGGTAGCTGCTTCCGATTTTTTAAAACAGTTCCGCATGCATACATTTCCTTATGAAGTAATTCTCGAAGCAGTTTGACACTCGTAAAAAATCTGTCAAAATATAAAGTATGATATTTAGCTTTCAATGGCTCTGTTAAATTCATCACGACATCGTAACCTAATCCGTTACTTGTTCTTTTCACTGCATCATTTTTACCCCCATATACATTGAAATTATAAACGTAACCAAGAAATGAAGTACATAGCATCCAGACTTTAATACCTCTTTTTGCAGGCTTCAATGGCATATACTGAACAATTCCCAGCCTTCCTTTGAATTTGATGAGTGCTTCGTCTACTGCCATTTCATTATATGGGTGGAAATGTTTGCGAAAATTATTTTTTAAATCATTAGAGAGAGGTTCAAGTTTTTGGAAAGCATTATAATCTGGGTGATCTTTATCGTGCTCGTTTGCTCGGTCTGATAGGTGAAAATACTGAAGTATTTTAAAGAATCGATTTCTTGGCATAATTCTCTTTATCATATCATGGCCTAGTATGGGATTAGTGGACCAATAATCCCGAAGTTTGCTCATTCTAACTAAACTCATGATGAGTAGTACTGCTATAAATGCCCACATTTCATTATTACTTTCAATGGGTTTCCAATTTTCATCGGTCTTTCCTCTTTTTTCCGCTACAAATTCAGCATATTTGTTAGAATTTTGACGAATGCCTTCTAACATTTCTTCATTAAACAGCAATTTGAAGTAATCTAGTTCCGTTGATTCGGCTGTCAACGTGTGCTTTGGTCCTGGATTCCCATCAAACGTCTTTCGCTTTGCACCAATGATGCTTTCACTTGTACACCAAGTAAAGGAGTCATCATCTTTTTCTCCATTTTCATCATCTGATTCCTCACTTTCAGAAGATGTATTTATATCCGCATTACTTGGAGGGCATATAATTGACAGATCTTTATCTGAAAAGTCTTCTTCCAGATCAATATCAGAATCAGAATCAGAATTAAATAATATGTCATTAATTTCTTGTTGGGTTAAAACCCTTTTTCTTCTAAAAGCCATTTTGCATTAAAAAAAAATCAAATATTTTCTCTAATAAATATCGCAAAATAAAAGTCGCTGTCTTCGCATGAAAAGTCAAAGAAGCAATGAGGATTTTCAAGCGAAAGGGAAATGACACTTGTTTCTTTCTCTTTTGTTCGGGAATGACAGCTGCTAACGCAATCCATCACTGACCTATTCCCACGCCTCCAAGACTGGCCGCTCGTTATCGGAAGAGGGGATAAAATCTCTTGAGCTAGCTTCGGCTATAACGGGATTGAAGTAGCTGGGATGATTTGGGCTACTACGGGATCCAAAAGGTTAAATGAACTTTTTAACGATTTTGTGAGTCAGATGGGCTCGGAATCTTAAAATCAGTGTGTACGCGAAGGAGGAAAGTTGTTTTGAGTGCAAAAACGTGGAAAAAATGAATGTATAAGGAAAAGAAACATAAGGGCGGTATTGGTTTAAATGGCCTTTTAGACGGTTTTGTGAGTCAGTTGGGTTCGGAATCTTAAAATCAGTGTGTACCCGAAGGAGAAAAGTTGTTTTGAGTGCAAAAACGTGGAAAAAATGAATGTATAAGGAAAAGAAACAAAAGGGCGGTGTTGGTTTAAATGGCCTTTTTAACTATTTCGTGAGTCAGATGGGTTCGGAATCATAAAAAAAGTGTGTACGCGAAGGAGTAAAGTTGTTTTGAGTGCAAAAACGTGAAAAAAATGAATGTATAAGGAAAAGAAACAAAAGGGAGGTATTGGTTTAAATGGTCTTTTAGGCGATTTTGTGAGTCAGATGGGTTCGGAATCATAAAAACAGTGTGTACGCGAAGGAAGAAAGTTGTCTTGAGTGCAAAAACGTAAGAAAAATGAATAAGGAAAAGAAACAAAAGGGCGGTATTGGTTTAAATGGCCTTTTTAACGATTTTGTGAGTCATATGGGTTCGGAATCATAAAAAAAGTGTTTACACGAATGAGTAAAGTTGTTTTGAGTGCAAAAACGTGTAAAAAATTGATGCATAAGGAAAAGAAACAAAAGGGCGGTATTGGTTTAAATGGCTTTTTAGACAGTTTTGTGAGTCAGATAGGTTCGGAATCTTAAAAACAGTGTGTACGCGAAGGAGGAAAAATGTCTAGAGTGCAAAAACGTAAGAAAAATGAATGCATAAGGAAAAGAAACAAAAAGGTGGTATTGGATTAAATGGCCTTTTTAACGATTTTGTGAGTCAGATGGGCTCGGAATCTTAAAATCAGTGTGTACGCGAAGGAGGAAAGTTGTTTTGAGTGCAAAAACGTGGAAAAAATGAATGTATAAGGAAAAGAAACATAAGGGCGGTATTGGTTTAAATGGCCTTTTAGACGGTTTTGTGAGTCAGTTGGGTTCGGAATCTTAAAATCAGTGTGTACGCGAAGGAGAAAAGTTGTTTTGAGTGCAAAAACGTGGAAAAAATGAATGTATAAGGAAAAGAAACATAAGGGCGGTATTGGTTTAAATGGCTTTTTAGACAGTTTTGTGAGTCAGATGGGTTCGGAATCATCAAAAAAGTCCGTACGCGAAGGAGGAAAGTTGTTTTGAGTGCAAAAACGTGAAAAAAATGAATGTATAAAGAAAAGAAACAAAAGGGAGGTATTGGTTTAAATGGTCTTATAGACGATTTTGTGAGTCATATGGGTTCGGAATCATAAAAAAAGTGTGTACAAGAAGGAGTAAAGTTGTTTTGAGTGCAAAAACGTGAAAAAAATGAATGTATAAGGAAAAGAAACAAAAGGGAGGTATTGGATTAAATGGTCTTTTAGGCGATTTTGTGAGTCAGATGGGTTCGGAATCTTAAAAACAGTGTGTACGAGAAGGAGGAAAGTTGGAAAAACGTGGAAAAAGTGAATGTATAAGGAAAAGAAACAAAAGGGCGGTATTGGTTTAAATGGCCTTTTTAACGATTTTGTGAGTCAGATGGGTTCGAAATCATAAAAACAGTGTGTACGCGAAGGAGGAAAGTTGTCTTGAGTGCAAAAACGTGAAAAAAATGAATGCATAAGGAAAAGAAACAAAAGGGCGGTATTGGTTTAAATGGCTTTTTAGACAGTTTTGTGAGTCAGATGGGTTCGGAATCTTAAAAGCAGTGTGTACGCGAAGGAGGAAAGTTGTCTTGAGTGCAAAAACGTAAGAAAAATGAATGCATAAGGAAAAGAAACAAAAGGGCGGAATTGGTTTAAATGGTCTTTTAGGCGATTTTGTGAGTCAGATGGGTTCGGAATCATAAAAACAGTGTGTACGCGAAGGAGGAAAGTTGTCTTGAGTGCAAAAACGTAAGAAAAATGAATGTATAAGGAAAAGAAATCAAAGGGCGGCATTGGATTAAATGGCCTTTTTAACGATTTTGTGAGTCATATGGGTTCGGAATCATAAAAAAAGAGTGTACGCGAAGGAGGAAAGTTGTTTTGAGTGCAAAAACGTGGAAAAAATGAATATATATGAAAAAGAAACAAAAGGGCGGTATTGGTTTAAATGGCCTTTTTTGGGTTCGGAATCTTAAAAACAGTGTGTACGAGAAGGAGGAAAGTTGGAAAAACGTGGAAAAAGTGAATGTATAAGGAAAAGAAACAAAAGGGCGGTATTGGTTTAAATGGCCTTTTTAACGATTTTGTGAGTCATATGGGTTCGGAATCATAAAAAAAGTGTGTACACGAAGGAAGAAAGTTGTTTTGAGTGCAAAAACGTGGAAAAAATGAATGTATATGAAAAAGAAACAAAAGGGCGGTATTGGTTTAAATGGCTTTTTAGACTGTTTTGTGAGTCAGATGGGTTCGGAATCTTAAAAACAGTGTGTGCAAGAAGGAGGAAAGTTGGAAAAACGTGGAAAAAGTGAATGCATAAATAAAAGAAACAAAAGGGCGGTATTGGTTTAAATGGCCTTTTTAACGATTTTGTGAGTCAGATGGGTTCGAAATCATAAAAAAAGTGTGTACACGAAGGAGGAAAGTTGTTTCGAGTGCAAAAACGTGAAAAAAATGAATGTATAAGGAAAAGAAACAAAAGGGAGGTATTGGTTTAAATGGTCTTTTAGGCGATTTTGTGAGTCAGATGGGTTCGGAATCATAAAAACAGTGTGTACGCGAAGGAGGAAAGTTGTCTTGAGTGCAAAAACGTAAGAAAAATGAATGTATAACGAAAAGAAACAAAAGGGCGGTATTGGTTTAAATGGCCTTTTTAACGATTTTGTGAGTCATATGGGTTCGGAATCATAAAAAAAGTGTGTACTCGAAGGAGTAAAGTTTTTTTGAGTGCAAAAACGTGGGAATAATGAATGCATAAGGAAAAGAAACAAAAGGGCGGTATTGGTTTAAATGGCTTTTTAGACAGTTTTGTGAGTCAGATGGGTTCGTAATCTTACAAACAGTGTGCACGCGAAGGAGGAAAGTTGTCTTCAGTCCAAAAACGTGGAAAAAATGAATGTATAAGGAAAAGAAACATAAGGGTGGTATTGGTTTAAATGGCTTTTTAGACAGTTTTGTGAGTCAGATGGGTTCGGAATCTTAAAAACAGTGTGCACGCGAAGGAGGAAAGTTGTCTTGAGTCCAAAAACGTGAAAAAAATGAATGTATAAGGAAAAGAAACAAAAGGGCGGTATTGGTTTAAATGGCCTTTTTAACTATTTCGTGAGTCAGATGGGTTCGGAATCATCAAAAAAGTCCGTACGCGAAGGAGGAAAGTTGTTTTGAGTGCAAAAACGTGAAAAAAATGAATGTATAAGGAAAAGAAACAAAAGGGAGGTATTGGTTTAAATGGTCTTTTAGGCGATTTTGTGAGTCAGATGGGTTCGGAATCATAAAAACAGTGTGTACGCGAAGGAGGAAAGTTGTCTTGAGTGCAAAAACGTAAGAAAAATGAATGAATAAGGAAAAGAAACAAAAGGGCGGTATTGGTTTAAATGGCCTTTTTAACGATTTTGTGAGTCATATGGGTTCGGAATCATAAAAAAAGTGTGTACACGAATGAGTAAAGTTGTTTTAAGTGCAAAAACGTGGGAAAAATGAATGCATAAGGAAAAGAAACAAAAGGGCGGTATTGGTTTAAATGGCTTTTTAGACAGTTTTGTGAGTCAGATAGGTTCGGAATCTTAAAAACAGTGTGTACGCGAAGGAGGAAAAATGTCTAGAGTGCAAAAACGTAAGAAAAATGAATGCATAAGGAAAAGAAACAAAAGGGTGGTATTGGATTAAATGGCCTTTTTAACGATTTTGTGAGTCAGATGGGTTCCGAATCATAAAAAAAGTGTGTACACGAAGGAGGAAAGATGTCTTGAATTCAAAAACGTAAGAAAAATGAATACATAAGGAAAAGAAACAAAAGGGCGGACTTGGTTTAAATGGTCATTTGGACGGTTTTTTTAGTCAGATGGGTTCGGAATCTTAAAAGCAGTGTGTACGCGAAGGACGAAAGTTGATTCGAGTGCAAAAACGTGAAAAAAATGAATGCATAAGGAAAAGAAACAAAAGGGCGGTATTGGTTTAAATGGCTTTTTAGACAGTTTTGTGAGTCAGATGGGTTCGGAATCTTAAAAGCAGTGTGTATGCGAAGGAGGAAAGTTGATTCGAGTGCAAAAACGTGAAAAAAATGAATGCATAAGGAAAAGAAACAAAAGGGCGGTATTGGTTTAAATGGCTTTTTAGACAGTTTTGTGAGTCAGATGGGTTCGTAATCTTACAAACAGTGTGCACGCGAAGGAGGAAAGTTGTCTTCAGTCCAAAAACGTGGAAAAAATGAATGTATAAGGAAAAGAAACATAAGGGTGGTATTGGTTTAAATGGCTTTTTAGACAGTTTTGTGAGTCAGATGGGTTCGGAATCTTAAAAACAGTGTGCACGCGAAGGAGGAAAGTTGTCTTGAGTCCAAAAACGTGAAAAAAATGAATGTATAAGGAAAAGAAACAAAAGGGCGGTATTGGTTTAAATGGCCTTTTTAACTATTTCGTGAGTCAGATGGGTTCGGAATCATCAAAAAAGTCCGTACGCGAAGGAGGAAAGTTGTTTTGAGTGCAAAAACGTGAAAAAAATGAATGTATAAAGAAAAGAAACAAAAGGGAGGTATTGGTTTAAATGGTCTTATAGACGATTTTGTGAGTCCTATGGGTTCGGAATCATAAAAAAAGTGTGTACGCGAAGGAGTAAAGTTGTTTTGAGTGCAAAAACGTGAAAAAAATGAATGTATAAGGAAAAGAAACAAAAGGGAGGTATTGGTTTAAATGGTCTTTTAGGCGATTTTGTGAGTCAGATGGGTTCGGAATCATAAAAACAGTGTGTACGCGAAGGAGGAAAGTTGTCTTGAGTGCAAAAACGTAAGAAAAATGAATGAATAAGGAAAAGAAACAAAAGGGCGGTATTGGTTTAAATGGCCTTTTTAACGATTTTGTGAGTCATATGGGTTCGGAATCATAAAAAAAGTGTGTACACGAATGAGTAAAGTTGTTTTAAGTGCAAAAACGTGGGAAAAATGAATGCATAAGGAAAAGAAACAAAAGGGCGGTATTGGTTTAAATGGCTTTTTAGACAGTTTTGTGAGTCAGATAGGTTCGGAATCTTAAAAACAGTGTGTACGCGAAGGAGGAAAAATGTCTAGAGTGCAAAAACGTAAGAAAAATGAATGCATAAGGAAAAGAAACAAAAGGGTGGTATTGGATTAAATGGCCTTTTTAACGATTTTGTGAGTCAGATGGGTTCCGAATCATAAAAAAAGTGTGTACACGAAGGAGGAAAGATGTCTTGAATTCAAAAACGTAAGAAAAATGAATACATAAGGAAAAGAAACAAAAGGGCGGACTTGGTTTAAATGGTCATTTGGACGGTTTTTTTAGTCAGATGGGTTCGGAATCTTAAAAGCAGTGTGTACGCGAAGGACGAAAGTTGATTCGAGTGCAAAAACGTGAAAAAAATGAATGCATAAGGAAAAGAAACAAAAGGGCGGTATTGGTTTAAATGGCTTTTTAGACAGTTTTGTGAGTCAGATGGGTTCGGAATCTTAAAAGCAGTGTGTATGCGAAGGAGGAAAGTTGATTCGAGTGCAAAAACGTGAAAAAAATGAATGCATAAGGAAAAGAAACAAAAGGGCGGTATTGGTTTAAATGGCTTTTTAGACAGTTTTGTGAGTCAGATGGGTTCGTAATCTTACAAACAGTGTGCACGCGAAGGAGGAAAGTTGTCTTCAGTCCAAAAACGTGGAAAAAATGAATGTATAAGGAAAAGAAACATAAGGGTGGTATTGGTTTAAATGGCTTTTTAGACAGTTTTGTGAGTCAGATGGGTTCGGAATCTTAAAAACAGTGTGCACGCGAAGGAGGAAAGTTGTCTTGAGTCCAAAAACGTGAAAAAAATTAATGTATAAGGAAAAGAAACAAAAGGGCGGTATTGGTTTAAATGGCCTTTTTAACTATTTCGTGAGTCAGATGGGTTCGGAATCATCAAAAAAGTCCGTACGCGAAGGAGGAAAGTTGTTTTGAGTGCAAAAACGTGAAAAAAATGAATGTATAAAGAAAAGAAACAAAAGGGAGGTATTGGTTTAAATGGTCTTATAGACGATTTTGTGAGTCCTATGGGTTCGGAATCATAAAAAAAGTGTGTACGCGAAGGAGTAAAGTTGTTTTGAGTGCAAAAACGTGAAAAAAATGAATGTATAAGGAAAAGAAACAAAAGGGAGGTATTGGTTTAAATGGTCTTTTAGGCGATTTTGTGAGTCAGATGGGTTCGGAATCATAAAAACAGTGTGTACGCGAAGGAGGAAAGTTGTCTTGAGTGCAAAAACGTAAGAAAAATGAATGAATAAGGAAAAGAAACAAAAGGGCGGTATTGGTTTAAATGGCCTTTTTAACGATTTTGTGAGTCATATGGGTTCGGAATCATAAAAAAAGTGTGTACACGAATG
Source organism: Salticus scenicus (assembly GCA_963930645.1). Taxonomy (NCBI): domain Eukaryota; kingdom Metazoa; phylum Arthropoda; class Arachnida; order Araneae; family Salticidae; genus Salticus; species Salticus scenicus. Next base: position 361,689,217 of record OZ005651.1, read on the forward strand.
AGTAAAGTTGTTTTAAGTGCAAAAACGTGGGAAAAATGAATGCATAAGGAAAAGAAACAAAAGGGCGGTATTGGTTTAAATGGCTTTTTAGACAGTTTTGTGAGTCAGATAGGTTCGGAATCTTAAAAACAGTGTGTACGCGAAGGAGGAAAAATGTCTAGAGTGCAAAAACGTAAGAAAAATGAATGCATAAGGAAAAGAAACAAAAGGGTGGTATTGGATTAAATGGCCTTTTTAACGATTTTGTGAGTCAGATGGGTTCCGAATCATAAAAAAAGTGTGTACACGAAGGAGGAAAGATGTCTTGAATTCAAAAACGTAAGAAAAATGAATACATAAGGAAAAGAAACAAAAGGGCGGACTTGGTTTAAATGGTCATTTGGACGGTTTTTTTAGTCAGATGGGTTCGGAATCTTAAAAGCAGTGTGTACGCGAAGGACGAAAGTTGATTCGAGTGCAAAAACGTGAAAAAAATGAATGCATAAGGAAAAGAAACAAAAGGGCGGTATTGGTTTAAATGGCTTTTTAGACAGTTTTGTGAGTCAGATGGGTTCGGAATCTTAAAAGCAGTGTGTATGCGAAGGAGGAAAGTTGATTCGAGTGCAAAAACGTGAAAAAAATGAATGCATAAGGAAAAGAAACAAAAGGGCGGTATTGGTTTAAATGGCTTTTTAGACAGTTTTGTGAGTCAGATGGGTTCGTAATCTTACAAACAGTGTGCACGCGAAGGAGGAAAGTTGTCTTCAGTCCAAAAACGTGGAAAAAATGAATGTATAAGGAAAAGAAACATAAGGGTGGTATTGGTTTAAATGGCTTTTTAGACAGTTTTGTGAGTCAGATGGGTTCGGAATCTTAAAAACAGTGTGCACGCGAAGGAGGAAAGTTGTCTTGAGTCCAAAAACGTGAAAAAAATGAATGTATAAGGAAAAGAAACAAAAGGGCGGTATTGGTTTAAATGGCCTTTTTAACTATTTCGTGAGTCAGATGGGTTCGGAATCATCAAAAAAGTCCGTACGCGAAGGAGGAAAGTTGTTTTGAGTGCAAAAACGTGAAAAAAATGAATGTATAAAGAAAAGAAACAAAAGGGAGGTATTGGTTTAAATGGTCTTATAGACGATTTTGTGAGTCCTATGGGTTCGGAATCATAAAAAAAGTGTGTACGCGAAGGAGTAAAGTTGTTTTGAGTGCAAAAACGTGAAAAAAATGAATGTATAAGGAAAAGAAACAAAAGGGAGGTATTGGTTTAAATGGTCTTTTAGGGGATTTTGTGAGTCAGATGGGTTCGGAATCATAAAAACAGTGTGTACGCGAAGGAGGAAAGTTGTCTTGAGTGCAAAAACGTAAGAAAAATGAATGAATAAGGAAAAGAAACAAAAGGGCGGTATTGGTTTAAATGGCCTTTTTAACGATTTTGTGAGTCATATGGGTTCGGAATCATAAAAAAAGTGTGTACACGAATGAGTAAAGTTGTTTTAAGTGCAAAAACGTGGGAAAAATGAATGCATAAGGAAAAGAAACAAAAGGGCGGTATTGGTTTAAATGGCTTTTTAGACAGTTTTGTGAGTCAGATAGGTTCGGAATCTTAAAAACAGTGTGTACGCGAAGGAGGAAAAATGTCTAGAGTGCAAAAACGTAAGAAAAATGAATGCATAAGGAAAAGAAACAAAAGGGTGGTATTGGATTAAATGGCCTTTTTAACGATTTTGTGAGTCAGATGGGTTCCGAATCATAAAAAAAGTGTGTACACGAAGGAGGAAAGATGTCTTGAATTCAAAAACGTAAGAAAAATGAATACATAAGGAAAAGAAACAAAAGGGCGGACTTGGTTTAAATGGTCATTTGGACGGTTTTTTTAGTCAGATGGGTTCGGAATCTTAAAAGCAGTGTGTACGCGAAGGACGAAAGTTGATTCGAGTGCAAAAACGTGAAAAAAATGAATGCATAAGGAAAAGAAACAAAAGGGCGGTATTGGTTTAAATGGCTTTTTAGACAGTTTTGTGAGTCAGATGGGTTCGGAATCTTAAAAGCAGTGTGTATGCGAAGGAGGAAAGTTGATTCGAGTGCAAAAACGTGAAAAAAATGAATGCATAAGGAAAAGAAACAAAAGGGCGGTATTGGTTTAAATGGCTTTTTAGACAGTTTTGTGAGTCAGATGGGTTCGTAATCTTACAAACAGTGTGCACGCGAAGGAGGAAAGTTGTCTTCAGTCCAAAAACGTGGAAAAAATGAATGTATAAGGAAAAGAAACATAAGGGTGGTATTGGTTTAAATGGCTTTTTAGACAGTTTTGTGAGTCAGATGGGTTCGGAATCTTAAAAACAGTGTGCACGCGAAGGAGGAAAGTTGTCTTGAGTCCAAAAACGTGAAAAAAATGAATGTATAAGGAAAAGAAACAAAAGGGCGGTATTGGTTTAAATGGCCTTTTTAACTATTTCGTGAGTCAGATGGGTTCGGAATCATCAAAAAAGTCCGTACGCGAAGGAGGAAAGTTGTTTTGAGTGCAAAAACGTGAAAAAAATGAATGTATAAAGAAAAGAAACAAAAGGGAGGTATTGGTTTAAATGGTCTTATAGACGATTTTGTGAGTCCTATGGGTTCGGAATCATAAAAAAAGTGTGTACGCGAAGGAGTAAAGTTGTTTTGAGTGCAAAAACGTGAAAAAAATGAATGTATAAGGAAAAGAAACAAAAGGGAGGTATTGGTTTAAATGGTCTTTTAGGCGATTTTGTGAGTCAGATGGGTTCGGAATCATAAAAACAGTGTGTACGCGAAGGAGGAAAGTTGTCTTGAGTGCAAAAACGTAAGAAAAATGAATGAATAAGGAAAAGAAACAAAAGGGCGGTATTGGTTTAAATGGCCTTTTTAACGATTTTGTGAGTCATATGGGTTCGGAATCATAAAAAAAGTGTGTACACGAATGAGTAAAGTTGTTTTAAGTGCAAAAACGTGGGAAAAATGAATGCATAAGGAAAAGAAACAAAAGGGCGGTATTGGTTTAAATGGCTTTTTAGACAGTTTTGTGAGTCAGATAGGTTCGGAATCTTAAAAACAGTGTGTACGCGAAGGAGGAAAAATGTCTAGAGTGCAAAAACGTAAGAAAAATGAATGCATAAGGAAAAGAAACAAAAGGGTGGTATTGGATTAAATGGCCTTTTTAACGATTTTGTGAGTCAGATGGGTTCCGAATCATAAGAAAAGTGTGTACACGAAGGAGGAAAGATGTCTTGAATTCAAAAACGTAAGAAAAATGAATACATAAGGAAAAGAAACAAAAGGGCGGACTTGGTTTAAATGGTCATTTGGACGGTTTTTTTAGTCAGACTAGCTGGCTTCGCCCGCTAGCGGGTCAGTATTTTCAAATGAATCACTAAAATTAATGAATCACTAACAGTAATTTTTAGTGTTAAGAAAAGAAATTAAAAAAAAAATCATTTCTGATTGGGTAAAAAGTCGGCCCGGGTCCCCACTGCCTTCGGCAGCGCAGTCCCGTGGGCGCTGCGCGCGCACAACTTAAGGGACACACGCGCTGCGCGCGCGTATACCTTCCTGACCTTTCGTGCCCCCTAAAAAAATCATTTCTGATCGGGTAAAAACTCGCATCGGGTCCCCACTGCCTTCGGCAGCGCAGACCCATGCGCGCGCACGTGTGAAGGTATACGTGCGCTGCGCGCACATATTCCTTCTGAAGTCATATTTTTATTCTTAAGAAAAGAAAACTAACAGTAACAGAAACAAAAAGTAACTTTTAGTGTTAAGAAAAGAAATTAAAAAAAATCATTTCTGATTGGGTAAAAAGTCGGCCCGGGTCCCCACTGCCTTCGGCAGCGCAGTCCCGTGCGCGCGCACAACTTGAGGGTTATACGCGCTGCGCGCGCGTATACCTTCCCTGACCCTTCGTGCCCCCTAAAAAAATCATTTCTGATCGGTTAAAAACTCACACCGGGTCACCACTGCCTTCGGCAGCGCAAACCCATGCGCGCTGCGCGCGCACGTTTGAAGGTATACGCGCGCTGCGCGCATATACTCCTTCTCAAATCAAATTTTTATTCTTAAGAAAAGAAAATGAAAAAAATCATTTCTCATCGGTTAAAAAGTCGGACATGGTCCCCACTGCCTTCGGCCGCGCAGTCCCGTGCGCGCTACGCGCACAAGTTAGGGGATACGCGCGCAGTGCACGCCTATCTCTTCCCCACCCTTTCAGCCCCTCCTAATTAACCTACCTATACCAATTTTGAACGGTCTAACTCAATTAGCTGAGATGCAAAGGAAAACGTAATCAGGACACCTCAAAACGTGTAAATCTGGTGAAAACTTTCGATAATTTAAAAGAACTTTAAAATATCATTCGAATGATGTATTAAAAATAATTTAATCATAATTCGAAATTGAAATATTGAAATTTGAAAATATTACAGCGCCATCTGTCGGTAGAAATTTCTGTATTCCACTGTTCCATTCCAATTCAAAAACCCCTACTAATGATGTATTACTTATGAAATTATTTTAATTAGTAGCTGAGATACAAAGAAAACTAATTCAGGACACCTCAAAACGTGTAAATCTGGTGAAAACTTTCGATAATATAAAAGAACTTTAAAATATCTTTCGAATGATGTATTAAAAAAATTTAATCATAATTAGAAATTGAAATATTGAAATTTGAAAATAATACAGCACCATAAGAGAAAATTGATTCAGGACACCTCAAAACGTGTAAATCTCGTGAAAACTTTCGATAATTTAAAAGAACTTTAAAATATCTTTCGAGTGATGCATTAAAAATAATTTAATTATAATTAGAAATTGAAATATTGAAATTTGAAAAAATTACAGCGCCATCTGGCGGTAGAAATTTCTGTATTCCACTGTTCGATTCCAAATCAAAAAAGCTTTTTAATGATGTATCACTTATGAACTTATTATAATTAGTATCTGAGATACAAAAGAAAACTCATTCGGGACACCTCAAAACGTGTAAATCTGGTGAAAACTTTCGATAATATAAAAGAACTTTAAAATATCTTTCGAATTAAGTATTAAAAATAATTTAATCATTATTAGAAATTGAAATATTGAAATTTGAAAATATTACAGCGCCATAAAAGAAAACTGATTCAGGACACCTCAAAACGTGTAAATCAGGTGAAAATCTTCGATAATTTAAAAGAACTTTAAAATATCTTTCGAATTAAGTATTAAAAATAATTTAATCATAATTAGAAATTGAAATATTGAAATTTGAAAATATTACAGCGCCATAAAAGAAATGTGATTCAGGAGACCTCAAAACGTATAAATCTGGTGAAAATTTTCGATAATTTAAAAGAACTTTAAAATATCTTTCGAATGATGCATTAAAAAAAAATTAATCATAATTAGAAATTGAAATATTGAAATTTGAAAATAATACAGCACCATAAAAGAACACTGATTCAGGAGACCTCAAAACGTGTAAATCTGTTGAAAACTTTGAATTATGTAAAACAACTTTAAAATATCTTTCGTATGATGTATAAAAAATAAATTAATCGTAATTAGAAATTGAAATACGCGTATTAAAATATTGCAAAAATGTCCGGCGTGTAAAGATAAAATTTAATTTGCAATTAAAATGTAAATCTTTTGTTTATTGACCAAAATCGATGAAATTTGAAATGCAAGTTTGTTTTGTGATGTAAATATTATATACTAAATAAAATGTGTAAAATTTGAAAAATTGAAGAAAATAGAAAATTGTAATTTTTAATCGCACTACGAAACACGTGACTTCATTGTGACCAGATGTGTTTCCGTTGAAGACTGCTGTAGACGAAAAGTCTGCAAAGCTAAGATTCTTGTGATTTGTTGCCAATATTTTTTTATAGTTTAGTTAATTTTAAAAAATCTAATCGTCCGATCGATAAGCCGTTTAAACCACCGGTTTGAGAAAAAAAACCCCTTTCCAATGGTATCTTGTTTGTAACGATACGACTGATATTTCTAATTTATTTTCCACCTTTTCCGTAAAAATGTCGCTTTTTAAGCATTTAATCATGAATTCTGGGTCATTTTTCGTTAGACAATGGTCGACATTTTAATTAATATCTCCGCTAATTAGGGTCGCATCGTTTAGCAAATTAGATAACCCAGATCTGCGATAAATTCTCTGTCCATCGGTACCTGTTCGAAGTCCGTGCGACCTTTAGCGGCGGAGCCTTAGCTGCGTCAAGCCGTTTCTCACAGACAGACACACACACACACACACACACACACACACGCGTACAGATTTTAATAATATAAGGAGATGGGTTCGGAATCTTAAAAGCAGTGTGTACGCGAAGGACGAAAGTTGATTCGAGTGCAAAAACGTGAAAAAAATGAATGCATAAGGAAAAGAAACAAAAGGGCGGTATTGGTTTAAATGGCTTTTTAGACAGTTTTGTGAGTCAGATGGGTTCGGAATCTTAAAAGCAGTGTGTATGCGAAGGAGGAAAGTTGATTCGAGTGCAAAAACGTGAAAAAAATGAATGCATAAGGAAAAGAAACAAAAGGGCGGTATTGGTTTAAATGGCTTTTTAGACAGTTTTGTGGGTCAGATGGGTTCGGAATCTTAAAAACAGTGTGTACGAGAAGGAGGAAAGTTGGAAAAACGTGGAAAAAGTGAATGTATAAGGAAAAGAAACAAAAGGGCGGTATTGGTTTAAATGGCCTTTTTAACGATTTTGTGAGTCAGATGGGTTCGAAATCATAAAAACAGTGTGTACGCGAAGGAGGAAAGTTGTCTTGAGTGCAAAAACGTGAAAAAAATGAATGCATAAGGAAAAGAAACAAAAGGGCGGTATTGGTTTAAATGGCTTTTTAGACAGTTTTGTGAGTCAGATGGGTTCGGAATCTTAAAAGCAGTGTGTACGCGAAGGAGGAAAGTTGTCTTGAGTGCAAAAACGTAAGAAAAATGAATGCATAAGGAAAAGAAACAAAAGGGCGGAATTGGTTTAAATGGTCTTTTAGGCGATTTTGTGAGTCAGATGGGTTCGGAATCATAAAAACAGTGTGTACGCGAAGGAGGAAAGTTGTCTTGAGTGCAAAAACGTAAGAAAAATGAATGTATAAGGAAAAGAAATCAAAGGGCGGCATTGGATTAAATGGCCTTTTTAACGATTTTGTGAGTCATATGGGTTCGGAATCATAAAAAAAGAGTGTACGCGAAGGAGGAAAGTTGTTTTGAGTGCAAAAACGTGGAAAAAATGAATATATATGAAAAAGAAACAAAAGGGCGGTATTGGTTTAAATGGCCTTTTTAGACAGTTTTGTGAGTCAGATGGGTTCGGAATCTTAAAAACAGTGTGTACGAGAAGGAGGAAAGTTGGAAAAACGTGGAAAAAGTGAATGTATAAGGAAAAGAAACATAAGGGTGGTATTGGTTTAAATGGCTTTTTAGACAGTTTTGTGAGTCAGATGGGTTCGGAATCTTAAAAACAGTGTGCACGCGAAGGAGGAAAGTTGTCTTGAGTCCAAAAACGTGAAAAAAATAAATGTATAAGGAAAAGAAACAAAAGGGCGGTATTGGTTTAAATGGCCTTTTTAACTATTTCGTGAGTCAGATGGGTTCGGAATCATCAAAAAAGTCCGTACGCGAAGGAGGAAAGTTGTTTTGAGTGCAAAAACGTGAAAAAAATGAATGTATAAAGAAAAGAAACAAAAGGGAGGTATTGGTTTAAATGGTCTTATAGACGATTTTGTGAGTCCTATGAGTTCGGAATCATAAAAAAAGTGTGTACGCGAAGGAGTAAAGTTGTTTTGAGTGCAAAAACGTGAAAAAAATGAATGTATAAGGAAAAGAAACAAAAGGGAGGTATTGGTTTAAATGGTCTTTTAGGCGATTTTGTGAGTCAGATGGGTTCGGAATCATAAAAACAGTGTGTACGCGAAGGAGGAAAGTTGTCTTGAGTGCAAAAACGTAAGAAAAATGAATGAATAAGGAAAAGAAACAAAAGGGCGGTATTGGTTTAAATGGCCTTTTTAACGATTTTGTGAGTCATATGGGTTCGGAATCATAAAAAAAGTGTGTACACGAATGAGTAAAGTTGTTTTAAGTGCAAAAACGTGGGAAAAATGAATGCATAAGGAAAAGAAACAAAAGGGCGGTATTGGTTTAAATGGCTTTTTAGACAGTTTTGTGAGTCAGATAGGTTCGGAATCTTAAAAACAGTGTGTACGCGAAGGAGGAAAAATGTCTAGAGTGCAAAAACGTAAGAAAAATGAATGCATAAGGAAAAGAAACAAAAGGGTGGTATTGGATTAAATGGCCTTTTTAACGATTTTGTGAGTCAGATGGGTTCCGAATCATAAAAAAAGTGTGTACACGAAGGAGGAAAGATGTCTTGAATTCAAAAACGTAAGAAAAATGAATACATAAGGAAAAGAAACAAAAGGGCGGACTTGGTTTAAATGGTCATTTGGACGGTTTTTTTAGTCAGATGGGTTCGGAATCTTAAAAGCAGTGTGTACGCGAAGGACGAAAGTTGATTCGAGTGCAAAAACGTGAAAAAAATGAATGCATAAGGAAAAGAAACAAAAGGGCGGTATTGGTTTAAATGGCTTTTTAGACAGTTTTGTGGGTCAGATGGGTTCGGAATCTTAAAAACAGTGTGTACGAGAAGGAGGAAAGTTGGAAAAACGTGGAAAAAGTGAATGTATAAGGAAAAGAAACAAAAGGGCGGTATTGGTTTAAATGGCCTTTTTAACGATTTTGTGAGTCAGATGGGTTCGAAATCATAAAAACAGTGTGTACGCGAAGGAGGAAAGTTGTCTTGAGTGCAAAAACGTGAAAAAAATGAATGCATAAGGAAAAGAAACAAAAGGGCGGTATTGGTTTAAATGGCTTTTTAGACAGTTTTGTGAGTCAGATGGGTTCGGAATCTTAAAAGCAGTGTGTACGCGAAGGAGGAAAGTTGTCTTGAGTGCAAAAACGTAAGAAAAATGAATGCATAAGGAAAAGAAACAAAAGGGCGGAATTGGTTTAAATGGTCTTTTAGGCGATTTTGTGAGTCAGATGGGTTCGGAATCATAAAAACAGTGTGTACGCGAAGGAGGAAAGTTGTCTTGAGTGCAAAAACGTAAGAAAAATGAATGTATAAGGAAAAGAAATCAAAGGGCGGCATTGGATTAAATGGCCTTTTTAACGATTTTGTGAGTCATATGGGTTCGGAATCATAAAAAAAGAGTGTACGCGAAGGAGGAAAGTTGTTTTGAGTGCAAAAACGTGGAAAAAATGAATATATATGAAAAAGAAACAAAAGGGCGGTATTGGTTTAAATGGCCTTTTTAGACAGTTTTGTGAGTCAGATGGGTTCGGAATCTTAAAAACAGTGTGTACGAGAAGGAGGAAAGTTGGAAAAACGTGGAAAAAGTGAATGTATAAGGAAAAGAAACAAAAGGGCGGTATTGGTTTAAATGGCCTTTTTAACGATTTTGTGAGTCATATGGGTTCGGAATCATAAAAAAAGTGTGTACACGAAGGAGGAAAGTTGTTTTGAGTGCAAAAACGTGGAAAAAATGAATGTATATGAAAAAGAAACAAAAGGGCGGTATTGGTTTAAATGGCTTTTTAGACTGTTTTGTGAGTCAGATGGGTTCGGAATCTTAAAAACAGTGTGTACAAGAAGGAGGAAAGTTGGAAAAACGTGGAAAAAGTGAATGCATAAGGAAAAGAAACAAAAGGGCGGTATTGGTTTAAATGGCCTTTTTAACGATTTTGTGAGTCAGATGGGTTCGAAATCATAAAAAAAGTGTGTACACGAAGGAGGAAAGTTGTTTCGAGTGCAAAAACGTGAAAAAAATGAATGTATAAGGAAAAGAAACAAAAGGGAGGTATTGGTTTAAATGGTCTTTTAGGCGATTTTGTGAGTCAGATGGGTTCGGAATCATAAAAACAGTGTGTACGCGAAGGAGGAAAGTTGTCTTGAGTGCAAAAACGTAAGAAAAATGAATGTATAACGAAAAGAAACAAAAGGGCGGTATTGGTTTAAATGGTCTTATAGACGATTTTGTGAGTCATATGGGTTCGGAATCATAAAAAAAGTGTGTACGCGAAGGAGTAAAGTTGTTTTGAGTGCAAAAACGTGAAAAAAATAAATGTATAAAGAAAAGAAACAAAAGGGAGGTATTGGTTTAAATGGTCTTTTAGGCGATTTTGTGAGTCAGATGGGTTCGGAATCATAAAAACAGTGTGTACGCGAAGGAGGAAAGTTGTCTTGAGTGCAAAAACGTAAGAAAAATGAATGAATAAGGAAAAGAAACAAAAGGGCGGTATTGGTTTAAATGGCCTTTTTAACGATTTAGTGAGTCATATGGGTTCGGAATCATAAAAAAAGTGTGTACACGAATGAGTAAAGTTGTTTTGAGTGCAAAAACGTGGGAAAAATGAATGCATAAGGAAAAGAAACAAAAGGGCGGTATTGGTTTAAATGGCTTTTTAGACAGTTTTGTGAGTCAGATAGGTTCGGAATCTTAAAAACAGTGTGTACGCGAAGGAGGAAAAATGTCTAGAGTGCAAAAACGTAAGAAAAATGAATGCATAAGGAAAAGAAACAAAAAGGTGGTATTGGATTAAATGGCCTTTTTAACGATTTTGTGAGTCAGATGGGCTCGGAATCTTAAAATCAGTGTGTACGCGAAGGAGGAAAGTTGTTTTGAGTGCAAAAACGTGGAAAAAATGAATGTATAAGGAAAAGAAACATAAGGGCGGTATTGGTTTAAATGGCCTTTTAGACGGTTTTGTGAGTCAGTTGGGTTCGGAATCTTAAAATCAGTGTGTACGCGAAGGAGAAAAGTTGTTTTGAGTGCAAAAACGTGGAAAAAATGAATGTATAAGGAAAAGAAACATAAGGGCGGTATTGGTTTAAATGGCTTTTTAGACAGTTTTGTGAGTCAGATGGGTTCGGAATCATCAAAAAAGTCCGTACGCGAAGGAGGAAAGTTGTTTTGAGTGCAAAAACGTGAAAAAATGAATGTATAAAGAAAAGAAACAAAAGGGAGGTATTGGTTTAAATGGTCTTATAGACGATTTTGTGAGTCATATGGGTTCGGAATCATAAAAAAAGTGTGTACGCGAAGGAGTAAAGTTGTTTTGAGTGCAAAAACGTGAAAAAAATGAATGTATAAGGAAAAGAAACAAAAGGGAGGTATTGGTTTAAATGGTCTTTTAGGCGATTTTGTGAGTCAGATGGGTTCGGAATCTTAAAAACAGTGTGTACGAGAAGGAGGAAAGTTGGAAAAACGTGGAAAAAGTGAATGTATAAGGAAAAGAAACAAAAGGGCGGTATTGGTTTAAATGGCCTTTTTAACGATTTTGTGAGTCAGATGGGTTCGAAATCATAAAAACAGTGTGTACGCGAAGGAGGAAAGTTGTCTTGAGTGCAAAAACGTGAAAAAAATGAATGCATAAGGAAAAGAAACAAAAGGGCGGTATTGGTTTAAATGGCTTTTTAGACAGTTTTGTGAGTCAGATGGGTTCGGAATCTTAAAAGCAGTGTGTACGCGAAGGAGGAAAGTTGTCTTGAGTGCAAAAACGTAAGAAAAATGAATGCATAAGGAAAAGAAACAAAAGGGCGGAATTGGTTTAAATGGTCTTTTAGGCGATTTTGTGAGTCAGATGGGTTCGGAATCATAAAAACAGTGTGTACGCGAAGGAGGAAAGTTGTCTTGAGTGCAAAAACGTAAGAAAAATGAATGTATAAGGAAAAGAAATCAAAGGGCGGCATTGGATTAAATGGCCTTTTTAACGATTTTGTGAGTCATATGGGTTCGGAATCATAAAAAAAGAGTGTACGCGAAGGAGGAAAGTTGTTTTGAGTGCAAAAACGTGGAAAAAATGAATATATATGAAAAAGAAACAAAAGGGCGGTATTGGTTTAAATGGCCTTTTTAGACAGTTTTGTGAGTCAGATGGGTTCGGAATCTTAAAAACAGTGTGTACGAGAAGGAGGAAAGTTGGAAAAACGTGGAAAAAGTGAATGTATAAGGAAAAGAAACAAAAGGGCGGTATTGGTTTAAATGGCCTTTTTAACGATTTTGTGAGTCATATGGGTTCGGAATCATAAAAAAAGTGTGTACACGAAGGAAGAAAGTTGTTTTGAGTGCAAAAACGTGGAAAAAATGAATGTATATGAAAAAGAAACAAAAGGGCGGTATTGGTTTAAATGGCTTTTTAGACTGTTTTGTGAGTCAGATGGGTTCGGAATCTTAAAAACAGTGTGTGCAAGAAGGAGGAAAGTTGGAAAAACGTGGAAAAAGTGAATGCATAAATAAAAGAAACAAAAGGGCGGTATTGGATTAAATGGCCTTTTTAACGATTTTGTGAGTCAGATGGGTTCGAAATCATAAAAAAAGTGTGTACACGAAGGAGGAAAGTTGTTTCGAGTGCAAAAACGTGGAAAAAATGAATGTATAAGGAAAAGAAACATAAGGGCGGTATTGGTTTAAATGGCCTTTTAGACGGTTTTGTGAGTCAGTTGGGTTCGGAATCTTAAAATCAGTGTGTACGCGAAGGAGAAAAGTTGTTTTGAGTGCAAAAACGTGGAAAAAATGAATGTATAAGGAAAAGAAACATAAGGGCGGTATTGGTTTAAATGGCTTTTTAGACAGTTTTGTGAGTCAGATGGGTTCGGAATCATCAAAAAAGTCCGTACGCGAAGGAGGAAAGTTGTTTTGAGTGCAAAAACGTGAAAAAATGAATGTATAAAGAAAAGAAACAAAAGGGAGGTATTGGTTTAAATGGTCTTATAGACGATTTTGTGAGTCATATGGGTTCGGAATCATAAAAAAAGTGTGTACGCGAAGGAGTAAAGTTGTTTTGAGTGCAAAAACGTGAAAAAAATGAATGTATAAGGAAAAGAAACAAAAGGGAGGTATTGGTTTAAATGGTCTTTTAGGCGATTTTGTGAGTCAGATGGGTTCGGAATCTTAAAAACAGTGTGTACGAGAAGGAGGAAAGTTGGAAAAACGTGGAAAAAGTGAATGTATAAGGAAAAGAAACAAAAGGGCGGTATTGGTTTAAATGGCCTTTTTAACGATTTTGTGAGTCAGATGGGTTCGAAATCATAAAAACAGTGTGTACGCGAAGGAGGAAAGTTGTCTTGAGTGCAAAAACGTGAAAAAAATGAATGCATAAGGAAAAGAAACAAAAGGGCGGTATTGGTTTAAATGGCTTTTTAGACAGTTTTGTGAGTCAGATGGGTTCGGAATCTTAAAAGCAGTGTGTACGCGAAGGAGGAAAGTTGTCTTGAGTGCAAAAACGTAAGAAAAATGAATGCATAAGGAAAAGAAACAAAAGGGCGGAATTGGTTTAAATGGTCTTTTAGGCGATTTTGTGAGTCAGATGGGTTCGGAATCATAAAAACAGTGTGTACGCGAAGGAGGAAAGTTGTCTTGAGTGCAAAAACGTAAGAAAAATGAATGTATAAGGAAAAGAAATCAAAGGGCGGCATTGGATTAAATGGCCTTTTTAACGATTTTGTGAGTCATATGGGTTCGGAATCATAAAAAAAGAGTGTACGCGAAGGAGGAAAGTTGTTTTGAGTGCAAAAACGTGGAAAAAATGAATATATATGAAAAAGAAACAAAAGGGCGGTATTGGTTTAAATGGCCTTTTTAGACAGTTTTGTGAGTCAGATGGGTTCGGAATCTTAAAAACAGTGTGTACGAGAAGGAGGAAAGTTGGAAAAACGTGGAAAAAGTGAATGTATAAGGAAAAGAAACAAAAGGGCGGTATTGGTTTAAATGGCCTTTTTAACGATTTTGTGAGTCATATGGGTTCGGAATCATAAAAAAAGTGTGTACACGAAGGAAGAAAGTTGTTTTGAGTGCAAAAACGTGGAAAAAATGAATGTATATGAAAAAGAAACAAAAGGGCGGTATTGGTTTAAATGGCTTTTTAGACTGTTTTGTGAGTCAGATGGGTTCGGAATCTTAAAAACAGTGTGTGCAAGAAGGAGGAAAGTTGGAAAAACGTGGAAAAAGTGAATGCATAAATAAAAGAAACAAAAGGGCGGTATTGGATTAAATGGCCTTTTTAACGATTTTGTGAGTCAGATGGGTTCGAAATCATAAAAAAAGTGTGTACACGAAGGAGGAAAGTTGTTTCGAGTGCAAAAACGTGAAAAAAATGAATGTATAAGGAAAAGAAACAAAAGGGAGGTATTGGTTTAAATGGTCTTTTAGGCGATTTTGTGAGTCAGATGGGTTCGGAATCATAAAAACAGTGTGTACGCGAAGGAGGAAAGTTGTCTTGAGTGCAAAAACGTAAGAAAAATGAATGTATAACGAAAAGAAACAAAAGGGCGGTATTGGTTTAAATGGCCTTTTTAACGATTTTGTGAGTCATATGGGTTCGGAATCATAAAAAAAGTGTGTACTCGAAGGAGTAAAGTTTTTTTGAGTGCAAAAACGTGGGAAAAATGAATGCATAAGGAAAAGAAACAAAAGGGCGGTATTGGTTTAAATGGCTTTTTAGACAGTTTTGTGAGTCAGATGGGTTCGTAATCTTACAAACAGTGTGCACGCGAAGGAGGAAAGTTGTCTTCAGTCCAAAAACGTGGAAAAAATGAATGTATAAGGAAAAGAAACATAAGGGTGGTATTGGTTTAAATGGCTTTTTAGACAGTTTTGTGAGTCAGATGGGTTCGGAATCTTAAAAACAGTGTGCATGCGAAGGAGGAAAGTTGTCTTGAGTCCAAAAACGTGAAAAAAATGAATGTATAAGGAAAAGAAACAAAAGGGTGGTATTGGATTAAATGGCCTTTTTAACGATTTTGTGAGTCAGATGGGTTCCGAATCATAAAAGCAGTGTGTACGCGAAGGACGAAAGTTGATTCGAGTGCAAAAACGTGAAAAAAATGAATGCATAAGGAAAAGAAACAAAAGGGCGGTATTGGTTTAAATGGCTTTTTAGACAGTTTTGTGAGTCAGATGGGTTCGGAATCTTAAAAGCAGTGTGTACGCGAAGGAGGAAAGTTGTCTTGAATGCAAAAACGTAAGAAAAATGAATGCATAAGAAAAAAAAAAAGGGGCGGAATTGGTTTAAATGGCCTTGTAGACGCTTTTGTGAGTCAGGTGGGTTCGGAATCTTAAAATCAGTGTGTACGCGAAGGAGGAAAGTTGTTTTGAGTGCAAAAACGTGGAAAAAATGAATATATAAGTAAAAGAAACATAAGGGCGGTATTGGTTTAAATGGCCTTTTTAACGATTTTGTGAGTCAGATGGGCTCGGAATCTTAAAATCAGTGTGTACGCGAAGGAGGAAAGTTGTTTTGAGTGCAAAAACGTGGAAAAAATGAATGTATAAGGAAAAGAAACATAAGGGCGGTATTGGTTTAAATGGCTTTTTAGACAGTTTTGTGAGTCAGATGGGTTCGGAATCTTAAAAGCAGTGTGCACGCGAAGGAGGAAAGTTGTCTTGAGTCCAAAAACGTGAAAAAAATGAATGTATAAGGAAAAGAAACAAAAGGGCGGTATTGGTTTAAATGGCCTTTTTAACTATTTCGTGAGTCAGATGGGTTCGGAATCATCAAAAAAGTGCGTACGCGAAGGAGGAAAGTTGTTTTGAGTGCAAAAACGTGAAAAAAATGAATGTATAAAGAAAAGAAGCAAAAGGGAGGTATTGGTTTAAATGGTCTTATAGACGATTTTGTGAGTCATATGGGTTCGGAATCATAAAAAAAGTGTGTACGCGAAGGAGTAAAGTTGTTTTGAGTGCAAAAACGTGAAAAAAATGAATGTATAAGGAAAAGAAACAAAAGGGAGGTATTGGTTTAAATGGTCTTTTAGGCGATTTTGTGAGTCAGATGGGTTCGGAATCATAAAAACAGTGTGTACGCGAAGGAGGAAAGTTGTCTTGAGTGCAAAAACGTAAGAAAAATGAATGAATAAGGAAAAGAAACAAAAGGGCGGTATTGGTTTAAATGGCCTTTTTAACGATTTTGTGAGTCATATGGGTTCGGAATCATAAAAAAAGTGTGTACACGAATGAGTAAAGTTGTTTTAAGTGCAAAAACGTGGGAAAAATGAATGCATAAGGAAAAGAAACAAAAGGGCGGTATTGGTTTAAATGGCTTTTTAGACAGTTTTGTGAGTCAGATAGGTTCGGAATCTTAAAAACAGTGTGTACGCGAAGGAGGAAAAATGTCTAGAGTGCAAAAACGTAAGAAAAATGAATGCATAAGGAAAAGAAACAAAAGGGTGGTATTGGATTAAATGGCCTTTTTAACGATTTTGTGAGTCAGATGGGTTCCGAATCATAAAAGCAGTGTGTACGCGAAGGACGAAAGTTGATTCGAGTGCAAAAACGTGAAAAAAATGAATGCATAAGGAAAAGAAACAAAAGGGCGGTATTGGTTTAAATGGCTTTTTAGACAGTTTTGTGAGTCAGATGGGTTCGGAATCTTAAAAGCAGTGTGTACGCGAAGGAGGAAAGTTGTCTTGAATGCAAAAACGTAAGAAAAATGAATGCATAAGAAAAAAAAAAGGGGGCGGAATTGGTTTAAATGGCCTTGTAGACGCTTTTGTGAGTCAGGTGGGTTCGGAATCTTAAAATCAGTGTGTACGCGAAGGAGGAAAGTTGTTTTGAGTGCAAAAACGTGGAAAAAATGAATATATAAGTAAAAGAAACATAAGGGCGGTATTGGTTTAAATGGCCTTTTTAACGATTTTGTGAGTCAGATGGGTTCGGAATCATAAAAACAGTGTGTACGCGAAGGAGGAAAGTTGTCTTGAGTGCAAAAACGTAAGAAAAATGAATGAATAAGGAAAAGAAACAAAAGGGCGGTATTGGTTTAAATGGCCTTTTTAACGATTTTGTGAGTCATATGGGTTCGGAATCATAAAAAAAGTGTGTACACGAATGAGTAAAGTTGTTTTGAGTGCAAAAACGTGGGAAAAATGAATGCATAAGGAAAAGAAACAAAAGGGCGGTATTGGTTTAAATGGCCTTTTTAACTATTTCGTGAGTCAGATGGGTTCGGAATCATCAAAAAAGTGCGTACGCGAAGGAGGAAAGTTGTTTTGAGTGCAAAAACGTGGAAAAAAATGAATGTATAAGGAAAAGAAACATAAGGGCGGTATTGGTTTAAATGGCCTTTTAGACGGTTTTGTGAGTCAGGTGGGTTCGGAATCTTAAAATCAGTGTGTACGCGAAGGAGAAAAGTTGTTTTGAGTACAAAAACGTGGAAAAAATGAATGTATAAGGAAAAGAAACATAAGGGCGGTATTGGTTTAAATGGCTTTTTAGACAGTTTTGTGAGTCAGATGGGTTCGGAATCTTAAAAGCAGTGTGCACGCGAAGGAGGAAAGTTGTCTTGAGTCCAAAAACGTGAAAAAAATGAATGTATAAGGAAAGGAAACAAAAGGGCGGTATTGGTTTAAATGGCCTTTTTAACTATTTCGTGAGTCAGATGGGTTCGGAATCATCAAAAAAGTGCGTACGCGAAGGAGGAAAGTTGTTTTGAGTGCAAAAACGTGAAAAAAATGAATTTATAAAGAAAAGAAGCAAAAGGGAGGTATTGGTTTAAATGGTCTTATAGACGATTTTGTGAGTCATATGGGTTCGGAATCATAAAAAAAGTGTGTACGCGAAGGAGTAAAGTTGTTTTGAGTGCAAAAACGTGAAAAAAATGAATGTATAAGGAAAAGAAACAAAAGGGAGGTATTGGTTTAAATGGTCTTTTAGACGATTTTGTGAGTCAGATGGGTTCGGAATCATAAAAACAGTGTGTACGCGAAGGAGGAAAGTTGTCTTGAGTGCAAAAACGTAAGAAAAATGAATGAATAAGGAAAAGAAACAAAAGGGCAACAAATTGGTTTAAATGGCCTTTTTAACGATTTTGTGAGTCATATGGGTTCGGAATCATAAAAAAAGTGTGTACACGAATGAGTAAAGTTGTTTTAAGTGCAAAAACGTGGGAAAAATGAATGCATAAGGAAAAGAAACAAAAGGGTGGTATTGGATTAAAATGGCCTTTTTAACGATTTTGTGAGTCAGATGGGTTCCGAATCATAAAAAGAGTGTGTACACGAAGGAGGAAAGATGTCTTGAATTCAAAAACGTAAGAAAAATGAATACATAAGGAAAAGAAACAAAAGGGCGGACTTGGTTTAAATGGTCTTTTGGACGGTTTTTTTAGTCAGATGGGTTCGGAATCTTAAAAGCAGTGTGTACGCGAAGGAGAAAAGTTGATTCGAGTGCAAAAACGTGAAAAAAATGAATGCATAAGGAAAAGAAACAAAAGGGCGGTATTGGTTTAAATGGCTTTTTAGACAGTTTTGTGAGTCAGATGGGTTCGGAATCTTAAAAGCAGTGTGTACCCGAAGGAGGAAAGTTGATTCGAGTGCAAAAACGTGAAAAAAAAGAATGCATAAGGAAAAGAAACAAAAGGGCGGTATTGGTTTAAATGTCTTTTTAGACAGTTTTGTGAGTCAGATGGGTTCGGAATCTTAAAAACAGTGTGTACGAGAAGGAGGAAAGTTGGAAAAACGTGGAAAAAGTGAATGTATAAGGAAAAGAAACAAAAGGGCGGTATTGGTTTAAATGGCCTTTTTAACGATTTTGTGAGTCAGATGGGTTCGAAATCATAAAAACAGTGTGTACGCGAAGGAGGAAAGTTGTCTTGAGTGCAAAAACGTGAAAAAAATGAATGCATAAGGAAAAGAAACAAAAGGGCGGTATTGGTTTAAATGGCTTTTTAGACAGTTTTGTGAGTCAGATGGGTTCGGAATCTTAAAAGCAGTGTGTACGCGAAGGAGGAAAGTTGTCTTGAGTGCAAAAACGTAAGAAAAATGAATGCATAAGGAAAAGAAACAAAAGGGCGGAATTGGTTTAAATGGTCTTTTAGGCGATTTTGTGAGTCAGATGGGTTCGGAATCATAAAAACAGTGTGTACGCGAAGGAGGAAAGTTGTCTTGAGTGCAAAAACGTAAGAAAAATGAATGTATAAGGAAAAGAAATCAAAGGGCGGCATTGGATTAAATGGCCTTTTTAACGATTTTGTGAGTCATATGGGTTCGGAATGAGTGTACGCGAAGGAGGAAAGTTGTTTTGAGTGCAAAAACGTGGAAAAAATGAATATATATGAAAAAGAAACAAAAGGGCGGTATTGGTTTAAATGGCCTTTTTAGACAGTTTTGTGAGTCAGATGGGTTCGGAATCTTAAAAACAGTGTGTACGAGAAGGAGGAAAGTTGGAAAAATGTGGAAAAAGTGAATGTATAAGGAAAAGAAACAAAAGGGCGGTATTGGTTTAAATGGCCTTTTTAACGATTTTGTGAGTCATATGGGTTCGGAATCATAAAAAAAGTGTGTACACGAAGGAGGAAAGTTGTTTTGAGTGCAAAAACGAGGAAAAAATGAATGTATATGAAAAAGAAACAAAAGGGCGGTATTGGTTTAAATGGCTTTTTAGACTGTTTTGTGAGTCAGATGGGTTCGGAATCTTAAAAACAGTGTGTACGAGAAGGAGGAAAGTTGGAAAAACGTGGAAAAAGTGAATGCATAAGGAAAAGAAACAAAAGGGCGGTATTGGTTTAAATGGCCTTTTTAACGATTTTGTGAGTCAGATGGGTTCGAAATCATAAAAAAAGTGTGTACACGAAGGAGGAAAGTTGTTTCGAGTGCAAAAACGTGAAAAAAATGAATGTATAAGGAAAAGAAACAAAAGGGAGGTATTGGTTTAAATGGTCTTTTAGGCGATTTTGTGAGTCAGATGGGTTCGGAATCATAAAAACAGTGTGTATGCGAAGGAGGAAAGTTGTCTTGAGTGCAAAAACGTAAGAAAAATGAATGCATAAGGAAAAGAAACAAAAGGGCGGTATTGGTTTAAATGGCTTTTTAGACAGTTTTGTGAGTCAGATGGGTTCGGAATCTTAAAAACAGTGTGTACGCGAAGGAGGAAAGTTTTCTAGAGTGCAAAAACGTAAGAAAAATGAATCATAAAAACAGTGTGTACGCGAAGGAGGGAAGTTGTCCTGAGTGCAAAAACGTAAGAAAATGAATGTATAAGGAAAAGAAACAAAAGGGCGTTATTGGTTTAAATGGCTTTTTAGACAGTTTTGTGAGTCAGATGGGTTCGGAATCTTAAAAACAGTGTGCACGCGAAGGAAGAAAGTTGTCTTGAGTCCAAAAACGTGAAAAAAATGAATGTATAAGGAAAAGAAACAAAAGGGCGGTATTGGTTTAAATGGCCTTTTTAACTATTTCGTGAGTCAGATGGGTTCGGAATCATCAAAAAAGTGCGTACGCGAAGGAGGAAAGTTGTTTTGAGTGCAAAAACGTGAAAAAAATGAATGTATAAAGAAAAGAAGCAAAAGGGAGGTATTGGTTTAAATGGTCTTATAGACGATTTTTTGAGTCAGATGTGCTCGGAATCATAAAAACAGTGTGTACGCGATAGAGGAAAGTAGTTTTGAGGACAAAAACGTGGAAAAAATGAATGTATAACGAAAAGAAACAAAAGGGAGGTATTGGTTTAAATGGTCTTTTAGACGGTTTCGTTAGTCATATGTGTTCTGAATCATAAAAACAGTGTGTACGCGAAGGAGGAAGGTAGTTTTTGAGTACAAAAACATGGAAAAAATGAATGTATAACGAAAAGGAACAAAAGGGAGGTATTGGTTTAAATGGTCTTTTAGACGGTTTCGTTAGTCAGATGGGATCGGAATCATAAAAACAGTGTGTACTCGAATTAGGAAAATTGTTTTGAGTGCAAAAACGTGAAAAAAATGAATGTATAAGGAAAAGAAACAAAAGGGAGGTATTGGTTTTAAAGGTCTTTTAGACAGTTTTGTGAGTCAGATCGGTTCGGAATCATAAAAACAGTGTGTACGCGAAGGAGGAATGTAGTTTTGAGTACAAAAACGTGGAAAAAATGAATGTATAACGAAAAGAAACAAAAGGGAGGTATTGGTTTAAATGGTTTTTTTAGACGGTTTTGTGAGTCAGATGGGATCGGAATCATAAAAACAGTGTGTACGCGAAGGAGAAAAGTTGTTTTGAGTGCAAAAACGTGAAAAAAATGAATGTATAAGGAAAAGAAAGAAAAGGGAGGTATTGGTTTAAAAGGTTTTTTAGACGGTTTTGTGAGTCAGATCGGTTCGGAATCATAAAAACAGTGTGTACGCGAAGGAGAAAAGTAGTTTTGAAGGCAAAAAAATGGAAAAATTGAATGTATCAGGAAAAGAAACAAAAGGGAGGTATTGGTTTAAAAGGTCTTTTAGACGGTTTTGCGAGTCAGATCGGTTCGGAATCATAAAAACAGTGTGTACGCGAAGGATGAAAGTAGTTTTGAGTACAAAAACGTGGAAAAAATGAATGTATGAGGAAAAGAAACAAAAGAGAGGTATTGGTTTAAATGGTCTTTTAGACGGTTTTGTGAGTCTGATGAGTTCGGAATCATAAAAAAAGTGTGTAAGCGAAGGACGAAAGCTGTTCGGAGTGCAAAAACGTGGAAAAAATGAATGTATAAGGAAAAGAAACAAAAGAGAGGTATTGGTTTAAATGGTCTTTTAGACGGTTTCGTTAGTCATATGTGTTCTGAATCATAAAAACAGTGTGTACGCGAAGGAGGAAAGTAGTTTTTGAGTACAAAAACATGGAAAAAATGAATGTATGAGGAAAAGAAACAAAAGGGAGGTATTGGTTTAAATGGTCTTTTAGACGGTTTTCTTAGTCAGATGTGTGCTGAATCATAAAAACAGTGTGTACGCGAATGAGGAAAGTAGTTTTGAGTACAAAAACGTGGAAAAAATGAATGTATAACGAAAAGAAACAAAAGGGAGGTATTGGTTTAAATGGTCTTTTAGACGGTTTCCTTAGTCATATGTGTTCTGAATCATAAAAACAGTGTGTACGCGAAGGAGGAAAGTAGTTTTTGAGTACAAAAACGTGGAGAAAATGAATGTATGAGGAAAAGAAACAAAAGGGAGGTATTGGTTTAAATGGTCTTTTAGACGGTTTTGTTATTCAGATGTGTTCTGAATCATAAAAACAGTGTGTACGCGAATGAGGAAAGTAGTTTTGAGTACAAAAACGTGGAAAAAATGAATGTATGAGGAAAAGAAACAAAAGGGAGTTATTGGTTTAAATGGTATTTTAGACGGTTTTGATGGGTCAGATGGGATCGGAATCATAAAAACAGTGTGTACGCGAAGGAGGAAAGTTATTTCGAGTGCAAAAACGTGGAAAAAATGAATGTATAAGGAAAAGAAACAAAAGGGAGGTATTGGATTAAATGGTCTTTTAGACGGTTTTGTGAGTCAGATCGGTTCGGAATCATAAAAACAGTGTGTACGCGAAGGAGGAAAGTATTTTTGAGTACAAAAACGTGGAAAAATTGAATGTATAAGGAAAAGAAACAAAAGGGAGGTATTGGTTTAAAAGGTCTTTTAGACGGTTTTGTGAGTCAGATCGGTTGGGAATCATAAAAACAGTGTGTACGCGAAGGAGAAAAGTAGTTTTGAGTACAAAAACGTGGAAAAAATGAAAGTATGAGGAAAAGAAACAAAAGGGAGGCATTGGTTTAGAAGGTCTTTTAGACGATTTTGTGAGTCAGATGTGCTCGGAATCATAAAAACATTGTGTACGCGATAGAGGAAAGTAGTTTTGAGTAAAAAACGTGTAAAAAATGAATGTATGAACAAAAGAAGAAAAAGGGAGGTATTGGTTTAAATGGTCTTTTGGACGGTTTTTTTAGTCAGATGGGTTCGGAATCTTAAAAGCAGTGTGTACGCGAAGGAGAAAAGTTGATTCGAGTGCAAAAACGTGAAAAAAATGAATGCATAAGGAAAAGAAACAAAAGGGCGGTATTGGTTTAAATGGCTTTTTAGACAGTTTTGTGAGTCAGATGGGTTCGGAATCTTAAAAGCAGTGTGTACCCGAAGGAGGAAAGTTGATTCGAGTGCAAAAACGTGAAAAAAATGAATGCATAAGGAAAAGAAACAAAAGGGCGGTATTGGTTTAAATGTCTTTTTAGACAGTTTTGTGAGTCAGATGGGTTCGGAATCTTAAAAACAGTGTGTACGAGAAGGAGGAAAGTTGGAAAAACGTGGAAAAAGTGAATGTATAAGGAAAAGAAACAAAAGGGCGGTATTGGTTTAAATGGCCTTTTTAACGATTTTGTGAGTCAGATGGGTTCGAAATCATAAAAACAGTGTGTACGCGAAGGAGGAAAGTTGTCTTGAGTGCAAAAACGTGAAAAAAATGAATGCATAAGGAAAAGAAACAAAAGGGCGGTATTGGTTTAAATGGCTTTTTAGACAGTTTTGTGAGTCAGATGGGTTCGGAATCTTAAAAGCAGTGTGTACGCGAAGGAGGAAAGTTGTCTTGAGTGCAAAAACGTAAGAAAAATGAATGCATAAGGAAAAGAAACAAAAGGGCGGAATTGGTTTAAATGGTCTTTTAGGCGATTTTGTGAGTCAGATGGGTTCGGAATCATAAAAACAGTGTGTACGCGAAGGAGGAAAGTTGTCTTGAGTGCAAAAACGTAAGAAAAATGAATGTATAAGGAAAAGAAATCAAAGGGCGGCATTGGATTAAATGGCCTTTTTAACGATTTTGTGAGTCATATGGGTTCGGAATGAGTGTACGCGAAGGAGGAAAGTTGTTTTGAGTGCAAAAACGTGGAAAAAATGAATATATATGAAAAAGAAACAAAAGGGCGGTATTGGTTTAAATGGCCTTTTTAGACAGTTTTGTGAGTCAGATGGGTTCGGAATCTTAAAAACAGTGTGTACGAGAAGGAGGAAAGTTGGAAAAATGTGGAAAAAGTGAATGTATAAGGAAAAGAAACAAAAGGGCGGTATTGGTTTAAATGGCCTTTTTAACGATTTTGTGAGTCATATGGGTTCGGAATCATAAAAAAAGTGTGTACACGAAGGAGGAAAGTTGTTTTGAGTGCAAAAACGTGGAAAAAATGAATGTATATGAAAAAGAAACAAAAGGGCGGTATTGGTTTAAATGGCTTTTTAGACTGTTTTGTGAGTCAGATGGGTTCGGAATCTTAAAAACAGTGTGTACGAGAAGGAGGAAAGTTGGAAAAACGTGGAAAAAGTGAATGCATAAGGAAAAGAAACAAAAGGGCGGTATTGGTTTAAATGGCCTTTTTAACGATTTTGTGAGTCAGATGGGTTCGAAATCATAAAAAAAGTGTGTACACGAAGGAGGAAAGTTGTTTCGAGTGCAAAAACGTGAAAAAAATGAATGTATAAGGAAAAGAAACAAAAGGGAGGTATTGGTTTAAATGGTCTTTTAGGCGATTTTGTGAGTCAGATGGGTTCGGAATCATAAAAACAGTGTGTATGCGAAGGAGGAAAGTTGTCTTGAGTGCAAAAACGTAAGAAAAATGAATGCATAAGGAAAAGAAACAAAAGGGCGGTATTGGTTTAAATGGCTTTTTAGACAGTTTTGTGAGTCAGATGGGTTCGGAATCTTAAAAACAGTGTGTACGCGAAGGAGGAAAGTTTTCTAGAGTGCAAAAACGTAAGAAAAATGAATCATAAAAACAGTGTGTACGCGAAGGAGGGAAGTTGTCCTGAGTGCAAAAACGTAAGAAAATGAATGTATAAGGAAAAGAAACAAAAGGGCGTTATTGGTTTAAATGGCTTTTTAGACAGTTTTGTGAGTCAGATGGGTTCGGAATCTTAAAAACAGTGTGCACGCGAAGGAAGAAAGTTGTCTTGAGTCCAAAAACGTGAAAAAAATGAATGTATAAGGAAAAGAAACAAAAGGGCGGTATTGGTTTAAATGGCCTTTTTAACTATTTCGTGAGTCAGATGGGTTCGGAATCATCAAAAAAGTGCGTACGCGAAGGAGGAAAGTTGTTTTGAGTGCAAAAACGTGAAAAAAATGAATGTATAAAGAAAAGAAGCAAAAGGGAGGTATTGGTTTAAATGGTCTTATAGACGATTTTTTGAGTCAGATGTGCTCGGAATCATAAAAACAGTGTGTACGCGATAGAGGAAAGTAGTTTTGAGGACAAAAACGTGGAAAAAATGAATGTATAACGAAAAGAAACAAAAGGGAGGTATTGGTTTAAATGGTCTTTTAGACGGTTTCGTTAGTCATATGTGTTCTGAATCATAAAAACAGTGTGTACGCGAAGGAGGAAGGTAGTTTTTGAGTACAAAAACATGGAAAAAATGAATGTATAACGAAAAGGAACAAAAGGGAGGTATTGGTTTAAATGGTCTTTTAGACGGTTTCGTTAGTCAGATGGGATCGGAATCATAAAAACAGTGTGTACTCGAATTAGGAAAATTGTTTTGAGTGCAAAAACGTGAAAAAAATGAATGTATAAGGAAAAGAAACAAAAGGGAGGTATTGGTTTTAAAGGTCTTTTAGACAGTTTTGTGAGTCAGATCGGTTCGGAATCATAAAAACAGTGTGTACGCGAAGGAGGAATGTAGTTTTGAGTACAAAAACGTGGAAAAAATGAATGTATAACGAAAAGAAACAAAAGGGAGGTATTGGTTTAAATGGTTTTTTTAGACGGTTTTGTGAGTCAGATGGGATCGGAATCATAAAAACAGTGTGTACGCGAAGGAGAAAAGTTGTTTTGAGTGCAAAAACGTGAAAAAAATGAATGTATAAGGAAAAGAAAGAAAAGGGAGGTATTGGTTTAAAAGGTTTTTTAGACGGTTTTGTGAGTCAGATCGGTTCGGAATCATAAAAACAGTGTGTACGCGAAGGAGAAAAGTAGTTTTGAAGGCAAAAAAATGGAAAAATTGAATGTATCAGGAAAAGAAACAAAAGGGAGGTATTGGTTTAAAAGGTCTTTTAGACGGTTTTGCGAGTCAGATCGGTTCGGAATCATAAAAACAGTGTGTACGCGAAGGATGAAAGTAGTTTTGAGTACAAAAACGTGGAAAAAATGAATGTATGAGGAAAAGAAACAAAAGAGAGGTATTGGTTTAAATGGTCTTTTAGACGGTTTTGTGAGTCTGATGAGTTCGGAATCATAAAAAAAGTGTGTAAGCGAAGGACGAAAGCTGTTTGGAGTGCAAAAACGTGGAAAAAATGAATGTATAAGGAAAAGAAACAAAAGAGAGGTATTGGTTTAAATGGTCTTTTAGACGGTTTCGTTAGTCATATGTGTTCTGAATCATAAAAACAGTGTGTACGCGAAGGAGGAAGGTAGTTTTTGAGTACAAAAACATGGAAAAAATGAATGTATGAGGAAAAGAAACAAAAGGGAGGTATTGGTTTAAATGGTCTTTTAGACGGTTTTCTTAGTCAGATGTGTGCTGAATCATAAAAACAGTGTGTACGCGAATGAGGAAAGTAGTTTTGAGTACAAAAACGTGGAAAAAATGAATGTATAACGAAAAGAAACAAAAGGGAGGTATTGGTTTAAATGGTCTTTTAGACGGTTTCCTTAGTCATATGTGTTCTGAATCATAAAAACAGTGTGTACGCGAAGGAGGAAAGTAGTTTTTGAGTACAAAAACGTGGAGAAAATGAATGTATGAGGAAAAGAAACAAAAGGGAGGTATTGGTTTAAATGGTCTTTTAGACGGTTTTGTTATTCAGATGTGTTCTGAATCATAAAAACAGTGTGTACGCGAATGAGGAAAGTAGTTTTGAGTACAAAAACGTGGAAAAAATGAATGTATGAGGAAAAGAAACAAAAGGGAGTTATTGGTTTAAATGGTATTTTAGACGGTTTTGATGGGTCAGATGGGATCGGAATCATAAAAACAGTGTGTACGCGAAGGAGGAAAGTTATTTCGAGTGCAAAAACGTGGAAAAAATGAATGTATAAGGAAAAGAAACAAAAGGGAGGTATTGGATTAAATGGTCTTTTAGACGGTTTTGTGAGTCAGATCGGTTCGGAATCATAAAAACAGTGTGTACGCGAAGGAGGAAAGTATTTTTGAGTACAAAAACGTGGAAAAATTGAATGTATAAGGAAAAGAAACAAAAGGGAGGTATTGGTTTAAAAGGTCTTTTAGACGGTTTTGTGAGTCAGATCGGTTGGGAATCATAAAAACAGTGTGTACGCGAAGGAGAAAAGTAGTTTTGAGTACAAAAACGTGGAAAAAATGAAAGTATGAGGAAAAGAAACAAAAGGGAGGCATTGGTTTAGAAGGTCTTTTAGACGATTTTGTGAGTCAGATGTGCTCGGAATCATAAAAACATTGTGTACGCGATAGAGGAAAGTAGTTTTGAGTACAAAAACGTGTAAAAAATGAATGTATGAACAAAAGAAGAAAAAGGGAGGTATTGGTTTTAATGGTCTTTTAGACGGTTTTGTGAGTCAGATGGGATCGGAATCATAAAAACAGTGTGTACGCGAAAGAGGAAAGTTGTTTTGAGTGCAAAAACGTGGAAAAAATAAATGAATAAGCAAAAGAAACAAAAGGGAGTCATTGGTTTAAATGTTTTTTTAGACGGCTTTATTAGTCAGATGGGTTCGGAATCATAAAAACATTGTGTACGCGAAGGAAAAAAGTTATTTTGAGTGCAAAAAAGTGCAAAAATGAATGTATAAGGAAAAGAAACAAGAGGGAGGTATTGGTTTAAATGGTCTTTTAGACGGTTTTGTTAGTCATATGTGTTCTGAATCATAAAAACAGTGTGTACGCGAAGGAGGAAAGTTGTTTTGAGTGCAAAAACGTGGAAAAAATGAATGTATAAGGAAAAGAACCAAAAGGGAGGTATTGGTTTAAATGATCTTTTAGACGGTTTTGTTAGTCATATGTGTTCTGAATCATAAAAACAGTGTGTACGCGAAGGAGGAAAGTTGTTTTGAGTGCAAAAACGTGGAAAAATTGAATGTATAAGGAAAAGAAACAAAAGGGAGGTATTGGTTTAAAAGGTCTTTTAGACGGTTTTGCGAGTCAGATCGGTTCGGAATCATAAAAACAGTGTTTACGCGATGGAGGTAAGTATTTTTGAGTACAAAAACGTGGAAAAAATGAATGTATGAGGAAAAGAAACAAAAGGGAGGCTTTGGTTTAGAACGTCTTTTAGACGATTTTTTGAGTCAGATGGGCTTGAAATCATAAAAACAGTGTGTACGCGAAGGAGAAAATTTGTTTTGAGTGCAAAAACGCGGAAAAATTGAATGTATAAGGAAAAGAACCAAAAGGGAGGCTTTGGTTTAAAAGGTCTTTTAGACGGTTTTGTGAGTCAGATCGGTTCGGAATCATAAAAACAGTGTGTACGCGAAGGAGGAAAGTATTTTTGAGTACAAAAACGTGGAAAAAATGAATGTATGAGGAAAAGAAACAAAAGGGAGGCATTGGTTTAGAACGTCTTTTAGACGATTTTTTGAGTCAGATGGGCTCGGAATCATAAAAACAGTGTGTACGCGATAGAAGAAAGTAATTTTGAGTGCAAAAACGTGGAAAAAATGAATGTATAAGGGAAAAAAAAACAAAAGGGCGTTATTGGTTTAAATGGTCTTTCAGACGGTTTTGTGTCAGATCGGTTCGGAATCATAAAAACAGTGTGTACGCGAAGGAGAAAAGTATTTTTGAGTACAAAAACGTGGAAAAATTGAATGTATAAGGAAAAGAAACAAAAGGGAGGCTTTGGTTTAAAAGGTCTTTTAGACGGTTTTGTGAGTCAGATCGGTTCGGAATCATAAAAACAGTGTGTACGCGAAGGAGGAAAGTATTTTTGAGTACAAAAACGTGGAAAAAATGAATGTATGAGGAAAAGAAACAAAAGGGAGGCATTGGTTTAGAACGTCTTTTAGACGATTTTTTGAGTCAGATGGGCTCGGAATCATAAAAACAGTGTGTACGCGATAGAAGAAAGTAATTTTGAGTGCAAAAACGTGGAAAAAATAAATGTATAAGGGAAAAAAAAACAAAAGGGCGTTATTGGTTTAAATGGCCTTTCAGACGGTTTTGTGTCAGATCGGTTCGGAATCATAAAAACAGTGTGTACGCGAAGGAGAAAAGTAGTTCTGAGTACAAAAACGTTGAAAAATGAATGTATGAGGAAAAGAAACAAAAGGGAGGCTTTGGTTTAAAAGGTCTTTTAGACGGTTTTGTGAGTCAGATCGGTTCGGAATCATAAAAACAGTGTATACGCGAAGGAGGAAAGTATTTTTGAGTACAGAAACGTGGAAAAATTGAATGTATAAGGAAAAGAAACAAAAGGGAGGTATTGGTTTAAAAGGTCTTTTAGACGGTTTTGTGAGTCAGATCGGTTCGGAATCATAAAAACAGTGTGTACGCGAAGGAGAAAAGTAGTTTTGAGTACAAAAACGTGGAAAAAATGAAAGTATGAGGGAAAGAAACAAAAGGGAGGCATTGGTTTAGAAGGTCTTTTAGACGATTTTGTGAGTCAGATGTGCTCGGAATCATAAAAACAGTGTGTACGCGATAGAGGAAAGTAGTTTTGAGTACAAAAACGTGTAAAAAATGAATGTATGAACAAAAGAAGAAAAAGGGAGGTATTGGTTTTAATGGTCTTTTAGACGGTTTTGTGAGTCAGATGGGATCGGAATCATAAAAACAGTGTGTACGCGAAGGAGGAAAGTTGTTTTGAGTGCAAAAACGTGGAAAAAATAAATGAATAAGCAAAAGAAACAAAAGGGAGTTATTGGTTTAAATGTTTTTTTAGACGGCTGTTTTAGTCAGATGGGTTCGGAATCATAAAAACATTGTGTACGCGAAGGAAGAAAGTTATTTTGAGTGCAAAAAAGTGCAAAAATGAATGTATAAGGAAAAGAAACAAGAGGGAGGTATTGGTTTAAATGGTCTTTTAGACGGTTTTGTTAGTCATATGTGTTCTGAATCATAAAAACAGTGTGTACGCGAAGGAGGAAAGTTGTTTTGAGTGCAAAAACGTGGAAAAAATGAATGTATAAGGAAAAGAACCAAAAGGGAGGTATTGGTTTAAATGATCTTTTAGGCGGTTTTGTTAGTCATATGTGTTCTGAATCATAAAAACAGTGTGTACGCGAAGGAGGAAAGTTGTTTTGAGTGCAAAAACGTGGAAAAATTGAATGTATAAAGAAACAAAAGGGAGGTATTGGTTTAAAAGGTCTTTTAGACGGTTTTGTGAGTCAGATCGGTTCGGAATCATAAAAACAGTGTGTACGCGAAGGAGAAAAGTAGTTTTGAATGCAAAAAAATGGAAAAATTGGATGTATAAGGAAAAGAAACAAAAGGGAGGTATTGGTTTAAAAGGTCTTTTAGACGGTTTTGCGAGTCAGATCGGTTCGAAATCATAAAAACAGTGTGTACGCGAAGGAGGAAAGTATTTTTGAGTACAAAAACGTGGAAAAAATGAATGTATGAGGAAAAGAAACAAAAGGGAGGCATTGGTTTAGAACGTCTTTTAGACGATTTTTTGAGTCAGATGGGCTCGGAATCATAAAAACAGTGTGTACGCGATAGAAGAAAGTAATTTTGAGTGCAAAAACGTGGAAAAAATGAATGTATAAGGGAAAAAAACAAAAGGTCGTTATTGGTTTAAATGGTCTTTTAGACGGTTTTGTTAGTCATATGTGTTCTGAATCATAAAAACAGTGTGTACGCGGAGGAAAGTAGTTTTGAGTACAAAAACGTGGAAAAAATGAATGTACAAGTAAAGGAACAAAAGGGTGGTATTGGTTTAAATGGTCTTTTAGACGGTTTTCTTAGTCAGATGTGTGCTGAATCATAAAAACAGTGTGTACGCGAATGAGGAAAGTAGTTTTGAGTACAAAAACGTGGAAAAAATGAATGTATAACGAAAAGAAACAAAAGGGAGGTATTGGTTTAAAAGGTCTTTTAGACGGTTTTGCGAGTCAGATCGGTTCGAAATCATAAAAACAGTGTGTACGCGAAGGAGGAAAGTATTTTTGAGTACAAAAACGTGGAAAAAATGAATGTATGAGGAAAAGAAACAAAAGGGAGGCATTGGTTTAGAACGTCTTTTAGACGGTTTTGTGAGTCAGATGGGCTTGAAATCATAAAAACAGTGTGTACGCGAAGGAGAAAATTTGTTTTGAGTGCAAAAACGCGGAAAAATTGAATGTATAAGGAAAAGAACCAAAAGGGAGGTATTTGTTTAAAAGGTCTTTTAGACGGTTTTGTGTCAGATCGGTTCGGAATCATAAAAACAGTGTGTACGCGGAGGAAAGTAGTTTTGAGTACAAAAACGTGGAAAAAATGAATGTATGAGGAAAAGAAACAAAAGGGAGGCATTGGTTTAGAAGGTCTTTTAGACGATTTTGTGAGTCAGATGTGCTCGGAATCATAAAAACAGTGTGTACGCGAAGGAGGAAAGTTGTTTTGAGTGCAAAAACGTGGAAAAAATGAATGTATAAGGAAAAGAACCAAAAGGGAGGTATTGGTTTAAATGGTCTTTTAGACGGTTTTGTTAGTCATATGTGTTCTGAATCATAAAAACAGTGTGTACGCGGAGGAAAGTAGTTTTGAGTACAAAAACGTGGAAAAAATGAATGTACAAGTAAAGGAACAAAAGGGTGGTATTGGTTTAAATGGTCTTTTAGACGGTTTTCTTAGTCAGATGTGTGCTGAATCATAAAAACAGTGTGTACGCGAATGAGGAAAGTAGTTTTGAGTACAAAAACGTGGAAAAAATGAATGTATAACGAAAAGAAACAAAAGGGAGGTATTGGTTTAAATGGTCTTTTAGACGGTTTCGTTAGTCATATGTGTTCTGAATCATAAAAACAGTGTGTACGCGAAGGAGGAAAGTAGTTTTTGAGTACAAAAACGTGGAGAAAATGAATGTATGAGGAAAAGAAACAAAAGGGAGGTACTGGTTTAAATGGGCTTTTAGACGGTTTTGTTTTTCAGATGTGTTCTGAATCATAAAAACAGTGTGTACGCGAAGGAGGAAAGTAGTTTTGAGTACAAAAACGTGGAAAAATTGAATGTATGAGGAAAAGAAACAAAAGGGAGTTATTGGTTTAAATGGTATTTTAGACGGTTTTGATGGGTCAGATGGGATCGGAATCATAAAAACAGTGTGTACGCGAAGGAGGAAAGTTATTTCGAGTGCAAAAACGTGGAAAAAATGAATGTACGAGTAAAGGAACAAAAGGGAGGTTTAAATGGTCTTTTAGACGGTTTTGTGAGTCAGATGGGATCGGAATCATAAAAACAGTGTGTACGCGTAGGAGGAAAGTATTTTTGAGTGCAAAAAAAAAAGGAAAAATTGAATGTATAAGGAAAAGAAACAAAAGGGAGGTATTGGTTTAAAAGGTCTTTTAGACGGTTTTGTGAGTCAGATCGGTTCGGAATCATAAAAACAGTGTGTACGCGAAGGAGAAAAGTAGTTTTGAGTACAAAAACGTGGAAAAAATGAAAGTATGAGGAAAAGAAACAAAAGGGAGGCATTGGTTTAGAAGGTCTTTTAGACGATTTTGTGAGTCAGATGTGCTCGGAATGATAAAAACAGTGTGTACGCGATAGAGGAAAGTAGTTTTGAGTACAAAAACGTGTAAAAAATGAATGTATGAACAAAAGAAGAAAAAGGGAGGTATTGGTTTTAATGGTCTTTTAGACGGTTTTGTGAGTCAGATGGGATCGGAATCATAAAAACAGTGTGTACGCGAAGGAAGAAAGTTGTTTTGAGTGCAAAAATGTGCAAAAATGAATGTATAAGGAAAAGAAACAAGAGGGAGGTATTGGTTTAAAT
Source organism: Salticus scenicus (assembly GCA_963930645.1). Lineage (NCBI taxonomy): Eukaryota > Metazoa > Arthropoda > Arachnida > Araneae > Salticidae > Salticus > Salticus scenicus. The sequence goes on from OZ005651.1 coordinate 361,721,844, forward strand.
GGTCTTTTAGACGGTTTTGTTAGTCATATGTGTTCTGAATCATAAAAACAGTGTGTACGCGAAGGAGGAAAGTTGTTTTGAGTGCAAAAACGTGGAAAAATGAATGTATAAGGAAAAGCACCAAAAGGGAGGTATTGGTTTAAATGGTCTTTTAGACGGTTTTGTTAGTCATATGTGTTCTGAATCATAAAAACAGTGTGTACGCGGAGGAAAGTAGTTTTGAGTACAAAAACGTGGAAAAAATGAATGTACGAGTAAAGGAACAAAAGGGTGGTATTGGTTTAAATGGTCTTTTAGACGGTTTTGTGAGTCAGATGGTATCGGAATCATAAAAACAGTGTGTACGCGTAGGAGGAAAGTTGTTTTGAGTGCAAAAAAAAAGGAAAAATTGAATGTATAAGGAAAAGAAACAAAAGGGAGGTATTGGTAAAAAGGTCTTTTAGACGATTTTGTGAGTCAGATCGGTTCGGAATCATAAAAACAGTGTGTACGCGAAGGAGAAATGTAGTTTTGAATGCAAAAAAAATGGAAAAATTGAATGTATAAGGAAAAGAAACAAAAGGGAGGTATTGGTTTAAAAGGTCTTTTAGACGGTTTTGCGAGTCAGATCGGTTCGGAATCATAAAAACAGTGTGTACGCGAAGGAGGAAAGTATTTTTGAGTACAAAAACGTGGAAAAAATGAATGTATGAGGAAAAGAAACAAAAGGGTGGTATTGGTTTAAATGGTCTTTTAGACGGTTTTGTGAGTCAGATGGTATCGGAATCATAAAAACAGTGTGTACGCGTAGGAGGAAAGTTGTTTTGAGTGCAAAAAAAAAGGAAAAATTGAATGTATAAGGAAAAGAAACAAAAGGGAGGTATTGGTAAAAAGGTCTTTTAGACGATTTTGTGAGTCAGATCGGTTCGGAATCATAAAAACAGTGTGTACGAGAAGGAGGAAAGTATTTTTGAGTACACAAACGTGGAAAAAATGAATGTACGAGTAAAGGAACAAAAGGGAGGTTTAAAAGGTCTTTTAGACGGTTTTGTGAGTCAGATCGGTTCGAAATCATAAAAACAGTGTGTACGAGAAGGAGAAATGTAGTTTTGAATGCAAAAAAATGGAAAAATTGAATGTATAAGGAAAAGAAACAAAAGGGAGGTATTGGTTTAAAAGGTCTTTTAGACGGTTTTGCGAGTCAGATCGGTTCGGAATCATAAAAACAGTGTGTACGCGAAGGAGGAAAGTATTTTTGAGTACAAAAACGTGGAAAAAATGAATGTATGAGGAAAAGAAACAAAAGGGAGGCATTGGTTTAGAACGTCTTTTAGACGATTTTTTGAGTCAGATGGGCTCGGAAGTGTGTACGCGAAGGAGGAAAGTTGTTTTGAAGGTCTTTTAGACGGTTTTGTGAGTCAGATGGGATCGGAAGTGTGTACGCGAAGGAGGAAAGTATTTTTGAGTACAAAAACGTGGAAAAAATGAATGTATGAGGAAAAGAAACAAAAGGGAGGCATTGGTTTAGAACGTCTTTTAGACGATTTTTTGAGTCAGATGTGCTCGGAATCATAAAAACAGTGTGTACGCGATAGAGGAAAGTAGTTTTGAGGACAAAAACGTGGAAAAAATGAATGTATAACGAAAAGAAACAAAAGGGAGGTATTGGTTTAAATGGTCTTTTAGACGGTTTCGTTAGTCATATGTGTTCTGAATCATAAAAACAGTGTGTACGCGAAGGAGGAAAGTTGTTTTGAGTGCAAAAACGTGGAAAAATGAATGTATAAGGAAAAGAACCAAAAGGGAGGTATTGGTTTAAATGGTCTTTTAGACGGTTTTGTTAGTCATATGTGTTCTGAATCATAAAAACAGTGTGTACGCGGAGGAAAGTAGTTTTGAGTACAAAAACGTGGAAAAAATGAATGTACGAGTAAAGGAACAAAAGGGTGGTATTGGTTTAAATGGTCTTTTAGACGGTTTTGTGAGTCAGATGGTATCGGAATCATAAAAACAGTGTGTACGCGTAGGAGGAAAGTTGTTTTGAGTGCAAAAAAAAAGGAAAAATTGAATGTATAAGGAAAAGAAACAAAAGGGAGGTATTGGTAAAAAGGTCTTTTAGACGATTTTGTGAGTCAGATCGGTTCGGAATCATAAAAACAGTGTGTACGCGAAGGAGGAAAGTATTTTTGAGTACACAAACGTGGAAAAAATGAATGTACGAGTAAAGGAACAAAAGGGAGGTTTAAAAGGTCTTTTAGACGGTTTTGTGAGTCAGATCGGTTCGAAATCATAAAAACAGTGTGTACGCGAAGGAGAAATGTAGTTTTGAATGCAAAAAAATGGAAAAATTGAATGTATAAGGAAAAGAAACAAAAGGGAGGTATTGGTTTAAAAGGTCTTTTAGACGGTTTTGCGAGTCAGATCGGTTCGGAATCATAAAAACAGTGTGTACGCGAAGGAGGAAAGTATTTTTGAGTACAAAAACGTGGAAAAAATGAATGTATGAGGAAAAGAAACAAAAGGGAGGCATTGGTTTAGAACGTCTTTTAGACGATTTTTTGAGTCAGATGGGCTCGGAAGTGTGTACGCGAAGGAGGAAAGTTGTTTTGAAGGTCTTTTAGACGGTTTTGTGAGTCAGATGGGATCGGAAGTGTGTACGCGAAGGAGGAAAGTATTTTTGAGTACAAAAACCTGGAAAAAATGAATGTATGAGGAAAAGAAACAAAAGGGAGGCATTGGTTTAGAACGTCTTTTAGACGATTTTTTGAGTCAGATGTGCTCGGAATCATAAAAACAGTGTGTACGCGATAGAGGAAAGTAGTTTTGAGGACAAAAACGTGGAAAAAATGAATGTATAACGAAAAGAAACAAAAGGGAGGTATTGGTTTAAATGATCTTTTAGACGGTTTCGTTAGTCATATGTGTTCTGAATCATAAAAACAGTGTGTACGCGAAGGAGGAAGGTAGTTTTTGAGTACAAAAACATGGAAAAAATGAATGTATAACGAAAAGAAACAAAAGGGAGGTATTGGTTTAAATGGTCTTTTAGACGGTTTCGTTAGTCAGATGGGATCGGAATCATAAAAACAGTGTGTACTCGAATTAGGAAAATTGTTTTGAGTGCAAAAACGTGAAAAAAATGAATGTATAAGGAAAAGAAACAAAAGGGAGGTATTGGTTTTAAAGGTCTTTTAGACAGTTTTGTGAGACAGATCGGTTCGGAATCATAAAAACAGTGTGTACGCGAAGGAGGAATGTAGTTTTGAGTACAAAAACGTGGAAAAAATGAATGTATAACGAAAAGAAACAAAAGGGAGGTATTGGTTTAAATGGTTTTTTTAGACGGTTTTGTGAGTCAGATGGGATCGGAATCATAAAAACAGTGTGCACGCGAAGGAGAAAAGTTGTTTTGAGTGCAAAAACGTGAAAAAAATGAATGTATAAGGAAAAGAAAGAAAAGGGAGGTATTGGTTTAAAAGGTTTTTTAGACGGTTTTGTGAGTCAGATCGGTTCGGAATCATAAAAACAGTGTGTACGCGAAGGAGAAAAGTAGTTTTGAAAGCAAAAAAATGGAAAAATTGAATGTATCAGGAAAAGAAACAAAAGGGAGGTATTGGTTTAAAAGGTCTTTTTGACGGTTTTGCGAGTCAGATCGGTTCGGAATCATAAAAACAGTGTGTACGCGAAGGATGAAAGTAGTTTTGAGTACAAAAACGTGGAAAAAATGAATGTATGAGGAAAAGAAACAAAAGAGAGGTATTGGTTTAAATGGTCTTTTAGACGGTTTTGTGAGTCTGATGAGTTCGGAATCATAAAAAAAGTGTGTAAGCGAAGGACGAAAGCTGTTTGGAGTGCAAAAACGTGGAAAAAATGAATGTATAAGGAAAAGAAACAAAAGGGAGGTATTGGTTTAAATGGTCTTTTAGACGGTTTCGTTAGTCATATGTGTTCTGAATCATAAAAACAGTGTGTACGCGAAGGAGGAAGGTAGTTTTTGAGTACAAAAACATGGAAAAAATGAATGTATGAGGAAAAGAAACAAAAGGGAGGTATTGGTTTAAATGGTCTTTTAGACGGTTTTCTTAGTCAGATGTGTGCTGAATCATAAAAACAGTGTGTACGCGAATGAGGAAAGTAGTTTTGAGTACAAAAACGTGGAAAAAATGAATGTATAACGAAAAGAAACAAAAGGGAGGTATTGGTTTAAATGGTCTTTTAGACGGTTTCCTTAGTCATATGTGTTCTGAATCATAAAAACAGTGTGTACGCGAAGGAGGAAAGTAGTTTTTGAGTACAAAAACGTGGAGAAAATGAATGTATGAGGAAAAGAAACAAAAGGGAGGTATTGGTTTAAATGGTCTTTTAGACGGTTTTGTTATTCAGATGTGTTCTGAATCATAAAAACAGTGTGTACGCGAATGAGGAAAGTAGTTTTGAGTACAAAAACGTGGAAAAAATGAATGTATGAGGAAAAGAAACAAAAGGGAGTTATTGGTTTAAATGGTATTTTAGACGGTTTTGATGGGTCAGATGGGATCGGAATCATAAAAACAGTGTGTACGCGAAAGAGGAAAGTTAATTCGAGTGCAAAAACGTGGAAAAAATGAATGTATAAGGAAAAGAAACAAAAGGGAGGTATTGGATTAAATGGTCTTTTAGACGGTTTTGTGAGTCAGATCGGTACGGAATCATAAAAACAGTGTGTACGCGAAGGAGGAAAGTAGTTTTGAGTACAAAAACGTGGAAAAAATAAATGTATGAGGAAAAGAAACAAAAGAGAGGTATTGGTTTAAATGGTCTTTTAGACGGTTTTGTGAGTCAGATGGGAAAGGAATCATAAAAACTGTGTGTACGCGAAGGAGGAAAGTTGTTTCGAGTGCAAAAACGTGGAAAAAATGAATGTATAAGGAAAAGAAACAAAAGGGAGGTATTGGTTTAAAAGGTCTTTTAGACGGTTTTGTGAGTCAGATCGGTTCGGAATCATAAAAACAGTGTGTACGCGAAGGAGGAAAGTAGTTTTGAGTACAAAAACGTGGAAAAAATGAATGTATGAGGAAAAAAACAAAAGAGAGGTATTGGTTTAAAAGGTCTTTTAGACGGTTTTGTGTCAGATCGGTACGGAATCATAAAAACAGTGTGTACGCGAAGGATGAAAGTAGTTTTGAGTACAAAAACGTGGAAAAAATAAATGTATGAGGAAAAGAAACAAAAGAGAGGTATTGGTTTAAATGGTCTTTTAGACGGTTTTGTTAGTCATATGTGTTCTGAATCATAAAAACAGTGTGTACGCGGAGGAAAGTAGTTTTGAGTACAAAAACGTGGAAAAAATGAATGTACGAGTAAAGGAACAAAAGGGTGGTATTGGTTTAAATGGTCTTTTAGACGGTTTTGTGAGTCAGATGGTATCGGAATCATAAAAACAGTGTGTACGCGTAGGAGGAAAGTTGTTTTGAGTGCAAAAAAAAAGGAAAAATTGAATGTATAAGGAAAAGAAACAAAAGGGAGGTATTGGTAAAAAGGTCTTTTAGACGATTTTGTGAGTCAGATCGGTTCGGAATCATAAAAACAGTGTGTACGCGAAGGAGAAATGTAGTTTTGAATGCAAAAAAATGGAAAAATTGAATGTATAAGGAAAAGAAACAAAAGGGAGGTATTGGTTTAAAAGGTCTTTTAGACGGTTTTGCGAGTCAGATCGGTTCGGAATCATAAAAACAGTGTGTACGCGAAGGAGGAAAGTATTTTTGAGTACAAAAACGTGGAAAAAATGAATGTATGAGGAAAAGAAACAAAAGGGTGGTATTGGTTTAAATGGTCTTTTAGACGGTTTTGTGAGTCAGATGGTATCGGAATCATAAAAACAGTGTGTACGCGTAGGAGGAAAGTTGTTTTGAGTGCAAAAAAAAAGGAAAAATTGAATGTATAAGGAAAAGAAACAAAAGGGAGGTATTGGTAAAAAGGTCTTTTAGACGATTTTGTGAGTCAGATCGGTTCGGAATCATAAAAACAGTGTGTACGAGAAGGAGGAAAGTATTTTTGAGTACACAAACGTGGAAAAAATGAATGTACGAGTAAAGGAACAAAAGGGAGGTTTAAAAGGTCTTTTAGACGGTTTTGTGAGTCAGATCGGTTCGAAATCATAAAAACAGTGTGTACGAGAAGGAGAAATGTAGTTTTGAATGCAAAAAAATGGAAAAATTGAATGTATAAGGAAAAGAAACAAAAGGGAGGTATTGGTTTAAAAGGTCTTTTAGACGGTTTTGCGAGTCAGATCGGTTCGGAATCATAAAAACAGTGTGTACGCGAAGGAGGAAAGTATTTTTGAGTACAAAAACGTGGAAAAAATGAATGTATGAGGAAAAGAAACAAAAGGGAGGCATTGGTTTAGAACGTCTTTTAGACGATTTTTTGAGTCAGATGGGCTCGGAAGTGTGTACGCGAAGGAGGAAAGTTGTTTTGAAGGTCTTTTAGACGGTTTTGTGAGTCAGATGGGATCGGAAGTGTGTACGCGAAGGAGGAAAGTATTTTTGAGTACAAAAACGTGGAAAAAATGAATGTATGAGGAAAAGAAACAAAAGGGAGGCATTGGTTTAGAACGTCTTTTAGACGATTTTTTGAGTCAGATGTGCTCGGAATCATAAAAACAGTGTGTACGCGATAGAGGAAAGTAGTTTTGAGGACAAAAACGTGGAAAAAATGAATGTATAACGAAAAGAAACAAAAGGGAGGTATTGGTTTAAATGGTCTTTTAGACGGTTTCGTTAGTCATATGTGTTCTGAATCATAAAAACAGTGTGTACGCGAAGGAGGAAAGTTGTTTTGAGTGCAAAAACGTGGAAAAATGAATGTATAAGGAAAAGAACCAAAAGGGAGGTATTGGTTTAAATGGTCTTTTAGACGGTTTTGTTAGTCATATGTGTTCTGAATCATAAAAACAGTGTGTACGCGGAGGAAAGTAGTTTTGAGTACAAAAACGTGGAAAAAATGAATGTACGAGTAAAGGAACAAAAGGGTGGTATTGGTTTAAATGGTCTTTTAGACGGTTTTGTGAGTCAGATGGTATCGGAATCATAAAAACAGTGTGTACGCGTAGGAGGAAAGTTGTTTTGAGTGCAAAAAAAAAGGAAAAATTGAATGTATAAGGAAAAGAAACAAAAGGGAGGTATTGGTAAAAAGGTCTTTTAGACGATTTTGTGAGTCAGATCGGTTCGGAATCATAAAAACAGTGTGTACGCGAAGGAGGAAAGTATTTTTGAGTACACAAACGTGGAAAAAATGAATGTACGAGTAAAGGAACAAAAGGGAGGTTTAAAAGGTCTTTTAGACGGTTTTGTGAGTCAGATCGGTTCGAAATCATAAAAACAGTGTGTACGCGAAGGAGAAATGTAGTTTTGAATGCAAAAAAATGGAAAAATTGAATGTATAAGGAAAAGAAACAAAAGGGAGGTATTGGTTTAAAAGGTCTTTTAGACGGTTTTGCGAGTCAGATCGGTTCGGAATCATAAAAACAGTGTGTACGCGAAGGAGGAAAGTATTTTTGAGTACAAAAACGTGGAAAAAATGAATGTATGAGGAAAAGAAACAAAAGGGAGGCATTGGTTTAGAACGTCTTTTAGACGATTTTTTGAGTCAGATGGGCTCGGAAGTGTGTACGCGAAGGAGGAAAGTTGTTTTGAAGGTCTTTTAGACGGTTTTGTGAGTCAGATGGGATCGGAAGTGTGTACGCGAAGGAGGAAAGTATTTTTGAGTACAAAAACGTGGAAAAAATGAATGTATGAGGAAAAGAAACAAAAGGGAGGCATTGGTTTAGAACGTCTTTTAGACGATTTTTTGAGTCAGATGTGCTCGGAATCATAAAAACAGTGTGTACGCGATAGAGGAAAGTAGTTTTGAGGACAAAAACGTGGAAAAAATGAATGTATAACGAAAAGAAACAAAAGGGAGGTATTGGTTTAAATGCTCTTTTAGACGGTTTCGTTATTCATATGTGTTCTGAATCATAAAAACAGTGTGTACGCGAAGGAGGAAGGTAGTTTTTGAGTACAAAAACATGGAAAAAATGAATGTATAACGAAAAGAAACAAAAGGGAGGTATTGGTTTAAATGGTCTTTTAGACGGTTTCGTTAGTCAGATGGGATCGGAATCATAAAAACAGTGTGTACTCGAATTAGGAAAATTGTTTTGAGTGCAAAAACGTGAAAAAAATGAATGTATAAGGAAAAGAAACAAAAGGGAGGTATTGGTTTTAAAGGTCTTTTAGACAGTTTTGTGAGACAGATCGGTTCGGAATCATAAAAACAGTGTGTACGCGAAGGAGGAATGTAGTTTTGAGTACAAAAACGTGGAAAAAATGAATGTATAACGAAAAGAAACAAAAGGGAGGTATTGGTTTAAATGGTTTTTTTAGACGGTTTTGTGAGTCAGATGGGATCGGAATCATAAAAACAGTGTGCACGCGAAGGAGAAAAGTTGTTTTGAGTGCAAAAACGTGAAAAAAATGAATGTATAAGGAAAAGAAAGAAAAGGGAGGTATTGGTTTAAAAGGTTTTTTAGACGGTTTTGTGAGTCAGATCGGTTCGGAATCATAAAAACAGTGTGTACGCGAAGGAGAAAAGTAGTTTTGAAAGCAAAAAAATGGAAAAATTGAATGTATCAGGAAAAGAAACAAAAGGGAGGTATTGGTTTAAAAGGTCTTTTTGACGGTTTTGCGAGTCAGATCGGTTCGGAATCATAAAAACAGTGTGTACGCGAAGGATGAAAGTAGTTTTGAGTACAAAAACGTGGAAAAAATGAATGTATGAGGAAAAGAAACAAAAGAGAGGTATTGGTTTAAATGGTCTTTTAGACGGTTTTGTGAGTCTGATGAGTTCGGAATCATAAAAAAAGTGTGTAAGCGAAGGACGAAAGCTGTTTGGAGTGCAAAAACGTGGAAAAAATGAATGTATAAGGAAAAGAAACAAAAGGGAGGTATTGGTTTAAATGGTCTTTTAGACGGTTTCGTTAGTCATATGTGTTCTGAATCATAAAAACAGTGTGTACGCGAAGGAGGAAGGTAGTTTTTGAGTACAAAAACATGGAAAAAATGAATGTATGAGGAAAAGAAACAAAAGGGAGGTATTGGTTTAAATGGTCTTTTAGACGGTTTTCTTAGTCAGATGTGTGCTGAATCATAAAAACAGTGTGTACGCGAATGAGGAAAGTAGTTTTGAGTACAAAAACGTGGAAAAAATGAATGTATAACGAAAAGAAACAAAAGGGAGGTATTGGTTTAAATGGTCTTTTAGACGGTTTCCTTAGTCATATGTGTTCTGAATCATAAAAACAGTGTGTACGCGAAGGAGGAAAGTAGTTTTTGAGTACAAAAACGTGGAGAAAATGAATGTATGAGGAAAAGAAACAAAAGGGAGGTATTGGTTTAAATGGTCTTTTAGACGGTTTTGTTATTCAGATGTGTTCTGAATCATAAAAACAGTGTGTACGCGAATGAGGAAAGTAGTTTTGAGTACAAAAACGTGGAAAAAATGAATGTATGAGGAAAAGAAACAAAAGGGAGTTATTGGTTTAAATGGTATTTTAGACGGTTTTGATGGGTCAGATGGGATCGGAATCATAAAAACAGTGTGTACGCGAAAGAGGAAAGTTAATTCGAGTGCAAAAACGTGGAAAAAATGAATGTATAAGGAAAAGAAACAAAAGGGAGGTATTGGATTAAATGGTCTTTTAGACGGTTTTGTGAGTCAGATCGGTACGGAATCATAAAAACAGTGTGTACGCGAAGGAGGAAAGTAGTTTTGAGTACAAAAACGTGGAAAAAATAAATGTATGAGGAAAAGAAACAAAAGAGAGGTATTGGTTTAAATGGTCTTTTAGACGGTTTTGTGAGTCAGATGGGAAAGGAATCATAAAAACTGTGTGTACGCGAAGGAGGAAAGTTGTTTCGAGTGCAAAAACGTGGAAAAAATGAATGTATAAGGAAAAGAAACAAAAGGGAGGTATTGGTTTAAAAGGTCTTTTAGACGGTTTTGTGAGTCAGATCGGTTCGGAATCATAAAAACAGTGTGTACGCGAAGGAGGAAAGTAGTTTTGAGTACAAAAACGTGGAAAAAATGAATGTATGAGGAAAAAAACAAAAGAGAGGTATTGGTTTAAAAGGTCTTTTAGACGGTTTTGTGTCAGATCGGTTCGGAATCATAAAAACAGTGTGTACGCGAAGGAGAAAAGTAGTTTTGAGTACAAAAACGTGGAAAAAATGAAAGTATGAGGAAAAGAAACAAAAGGGAGGCTTTGGTTTAAAAGTTCTTTTAGACGGTTTTGTGAGTCAGATCGGTTCGGAATCATAAAAACAGTGTGTACGCGAAGGAGGAAAGTATTTTTGAGTACAAAAACGTGGAAAAATTGAATGTATAAGGAAAAGAAACAAAAGGGAGGCATTGGTTTAGAAGGTCTTTTAGACGATTTTGTGAGTCAGATGTGCTCGGAATCATAAAAACATTGTGTACGCGATAGAGGAAAGTAGTTTTGAGTACAAAAACGTGTAAAAAATGAATGTATGAACAAAAGAAGAAAAAGGGAGGTATTGGTTTAAATGTTTTTTTAGACGGCTTTATTAGTCAGATGGGTTCGGAATCATAAAAACATTGTGTACGCGAAGGAAAAATGTTATTTTGAGTGCAAAAAAGTGCAAAAATGAATGTATAAGGAAAAGAAACAAGAGGGAGGTATTGGTTTAAATGGTCTTTTAGACGGTTTTGTTAGTCATATGTGTTCTGAATCATAAAAACAGTGTGTACGCGAAGGAGGAAAGTTGTTTTGAGTGCAAAAACGTGGAAAAAATGAATGTATAAGGAAAAGAACCAAAAGGGAGGTATTGGTTTAAATGATCTTTTAGACGGTTTTGTTAGTCATATGTGTTCTGAATCATAAAAACAGTGTGTACGCGAAGGAGGAAAGTTGTTTTGAGTGCAAAAACGTGGAAAAATTGAATGTATAAGGAAAAGAAACAAAAGGGAGGTATTGGTTTAAAAGGTCTTTTAGACGGTTTTGCGAGTCAGATCGGTTCGGAATCATAAAAACAGTGTGTACGCGAAGGAGGTAAGTATTTTTGAGTACAAAAACGTGGAAAAAATGAATGTATGAGGAAAAGAAACAAAAGGGAGGCTTTGGTTTAGAACGTCTTTTAGACGATTTTTTGAGTCAGATGGGCTTGAAATCATAAAAACAGTGTGTACGCGAAGGAGAAAATTTGTTTTGAGTGCAAAAACGCGGAAAAATTGAATGTATAAGGAAAAGAACCAAAAGGGAGGCTTTGGTTTAAAAGGTCTTTTAGACGGTTTTGTGAGTCAGATCGGTTCGGAATCATAAAAACAGTGTGTACGCGAAGGAGGAAAGTATTTTTGAGTACAAAAACGTGGAAAAAATGAATGTATGAGGAAAAGAAACAAAAGTGAGGCATTGGTTTAGAACGTCTTTTAGACGATTTTTTGAGTCAGATGGGCTCGGAATCATAAAAACAGTGTGTACGCGATAGAAGAAAGTAATTTTGAGTGCAAAAACGTGGAAAAAATGAATGTATAAGGGAAAAAAAAACAAAAGGGCGTTATTGGTTTAAATGGTCTTTCAGACGGTTTTGTGTCAGATCGGTTCGGAATCATAAAAACAGTGTGTACGCGAAGGAGAAAAGTATTTTTGAGTACAAAAACGTGGAAAAATTGAATGTATAAGGAAAAGAAACAAAAGGGAGGTATTGGTTTAAAAGGTCTTTTAGACGGTTTTGTGAGTCAGATCGGTTCGGAATCATAAAAACAGTGTACGCGAAGGAGAAAAGTAGTTTTGAGTACAAAAACGTGGAAAAAATGAAAGTATGAGGGAAAGAAACAAAAGGGAGGCATTGGTTTAAAAGGTCTTTTAGACGGTTTTGTGAGTCAGATCGGTTCGGAATCATAAAAACAGTGTGTACGCGAAGGAGAAAAGTAGTTTTGAGTACAAAAACGTGTAAAAAATGAATGTATGAACAAAAGAAGAAAAAGGGAGGTATTGGTTTTAATGGTCTTTTAGATGGTTTTGTGAGTCAGATGGGATCGGAATCATAAAAACAGTGTGTACGCGAAGGAGGAAAGTTGTTTTGAGTGCAAAAACGTGGAAAAAATAAATGAATAAGCAAAAGAAACAAAAGGGAGTTATTGGTTTAAATGTTTTTTTAGACGGCTTTATTAGTCAGATGGGTTCGGAATCATAAAAACATTGTGTACGCGAAGGAAGAAAGTTATTTTGAGTGCAAAAAAGTGCAAAAATGAATGTATAAGGAAAAGAAACAAGAGGGAGGTATTGGTTTAAATGGTCTTTTAGACGGTTTTGTTAGTCATATGTGTTCTGAATCATAAAAACAGTGTGTACGCGAAGGAGGAAAGTTGTTTTGAGTGCAAAAACGTGGAAAAATTGAATGTATAAGGAAAGTTGTTTTGAGTGCAAAAACGTGGAAAAAATGAATGTATAAGGAAAAGAACCAAAAGGGAGGTATTGGTTTAAATGATCTTTTAGACGGTTTTGTTAGTCATATGTGTTCTGAATCATAAAAACAGTGTGTACGCGAAGGAGGAAGGTAGTTTTTGAGTACAAAAACATGGAAAAAATGAATGTATGAGGAAAAGAAACAAAAGGGAGGTATTGGTTTAAATGGTCTTTTAGACGGTTTTCTTAGTCAGATGTGTGCTGAATCATAAAAACAGTGTGTACGCGAATGAGGAAAGTAGTTTTGAGTACAAAAACGTGGAAAAAATGAATGTATAACGAAAAGAAACAAAAGGGAGGTATTGGTTTAAATGGTCTTTTAGACGGTTTCCTTAAGCCTTGGTTTTTAAGAACTCGGAAGCAAACGTCAACGTTTTCGACGCCGCGACGCTCCAATCAGAGTCTCCTTGATATCAGCGCTGGCGTTGAAACCGCAGAAAAGAGCGTCGTGACGCATGCGCAAAGACGCCGAATACGTTGACGTTCTCGTTTTGTGTTCTTAAAAACCAAGGCTTTAGTCATATGTGTTCTGAATCATAAAAACAGTGTGTACGCGAAGGAGGAAAGTAGTTTTTGAGTACAAAAACGTGGAGAAAATGAATGTATGAGGAAAAGAAACAAAAGGGAGGTATTGGTTTAAATGGTCTTTTAGACGGTTTTGTTATTCAGATGTGTTCTGAATCATAAAAACAGTGTGTACGCGAATGAGGAAAGTAGTTTTGAGTACAAAAACGTGGAAAAAATGAATGTATGAGGAAAAGAAACAAAAGGGAGTTATTGGTTTAAATGGTATTTTAGACGGTTTTGATGGGTCAGATGGGATCGGAATCATAAAAACAGTGTGTACGCGAAAGAGGAAAGTTAATTCGAGTGCAAAAACGTGGAAAAAATGAATGTATAAGGAAAAGAAACAAAAGGGAGGTATTGGTTTAAAAGGTCTTTTAGACGGTTTTGTGAGTCAGATCGGTTCGGAATCATAAAAACAGTGTGTACGCGAAGGAGAAAAGTAGTTTTGAGTACAAAAACGTGGAAAAAATGAAAGTATGAGGAAAAGAAACAAAAGGGAGGCATTGGTTTAGATGGTCTTTTAGACGATTTTGTGAGTCAGATGTGCTCGGAATCATAAAAACAGTGTGTACGCGATAGAGGAAAGTAGTTTTGAGTACAAAAACGTGTAAAAAATGAATGTATGAACAAAAGAAGAAAAAGGGAGGTATTGGTTTTAATGGTCTTTTAGACGGTTTTGTGAGTCAGATGGGATCGGAATCATAAAAACAGTGTGTACGCGAAGGAGGAAAGTTGTTTTGAGTGCAAAAACGTGGAAAAAATGAATGAATAAGCAAAAGAAACAAAAGGGAGTTATTGGTTTAAATGTTTTTTTAGACGGCTTTATTAGTCAGATGGGTTCGGAATCATGAAAACATATTGCACGCGAAGGAAGAAAGTTATTTTGAGTGCAAAAAAGTGCAAAAATGAATGTATAAGGAAAAGAAACAAGAGGGAGGTATTGGTTTAAATGGTCTTTTAGACGGTTTTGTTAGTCATATGTGTTCTGAATCATAAAAACAGTGTGTACGCGAAGGAGGAAAGTTGTTTTGAGTGCAAAAACGTGGAAAAAATGAATGTATAAGGAAAAGAACCAAAAGGGAGGTATTGGTTTAAATGATCTTTTAGACGGTTTTGTTAGTCATATGTGTTCTGAATCATAAAAACAGTGTGTACGCGAAGGAGGAAAGTTGTTTTGAGTGCAAAAACGTGGAAAAATTGAATGTATAAGGAAAAGAAACAAAAGGGAGGTATTGGTTTAAAAGGTCTTTTAGACGGTTTTGCGAGTCAGATCGGTTCGGAATCATAAAAACAGTGTGTACGCGAAGGAGGTAAGTATTTTTGAGTACAAAAACGTGGAAAAAATGAATGTATGAGGAAAAGAAACAAAAGGGAGGCATTGGTTTAGAACGTCTTTTAGACGATTTTTTGAGTCAGATGGGCTCGGAATCATAAAAACAGTGTGTACGCGATAGAAGAAAGTAATTTTGAGTGCAAAAACGTGGAAAAAATGAATGTATAAGGGGAAAAAAAACAAAAGGGCTTTATTGGTTTAAATGGTCTTTTAGACGGTTTTGTGTCAGATCGGTTCGGAATCATAAAAACAGTGTGTACGCGAAGGAGAAAAGTAGATCTGAGTACAAAAACGTTGAAAAATGAATGTATGAGGAAAAGAAACAAAAGGGAGGCTTTGGTTTAAAAGGTCTTTTAGACGGTTTTGTGAGTCAGATCGGTTCGGAATCATAAAAACAGTGTGTACGCGAAGGAGGAAAGTAGTTTTGAGTACAAAAACGTGTAAAAAATGAATGTATGAACAAAAGAAGAAAAAGGGAGGTATTGGTTTTAATGGTCTTTTAGACGGTTTTGTGAGTCAGATGGGATCGGAATCATAAAAACATTGTGTACGCGAAGGAAGAAAGTTATTTTGAGTGCAAAAACGTGGAAAAAATAAATGAATAAGCAAAAGAAACAAAAGGGAGTTATTGGTTTAAATGTATTTTTAGACGGCTTTATTAGTCAGATGGGTTCGGAATCATAAAAACATTGTGTACGCGAAGGAAGAAAGTTATTTTGAGTGCAAAAAAGTGCAAAAATGAATGTATAAGGAAAAGAAACAAGAGGGAGGTATTGGTTTAAATGGTCTTTGAGACGGTTTTGTTAGTCATATGTGTTCTGAATCATAAAAACAGTGTGTACGCGAAGGAGGAAAGTTGTTTTGAGTGCAAAAACGTGGAAAAAATGAATGTATGAGGAAAAGAAACAAAAGAGAGGTATTGGTTTAAATGGTCTTTTAGACGGTTTTGTGAGTCTGATGAGTTCGGAATCATAAAAAAAGTGTGTAAGCGAAGGACGAAAGCTGTTTGGAGTGCAAAAACGTGGAAAAAATGAATGTATAAGGAAAAGAAACAAAAGTGAGGTATTGGTTTAAATGGTCTTTTAGACGGTTTCGTTAGTCATATGTGTTCTGAATCATAAAAACAGTGTGTACGCGAAGGAGGAAGGTAGTTTTTGAGTACAAAAACATGGAAAAAATGAATGTATGAGGAAAAGAAACAAAAGGGAGGTATTGGTTTAAATGGTCTTTTAGACGGTTTTCTTAGTCAGATGTGTGCTGAATCATAAAAACAGTGTGTACGCGAATGAGGAAAGTAGTTTTGAGTACAAAAACGTGGAAAAAATGAATGTATAACGAAAAGAAACAAAAGGGAGGTATTGGTTTAAATGGTCTTTTAGACGGTTTCCTTAGTCATATGTGTTCTGAATCATAAAAACAGTGTGTACGCGAAGGAGGAAAGTAGTTTTTGAGTACAAAAACGTGGAGAAAATGAATGTATGAGGAAAAGAAACAAAAGGGAGGTATTGGTTTAAATGGTCTTTTAGACGGTTTTGTTATTCAGATGTGTTCTGAATCATAAAAACAGTGTGTACGCGAATGAGGAAAGTAGTTTTGAGTACAAAAACGTGGAAAAAATGAATGTATGAGGAAAAGAAACAAAAGGGAGTTATTGGTTTAAATGGTATTTTAGACGGTTTTGATGGGTCAGATGGGATCGGAATCATAAAAACAGTGTGTACGCGAAAGAGGAAAGTTAATTCGAGTGCAAAAACGTGGAAAAAATGAATGTATAAGGAAAAGAAACAAAAGGGAGGTATTGGATTAAATGGTCTTTTAGACGGTTTTGTGAGTCAGATCGGTACGGAATCATAAAAACAGTGTGTACGAGAAGGAGAAATGTAGTTTTGAATGCAAAAAAATGGAAAAATTGAATGTATAAGGAAAAGAAACAAAAGGGAGGTATTGGTTTAAAAGGTCTTTTAGACGGTTTTGCGAGTCAGATCGGTTCGGAATCATAAAAACAGTGTGTACGCGAAGGAGGAAAGTATTTTTGAGTACAAAAACGTGGAAAAAATGAATGTATGAGGAAAACAAACAAAAGGGAGGCATTGGTTTAGAACGTCTTTTAGACGATTTTTTGAGTCAGATGGGCTCGGAAGTGTGTACGCGAAGGAGGAAAGTTGTTTTGAAGGTCTTTTAGACGGTTTTGTGAGTCAGATGGGATCGGAAGTGTGTACGCGAAGGAGGAAAGTATTTTTGAGTACAAAAACGTTGAAAAAATGAATGTATGAGGAAAAGAAACAAAAGGGAGGCATTGGTTTAGAACGTCTTTTAGACGATTTTTTGAGTCAGATGTGCTCGGAATCATAAAAACAGTGTGTACGCGATAGAGGAAAGTAGTTTTGAGGACAAAAACGTGGAAAAAATGAATGTATAACGAAAAGAAACAAAAGGGAGGTATTGGTTTAAATGGTCTTTTAGACGGTTTCGTTAGTCATATGTGTTCTGAATCATAAAAACAGTGTGTACGCGAAGGAGGAAAGTTGTTTTGAGTGCAAAAACGTGGAAAAATGAATGTATAAGGAAAAGAACCAAAAGGGAGGTATTGGTTTAAATGGTCTTTTAGACGGTTTTGTTAGTCATATGTGTTCTGAATCATAAAAACAGTGTGTACGCGGAGGAAAGTAGTTTTGAGTACAAAAACGTGGAAAAAATGAATGTACGAGTAAAGGAACAAAAGGGTGGTATTGGTTTAAATGGTCTTTTAGACGGTTTTGTGAGTCAGATGGTATCGGAATCATAAAAACAGTGTGTACGCGTAGGAGGAAAGTTGTTTTGAGTGCAAAAAAAAAGGAAAAATTGAATGTATAAGGAAAAGAAACAAAAGGGAGGTATTGGTAAAAAGGTCTTTTAGACGATTTTGTGAGTCAGATCGGTTCGGAATCATAAAAACAGTGTGTACGCGAAGGAGGAAAGTATTTTTGAGTACACAAACGTGGAAAAAATGAATGTACGAGTAAAGGAACAAAAGGGAGGTTTAAAAGGTCTTTTAGACGGTTTTGTGAGTCAGATCGGTTCGAAATCATAAAAACAGTGTGTACGCGAAGGAGAAATGTAGTTTTGAATGCAAAAAAATGGAAAAATTGAATGTATAAGGAAAAGAAACAAAAGGGAGGTATTGGTTTAAAAGGTCTTTTAGACGGTTTTGCGAGTCAGATCGGTTCGGAATCATAAAAACAGTGTGTACGCGAAGGAGGAAAGTATTTTTGAGTACAAAAACGTGGAAAAAATGAATGTATGAGGAAAAGAAACAAAAGGGAGGCATTGGTTTAGAACGTCTTTTAGACGATTTTTTGAGTCAGATGGGCTCGGAAGTGTGTACGCGAAGGAGGAAAGTTGTTTTGAAGGTCTTTTAGACGGTTTTGTGAGTCAGATGGGATCGGAAGTGTGTACGCGAAGGAGGAAAGTATTTTTGAGTACAAAAACGTGGAAAAAATGAATGTATGAGGAAAAGAAACAAAAGGGAGGCATTGGTTTAGAACGTCTTTTAGACGATTTTTTGAGTCAGATGTGCTCGGAATCATAAAAACAGTGTGTACGCGATAGAGGAAAGTAGTTTTGAGGACAAAAACGTGGAAAAAATGAATGTATAACGAAAAGAAACAAAAGGGAGGTATTGGTTTAAATGGTCTTTTAGACGGTTTCGTTAGTCATATGTGTTCTGAATCATAAAAACAGTGTGTACGCGAAGGAGGAAGGTAGTTTTTGAGTACAAAAACATGGAAAAAATGAATGTATAACGAAAAGAAACAAAAGGGAGGTATTGGTTTAAATGGTCTTTTAGACGGTTTCGTTAGTCAGATGGGATCGGAATCATAAAAACAGTGTGTACTCGAATTAGGAAAATTGTTTTGAGTGCAAAAACGTGAAAAAAATGAATGTATAAGGAAAAGAAACAAAAGGGAGGTATTGGTTTTAAAGGTCTTTTAGACAGTTTTGTGAGACAGATCGGTTCGGAATCATAAAAACAGTGTGTACGCGAAGGAGGAATGTAGTTTTGAGTACAAAAACGTGGAAAAAATGAATGTATAACGAAAAGAAACAAAAGGGAGGTATTGGTTTAAATGGTTTTTTTAGACGGTTTTGTGAGTCAGATCGGTTCGGAATCATAAAAACAGTGTGTACGCGAAGGATGAAAGTAGTTTTGAGTACAAAAACGTGGAAAAAATGAATGTATGAGGAAAAGAAACAAAAGAGAGGTATTGGTTTAAATGGTCTTTTAGACGGTTTTGTGAGTCTGATGAGTTCGGAATCATAAAAAAAGTGTGTAAGCGAAGGACGAAAGCTGTTTGGAGTGCAAAAACGTGGAAAAAATGAATGTATAAGGAAAAGAAACAAAAGGGAGGTATTGGTTTAAATGGTCTTTTAGACGGTTTCGTTAGTCATATGTGTTCTGAATCATAAAAACAGTGTGTACGCGAAGGAGGAAGGTAGTTTTTGAGTACAAAAACATGGAAAAAATGAATGTATGAGGAAAAGAAACAAAAGGGAGGTATTGGTTTAAATGGTCTTTTAGACGGTTTTCTTAGTCAGATGTGTGCTGAATCATAAAAACAGTGTGTACGCGAATGAGGAAAGTAGTTTTGAGTACAAAAACGTGGAAAAAATGAATGTATAACGAAAAGAAACAAAAGGGAGGTATTGGTTTAAATGGTCTTTTAGACGGTTTCCTTAGTCATATGTGTTCTGAATCATAAAAACAGTGTGTACGCGAAGGAGGAAAGTAGTTTTTGAGTACAAAAACGTGGAGAAAATGAATGTATGAGGAAAAGAAACAAAAGGGAGGTATTGGTTTAAATGGTCTTTTAGACGGTTTTGTTATTCAGATGTGTTCTGAATCATAAAAACAGTGTGTACGCGAATGAGGAAAGTAGTTTTGAGTACAAAAACGTGGAAAAAATGAATGTATGAGGAAAAGAAACAAAAGGGAGTTATTGGTTTAAATGGTATTTTAGACGGTTTTGATGGGTCAGATGGGATCGGAATCATAAAAACAGTGTGTACGCGAAAGAGGAAAGTTAATTCGAGTGCAAAAACGTGGAAAAAATGAATGTATAAGGAAAAGAAACAAAAGGGAGGTATTGGATTAAATGGTCTTTTAGACGGTTTTGTGAGTCAGATCGGTACGGAATCATAAAAACAGTGTGTACGCGAAGGAGGAAAGTAGTTTTGAGTACAAAAACGTGGAAAAAATAAATGTATGAGGAAAAGAAACAAAAGAGAGGTATTGGTTTAAATGGTCTTTTAGACGGTTTTGTGAGTCAGATGGGAAAGGAATCATAAAAACTGTGTGTACGCGAAGGAGGAAAGTTGTTTCGAGTGCAAAAACGTGGAAAAAATGAATGTATAAGGAAAAGAAACAAAAGGGAGGTATTGGTTTAAAAGGTCTTTTAGACGGTTTTGTGAGTCAGATCGGTTCGGAATCATAAAAACAGTGTGTACGCGAAGGAGGAAAGTAGTTTTGAGTACAAAAACGTGGAAAAAATGAATGTATGAGGAAAAAAACAAAAGAGAGGTATTGGTTTAAAAGGTCTTTTAGACGGTTTTGTGTCAGATCGGTTCGGAATCATAAAAACAGTGTGTACGCGAAGGAGAAAAGTAGTTTTGAGTACAAAAACGTGGAAAAAATGAAAGTATGAGGAAAAGAAACAAAAGGGAGGCTTTGGTTTAAAAGTTCTTTTAGACGGTTTTGTGAGTCAGATCGGTTCGGAATCATAAAAACAGTGTGTACGCGAAGGAGGAAAGTATTTTTGAGTACAAAAACGTGGAAAAATTGAATGTATAAGGAAAAGAAACAAAAGGGAGGCATTGGTTTAGAAGGTCTTTTAGACGATTTTGTGAGTCAGATGTGCTCGGAATCATAAAAACATTGTGTACGCGATAGAGGAAAGTAGTTTTGAGTACAAAAACGTGTAAAAAATGAATGTATGAACAAAAGAAGAAAAAGGGAGGTATTGGTTTAAATGTTTTTTTAGACGGCTTTATTAGTCAGATGGGTTCGGAATCATAAAAACATTGTGTACGCGAAGGAAAAATGTTATTTTGAGTGCAAAAAAGTGCAAAAATGAATGTATAAGGAAAAGAAACAAGAGGGAGGTATTGGTTTAAATGGTCTTTTAGACGGTTTTGTTAGTCATATGTGTTCTGAATCATAAAAACAGTGTGTACGCGAAGGAGGAAAGTTGTTTTGAGTGCAAAAACGTGGAAAAAATGAATGTATAAGGAAAAGAACCAAAAGGGAGGTATTGGTTTAAATGATCTTTTAGACGGTTTTGTTAGTCATATGTGTTCTGAATCATAAAAACAGTGTGTACGCGAAGGAGGAAAGTTGTTTTGAGTGCAAAAACGTGGAAAAATTGAATGTATAAGGAAAAGAAACAAAAGGGAGGTATTGGTTTAAAAGGTCTTTTAGACGGTTTTGCGAGTCAGATCGGTTCGGAATCATAAAAACAGTGTGTACGCGAAGGAGGTAAGTATTTTTGAGTACAAAAACGTGGAAAAAATGAATGTATGAGGAAAAGAAACAAAAGGGAGGCTTTGGTTTAGAACGTCTTTTAGACGATTTTTTGAGTCAGATGGGCTTGAAATCATAAAAACAGTGTGTACGCGAAGGAGAAAATTTGTTTTGAGTGCAAAAACGCGGAAAAATTGAATGTATAAGGAAAAGAACCAAAAGGGAGGCTTTGGTTTAAAAGGTCTTTTAGACGGTTTTGTGAGTCAGATCGGTTCGGAATCATAAAAACAGTGTGTACGCGAAGGAGGAAAGTATTTTTGAGTACAAAAACGTGGAAAAAATGAATGTATGAGGAAAAGAAACAAAAGTGAGGCATTGGTTTAGAACGTCTTTTAGACGATTTTTTGAGTCAGATGGGCTCGGAATCATAAAAACAGTGTGTACGCGATAGAAGAAAGTAATTTTGAGTGCAAAAACGTGGAAAAAATGAATGTATAAGGGAAAAAAAAACAAAAGGGCGTTATTGGTTTAAATGGTCTTTCAGACGGTTTTGTGTCAGATCGGTTCGGAATCATAAAAACAGTGTGTACGCGAAGGAGAAAAGTATTTTTGAGTACAAAAACGTGGAAAAATTGAATGTATAAGGAAAAGAAACAAAAGGGAGGTATTGGTTTAAAAGGTCTTTTAGACGGTTTTGTGAGTCAGATCGGTTCGGAATCATAAAAACAGTGTGTACGCGAAGGAGAAAAGTAGTTTTGAGTACAAAAACGTGGAAAAAATGAAAGTATGAGGGAAAGAAACAAAAGGGAGGCATTGGTTTAAAAGGTCTTTTAGACGGTTTTGTGAGTCAGATCGGTTCGGAATCATAAAAACAGTGTGTACGCGAAGGAGAAAAGTAGTTTTGAGTACAAAAACGTGTAAAAAATGAATGTATGAACAAAAGAAGAAAAAGGGAGGTATTGGTTTTAATGGTCTTTTAGATGGTTTTGTGAGTCAGATGGGATCGGAATCATAAAAACAGTGTGTACGCGAAGGAGGAAAGTTGTTTTGAGTGCAAAAACGTGGAAAAAATAAATGAATAAGCAAAAGAAACAAAAGGGAGTTATTGGTTTAAATGTTTTTTTAGACGGCTTTATTAGTCAGATGGGTTCGGAATCATAAAAACATTGTGTACGCGAAGGAAGAAAGTTATTTTGAGTGCAAAAAAGTGCAAAAATGAATGTATAAGGAAAAGAAACAAGAGGGAGGTATTGGTTTAAATGGTCTTTTAGACGGTTTTGTTAGTCATATGTGTTCTGAATCATAAAAACAGTGTGTACGCGAAGGAGGAAAGTTGTTTTGAGTGCAAAAACGTGGAAAAATTGAATGTATAAGGAAAGTTGTTTTGAGTGCAAAAACGTGGAAAAAATGAATGTATAAGGAAAAGAACCAAAAGGGAGGTATTGGTTTAAATGATCTTTTAGACGGTTTTGTTAGTCATATGTGTTCTGAATCATAAAAACAGTGTGTACGCGAAGGAGGAAAGTTGTTTTGAGTGCAAAAACGTGGAAAAATTGAATGTATAAGGAAAAGAAACAAAAGGGAGGTATTGGTTTAAAAGGTCTTTTAGACGGTTTTGCGAGTCAGATCGGTTCGGAATCATAAAAACAGTGTGTACGCGAAGGAGGTAAGTATTTTTGAGTACAAAAACGTGGAAAAAATGAATGTATGAGGAAAAGAAACAAAAGGGAGGCATTGGTTTAGAACGTCTTTTAGACGATTTTTTGAGTCAGATGGGCTCGGAATCATAAAAACAGTGTGTACGCGATAGAAGAAAGTAATTTTGAGTGCAAAAACGTGGAAAAAATGAATGTATAAGGGAAAAAAAAACAAAAGGGCGTTATTGGTTTAAATGGTCTTTTAGACGGTTTTGTGTCAGATCGGTTCGGAATCATAAAAACAGTGTGTACGCGAAGGAGAAAAGTAGTTCTGAGTACAAAACGTTGAAAAATGAATGTATGAGGAAAAGAAACAAAAGGGAGGCTTTGGTTTAAAAGGTCTTTTAGACGGTTTTGTGAGTCAGATCGTTTCGGAATCATAAAAACAGTGTGTACGCGAAGGAGGAAAGTATTTTTGAGTACAAAAACGTGGAAAAATTGAATGTATAAGGAAAAGAAACAAAAGGGAGGTATTGGTTTAAAAGGTCTTTTAGACGGTTTTGTGAGTCAGATCGGTTCGGAATCATAAAAACAGTGTGTACGCGAAGGAGAAAAGTAGTTTTGAGTACAAAAACGTGGAAAAAATGAAAGTATGAGGAAAAGAAACAAAAGGGAGGCATTGGTTTAGATGGTCTTTTAGACGATTTTGTGAGTCAGATGTGCTCGGAATCATAAAAACAGTGTGTACGCGATAGAGGAAAGTAGTTTTGAGTACAAAAACGTGTAAAAAATGAATGTATGAACAAAAGAAGAAAAAGGGAGGTATTGGTTTTAATGGTCTTTTAGACGGTTTTGTGAGTCAGATGGGATCGGAATCATAAAAACAGTGTGTACGCGAAGGAGGAAAGTTGTTTTGAGTGCAAAAACGTGGAAAAAATGAATGAATAAGCAAAAGAAACAAAAGGGAGTTATTGGTTTAAATGTTTTTTTAGACGGCTTTATTAGTCAGATGGGTTCGGAATCATGAAAACATATTGCACGCGAAGGAAGAAAGTTATTTTGAGTGCAAAAAAGTGCAAAAATGAATGTATAAGGAAAAGAAACAAGAGGGAGGTATTGGTTTAAATGGTCTTTTAGACGGTTTTGTTAGTCATATGTGTTCTGAATCATAAAAACAGTGTGTACGCGAAGGAGGAAAGTTGTTTTGAGTGCAAAAACGTGGAAAAAATGAATGTATAAGGAAAAGAACCAAAAGGGAGGTATTGGTTTAAATGATCTTTTAGACGGTTTTGTTAGTCATATGTGTTCTGAATCATAAAAACAGTGTGTACGCGAAGGAGGAAAGTTGTTTTGAGTGCAAAAACGTGGAAAAATTGAATGTATAAGGAAAAGAAACAAAAGGGAGGTATTGGTTTAAAAGGTCTTTTAGACGGTTTTGCGAGTCAGATCGGTTCGGAATCATAAAAACAGTGTGTACGCGAAGGAGGTAAGTATTTTTGAGTACAAAAACGTGGAAAAAATGAATGTATGAGGAAAAGAAACAAAAGGGAGGCATTGGTTTAGAACGTCTTTTAGACGATTTTTTGAGTCAGATGGGCTCGGAATCATAAAAACAGTGTGTACGCGATAGAAGAAAGTAATTTTGAGTGCAAAAACGTGGAAAAAATGAATGTATAAGGGGAAAAAAAACAAAAGGGCTTTATTGGTTTAAATGGTCTTTTAGACGGTTTTGTGTCAGATCGGTTCGGAATCATAAAAACAGTGTGTACGCGAAGGAGAAAAGTAGATCTGAGTACAAAAACGTTGAAAAATGAATGTATGAGGAAAAGAAACAAAAGGGAGGCTTTGGTTTAAAAGGTCTTTTAGACGGTTTTGTGAGTCAGATCGGTTCGGAATCATAAAAACAGTGTGTACGCGAAGGAGGAAAGTATTTTTGAGTACAAAAACGTGGAAAAATTGAATGTATAAGGAAAAGAAACAAAAGGGAGGTATTGGTTTAAAAGGTCTTTTAGACGATTTTGTGAGTCAGATGTGCTCGGAATCATAAAAACAGTGTGTACGCGATAGAGGAAAGTAGTTTTGAGTACAAAAACGTGTAAAAAATGAATGTATGAACAAAAGAAGAAAAAGGGAGGTATTGGTTTTAATGGTCTTTTAGACGGTTTTGTGAGTCAGATGGGATCGGAATCATAAAAACATTGTGTACGCGAAGGAAGAAAGTTATTTTGAGTGCAAAAACGTGGAAAAAATAAATGAATAAGCAAAAGAAACAAAAGGGAGTTATTGGTTTAAATGTATTTTTAGACGGCTTTATTAGTCAGATGGGTTCGGAATCATAAAAACATTGTGTACGCGAAGGAAGAAAGTTATTTTGAGTGCAAAAAAGTGCAAAAATGAATGTATAAGGAAAAGAAACAAGAGGGAGGTATTGGTTTAAATGGTCTTTGAGACGGTTTTGTTAGTCATATGTGTTCTGAATCATAAAAACAGTGTGTACGCGAAGGAGGAAAGTTGTTTTGAGTGCAAAAACGTGGAAAAAATTAATGTATGAGGAAAAGAAACAAAAGAGAGGTATTGGTTTAAATGGTCTTTTAGACGGTTTTGTGAGTCTGATGAGTTCGGAATCATAAAAAAAGTGTGTAAGCGAAGGACGAAAGCTGTTTGGAGTGCAAAAACGTGGAAAAAATGAATGTATAAGGAAAAGAAACAAAAGGGAGGTATTGGTTTAAATGGTCTTTTAGACGGTTTCGTTAGTCATATGTGTTCTGAATCATAAAAACAGTGTGTACGCGAAGGAGGAAGGTAGTTTTTGAGTACAAAAACATGGAAAAAATGAATGTATGAGGAAAAGAAACAAAAGGGAGGTATTGGTTTAAATGGTCTTTTAGACGGTTTTCTTAGTCAGATGTGTGCTGAATCATAAAAACAGTGTGTACGCGAATGAGGAAAGTAGTTTTGAGTACAAAAACGTGGAAAAAATGAATGTATAACGAAAAGAAACAAAAGGGAGGTATTGGTTTAAATGGTCTTTTAGACGGTTTCCTTAGTCATATGTGTTCTGAATCATAAAAACAGTGTGTACGCGAAGGAGGAAAGTAGTTTTTGAGTACAAAAACGTGGAGAAAATGAATGTATGAGGAAAAGAAACAAAAGGGAGGTATTGGTTTAAATGGTCTTTTAGACGGTTTTGTTATTCAGATGTGTTCTGAATCATAAAAACAGTGTGTACGCGAATGAGGAAAGTAGTTTTGAGTACAAAAACGTGGAAAAAATGAATGTATGAGGAAAAGAAACAAAAGGGAGTTATTGGTTTAAATGGTATTTTAGACGGTTTTGATGGGTCAGATGGGATCGGAATCATAAAAACAGTGTGTACGCGAAAGAGGAAAGTTAATTCGAGTGCAAAAACGTGGAAAAAATGAATGTATAAGGAAAAGAAACAAAAGGGAGGTATTGGATTAAATGGTCTTTTAGACGGTTTTGTGAGTCAGATCGGTACGGAATCATAAAAACAGTGTGTACGCGAAGGAGGAAAGTAGTTTTGAGTACAAAAACGTGGAAAAAATGAATGTATGAGGAAAAGAAACAAAAGAGAGGTATTGGTTTAAATGGTCTTTTAGACGGTTTTGTGAGTCAGATGGGAAAGGAATCATAAAAACTGTGTGTACGCGAAGGAGGAAAGTTGTTTCGAGTGCAAAAACGTGGAAAAAATGAATGTATAAGGAAAAGAAACAAAAGGGAGGTATTGGTTTAAAAGGTCTTTTAGACGGTTTTGTGAGTCAGATCGGTTCGGAATCATAAAAACAGTGTGTACGCGAAGGAGGAAAGTAGTTTTGAGTACAAAAACGTGGAAAAAATGAATGTATGAGGAAAAAAACAAAAGAGAGGTATTGGTTTAAAAGGTCTTTTAGACGGTTTTGTGTCAGATCGGTTCGGAATCATAAAAACAGTGTGTACGCGAAGGAGGAAAGTATTTTTGAGTACAAAAACGTGGAAAAATTGAATGTATAAGGAAAAGAAACAAAAGGGAGGTATTGGTTTAAAAGGTCTTTTAGACGATTTTGTGAGTCAGATGTGCTCGGAATCATAAAAACAGTGTGTACGCGATAGAGGAAAGTAGTTTTGAGTACAAAAACGTGTAAAAAATGAATGTATGAACAAAAGAAGAAAAAGGGAGGTATTGGTTTTAATGGTCTTTTAGACGGTTTTGTGAGTCAGATGGGATCGGAATCATAAAAACATTGTGTACGCGAAGGAAGAAAGTTATTTTGAGTGCAAAAACGTGGAAAAAATAAATGAATAAGCAAAAGAAACAAAAGGGAGTTATTGGTTTAAATGTATTTTTAGACGGCTTTATTAGTCAGATGGGTTCGGAATCATAAAAACATTGTGTACGCGAAGGAAGAAAGTTATTTTGAGTGCAAAAAAGTGCAAAAATGAATGTATAAGGAAAAGAAACAAGAGGGAGGTATTGGTTTAAATGGTCTTTGAGACGGTTTTGTTAGTCATATGTGTTCTGAATCATAAAAACAGTGTGTACGCGAAGGAGGAAAGTTGTTTTGAGTGCAAAAACGTGGAAAAAATGAATGTATGAGGAAAAGAAACAAAAGAGAGGTATTGGTTTAAATGGTCTTTTAGACGGTTTTGTGAGTCTGATGAGTTCGGAATCATAAAAAAAGTGTGTAAGCGAAGGACGAAAGCTGTTTGGAGTGCAAAAACGTGGAAAAAATGAATGTATAAGGAAAAGAAACAAAAGTGAGGTATTGGTTTAAATGGTCTTTTAGACGGTTTCGTTAGTCATATGTGTTCTGAATCATAAAAACAGTGTGTACGCGAAGGAGGAAGGTAGTTTTTGAGTACAAAAACATGGAAAAAATGAATGTATGAGGAAAAGAAACAAAAGGGAGGTATTGGTTTAAATGGTCTTTTAGACGGTTTTCTTAGTCAGATGTGTGCTGAATCATAAAAACAGTGTGTACGCGAATGAGGAAAGTAGTTTTGAGTACAAAAACGTGGAAAAAATGAATGTATAACGAAAAGAAACAAAAGGGAGGTATTGGTTTAAATGGTCTTTTAGACGGTTTCCTTAGTCATATGTGTTCTGAATCATAAAAACAGTGTGTACGCGAAGGAGGAAAGTAGTTTTTGAGTACAAAAACGTGGAGAAAATGAATGTATGAGGAAAAGAAACAAAAGGGAGGTATTGGTTTAAATGGTCTTTTAGACGGTTTTGTTATTCAGATGTGTTCTGAATCATAAAAACAGTGTGTACGCGAATGAGGAAAGTAGTTTTGAGTACAAAAACGTGGAAAAAATGAATGTATGAGGAAAAGAAACAAAAGGGAGTTATTGGTTTAAATGGTATTTTAGACGGTTTTGATGGGTCAGATGGGATCGGAATCATAAAAACAGTGTGTACGCGAAAGAGGAAAGTTAATTCGAGTGCAAAAACGTGGAAAAAATGAATGTATAAGGAAAAGAAACAAAAGGGAGGTATTGGATTAAATGGTCTTTTAGACGGTTTTGTGAGTCAGATCGGTACGGAATCATAAAAACAGTGTGTACGAGAAGGAGAAATGTAGTTTTGAATGCAAAAAAATGGAAAAATTGAATGTATAAGGAAAAGAAACAAAAGGGAGGTATTGGTTTAAAAGGTCTTTTAGACGGTTTTGCGAGTCAGATCGGTTCGGAATCATAAAAACAGTGTGTACGCGAAGGAGGAAAGTATTTTTGAGTACAAAAACGTGGAAAAAATGAATGTATGAGGAAAAGAAACAAAAGGGAGGCATTGGTTTAGAACGTCTTTTAGACGATTTTTTGAGTCAGATGGGCTCGGAAGTGTGTACGCGAAGGAGGAAAGTTGTTTTGAAGGTCTTTTAGACGGTTTTGTGAGTCAGATGGGATCGGAAGTGTGTACGCGAAGGAGGAAAGTATTTTTGAGTACAAAAACGTGGAAAAAATGAATGTATGAGGAAAAGAAACAAAAGGGAGGCATTGGTTTAGAACGTCTTTTAGACGATTTTTTGAGTCAGATGTGCTCGGAATCATAAAAACAGTGTGTACGCGATAGAGGAAAGTAGTTTTGAGGACAAAAACGTGGAAAAAATGAATGTATAACGAAAAGAAACAAAAGGGAGGTATTGGTTTAAATGGTCTTTTAGACGGTTTCGTTAGTCATATGTGTTCTGAATCATAAAAACAGTGTGTACGCGAAGGAGGAAAGTTGTTTTGAGTGCAAAAACGTGGAAAAATGAATGTATAAGGAAAAGAACCAAAAGGGAGGTATTGGTTTAAATGGTCTTTTAGACGGTTTTGTTAGTCATATGTGTTCTGAATCATAAAAACAGTGTGTACGCGGAGGAAAGTAGTTTTGAGTACAAAAACGTGGAAAAAATGAATGTACGAGTAAAGGAACAAAAGGGTGGTATTGGTTTAAATGGTCTTTTAGACGGTTTTGTGAGTCAGATGGTATCGGAATCATAAAAACAGTGTGTACGCGTAGGAGGAAAGTTGTTTTGAGTGCAAAAAAAAAGGAAAAATTGAATGTATAAGGAAAAGAAACAAAAGGGAGGTATTGGTAAAAAGGTCTTTTAGACGATTTTGTGAGTCAGATCGGTTCGGAATCATAAAAACAGTGTGTACGCGAAGGAGGAAAGTATTTTTGAGTACACAAACGTGGAAAAAATGAATGTACGAGTAAAGGAACAAAAGGGAGGTTTAAAAGGTCTTTTAGACGGTTTTGTGAGTCAGATCGGTTCGAAATCATAAAAACAGTGTGTACGCGAAGGAGAAATGTAGTTTTGAATGCAAAAAAATGGAAAAATTGAATGTATAAGGAAAAGAAACAAAAGGGAGGTATTGGTTTAAAAGGTCTTTTAGACGGTTTTGCGAGTCAGATCGGTTCGGAATCATAAAAACAGTGTGTACGCGAAGGAGGAAAGTATTTTTGAGTACAAAAACGTGGAAAAAATGAATGTATGAGGAAAAGAAACAAAAGGGAGGCATTGGTTTAGAACGTCTTTTAGACGATTTTTTGAGTCAGATGGGCTCGGAAGTGTGTACGCGAAGGAGGAAAGTTGTTTTGAAGGTCTTTTAGACGGTTTTGTGAGTCAGATGGGATCGGAAGTGTGTACGCGAAGGAGGAAAGTATTTTTGAGTACAAAAACGTGGAAAAAATGAATGTATGAGGAAAAGAAACAAAAGGGAGGCATTGGTTTAGAACGTCTTTTAGACGATTTTTTGAGTCAGATGTGCTCGGAATCATAAAAACAGTGTGTACGCGATAGAGGAAAGTAGTTTTGAGGACAAAAACGTGGAAAAAATGAATGTATAACGAAAAGAAACAAAAGGGAGGTATTGGTTTAAATGGTCTTTTAGACGGTTTCGTTAGTCATATGTGTTCTGAATCATAAAAACAGTGTGTACGCGAAGGAGGAAGGTAGTTTTTGAGTACAAAAACA
This sequence comes from Salticus scenicus, assembly GCA_963930645.1. Taxonomy (NCBI): domain Eukaryota; kingdom Metazoa; phylum Arthropoda; class Arachnida; order Araneae; family Salticidae; genus Salticus; species Salticus scenicus. The sequence goes on from OZ005651.1 coordinate 361,751,821, forward strand.
TGGAAAAAATGAATGTATAACGAAAAGAAACAAAAGGGAGGTATTGGTTTAAATGGTCTTTTAGACGGTTTCGTTAGTCAGATGGGATCGGAATCATAAAAACAGTGTGTACTCGAATTAGGAAAATTGTTTTGAGTGCAAAAACGTGAAAAAAATGAATGTATAAGGAAAAGAAACAAAAGGGAGGTATTGGTTTTAAAGGTCTTTTAGACAGTTTTGTGAGACAGATCGGTTCGGAATCATAAAAACAGTGTGTACGCGAAGGAGGAATGTAGTTTTGAGTACAAAAACGTGGAAAAAATGAATGTATAACGAAAAGAAACAAAAGGGAGGTATTGGTTTAAATGGTTTTTTTAGACGGTTTTGTGAGTCAGATGGGATCGGAATCATAAAAACAGTGTGCACGCGAAGGAGAAAAGTTGTTTTGAGTGCAAAAACGTGAAAAAAATGAATGTATAAGGAAAAGAAAGAAAAGGGAGGTATTGGTTTAAAAGGTTTTTTAGACGGTTTTGTGAGTCAGATCGGTTCGGAATCATAAAAACAGTGTGTACGCGAAGGAGAAAAGTAGTTTTGAAAGCAAAAAAATGGAAAAATTGAATGTATCAGGAAAAGAAACAAAAGGGAGGTATTGGTTTAAAAGGTCTTTTTGACGGTTTTGCGAGTCAGATCGGTTCGGAATCATAAAAACAGTGTGTACGCGAAGGATGAAAGTAGTTTTGAGTACAAAAACGTGGAAAAAATGAATGTATGAGGAAAAGAAACAAAAGAGAGGTATTGGTTTAAATGGTCTTTTAGACGGTTTTGTGAGTCTGATGAGTTCGGAATCATAAAAAAAGTGTGTAAGCGAAGGACGAAAGCTGTTTGGAGTGCAAAAACGTGGAAAAAATGAATGTATAAGGAAAAGAAACAAAAGGGAGGTATTGGTTTAAATGGTCTTTTAGACGGTTTCGTTAGTCATATGTGTTCTGAATCATAAAAACAGTGTGTACGCGAAGGAGGAAGGTAGTTTTTGAGTACAAAAACATGGAAAAAATGAATGTATGAGGAAAAGAAACAAAAGGGAGGTATTGGTTTAAATGGTCTTTTAGACGGTTTTCTTAGTCAGATGTGTGCTGAATCATAAAAACAGTGTGTACGCGAATGAGGAAAGTAGTTTTGAGTACAAAAACGTGGAAAAAATGAATGTATAACGAAAAGAAACAAAAGGGAGGTATTGGTTTAAATGGTCTTTTAGACGGTTTCCTTAGTCATATGTGTTCTGAATCATAAAAACAGTGTGTACGCGAAGGAGGAAAGTAGTTTTTGAGTACAAAAACGTGGAGAAAATGAATGTATGAGGAAAAGAAACAAAAGGGAGGTATTGGTTTAAATGGTCTTTTAGACGGTTTTGTTATTCAGATGTGTTCTGAATCATAAAAACAGTGTGTACGCGAATGAGGAAAGTAGTTTTGAGTACAAAAACGTGGAAAAAATGAATGTATGAGGAAAAGAAACAAAAGGGAGTTATTGGTTTAAATGGTATTTTAGACGGTTTTGATGGGTCAGATGGGATCGGAATCATAAAAACAGTGTGTACGCGAAAGAGGAAAGTTAATTCGAGTGCAAAAACGTGGAAAAAATGAATGTATAAGGAAAAGAAACAAAAGGGAGGTATTGGATTAAATGGTCTTTTAGACGGTTTTGTGAGTCAGATCGGTACGGAATCATAAAAACAGTGTGTACGCGAAGGAGGAAAGTTGTTTCGAGTGCAAAAACGTGGAAAAAATGAATGTATAAGGAAAAGAAACAAAAGGGAGGTATTGGTTTAAAAGGTCTTTTAGACGGTTTTGTGAGTCAGATCGGTTCGGAATCATAAAAACAGTGTGTACGCGAAGGAGGAAAGTAGTTTTGAGTACAAAAACGTGGAAAAAATGAATGTATGAGGAAAAAAACAAAAGAGAGGTATTGGTTTAAAAGGTCTTTTAGACGGTTTTGTGTCAGATCGGTTCGGAATCATAAAAACAGTGTGTACGCGAAGGAGAAAAGTAGTTTTGAGTACAAAAACGTGGAAAAAATGAAAGTATGAGGAAAAGAAACAAAAGGGAGGCTTTGGTTTAAAAGTTCTTTTAGACGGTTTTGTGAGTCAGATCGGTTCGGAATCATAAAAACAGTGTGTACGCGAAGGAGGAAAGTATTTTTGAGTACAAAAACGTGGAAAAATTGAATGTATAAGGAAAAGAAACAAAAGGGAGGCATTGGTTTAGAAGGTCTTTTAGACGATTTTGTGAGTCAGATGTGCTCGGAATCATAAAAACATTGTGTACGCGATAGAGGAAAGTAGTTTTGAGTACAAAAACGTGTAAAAAATGAATGTATGAACAAAAGAAGAAAAAGGGAGGTATTGGTTTAAATGTTTTTTTAGACGGCTTTATTAGTCAGATGGGTTCGGAATCATAAAAACATTGTGTACGCGAAGGAAAAATGTTATTTTGAGTGCAAAAAAGTGCAAAAATGAATGTATAAGGAAAAGAAACAAGAGGGAGGTATTGGTTTAAATGGTCTTTTAGACGGTTTTGTTAGTCATATGTGTTCTGAATCATAAAAACAGTGTGTACGCGAAGGAGGAAAGTTGTTTTGAGTGCAAAAACGTGGAAAAAATGAATGTATAAGGAAAAGAACCAAAAGGGAGGTATTGGTTTAAATGATCTTTTAGACGGTTTTGTTAGTCATATGTGTTCTGAATCATAAAAACAGTGTGTACGCGAAGGAGGAAAGTTGTTTTGAGTGCAAAAACGTGGAAAAATTGAATGTATAAGGAAAAGAAACAAAAGGGAGGTATTGGTTTAAAAGGTCTTTTAGACGGTTTTGCGAGTCAGATCGGTTCGGAATCATAAAAACAGTGTGTACGCGAAGGAGGTAAGTATTTTTGAGTACAAAAACGTGGAAAAAATGAATGTATGAGGAAAAGAAACAAAAGGGAGGCTTTGGTTTAGAACGTCTTTTAGACGATTTTTTGAGTCAGATGGGCTTGAAATCATAAAAACAGTGTGTACGCGAAGGAGAAAATTTGTTTTGAGTGCAAAAACGCGGAAAAATTGAATGTATAAGGAAAAGAACCAAAAGGGAGGCTTTGGTTTAAAAGGTCTTTTAGACGGTTTTGTGAGTCAGATCGGTTCGGAATCATAAAAACAGTGTGTACGCGAAGGAGGAAAGTATTTTTGAGTACAAAAACGTGGAAAAAATGAATGTATGAGGAAAAGAAACAAAAGTGAGGCATTGGTTTAGAACGTCTTTTAGACGATTTTTTGAGTCAGATGGGCTCGGAATCATAAAAACAGTGTGTACGCGATAGAAGAAAGTAATTTTGAGTGCAAAAACGTGGAAAAAATGAATGTATAAGGGAAAAAAAAACAAAAGGGCGTTATTGGTTTAAATGGTCTTTCAGACGGTTTTGTGTCAGATCGGTTCGGAATCATAAAAACAGTGTGTACGCGAAGGAGAAAAGTATTTTTGAGTACAAAAACGTGGAAAAATTGAATGTATAAGGAAAAGAAACAAAAGGGAGGTATTGGTTTAAAAGGTCTTTTAGACGGTTTTGTGAGTCAGATCGGTTCGGAATCATAAAAACAGTGTGTACGCGAAGGAGAAAAGTAGTTTTGAGTACAAAAACGTGGAAAAAATGAAAGTATGAGGGAAAGAAACAAAAGGGAGGCATTGGTTTAAAAGGTCTTTTAGACGGTTTTGTGAGTCAGATCGGTTCGGAATCATAAAAACAGTGTGTACGCGAAGGAGAAAAGTAGTTTTGAGTACAAAAACGTGTAAAAAATGAATGTATGAACAAAAGAAGAAAAAGGGAGCTATTGGTTTTAATGGTCTTTTAGATGGTTTTGTGAGTCAGATGGGATCGGAATCATAAAAACAGTGTGTACGCGAAGGAGGAAAGTTGTTTTGAGTGCAAAAACGTGGAAAAAATAAATGAATAAGCAAAAGAAACAAAAGGGAGTTATTGGTTTAAATGTTTTTTTAGACGGCTTTATTAGTCAGATGGGTTCGGAATCATAAAAACATTGTGTACGCGAAGGAAGAAAGTTATTTTGAGTGCAAAAAAGTGCAAAAATGAATGTATAAGGAAAAGAAACAAGAGGGAGGTATTGGTTTAAATGGTCTTTTAGACGGTTTTGTTAGTCATATGTGTTCTGAATCATAAAAACAGTGTGTACGCGAAGGAGGAAAGTTGTTTTGAGTGCAAAAACGTGGAAAAATTGAATGTATAAGGAAAGTTGTTTTGAGTGCAAAAACGTGGAAAAAATGAATGTATAAGGAAAAGAACCAAAAGGGAGGTATTGGTTTAAATGATCTTTTAGACGGTTTTGTTAGTCATATGTGTTCTGAATCATAAAAACAGTGTGTACGCGAAGGAGGAAAGTTGTTTTGAGTGCAAAAACGTGGAAAAATTGAATGTATAAGGAAAAGAAACAAAAGGGAGGTATTGGTTTAAAAGGTCTTTTAGACGGTTTTGCGAGTCAGATCGGTTCGGAATCATAAAAACAGTGTGTACGCGAAGGAGGTAAGTATTTTTGAGTACAAAAACGTGGAAAAAATGAATGTATGAGGAAAAGAAACAAAAGGGAGGCATTGGTTTAGAACGTCTTTTAGACGATTTTTTGAGTCAGATGGGCTCGGAATCATAAAAACAGTGTGTACGCGAAGGAGGAAAGTATTTTTGAGTACAAAAACGTGGAAAAATTGAATGTATAAGGAAAAGAAACAAAAGGGAGGTATTGGTTTAAAAGGTCTTTTAGACGGTTTTGTGAGTCAGATCGGTTCGGAATCATAAAAACAGTGTGTACGCGAAGGAGAAAAGTAGTTTTGAGTACAAAAACGTGGAAAAAATGAAAGTATGAGGAAAAGAAACAAAAGGGAGGCATTGGTTTAGATGGTCTTTTAGACGATTTTGTGAGTCAGATGTGCTCGGAATCATAAAAACAGTGTGTACGCGATAGAGGAAAGTAGTTTTGAGTACAAAAACGTGTAAAAAATGAATGTATGAACAAAAGAAGAAAAAGGGAGGTATTGGTTTTAATGGTCTTTTAGACGGTTTTGTGAGTCAGATGGGATCGGAATCATAAAAACAGTGTGTACGCGAAGGAGGAAAGTTGTTTTGAGTGCAAAAACGTGGAAAAAATGAATGAATAAGCAAAAGAAACAAAAGGGAGTTATTGGTTTAAATGTTTTTTTAGACGGCTTTATTAGTCAGATGGGTTCGGAATCATGAAAACATATTGCACGCGAAGGAAGAAAGTTATTTTGAGTGCAAAAAAGTGCAAAAATGAATGTATAAGGAAAAGAAACAAGAGGGAGGTATTGGTTTAAATGGTCTTTTAGACGGTTTTGTTAGTCATATGTGTTCTGAATCATAAAAACAGTGTGTACGCGAAGGAGGAAAGTTGTTTTGAGTGCAAAAACGTGGAAAAAATGAATGTATAAGGAAAAGAACCAAAAGGGAGGTATTGGTTTAAATGATCTTTTAGACGGTTTTGTTAGTCATATGTGTTCTGAATCATAAAAACAGTGTGTACGCGAAGGAGGAAAGTTGTTTTGAGTGCAAAAACGTGGAAAAATTGAATGTATAAGGAAAAGAAACAAAAGGGAGGTATTGGTTTAAAAGGTCTTTTAGACGGTTTTGCGAGTCAGATCGGTTCGGAATCATAAAAACAGTGTGTACGCGAAGGAGGTAAGTATTTTTGAGTACAAAAACGTGGAAAAAATGAATGTATGAGGAAAAGAAACAAAAGGGAGGCATTGGTTTAGAACGTCTTTTAGACGATTTTTTGAGTCAGATGGGCTCGGAATCATAAAAACAGTGTGTACGCGATAGAAGAAAGTAATTTTGAGTGCAAAAACGTGGAAAAAATGAATGTATAAGGGGAAAAAAAACAAAAGGGCTTTATTGGTTTAAATGGTCTTTTAGACGGTTTTGTGTCAGATCGGTTCGGAATCATAAAAACAGTGTGTACGCGAAGGAGAAAAGTAGATCTGAGTACAAAAACGTTGAAAAATGAATGTATGAGGAAAAGAAACAAAAGGGAGGCTTTGGTTTAAAAGGTCTTTTAGACGGTTTTGTGAGTCAGATCGGTTCGGAATCATAAAAACAGTGTGTACGCGAAGGAGGAAAGTATTTTTGAGTACAAAAACGTGGAAAAATTGAATGTATAAGGAAAAGAAACAAAAGGGAGGTATTGGTTTAAAAGGTCTTTTAGACGATTTTGTGAGTCAGATGTGCTCGGAATCATAAAAACAGTGTGTACGCGATAGAGGAAAGTAGTTTTGAGTACAAAAACGTGTAAAAAATGAATGTATGAACAAAAGAAGAAAAAGGGAGGTATTGGTTTTAATGGTCTTTTAGACGGTTTTGTGAGTCAGATGGGATCGGAATCATAAAAACATTGTGTACGCGAAGGAAGAAAGTTATTTTGAGTGCAAAAACGTGGAAAAAATAAATGAATAAGCAAAAGAAACAAAAGGTAGTTATTGGTTTAAATGTATTTTTAGACGGCTTTATTAGTCAGATGGGTTCGGAATCATAAAAACATTGTGTACGCGAAGGAAGAAAGTTATTTTGAGTGCAAAAAAGTGCAAAAATGAATGTATAAGGAAAAGAAACAAGAGGGAGGTATTGGTTTAAATGGTCTTTGAGACGGTTTTGTTAGTCATATGTGTTCTGAATCATAAAAACAGTGTGTACGCGAAGGAGGAAAGTTGTTTTGAGTGCAAAAACGTGGAAAAAATGAATGTATGAGGAAAAGAAACAAAAGAGAGGTATTGGTTTAAATGGTCTTTTAGACGGTTTTGTGAGTCTGATGAGTTCGGAATCATAAAAAAAGTGTGTAAGCGAAGGACGAAAGCTGTTTGGAGTGCAAAAACGTGGAAAAAATGAATGTATAAGGAAAAGAAACAAAAGGGAGGTATTGGTTTAAATGGTCTTTTAGACGGTTTCGTTAGTCATATGTGTTCTGAATCATAAAAACAGTGTGTACGCGAAGGAGGAAGGTAGTTTTTGAGTACAAAAACATGGAAAAAATGAATGTATGAGGAAAAGAAACAAAAGGGAGGTATTGGTTTAAATGGTCTTTTAGACGGTTTTCTTAGTCAGATGTGTGCTGAATCATAAAAACAGTGTGTACGCGAATGAGGAAAGTAGTTTTGAGTACAAAAACGTGGAAAAAATGAATGTATAACGAAAAGAAACAAAAGGGAGGTATTGGTTTAAATGGTCTTTTAGACGGTTTCCTTAGTCATATGTGTTCTGAATCATAAAAACAGTGTGTACGCGAAGGAGGAAAGTAGTTTTTGAGTACAAAAACGTGGAGAAAATGAATGTATGAGGAAAAGAAACAAAAGGGAGGTATTGGTTTAAATGGTCTTTTAGACGGTTTTGTTATTCAGATGTGTTCTGAATCATAAAAACAGTGTGTACGCGAATGAGGAAAGTAGTTTTGAGTACAAAAACGTGGAAAAAATGAATGTATGAGGAAAAGAAACAAAAGGGAGTTATTGGTTTAAATGGTATTTTAGACGGTTTTGATGGGTCAGATGGGATCGGAATCATAAAAACAGTGTGTACGCGAAAGAGGAAAGTTAATTCGAGTGCAAAAACGTGGAAAAAATGAATGTATAAGGAAAAGAAACAAAAGGGAGGTATTGGATTAAATGGTCTTTTAGACGGTTTTGTGAGTCAGATCGGTACGGAATCATAAAAACAGTGTGTACGCGAAGGAGGAAAGTAGTTTTGAGTACAAAAACGTGGAAAAAATGAATGTATGAGGAAAAGAAACAAAAGAGAGGTATTGGTTTAAATGGTCTTTTAGACGGTTTTGTGAGTCAGATGGGAAAGGAATCATAAAAACTGTGTGTACGCGAAGGAGGAAAGTTGTTTCGAGTGCAAAAACGTGGAAAAAATGAATGTATAAGGAAAAGAAACAAAAGGAAGGTATTGGTTTAAATGGTCTTTTAGACGGTTTTGTTAGTCATATGTGTTCTGAATCATAAAAACAGTGTGTACGCGAAGGAAGAAAGTTATTTTGAGTGCAAAAAAGTGCAAAAATGAATGTATAAGGAAAAGAAACAAGAGGGAGGTATTGGTTTAAATGGTCTTTTAGACGGTTTTGTTAGTCATATGTGTTCTGAATCATAAAAACAGTGTGTACGCGAAGGAGGAAAGTTGTTTTGAGTGCAAAAACGTGGAAAAATTGAATGTATAAGGAAAGTTGTTTTGAGTGCAAAAACGTGGAAAAAATGAATGTATAAGGAAAAGAACCAAAAGGGAGGTATTGGTTTAAATGATCTTTTAGACGGTTTTGTTAGTCATATGTGTTCTGAATCATAAAAACAGTGTGTACGCGAAGGAGGAAAGTTGTTTTGAGTGCAAAAACGTGGAAAAATTGAATGTATAAGGAAAAGAAACAAAAGGGAGGTATTGGTTTAAAAGGTCTTTTAGACGGTTTTGCGAGTTAGATCGGTTCGGAATCATAAAAACAGTGTGTACGCGAAGGAGGTAAGTATTTTTGAGTACAAAAACGTGGAAAAAATGAATGTATGAGGAAAAGAAACAAAAGGGAGGCATTGGTTTAGAACGTCTTTTAGACGATTTTTTGAGTCAGATGGGCTCGGAATCATAAAAACAGTGTGTACGCGATAGAAGAAAGTAATTTTGAGTGCAAAAACGTGGAAAAAATGAATGTATAAGGGAAAAAAAAACAAAAGGGCGTTATTGGTTTAAATGGTCTTTTAGACGGTTTTGTGTCAGATCGGTTCGGAATCATAAAAACAGTGTGTACGCGAAGGAGAAAAGTAGTTCTGAGTACAAAACGTTGAAAAATGAATGTATGAGGAAAAGAAACAAAAGGGAGGCTTTGGTTTAAAAGGTCTTTTAGACGGTTTTGTGAGTCAGATCGTTTCGGAATCATAAAAACAGTGTGTACGCGAAGGAGGAAAGTATTTTTGAGTACAAAAACGTGGAAAAATTGAATGTATAAGGAAAAGAAACAAAAGGGAGGTATTGGTTTAAAAGGTCTTTTAGACGGTTTTGTGAGTCAGATCGGTTCGGAATCATAAAAACAGTGTGTACGCGAAGGAGAAAAGTAGTTTTGAGTACAAAAACGTGGAAAAAATGAAAGTATGAGGAAAAGAAACAAAAGGGAGGCATTGGTTTAGATGGTCTTTTAGACGATTTTGTGAGTCAGATGTGCTCGGAATCATAAAAACAGTGTGTACGCGATAGAGGAAAGTAGTTTTGAGTACAAAAACGTGTAAAAAATGAATGTATGAACAAAAGAAGAAAAAGGGAGGTATTGGTTTTAATGGTCTTTTAGACGGTTTTGTGAGTCAGATGGGATCGGAATCATAAAAACAGTGTGTACGCGAAGGAGGAAAGTTGTTTTGAGTGCAAAAACGTGGAAAAAATGAATGAATAAGCAAAAGAAACAAAAGGGAGTTATTGGTTTAAATGTTTTTTTAGACGGCTTTATTAGTCAGATGGGTTCGGAATCATGAAAACATATTGCACGCGAAGGAAGAAAGTTATTTTGAGTGCAAAAAAGTGCAAAAATGAATGTATAAGGAAAAGAAACAAGAGGGAGGTATTGGTTTAAATGGTCTTTTAGACGGTTTTGTTAGTCATATGTGTTCTGAATCATAAAAACAGTGTGTACGCGAAGGAGGAAAGTTGTTTTGAGTGCAAAAACGTGGAAAAAATGAATGTATAAGGAAAAGAACCAAAAGGGAGGTATTGGTTTAAATGATCTTTTAGACGGTTTTGTTAGTCATATGTGTTCTGAATCATAAAAACAGTGTGTACGCGAAGGACGAAAGTTGTTTTGAGTACAAAAACGTGGAAAAAATGAATGTATGAGGAAAAGAAACAAAAGGGAGGCATTGGTTTAGAACGTCTTTTAGACGATTTTTTGAGTCAGATGGGCTTGAAATCATAAAAACAGTGTGTACGCGAAGGAGAAAATTTGTTTTGAGTGCAAAAACGCGGAAAAATTGAATGTATAAGGAAAAGAACCAAAAGGGAGGCTTTGGTTTAAAGGGTCTTTTAGACGGTTTCGTTAGTCAGATGGGATCGGAATCAAAAAAACAGTGTGTACGCGAATTAGGAAAATTGTTTTGAGTGCAAAAACGTGAAAAAAATGAATGTATAAGGAAAAGAAACAAAAGGGAGGTATTGGTTTTAAAGGTCTTTTAGACGGTTTTGTGTCAGATCGGTTCGGAATCATAAAAACAGTGTGTACGCGAAGGAGGAAAGTATTTTTGAGTACAAAAACGTGGAAAAAATGAATGTATGAGGAAAAGAAACAAAAGGGAGACATTGGTTTAGAACGTCTTTTAGACGATTTTTTGAGTCAGATGGGCTCGGAATCATAAAAACAGTGTGTACGCGATAGAAGAAAGTAATTTTGAGTGCAAAAACGTGGAAAAAATGAATGTATAAGGGGAAAAAAAACAAAAGGGCTTTATTGGTTTAAATGGTCTTTTAGACGGTTTTGTGTCAGATCGGTTCGGAATCATAAAAACAGTGTGTACGCGAAGGAGAAAAGTAGATCTGAGTACAAAAACGTTGAAAAATGAATGTATGAGGAAAAGAAACAAAAGGGAGGCTTTGGTTTAAAAGGTCTTTTAGACGGTTTTGTGAGTCAGATCGGTTCGGAATCATAAAAACAGTGTGTACGCGAAGGAGGAAAGTATTTTTGAGTACAAAAACGTGGAAAAATTGAATGTATAAGGAAAAGAAACAAAAGGGAGGTATTGGTTTAAAAGGTCTTTTAGACGATTTTGTGAGTCAGATGTGCTCGGAATCATAAAAACAGTGTGTACGCGATAGAGGAAAGTAGTTTTGAGTACAAAAACGTGTAAAAAATGAATGTATGAACAAAAGAAGAAAAAGGGAGGTATTGGTTTTAATGGTCTTTTAGACGGTTTTGTGAGTCAGATGGGATCGGAATCATAAAAACATTGTGTACGCGAAGGAAGAAAGTTATTTTGAGTGCAAAAACGTGGAAAAAATAAATGAATAAGCAAAAGAAACAAAAGGGAGTTATTGGTTTAAATGTATTTTTAGACGGCTTTATTAGTCAGATGGGTTCGGAATCATAAAAACATTGTGTACGCGAAGGAAGAAAGTTATTTTGAGTGCAAAAAAGTGCAAAAATGAATGTATAAGGAAAAGAAACAAGAGGGAGGTATTGGTTTAAATGGTCTTTGAGACGGTTTTGTTAATCATATGTGTTCTGAATCATAAAAACAGTGTGTACGCGAAGGAGGAAAGTTGTTTTGAGTGCAAAAACGTGGAAAAAATGAATGTATAAGGAAAAGAACCAAAAGGGAGGTATTGGTTTAAATGATCTTTTAGACGGTTTTGTTATTCATATGTGTTCTGAATCATAAAAACAGTGTGTACGCGAAGGAGGAAAGTTGTTTTGAGTGCAAAAACGTGGAAAAATTGAATGTATAAGGAAAAGAAACAAAAGGGAGGTATTGGTTTAAAAGGTCTTTTAGACGGTTTTGCGAGTCAGATCGGTTCGGAATCATAAAAACAGTGTGTACGCGAAGGAGGTAAGTATTTTTGAGTACAAAAACGTGGAAAAATTGAATGTATGAGGAAAAGAAACAAAAGGGAGGCTTTGGTTTAGAACGTCTTTTAGACGATTTTTTGAGTCAGATGGGCTTGAAATCATAAAAACAGTGTGTACGCGAAGGAGAAAATTTGTTTTGAGTGCAAAAACGCGGAAAAATTGAATGTATAAGGAAAAGAACCAAAAGGGAGGCTTTGGTTTAAAAGGTCTTTTAGACGGTTTTGTGAGTCAGATCGGTTCGGAATCATAAAAACAGTGTGTACGCGAAGGAGGAAAGTATTTTTGAGTACAAAAACGTGGAAAAAATGAATGTATGAGGAAAAGAAACAAAAGGGAGGCATTGGTTTAGAACGTCTTTTAGACGATTTTTTGAGTCAGATGGGCTCGGAATCATAAAAACAGTGTGTACGCGATAGAAGAAAGTAATTTTGAGTGCAAAAACGTGGAAAAAATGAATGTATAAGGGAAAAAAAACAAAAGGGCGTTATTGGTTTAAATGGTCTTTTAGACGGTTTTGTGTCAGATCGGTTCGGAATCATAAAAACAGTGTGTACGCGAAGGAGAAAAGTAGTTCTGAGTACAAAAACGTTGAAAAATGAATGTATGAGGAAAAGAAACAAAAGGGAGGCTTTGGTTTAAAAGGTCTTTTAGACGGTTTTGTGAGTCAGATCGGTTCGGAATCATAAAAACAGTGTGTACGCGAAGGAGGAAAGTATTTTTGAGTACAAAAACGTGGAAAAATTGAATGTATAAGGAAAAGAAACAAAAGGGAGGTATTGGTTTAAAAGGTCTTTTAGACGGTTTTGTGAGTCAGATCGGTTCGGAATCATAAAAACAGTGTGTACGCGAAGGAGAAAAGTAGTTTTGAGTACAAAAACGTGGAAAAAATGAAAGTATGAGGAAAAGAAACAAAAGGGAGGCATTGGTTTAGAAGGTCTTTTAGACGATTTTGTGAGTCAGATGTGCTCGGAATCATAAAAACAGTGTGTACGCGATAGAGGAAAGTAGTTTTGAGTACAAAAACGTGTAAAAAATGAATGTATGAACAAAAGAAGAAAAAGGGAGGTATTGGTTTTAATGGTCTTTTAGACGGTTTTGTGAGTCAGATGGGATCGGAATCATAAAAACAGTGTGTACGCGAAGGAGGAAAGTTGTTTTGAGTGCAAAAACGTGGAAAAAATAAATGAATAAGCAAAAGAAACAAAAGGGAGTTATTGGTTTAAATGTTTTTTTAGACGGCTTTATTAGTCAGATGGGTTCGGAATCATAAAAACATTGTGTACGCGAAGGAAGAAAGTTATTTTGAGTGCAAAAAAGTGCAAAAATGAATGTATAAGGAAAAGAAACAAGAGGGAGGTATTGGTTTAAATGGTCTTTTAGACGGTTTTGTTAGTCATATGTGTTCTGAATCATAAAAACAGTGTGTACGCGAAGGAGGAAAGTTGTTTTGAGTGCAAAAACGTGGAAAAATTGAATGTATAAGGAAAGTTGTTTTGAGTGCAAAAACGTGGAAAAAATGAATGTATAAGGAAAAGAACCAAAAGGGAGGTATTGGTTTAAATGATCTTTTAGACGGTTTTGTTAGTCATATGTGTTCTGAATCATAAAAACAGTGTGTACGCGAAGGAGGAAAGTTGTTTTGAGTGCAAAAACGTGGAAAAATTGAATGTATAAGGAAAAGAAACAAAAGGGAGGTATTGGTTTAAAAGGTCTTTTAGACGGTTTTGCGAGTCAGATCGGTTCGGAATCATAAAAACAGTGTGTACGCGAAGGAGGTAAGTATTTTTGAGTACAAAAACGTGGAAAAAATGAATGTATGAGGAAAAGAAACAAAAGGGAGGCATTGGTTTAGAACGTCTTTTAGACGATTTTTTGAGTCAGATGGGCTCGGAATCATAAAAACAGTGTGTACGCGATAGAAGAAAGTAATTTTGAGTGCAAAAACGTGGAAAAAATGAATGTATAAGGGAAAAAAAAACAAAAGGGCGTTATTGGTTTAAATGGTCTTTTAGACGGTTTTGTGTCAGATCGGTTCGGAATCATAAAAACAGTGTGTACGCGAAGGAGAAAAGTAGTTCTGAGTACAAAACGTTGAAAAATGAATGTATGAGGAAAAGAAACAAAAGGGAGGCTTTGGTTTAAAAGGTCTTTTAGACGGTTTTGTGAGTCAGATCGTTTCGGAATCATAAAAACAGTGTGTACGCGAAGGAGGAAAGTATTTTTGAGTACAAAAACGTGGAAAAATTGAATGTATAAGGAAAAGAAACAAAAGGGAGGTATTGGTTTAAAAGGTCTTTTAGACGGTTTTGTGAGTCAGATCGGTTCGGAATCATAAAAACAGTGTGTACGCGAAGGAGAAAAGTAGTTTTGAGTACAAAAACGTGGAAAAAATGAAAGTATGAGGAAAAGAAACAAAAGGGAGGCATTGGTTTAGATGGTCTTTTAGACGATTTTGTGAGTCAGATGTGCTCGGAATCATAAAAACAGTGTGTACGCGATAGAGGAAAGTAGTTTTGAGTACAAAAACGTGTAAAAAATGAATGTATGAACAAAAGAAGAAAAAGGGAGGTATTGGTTTTAATGGTCTTTTAGACGGTTTTGTGAGTCAGATGGGATCGGAATCATAAAAACAGTGTGTACGCGAAGGAGGAAAGTTGTTTTGAGTGCAAAAACGTGGAAAAAATGAATGAATAAGCAAAAGAAACAAAAGGGAGTTATTGGTTTAAATGTTTTTTTAGACGGCTTTATTAGTCAGATGGGTTCGGAATCATGAAAACATATTGCACGCGAAGGAAGAAAGTTATTTTGAGTGCAAAAAAGTGCAAAAATGAATGTATAAGGAAAAGAAACAAGAGGGAGGTATTGGTTTAAATGGTCTTTTAGACGGTTTTGTTAGTCATATGTGTTCTGAATCATAAAAACAGTGTGTACGCGAAGGAGGAAAGTTGTTTTGAGTGCAAAAACGTGGAAAAAATGAATGTATAAGGAAAAGAACCAAAAGGGAGGTATTGGTTTAAATGATCTTTTAGACGGTTTTGTTAGTCATATGTGTTCTGAATCATAAAAACAGTGTGTACGCGAAGGACGAAAGTTGTTTTGAGTGCAAAAACGTGGAAAAATTGAATGTATAAGGAAAAGAAACAAAAGGGAGGTATTGGTTTAAAAGGTCTTTTAGACGGTTTTGCGAGTCAGATCGGTTCGGAATCATAAAAACAGTGTGTACGCGAAGGAGGTAAGTATTTTTGAGTACAAAAACGTGGAAAAAATGAATGTATGAGGAAAAGAAACAAAAGGGAGGCATTGGTTTAGAACGTCTTTTAGACGATTTTTTGAGTCAGATGGGCTTGAAATCATAAAAACAGTGTGTACGCGAAGGAGAAAATTTGTTTTGAGTGCAAAAACGCGGAAAAATTGAATGTATAAGGAAAAGAACCAAAAGGGAGGCTTTGGTTTAAAGGGTCTTTTAGACGGTTTCGTTAGTCAGATGGGATCGGAATCAAAAAAACAGTGTGTACGCGAATTAGGAAAATTGTTTTGAGTGCAAAAACGTGAAAAAAATGAATGTATAAGGAAAAGAAACAAAAGGGAGGTATTGGTTTTAAAGGTCTTTTAGACGGTTTTGTGTCAGATCGGTTCGGAATCATAAAAACAGTGTGTACGCGAAGGAGGAAAGTATTTTTGAGTACAAAAACGTGGAAAAAATGAATGTATGAGGAAAAGAAACAAAAGGGAGACATTGGTTTAGAACGTCTTTTAGACGATTTTTTGAGTCAGATGGGCTCGGAATCATAAAAACAGTGTGTACGCGATAGAAGAAAGTAATTTTGAGTGCAAAAACGTGGAAAAAATGAATGTATAAGGGGAAAAAAAACAAAAGGGCTTTATTGGTTTAAATGGTCTTTTAGACGGTTTTGTGTCAGATCGGTTCGGAATCATAAAAACAGTGTGTACGCGAAGGAGAAAAGTAGATCTGAGTACAAAAACGTTGAAAAATGAATGTATGAGGAAAAGAAACAAAAGGGAGGCTTTGGTTTAAAAGGTCTTTTAGACGGTTTTGTGAGTCAGATCGGTTCGGAATCATAAAAACAGTGTGTACGCGAAGGAGGAAAGTATTTTTGAGTACAAAAACGTGGAAAAATTGAATGTATAAGGAAAAGAAACAAAAGGGAGGTATTGGTTTAAAAGGTCTTTTAGACGATTTTGTGAGTCAGATGTGCTCGGAATCATAAAAACAGTGTGTACGCGATAGAGGAAAGTAGTTTTGAGTACAAAAACGTGTAAAAAATGAATGTATGAACAAAAGAAGAAAAAGGGAGGTATTGGTTTTAATGGTCTTTTAGACGGTTTTGTGAGTCAGATGGGATCGGAATCATAAAAACATTGTGTACGCGAAGGAAGAAAGTTATTTTGAGTGCAAAAACGTGGAAAAAATAAATAAATAAGCAAAAGAAACAAAAGGGAGTTATTGGTTTAAATGTATTTTTAGACGGCTTTATTAGTCAGATGGGTTCGGAATCATAAAAACATTGTGTACGCGAAGGAAGAAAGTTATTTTGAGTGCAAAAAAGTGCAAAAATGAATGTATAAGGAAAAGAAACAAGAGGGAGGTATTGGTTTAAATGGTCTTTGAGACGGTTTTGTTAATCATATGTGTTCTGAATCATAAAAACAGTGTGTACGCGAAGGAGGAAAGTTGTTTTGAGTGCAAAAACGTGGAAAAAATGAATGTATAAGGAAAAGAACCAAAAGGGAGGTATTGGTTTAAATGATCTTTTAGACGGTTTTGTTATTCATATGTGTTCTGAATCATAAAAACAGTGTGTACGCGAAGGAGGAAAGTTGTTTTGAGTGCAAAAACGTGGAAAAATTGAATGTATAAGGAAAAGAAACAAAAGGGAGGTATTGGTTTAAAAGGTCTTTTAGACGGTTTTGCGAGTCAGATCGGTTCGGAATCATAAAAACAGTGTGTACGCGAAGGAGGTAAGTATTTTTGAGTACAAAAACGTGGAAAAATTGAATGTATGAGGAAAAGAAACAAAAGGGAGGCTTTGGTTTAGAACGTCTTTTAGACGATTTTTTGAGTCAGATGGTCTTGAAATCATAAAAACAGTGTGTACGCGAAGGAGAAAATTTGTTTTGAGTGCAAAAACGCGGAAAAATTGAATGTATAAGGAAAAGAACCAAAAGGGAGGCTTTGGTTTAAAAGGTCTTTTAGACGGTTTTGTGAGTCAGATCGGTTCGGAATCATAAAAACAGTGTGTACGCGAAGGAGGAAAGTATTTTTGAGTACAAAAACGTGGAAAAAATGAATGTATGAGGAAAAGAAACAAAAGGGAGGCATTGGTTTAGAACGTCTTTTAGATGATTTTTTGAGTCAGATGGGCTCGGAATCATAAAAACAGTGTGTACGCGATAGAAGAAAGTAATTTTGAGTGCAAAAACGTGGAAAAAATGAATGTATAAGGGAAAAAAAACAAAAGGGCGTTATTGGTTTAAATGGTCTTTTAGACGGTTTTGTGTCAGATCGGTTCGGAATCATAAAAACAGTGTGTACGCGAAGGAGAAAAGTAGTTCTGAGTACAAAAACGTTGAAAAATGAATGTATGAGGAAAAGAAACAAAAGGGAGGCTTTGGTTTAAAAGGTCTTTTAGACGGTTTTGTGAGTCAGATCGGTTCGGAATCATAAAAACAGTGTGTACGCGAAGGAGGAAAGTATTTTTGAGTACAAAAACGTGGAAAAATTGAATGTATAAGGAAAAGAAACAAAAGGGAGGTATTGGTTTAAAAGGTCTTTTAGACGGTTTTGTGAGTCAGATCGGTTCGGAATCATAAAAACAGTGTGTACGCGAAGGAGAAAAGTAGTTTTGAGTACAAAAACGTGGAAAAAATGAAAGTATGAGGAAAAGAAACAAAAGGGAGGCATTGGTTTAGAAGGTCTTTTAGACGATTTTGTGAGTCAGATGTGCTCGGAATCATAAAAACAGTGTGTACGCGATAGAGGAAAGTAGTTTTGAGTACAAAAACGTGTAAAAAATGAATGTATGAACAAAAGAAGAAAAAGGGAGGTATTGGTTTTAATGGTCTTTTAGACGGTTTTGTGAGTCAGATGGGATCGGAGTCATAAAAACAGTGTGTACGCGAAGGAGGAAAGTTGTTTTGAGTGCAAAAACGTGGAAAAAATAAATGAATAAGCAAAAGAAACAAAAGGGAGTTATTGGTTTAAATGTTTTTTTAGACGGCTTTATTAGTCAGATGGGTTCGGAATCATAAAAACATTGTGTACGCGAAGGAAGAAAGTTATTTTGAGTGCAAAAAAGTGCAAAAATGAATGTATAAGGAAAAGAAACAAGAGGGGGGTATTGGTTTAAATGGTCTTTTAGACGGTTTTGTTAGTCATATGTGTTCTGAATCATAAAAACAGTGTGTACGCGAAGGAGGAAAGTTGTTTTGAGTGCAAAAACGTGGAAAAAATGAATGTATAAGGAAAAGAACCAAAAGGGAGGTATTGGTTTAAATGATCTTTTAGACGGTTTTGTTAGTCATATGTGTTCTGAATCATAAAAACAGTGTGTACGCGAAGGAAGAAAGTTGTTTTGAGTGCAAAAACGTGGAAAAATTGAATGTATAAGGAAAAGAAACAAAAGGGAGGTATTGGTTTAAAAGGTCTTTTAGACGGTTTTGCGAGTCAGATCGGTTCGGAATCATAAAAACAGTGTGTACGCGAAGGAGGTAAGTATTTTTGAGTACAAAAACGTGGAAAAAATGAATGTATGAGGAAAAGAAACAAAAGTGAGGCATTGGTTTAGAACGTCTTTTAGACGATTTTTTGAGTCAGATGGGCTTGAAATCATAAAAACAGTGTGTACGCGAAGGAGAAAATTTGTTTTGAGTGCAAAAACGCGGAAAAATTGAATGTATAAGGAAAAGAACCAAAAGGGAGGCTTTGGTTTAAAAGGTCTTTTAGACGGTTTCGTTAGTCAGATGGGATCGGAATCATAAAAACAGTGTGTACGCGAATTAGGAAAATTGTTTTGAGTGCAAAAACGTGAAAAAAATGAATGTATAAGGAAAAGAAACAAAAGGGAGGTATTGGTTTTGAAGGTCTTTTAGACGGTTTTGTGTCAGATCGGTTCGGAATCATAAAAACAGTGTGTACGCGAAGAAGGAAAGTATTTTTGAGTACAAAAACGTGGAAAAAATGAATGTATGAGGAAAAGAAACAAAAGGGAGGCATTGGTTTAGAACGTCTTTTAGACGATTTTTTGAGTCAGATGGGCTCGGAATCATAAAAACAGTGTGTACGCGATAGAAGAAAGTAATTTTGAGTGCAAAAACGTGGAAAAAATGAATGTATAAGGGGAAAAAAAACAAAAGGGCGTTATTGGTTTAAATGGTCTTTTAGACGGTTTTGTGTCAGATCGGTTCGGAATCTTAAAAACAGTGTGTACGCGAAGGAGAAAAGTAGTTCTGAGTACAAAAACGTTGAAAAATGAATGTATGAGGAAAAGAAACAAAAGGGAGGCTTTGGTTTAAAAGGTCTTTTAGACGGTTTTGTGAGTCAGATCGGTTCGGAATCATAAAAACAGTGTGTACGCGAAGGAGGAAAGTTGTTTTGAGTGCAAAAACGTGGAAAAATTGAATGTATAAAGAAACAAAAGGGAGGTATTGGTTTAAAAGGTCTTTTAGACGGTTTTGTGAGTCAGATCGGTTCGGAATCATAAAAACAGTGTGTACGCGAAGGAGAAAAGTAGTTTTGAATGCAAAAAAATGGAAAAATTGGATGTATAAGGAAAAGAAACAAAAGGGAGGTATTGGTTTAAAAGGTCTTTTAGACGGTTTTGCGAGTCAGATCGGTTCGAAATCATAAAAACAGTGTGTACGCGAAGGAGGAAAGTATTTTTGAGTACAAAAACGTGGAAAAAATGAATGTATGAGGAAAAGAAACAAAAGGGAGGCATTGGTTTAGAACGTCTTTTAGACGATTTTTTGAGTCAGATGGGCTCGGAATCATAAAAACAGTGTGTACGCGATAGAAGAAAGTAATTTTGAGTGCAAAAACGTGGAAAAAATGAATGTATAAGGGAAAAAAACAAAAGGGCGTTATTGGTTTAAATGGTCTTTTAGACGGTTTTGTGAGTCAGATGGGCTTGAAATCATAAAAACAGTGTGTACGCGAAGGAGAAAATTTGTTTTGAGTGCAAAAACGCGGAAAAATTGAATGTATAAGGAAAAGAACCAAAAGGGAGGTATTTGTTTAAAAGGTCTTTTAGACGGTTTTGTGTCAGATCGGTTCGGAATCATAAAAACAGTGTGTACGCGGAGGAAAGTAGTTTTGAGTACAAAAACGTGGAAAAAATGAATGTATGAGGAAAAGAAACAAAAGGGAGGCATTGGTTTAGAAGGTCTTTTAGACGATTTTGTGAGTCAGATGTGCTCGGAATCATAAAAACAGTGTGTACGCGAAGGAGGAAAGTTGTTTTGAGTGCAAAAACGTGGAAAAAATGAATGTATAAGGAAAAGAACCAAAAGGGAGGTATTGGTTTAAATGGTCTTTTAGACGGTTTTGTTAGTCATATGTGTTCTGAATCATAAAAACAGTGTGTACGCGGAGGAAAGTAGTTTTGAGTACAAAAACGTGGAAAAAATGAATGTACGAGTAAAGGAACAAAAGGGTGGTATTGGTTTAAATGGTCTTTTAGACGGTTTTCTTAGTCAGATGTGTGCTGAATCATAAAAACAGTGTGTACGCGAATGAGGAAAGTAGTTTTGAGTACAAAAACGTGGAAAAAATGAATGTATGAGGAAAAGAAACAAAAGGGAGGCATTGGTTTAGAACGTCTTTTAGACGATTTTTTGAGTCAGATGGGCTCGGAATCATAAAAACAGTGTGTACGCGATAGAAGAAAGTAATTTTGAGTGCAAAAACGTGGAAAAAATGAATGTATAAGGGAAAAAAAACAAAAGGGCGTTATTGGTTTAAATGGTCTTTTAGACGGTTTTGTGTCAGATCGGTTCGGAATCATAAAAACAGTGTGTACGAGAAGGAGGGAAGTATTTTTGAGTACACAAACGTGGAAAAAATGAATGTACGAGTAAAGGAACAAAAGGAAGGTTTAAAAGGTCTTTTAGACGGTTTTGTGAGTCAGATCGGTTCGAAATCATAAAAACAGTGTGTACGAGAAGGAGAAATGTAGTTTTGAATGCAAAAAAATGGAAAAATTGAATGTATAAGGAAAAGAAACAAAAGGGAGGTATTGGTTTAAAAGGTCTTTTAGACGGTTTTGCGAGTCAGATCGGTTCGGAATCATAAAAACAGTGTGTACGCGAAGGAGGAAAGTATTTTTGAGTACAAAAACGTGGAAAAAATGAATGTATGAGGAAAAGAAACAAAAGGGAGGCATTGGTTTAGAACGTCTTTTAGACGATTTTTTGAGTCAGATGGGCTCGGAAGTGTGTACGCGAAGGAGGAAAGTTGTTTTGAAGGTCTTTTAGACGGTTTTGTGAGTCAGATGGGATCGGAAGTGTGTACGCGAAGGAGGAAAGTATTTTTGAGTACAAAAACGTGGAAAAAATGAATGTATGAGGAAAAGAAACAAAAGGGAGGCATTGGTTTAGAACGTCTTTTAGACGATTTTTTGAGTCAGATGTGCTCGGAATCATAAAAACAGTGTGTACGCGATAGAGGAAAGTAGTTTTGAGGACAAAAACGTGGAAAAAATGAATGTATAACGAAAAGAAACAAAAGGGAGGTATTGGTTTAAATGGTCTTTTAGACGGTTTCGTTAGTCATATGTGTTCTGAATCATAAAAACAGTGTGTACGCGAAGGAGGAAAGTTGTTTTGAGTGCAAAAACGTGGAAAAATGAATGTATAAGGAAAAGAACCAAAAGGGAGGTATTGGTTTAAATGGTCTTTTAGACGGTTTTGTTAGTCATATGTGTTCTGAATCATAAAAACAGTGTGTACGCGGAGGAAAGTAGTTTTGAGTACAAAAACGTGGAAAAAATGAATGTACGAGTAAAGGAACAAAAGGGTGGTATTGGTTTAAATGGTCTTTTAGACGGTTTTGTGAGTCAGATGGTATCGGAATCATAAAAACAGTGTGTACGCGTAGGAGGAAAGTTGTTTTGAGTGCAAAAAAAAAGGAAAAATTGAATGTATAAGGAAAAGAAACAAAAGGGAGGTATTGGTAAAAAGGTCTTTTAGACGATTTTGTGAGTCAGATCGGTTCGGAATCATAAAAACAGTGTGTACGCGAAGGAGGAAAGTATTTTTGAGTACACAAACGTGGAAAAAATGAATGTACGAGTAAAGGAACAAAAGGGAGGTTTAAAAGGTCTTTTAGACGGTTTTGTGAGTCAGATCGGTTCGAAATCATAAAAACAGTGTGTACGCGAAGGAGAAATGTAGTTTTGAATGCAAAAAAATGGAAAAATTGAATGTATAAGGAAAAGAAACAAAAGGGAGGTATTGGTTTAAAAGGTCTTTTAGACGGTTTTGCGAGTCAGATCGGTTCGGAATCATAAAAACAGTGTGTACGCGAAGGAGGAAAGTATTTTTGAGTACAAAAACGTGGAAAAAATGAATGTATGAGGAAAAGAAACAAAAGGGAGGCATTGGTTTAGAACGTCTTTTAGACGATTTTTTGAGTCAGATGGGCTCGGAAGTGTGTACGCGAAGGAGGAAAGTTGTTTTGAAGGTCTTTTAGACGGTTTTGTGAGTCAGATGGGATCGGAAGTGTGTACGCGAAGGAGGAAAGTATTTTTGAGTACAAAAACGTGGAAAAAATGAATGTATGAGGAAAAGAAACAAAAGGGAGGCATTGGTTTAGAACGTCTTTTAGACGATTTTTTGAGTCAGATGTGCTCGGAATCATAAAAACAGTGTGTACGCGATAGAGGAAAGTAGTTTTGAGGACAAAAACGTGGAAAAAATGAATGTATAACGAAAAGAAACAAAAGGGAGGTATTGGTTTAAATGGTCTTTTAGACGGTTTCGTTAGTCATATGTGTTCTGAATCATAAAAACAGTGTGTACGCGAAGGAGGAAAGTTGTTTTAAGTGCAAAAACGTGGAAAAATGAATGTATAAGGAAAAGAACCAAAAGGGAGGTATTGGTTTAAATGGTCTTTTAGACGGTTTTGTTAGTCATATGTGTTCTGAATCATAAAAACAGTGTGTACGCGGAGGAAAGTAGTTTTGAGTACAAAAACGTGGAAAAAATGAATGTACGAGTAAAGGAACAAAAGGGTGGTATTGGTTTAAATGGTCTTTTAGACGGTTTTGTGAGTCAGATGGTATCGGAATCATAAAAACAGTGTGTACGCGTAGGAGGAAAGTTGTTTTGAGTACAAAAAAAAGGAAAAATTGAATGTATAAGGAAAAGAAACAAAAGGGAGGTATTGGTAAAAAGGTCTTTTAGACGATTTTGTGAGTCAGATCGGTTCGGAATCATAAAAACAGTGTGTACGCGAAGGAGGAAAGTATTTTTGAGTACACAAACGTGGAAAAAATGAATGTACGAGTAAAGGAACAAAAGGGAGGTTTAAAAGGTCTTTTAGACGGTTTTGTGAGTCAGATCGGTTCGAAATCATAAAAACAGTGTGTACGCGAAGGAGAAATGTAGTTTTGAATGCAAAAAAATGGAAAAATTGAATGTATAAGGAAAAGAAACAAAAGGGAGGTATTGGTTTAAAAGGTCTTTTAGACGGTTTTGCGAGTCAGATCGGTTCGGAATCATAAAAACAGTGTGTACGCGAAGGAGGAAAGTATTTTTGAGTACAAAAACGTGGAAAAAATGAATGTATGAGGAAAAGAAACAAAAGGGAGGCATTGGTTTAGAACGTCTTTTAGACGATTTTTTGAGTCAGATGGGCTCGGAAGTGTGTACGCGAAGGAGGAAAGTTGTTTTGAAGGTCTTTTAGACGGTTTTGTGAGTCAGATGGGATCGGAAGTGTGTGCGCGAAGGAGGAAAGTATTTTTGAGTACAAAAACGTGGAAAAAATGAATGTATGAGGAAAAGAAACAAAAGGGAGGCATTGGTTTAGAACGTCTTTTAGACGATTTTTTGAGTCAGATGTGCTCGGAATCATAAAAACAGTGTGTACGCGATAGAGGAAAGTAGTTTTGAGGACAAAAACGTGGAAAAAATGAATGTATAACGAAAAGAAACAAAAGGGAGGTATTGGTTTAAATGGTCTTTTAGACGGTTTCGTTAGTCATATGTGTTCTGAATCATAAAAACAGTGTGTACGCGAAGGAGGAAGGTAGTTTTTGAGTACAAAAACATGGAAAAAATGAATGTATAACGAAAAGAAAGAAAAGGGAGGTATTGGTTTAAATGGTCTTTTAGACGGTTTCGTTAGTCAGATGGGATCGGAATCATAAAAACAGTGTGTACTCGAATTAGGAAAATTGTTTTGAGTGCAAAAACGTGAAAAAAATGAATGTATAAGGAAAAGAAACAAAAGGGAGGTATTGGTTTTAAAGGTCTTTTAGACAGTTTTGTGAGACAGATCGGTTCGGAATCATAAAAACAGTGTGTACGCGAAGGAGGAATGTAGTTTTGAGTACAAAAACGTGGAAAAAATGAATGTATAACGAAAAGAAACAAAAGGGAGGTATTGGTTTAAATGGTTTTTTTAGACGGTTTTGTGAGTCAGATGGGATCGGAATCATAAAAACAGTGTGCACGCGAAGGAGAAAAGTTGTTTTGAGTGCAAAAACGTGAAAAAAATGAATGTATAACGAAAAGAAACAAAAGGGAGGTATTGGTTTAAATGGTTTTTTTAGACGGTTTTGTGAGTCAGATCGGTTCGGAATCATAAAAACAGTGTGTACGCGAAGGAGAAAAGTAGTTTTGAAAGCAAAAAAATGGAAAAATTGAATGTATCAGGAAAAGAAACAAAAGGGAGGTATTGGTTTAAAAGGTCTTTTTGACGGTTTTGCGAGTCAGATCGGTTCGGAATCATAAAAACAGTGTGTACGCGAAGGATGAAAGTAGTTTTGAGTACAAAAACGTGGAAAAAATGAATGTATGAGGAAAAGAAACAAAAGAGAGGTATTGGTTTAAATGGTCTTTTAGACGGTTTTGTGAGTCTGATGAGTTCGGAATCATAAAAAAAGTGTGTAAGCGAAGGACGAAAGCTGTTTGGAGTGCTAAAACGTGGAAAAAATGAATGTATAAGGAAAAGAAACAAAAGGGAGGTATTGGTTTAAATGGTCTTTTAGACGGTTTCGTTAGTCATATGTGTTCTGAATCATAAAAACAGTGTGTACGCGAAGGAGGAAGGTAGTTTTTGAGTACAAAAACATGGAAAAAATGAATGTATGAGGAAAAGAAACAAAAGGGAGGTATTGGTTTAAATGGTCTTTTAGACGGTTTTCTTAGTCAGATGTGTGCTGAATCATAAAAACAGTGTGTACGCGAATGAGGAAAGTAGTTTTGAGTACAAAAACGTGGAAAAAATGAATGTATAACGAAAAGAAACAAAAGGGAGGTATTGGTTTAAATGGTCTTTTAGACGGTTTCCTTAGTCATATGTGTTCTGAATCATAAAAACAGTGTGTACGCGAAGGAGGAAAGTAGTTTTTGAGTACAAAAACGTGGAGAAAATGAATGTATGAGGAAAAGAAACAAAAGGGAGGTATTGGTTTAAATGGTCTTTTAGACGGTTTTGTTATTCAGATGTGTTCTGAATCATAAAAACAGTGTGTACGCGAATGAGGAAAGTAGTTTTGAGTACAAAAACGTGGAAAAAATGAATGTATGAGGAAAAGAAACAAAAGGGAGTTATTGGTTTAAATGGTATTTTAGACGGTTTTGATGGGTCAGATGGGATCGGAATCAAAAAACAGTGTGTACGCGAAAGAGGAAAGTTAATTTGAGTGCAAAAACGTGGAAAAAATGAATGTATAAGGAAAAGAAACAAAAGGGAGGTATTGGATTAAATGGTCTTTTAGACGGTTTTGTGAGTCAGATCGGTACGGAATCATAAAAACAGTGTGTACGCGAAGGAGGAAAGTAGTTTTGAGTACAAAAACGTGGAAAAAATGAATGTATGAGGAAAAGAAACAAAAGAGAGGTATTGGTTTAAATGGTCTTTTAGACGGTTTTGTGAGTCAGATGGGAAAGGAATCATAAAAACTGTGTGTACGCGAAGGAGGAAAGTTGTTTCGAGTGCAAAAACGTGGAAAAAATGAAAGTATAAGGAAAAGAAACAAAAGGGAGGTATTGGTTTAAAAGGTCTTTTAGACGGTTTTGTGAGTCAGATCGGTTCGGAATCATAAAAACAGTGTGTACGCGAAGGAGGAAAGTAGTTTTGAGTACAAAAACGTGGAAAAAATGAATGTATGAGGAAAAAAACAAAAGAGAGGTATTGGTTTAAAAGGTCTTTTAGACGGTTTTGTGTCAGATCGGTTCGGAATCATAAAAACAGTGTGTACGCGAAGGAGAAAAGTAGTTTTGAGTACAAAAACGTGGAAAAAATGAAAGTATGAGGAAAAGAAACAAAAGGGAGGCTTTGGTTTAAAAGGTCTTTTAGACGGTTTTGTGAGTCAGATCGGTTCGGAATCATAAAAACAGTGTGTACGCGAAGGAGGAAAGTATTTTTGAGTACAAAAACGTGGAAAAATTGAATGTATAAGGAAAAGAAACAAAAGGGAGGCATTGGTTTAGAAGGTCTTTTAGACGATTTTGTGAGTCAGATGTGCTCGGAATCATAAAAACATTGTGTACGCGATAGAGGAAAGTAGTTTTGAGTACAAAAACGTGTAAAAAATGAATGTATGAACAAAAGAAGAAAAAGGGAGGTATTGGTTTAAATGTTTTTTTAGACGGCTTTATTAGTCAGATGGGTTCGGAATCATAAAAACATTGTGTACGCGAAGGAAAAATGTTATTTTGAGTGCAAAAAAGTGCAAAAATGAATGTATAAGGAAAAGAAACAAGAGGGAGGTATTGGTTTAAATGGTCTTTTAGACGGTTTTGTTAGTCATATGTGTTCTGAATCATAAAAACAGTGTGTACGCGAAGGAGGAAAGTTGTTTTGAGTGCAAAAACGTGGAAAAAATGAATGTATAAGGAAAAGAACCAAAAGGGAGGTATTGGTTTAAATGATCTTTTAGACGGTTTTGTTAGTCATATGTGTTCTGAATCATAAAAACAGTGTGTACGCGAAGGAGGAAAGTTGTTTTGAGTGCAAAAACGTGGAAAAATTGAATGTATAAGGAAAAGAAACAAAAGGGAGGTATTGGTTTAAAAGGTCTTTTAGACGGTTTTGCGAGTCAGATCGGTTCGGAATCATAAAAACAGTGTGTACGCGAAGGAGGTAAGTATTTTTGAGTACAAAAACGTGGAAAAAATGAATGTATGAGGAAAAGAAACAAAAGGGAGGCTTTGGTTTAGAACGTCTTTTAGACGATTTTTTGAGTCAGATGGGCTTGAAATCATAAAAACAGTGTGTACGCGAAGGAGAAAATTTGTTTTGAGTGCAAAAACGCGGAAAAATTGAATGTATAAGGAAAAGAACCAAAAGGGAGGCTTTGGTTTAAAAGGTCTTTTAGACGGTTTTGTGAGTCAGATCGGTTCGGAATCATAAAAACAGTGTGTACGCGAAGGAGGTAAGTATTTTTGAGTACAAAAACGTGGAAAAAATGAATGTATGAGGAAAAGAAACAAAAGTGAGGCATTGGTTTAGAACGTCTTTTAGACGATTTTTTGAGTCAGATGGGCTCGGAATCATAAAAACAGTGTGTACGCGATAGAAGAAAGTAATTTTGAGTGCAAAAACGTGAAAAAAATGAATTTATAAGGGAAAAAAAAACAAAAGGGCGTTATTGGTTTAAATGGTCTTTCAGACGGTTTTGTGTCAGATCGGTTCGGAATCATAAAAACAGTGTGTACGCGAAGGAGAAAAGTATTTTTGAGTACAAAAACGTGGAAAAATTGAATGTATAAGGAAAAGAAACAAAAGGGAGGTATTGGTTTAAAAGGTCTTTTAGACGGTTTTGTGAGTCAGATCGGTTCGGAATCATAAAAACAGTGTGTACGCGAAGGAGAAAAGTAGTTTTGAGTACAAAAACGTGGAAAAAATGAAAGTATGAGGGAAAGAAACAAAAGGGAGGCATTGGTTTAAAAGGTCTTTTAGACGGTTTTGTGAGTCAGATCGGTTCGGAATCATAAAAACAGTGTGTACGCGAAGGAGAAAAGTAGTTTTGAGTACAAAAACGTGTAAAAAATGAATGTATGAACAAAAGAAGAAAAAGGGAGGTATTGGTTTTAATGGTCTTTTAGATGGTTTTGTGAGTCAGATGGGATCGGAATCATAAAAACAGTGTGTACGCGAAGGAGGAAAGTTGTTTTGAGTGCAAAAACGTGGAAAAAATAAATGAATAAGCAAAAGAAACAAAAGGGAGTTATTGGTTTAAATGTTTTTTTAGACGGCTTTATTAGTCAGATGGGTTCGGAATCATAAAAACATTGTGTACGCGAAGGAAGAAAGTTATTTTGAGTGCAAAAAAGTGCAAAAATGAATGTATAAGGAAAAGAAACAAGAGGGAGGTATTGGTTTAAATGGTCTTTTAGACGGTTTTGTTAGTCATATGTGTTCTGAATCATAAAAACAGTGTGTACGCGAAGGAGGAAAGTTGTTTTGAGTGCAAAAACGTGGAAAAATTGAATGTATAAGGAAAGTTGTTTTGAGTGCAAAAACGTGGAAAAAATGAATGTATAAGGAAAAGAACCAAAAGGGAGGTATTGGTTTAAATGATCTTTTAGACGGTTTTGTTAGTCATATGTGTTCTGAATCATAAAAACAGTGTGTACGCGAAGGAGGAAAGTTGTTTTGAGTGCAAAAACGTGGAAAAATTGAATGTATAAGGAAAAGAAACAAAAGGGAGGTATTGGTTTAAAAGGTCTTTTAGACGGTTTTGCGAGTCAGATCGGTTCGGAATCATAAAAACAGTGTGTACGCGAAGGAGGTAAGTATTTTTGAGTACAAAAACGTGGAAAAA
The DNA here is from genome assembly GCA_963930645.1 of Salticus scenicus. Lineage (NCBI taxonomy): Eukaryota > Metazoa > Arthropoda > Arachnida > Araneae > Salticidae > Salticus > Salticus scenicus. Next base: position 361,780,445 of record OZ005651.1, read on the forward strand.
ATGAATGTACGAGTAAAGGAACAAAAGGGTGGTATTGGTTTAAATGGTCTTTTAGACGGTTTTGTGAGTCAGATGGTATCGGAATCATAAAAACAGTGTGTACGCGTAGGAGGAAAGTTGTTTTGAGTACAAAAAAAAGGAAAAATTGAATGTATAAGGAAAAGAAACAAAAGGGAGGTATTGGTAAAAAGGTCTTTTAGACGATTTTGTGAGTCAGATCGGTTCGGAATCATAAAAACAGTGTGTACGCGAAGGAGGAAAGTATTTTTGAGTACACAAACGTGGAAAAAATGAATGTACGAGTAAAGGAACAAAAGGGAGGTTTAAAAGGTCTTTTAGACGGTTTTGTGAGTCAGATCGGTTCGAAATCATAAAAACAGTGTGTACGCGAAGGAGAAATGTAGTTTTGAATGCAAAAAAATGGAAAAATTGAATGTATAAGGAAAAGAAACAAAAGGGAGGTATTGGTTTAAAAGGTCTTTTAGACGGTTTTGCGAGTCAGATCGGTTCGGAATCATAAAAACAGTGTGTACGCGAAGGAGGAAAGTATTTTTGAGTACAAAAACGTGGAAAAAATGAATGTATGAGGAAAAGAAACAAAAGGGAGGCATTGGTTTAGAACGTCTTTTAGACGATTTTTTGAGTCAGATGTGCTCGGAATCATAAAAACAGTGTGTACGCGATAGAGGAAAGTAGTTTTGAGGACAAAAACGTGGAAAAAATGAATGTATAACGAAAAGAAACAAAAGGGAGGTATTGGTTTAAATGGTCTTTTAGACGGTTTCGTTAGTCATATGTGTTCTGAATCATAAAAACAGTGTGTACGCGAAGGAGGAAGGTAGTTTTTGAGTACAAAAACATGGAAAAAATGAATGTATAACGAAAAGAAAGAAAAGGGAGGTATTGGTTTAAATGGTCTTTTAGACGGTTTCGTTAGTCAGATGGGATCGGAATCATAAAAACAGTGTGTACTCGAATTAGGAAAATTGTTTTGAGTGCAAAAACGTGAAAAAAATGAATGTATAAGGAAAAGAAACAAAAGGGAGGTATTGGTTTTAAAGGTCTTTTAGACAGTTTTGTGAGACAGATCGGTTCGGAATCATAAAAACAGTGTGTACGCGAAGGAGGAATGTAGTTTTGAGTACAAAAACGTGGAAAAAATGAATGTATAACGAAAAGAAACAAAAGGGAGGTATTGGTTTAAATGGTTTTTTTAGACGGTTTTGTGAGTCAGATGGGATCGGAATCATAAAAACAGTGTGCACGCGAAGGAGAAAAGTTGTTTTGAGTGCAAAAACGTGAAAAAAATGAATGTATAACGAAAAGAAACAAAAGGGAGGTATTGGTTTAAATGGTTTTTTTAGACGGTTTTGTGAGTCAGATCGGTTCGGAATCATAAAAACAGTGTGTACGCGAAGGAGAAAAGTAGTTTTGAAAGCAAAAAAATGGAAAAATTGAATGTATCAGGAAAAGAAACAAAAGGGAGGTATTGGTTTAAAAGGTCTTTTTGACGGTTTTGCGAGTCAGATCGGTTCGGAATCATAAAAACAGTGTGTACGCGAAGGATGAAAGTAGTTTTGAGTACAAAAACGTGGAAAAAATGAATGTATGAGGAAAAGAAACAAAAGAGAGGTATTGGTTTAAATGGTCTTTTAGACGGTTTTGTGAGTCTGATGAGTTCGGAATCATAAAAAAAGTGTGTAAGCGAAGGACGAAAGCTGTTTGGAGTGCTAAAACGTGGAAAAAATGAATGTATAAGGAAAAGAAACAAAAGGGAGGTATTGGTTTAAATGGTCTTTTAGACGGTTTCGTTAGTCATATGTGTTCTGAATCATAAAAACAGTGTGTACGCGAAGGAGGAAGGTAGTTTTTGAGTACAAAAACATGGAAAAAATGAATGTATGAGGAAAAGAAACAAAAGGGAGGTATTGGTTTAAATGGTCTTTTAGACGGTTTTCTTAGTCAGATGTGTGCTGAATCATAAAAACAGTGTGTACGCGAATGAGGAAAGTAGTTTTGAGTACAAAAACGTGGAAAAAATGAATGTATAACGAAAAGAAACAAAAGGGAGGTATTGGTTTAAATGGTCTTTTAGACGGTTTCCTTAGTCATATGTGTTCTGAATCATAAAAACAGTGTGTACGCGAAGGAGGAAAGTAGTTTTTGAGTACAAAAACGTGGAGAAAATGAATGTATGAGGAAAAGAAACAAAAGGGAGGTATTGGTTTAAATGGTCTTTTAGACGGTTTTGTTATTCAGATGTGTTCTGAATCATAAAAACAGTGTGTACGCGAATGAGGAAAGTAGTTTTGAGTACAAAAACGTGGAAAAAATGAATGTATGAGGAAAAGAAACAAAAGGGAGTTATTGGTTTAAATGGTATTTTAGACGGTTTTGATGGGTCAGATGGGATCGGAATCAAAAAACAGTGTGTACGCGAAAGAGGAAAGTTAATTTGAGTGCAAAAACGTGGAAAAAATGAATGTATAAGGAAAAGAAACAAAAGGGAGGTATTGGATTAAATGGTCTTTTAGACGGTTTTGTGAGTCAGATCGGTACGGAATCATAAAAACAGTGTGTACGCGAAGGAGGAAAGTAGTTTTGAGTACAAAAACGTGGAAAAAATGAATGTATGAGGAAAAGAAACAAAAGAGAGGTATTGGTTTAAATGGTCTTTTAGACGGTTTTGTGAGTCAGATGGGAAAGGAATCATAAAAACTGTGTGTACGCGAAGGAGGAAAGTTGTTTCGAGTGCAAAAACGTGGAAAAAATGAAAGTATAAGGAAAAGAAACAAAAGGGAGGTATTGGTTTAAAAGGTCTTTTAGACGGTTTTGTGAGTCAGATCGGTTCGGAATCATAAAAACAGTGTGTACGCGAAGGAGGAAAGTAGTTTTGAGTACAAAAACGTGGAAAAAATGAATGTATGAGGAAAAAAACAAAAGAGAGGTATTGGTTTAAAAGGTCTTTTAGACGGTTTTGTGTCAGATCGGTTCGGAATCATAAAAACAGTGTGTACGCGAAGGAGAAAAGTAGTTTTGAGTACAAAAACGTGGAAAAAATGAAAGTATGAGGAAAAGAAACAAAAGGGAGGCTTTGGTTTAAAAGGTCTTTTAGACGGTTTTGTGAGTCAGATCGGTTCGGAATCATAAAAACAGTGTGTACGCGAAGGAGGAAAGTATTTTTGAGTACAAAAACGTGGAAAAATTGAATGTATAAGGAAAAGAAACAAAAGGGAGGCATTGGTTTAGAAGGTCTTTTAGACGATTTTGTGAGTCAGATGTGCTCGGAATCATAAAAACATTGTGTACGCGATAGAGGAAAGTAGTTTTGAGTACAAAAACGTGTAAAAAATGAATGTATGAACAAAAGAAGAAAAAGGGAGGTATTGGTTTAAATGTTTTTTTAGACGGCTTTATTAGTCAGATGGGTTCGGAATCATAAAAACATTGTGTACGCGAAGGAAAAATGTTATTTTGAGTGCAAAAAAGTGCAAAAATGAATGTATAAGGAAAAGAAACAAGAGGGAGGTATTGGTTTAAATGGTCTTTTAGACGGTTTTGTTAGTCATATGTGTTCTGAATCATAAAAACAGTGTGTACGCGAAGGAGGAAAGTTGTTTTGAGTGCAAAAACGTGGAAAAAATGAATGTATAAGGAAAAGAACCAAAAGGGAGGTATTGGTTTAAATGATCTTTTAGACGGTTTTGTTAGTCATATGTGTTCTGAATCATAAAAACAGTGTGTACGCGAAGGAGGAAAGTTGTTTTGAGTGCAAAAACGTGGAAAAATTGAATGTATAAGGAAAAGAAACAAAAGGGAGGTATTGGTTTAAAAGGTCTTTTAGACGGTTTTGCGAGTCAGATCGGTTCGGAATCATAAAAACAGTGTGTACGCGAAGGAGGTAAGTATTTTTGAGTACAAAAACGTGGAAAAAATGAATGTATGAGGAAAAGAAACAAAAGGGAGGCTTTGGTTTAGAACGTCTTTTAGACGATTTTTTGAGTCAGATGGGCTTGAAATCATAAAAACAGTGTGTACGCGAAGGAGAAAATTTGTTTTGAGTGCAAAAACGCGGAAAAATTGAATGTATAAGGAAAAGAACCAAAAGGGAGGCTTTGGTTTAAAAGGTCTTTTAGACGGTTTTGTGAGTCAGATCGGTTCGGAATCATAAAAACAGTGTGTACGCGAAGGAGGTAAGTATTTTTGAGTACAAAAACGTGGAAAAAATGAATGTATGAGGAAAAGAAACAAAAGTGAGGCATTGGTTTAGAACGTCTTTTAGACGATTTTTTGAGTCAGATGGGCTCGGAATCATAAAAACAGTGTGTACGCGATAGAAGAAAGTAATTTTGAGTGCAAAAACGTGAAAAAAATGAATTTATAAGGGAAAAAAAAACAAAAGGGCGTTATTGGTTTAAATGGTCTTTCAGACGGTTTTGTGTCAGATCGGTTCGGAATCATAAAAACAGTGTGTACGCGAAGGAGAAAAGTATTTTTGAGTACAAAAACGTGGAAAAATTGAATGTATAAGGAAAAGAAACAAAAGGGAGGTATTGGTTTAAAAGGTCTTTTAGACGGTTTTGTGAGTCAGATCGGTTCGGAATCATAAAAACAGTGTGTACGCGAAGGAGAAAAGTAGTTTTGAGTACAAAAACGTGGAAAAAATGAAAGTATGAGGGAAAGAAACAAAAGGGAGGCATTGGTTTAAAAGGTCTTTTAGACGGTTTTGTGAGTCAGATCGGTTCGGAATCATAAAAACAGTGTGTACGCGAAGGAGAAAAGTAGTTTTGAGTACAAAAACGTGTAAAAAATGAATGTATGAACAAAAGAAGAAAAAGGGAGGTATTGGTTTTAATGGTCTTTTAGATGGTTTTGTGAGTCAGATGGGATCGGAATCATAAAAACAGTGTGTACGCGAAGGAGGAAAGTTGTTTTGAGTGCAAAAACGTGGAAAAAATAAATGAATAAGCAAAAGAAACAAAAGGGAGTTATTGGTTTAAATGTTTTTTTAGACGGCTTTATTAGTCAGATGGGTTCGGAATCATAAAAACATTGTGTACGCGAAGGAAGAAAGTTATTTTGAGTGCAAAAAAGTGCAAAAATGAATGTATAAGGAAAAGAAACAAGAGGGAGGTATTGGTTTAAATGGTCTTTTAGACGGTTTTGTTAGTCATATGTGTTCTGAATCATAAAAACAGTGTGTACGCGAAGGAGGAAAGTTGTTTTGAGTGCAAAAACGTGGAAAAATTGAATGTATAAGGAAAGTTGTTTTGAGTGCAAAAACGTGGAAAAAATGAATGTATAAGGAAAAGAACCAAAAGGGAGGTATTGGTTTAAATGATCTTTTAGACGGTTTTGTTAGTCATATGTGTTCTGAATCATAAAAACAGTGTGTACGCGAAGGAGGAAAGTTGTTTTGAGTGCAAAAACGTGGAAAAATTGAATGTATAAGGAAAAGAAACAAAAGGGAGGTATTGGTTTAAAAGGTCTTTTAGACGGTTTTGCGAGTCAGATCGGTTCGGAATCATAAAAACAGTGTGTACGCGAAGGAGGTAAGTATTTTTGAGTACAAAAACGTGGAAAAAATGAATGTATGAGGAAAAGAAACAAAAGGGAGGCATTGGTTTAGAACGTCTTTTAGACGATTTTTTGAGTCAGATGGGCTCGGAATCATAAAAACAGTGTGTACGCGATAGAAGAAAGTAATTTTGAGTGCAAAAACGTGGAAAAAATGAATGTATAAGGGAAAAAAAAACAAAAGGGCGTTATTGGTTTAAATGGTCTTTTAGACGGTTTTGTGTCAGATCGGTTCGGAATCATAAAAACAGTGTGTACGCGAAGGAGAAAAGTAGTTCTGAGTACAAAACGTTGAAAAATGAATGTATGAGGAAAAGAAACAAAAGGGAGGCTTTGGTTTAAAAGGTCTTTTAGACGGTTTTGTGAGTCAGATCGTTTCGGAATCATAAAAACAGTGTGTACGCGAAGGAGGAAAGTATTTTTGAGTACAAAAACGTGGAAAAATTGAATGTATAAGGAAAAGAAACAAAAGGGAGGTATTGGTTTAAAAGGTCTTTTAGACGGTTTTGTGAGTCAGATCGGTTCGGAATCATAAAAACAGTGTGTACGCGAAGGAGAAAAGTAGTTTTGAGTACAAAAACGTGGAAAAAATGAAAGTATGAGGAAAAGAAACAAAAGGGAGGCATTGGTTTAGATGGTCTTTTAGACGATTTTGTGAGTCAGATGTGCTCGGAATCATAAAAACAGTGTGTACGCGATAGAGGAAAGTAGTTTTGAGTACAAAAACGTGTAAAAAATGAATGTATGAACAAAAGAAGAAAAAGGGAGGTATTGGTTTTAATGGTCTTTTAGACGGTTTTGTGAGTCAGATGGGATCGGAATCATAAAAACAGTGTGTACGCGAAGGAGGAAAGTTGTTTTGAGTGCAAAAACGTGGAAAAAATGAATGAATAAGCAAAAGAAACAAAAGGGAGTTATTGGTTTAAATGTTTTTTTAGACGGCTTTATTAGTCAGATGGGTTCGGAATCATGAAAACATATTGCACGCGAAGGAAGAAAGTTATTTTGAGTGCAAAAAAGTGCAAAAATGAATGTATAAGGAAAAGAAACAAGAGGGAGGTATTGGTTTAAATGGTCTTTTAGACGGTTTTGTTAGTCATATGTGTTCTGAATCATAAAAACAGTGTGTACGCGAAGGAGGAAAGTTGTTTTGAGTGCAAAAACGTGGAAAAAATGAATGTATAAGGAAAAGAACCAAAAGGGAGGTATTGGTTTAAATGATCTTTTAGACGGTTATGTTAGTCATATGTGTTCTGAATCATAAAAACAGTGTGTACGCGAAGGAGGAAAGTTGTTTTGAGTGCAAAAACGTGGAAAAATTGAATGTATAAGGAAAAGAAACAAAAGGGAGGTATTGGTTTAAAAGGTCTTTTAGACGGTTTTGCGAGTCAGATCGGTTCGGAATCATAAAAACAGTGTGTACGCGAAGGAGGTAAGTATTTTTGAGTACAAAAACGTGGAAAAAATGAATGTATGAGGAAAAGAAACAAAAGGGAGGCATTGGTTTAGAACGTCTTTTAGACGATTTTTTGAGTCAGATGGGCTTGAAATCATAAAAACAGTGTGTACGCGAAGGAGAAAATTTGTTTTGAGTGCAAAAACGCGGAAAAATTGAATGTATAAGGAAAAGAACCAAAAGGGAGGCTTTGGTTTAAAGGGTCTTTTAGACGGTTTCGTTAGTCAGATGGGATCGGAATCAAAAAAACAGTGTGTACGCGAATTAGGAAAATTGTTTTGAGTGCAAAAACGTGAAAAAAATGAATGTATAAGGAAAAGAAACAAAAGGGAGGTATTGGTTTTAAAGGTCTTTTAGACGGTTTTGTGTCAGATCGGTTCGGAATCATAAAAACAGTGTGTACGCGAAGGAGGAAAGTATTTTTGAGTACAAAAACGTGGAAAAAATGAATGTATGAGGAAAAGAAACAAAAGGGAGGCATTGGTTTAGAACGTCTTTTAGACGATTTTTTGAGTCAGATGGGCTCGGAATCATAAAAACAGTGTGTACGCGATAGAAGAAAGTAATTTTGAGTGCAAAAACGTGGAAAAAATGAATGTATAAGGGGAAAAAAAACAAAAGGGCTTTATTGGTTTAAATGGTCTTTTAGACGGTTTTGTGTCAGATCGGTTCGGAATCATAAAAACAGTGTGTACGCGAAGGAGAAAAGTAGATCTGAGTACAAAAACGTTGAAAAATGAATGTATGAGGAAAAGAAACAAAAGGGAGGCTTTGGTTTAAAAGGTCTTTTAGACGGTTTTGTGAGTCAGATCGGTTCGGAATCATAAAAACAGTGTGTACGCGAAGGAGGAAAGTATTTTTGAGTACAAAAACGTGGAAAAATTGAATGTATAAGGAAAAGAAACAAAAGGGAGGTATTGGTTTAAAAGGTCTTTTAGACGATTTTGTGAGTCAGATGTGCTCGGAATCATAAAAACAGTGTGTACGCGATAGAGGAAAGTAGTTTTGAGTACAAAAACGTGTAAAAAATGAATGTATGAACAAAAGAAGAAAAAGGGAGGTATTGGTTTTAATGGTCTTTTAGACGGTTTTGTGAGTCAGATGGGATCGGAATCATAAAAACATTGTGTACGCGAAGGAAGAAAGTTATTTTGAGTGCAAAAACGTGGAAAAAATAAATGAATAAGCAAAAGAAACAAAAGGGAGTTATTGGTTTAAATGTATTTTTAGACGGCTTTATTAGTCAGATGGGTTCGGAATCATAAAAACATTGTGTACGCGAAGGAAGAAAGTTATTTTGAGTGCAAAAAAGTGCAAAAATGAATGTATAAGGAAAAGAAACAAGAGGGAGGTATTGGTTTAAATGGTCTTTGAGACGGTTTTGTTAGTCATATGTGTTCTGAATCATAAAAACAGTGTGTACGCGAAGGAGGAAAGTTGTTTTGAGTGCAAAAACGTGGAAAAAATGAATGTATGAGGAAAAGAAACAAAAGAGAGGTATTGGTTTAAATGGTCTTTTAGACGGTTTTGTGAGTCTGATGAGTTCGGAATCATAAAAAAAGTGTGTAAGCGAAGGACGAAAGCTGTTTGGAGTGCAAAAACGTGGAAAAAATGAATGTATAAGGAAAAGAAACAAAAGGGAGGTATTGGTTTAAATGGTCTTTTAGACGGTTTCGTTAGTCATATGTGTTCTGAATCATAAAAACAGTGTGTACGCGAAGGAGGAAGGTAGTTTTTGAGTACAAAAACATGGAAAAAATGAATGTATGAGGAAAAGAAACAAAAGGGAGGTATTGGTTTAAATGGTCTTTTAGACGGTTTTCTTAGTCAGATGTGTGCTGAATCATAAAAACAGTGTGTACGCGAATGAGGAAAGTAGTTTTGAGTACAAAAACGTGGAAAAAATGAATGTATAACGAAAAGAAACAAAAGGGAGGTATTGGTTTAAATGGTCTTTTAGACGGTTTCCTTAGTCATATGTGTTCTGAATCATAAAAACAGTGTGTACGCGAAGGAGGAAAGTAGTTTTTGAGTACAAAAACGTGGAGAAAATGAATGTATGAGGAAAAGAAACAAAAGGGAGGTATTGGTTTAAATGGTCTTTTAGACGGTTTTGTTATTCAGATGTGTTCTGAATCATAAAAACAGTGTGTACGCGAATGAGGAAAGTAGTTTTGAGTACAAAAACGTGGAAAAAATGAATGTATGAGGAAAAGAAACAAAAGGGAGTTATTGGTTTAAATGGTATTTTAGACGGTTTTGATGGGTCAGATGGGATCGGAATCATAAAAACAGTGTGTACGCGAAAGAGGAAAGTTAATTCGAGTGCAAAAACGTGGAAAAAATGAATGTATAAGGAAAAGAAACAAAAGGGAGGTATTGGATTAAATGGTCTTTTAGACGGTTTTGTGAGTCAGATCGGTACGGAATCATAAAAACAGTGTGTACGCGAAGGAGGAAAGTAGTTTTGAGTACAAAAACGTGGAAAAAATGAATGTATGAGGAAAAGAAACAAAAGAGAGGTATTGGTTTAAATGGTCTTTTAGACGGTTTTGTGAGTCAGATGGGAAAGGAATCATAAAAACTGTGTGTACGCGAAGGAGGAAAGTAGTTTTGAGTACAAAAACGTGGAAAAAATGAATGTATGAGGAAAAAAACAAAAGAGAGGTATTGGTTTAAAAGGTCTTTTAGACGGTTTTGTGTCAGATCGGTTCGGAATCATAAAAACAGTGTGTACGCGAAGGAGAAAAGTAGTTTTGAGTACAAAAACGTGGAAAAAATGAAAGTATGAGGAAAAGAAACAAAAGGGAGGCTTTGGTTTAAAAGGTCTTTTAGACGGTTTTGTGAGTCAGATCGGTTCGGAATCATAAAAACAGTGTGTACGCGAAGGAGGAAAGTATTTTTGAGTACAAAAACGTGGAAAAATTGAATGTATAAGGAAAAGAAACAAAAGGGAGGCATTGGTTTAGAAGGTCTTTTAGACGATTTTGTGAGTCAGATGTGCTCGGAATCATAAAAACATTGTGTACGCGATAGAGGAAAGTAGTTTTGAGTACAAAAACGTGCAAAAAATGAATGTATGAACAAAAGAAGAAAAAGGGAGGTATTGGTTTTAATGGTCTTTTAGATGGTTTTGTGAGTCAGATGGGATCGGAATCATAAAAACAGTGTGTACGCGAAGGAGGAAAGTTGTTTTGAGTGCAAAAACGTGGAAAAAATAAATGAATAAGCAAAAGAAACAAAAGGGAGTTATTGGTTTAAATGTTTTTTTAGACGGCTTTATTAGTCAGATGGGTTCGGAATCATAAAAACATTGTGTACGCGAAGGAAGAAAGTTATTTTGAGTGCAAAAAAGTGCAAAAATGAATGTATAAGGAAAAGAAACAAGAGGGAGGTATTGGTTTAAATGGTCTTTTAGACGGTTTTGTTAGTCATATGTGTTCTGAATCATAAAAACAGTGTGTACGCGAAGGAGGAAAGTTGTTTTGAGTGCAAAAACGTGGAAAAATTGAATGTATAAGGAAAGTTGTTTTGAGTGCAAAAACGTGGAAAAAATGAATGTATAAGGAAAAGAACCAAAAGGGAGGTATTGGTTTAAATGATCTTTTAGACGGTTTTGTTAGTCATATGTGTTCTGAATCATAAAAACAGTGTGTACGCGAAGGAGGAAAGTTGTTTTGAGTGCAAAAACGTGGAAAAATTGAATGTATAAGGAAAAGAAACAAAAGGGAGGTATTGGTTTAAAAGGTCTTTTAGACGGTTTTGCGAGTCAGATCGGTTCGGAATCATAAAAACAGTGTGTACGCGAAGGAGGTAAGTATTTTTGAGTACAAAAACGTGGAAAAAATGAATGTATGAGGAAAAGAAACAAAAGGGAGGCATTGGTTTAGAACGTCTTTTAGACGATTTTTTGAGTCAGATGGGCTCGGAATCATAAAAACAGTGTGTACGCGATAGAAGAAAGTAATTTTGAGTGCAAAAACGTGGAAAAAATGAATGTATAAGGGAAAAAAAAACAAAAGGGCGTTATTGGTTTAAATGGTCTTTTAGACGGTTTTGTGTCAGATCGGTTCGGAATCATAAAAACAGTGTGTACGCGAAGGAGAAAAGTAGTTCTGAGTACAAAACGTTGAAAAATGAATGTATGAGGAAAAGAAACAAAAGGGAGGCTTTGGTTTAAAAGGTCTTTTAGACGGTTTTGTGAGTCAGATCGTTTCGGAATCATAAAAACAGTGTGTACGCGAAGGAGGAAAGTATTTTTGAGTACAAAAACGTGGAAAAATTGAATGTATAAGGAAAAGAAACAAAAGGGAGGTATTGGTTTAAAAGGTCTTTTAGACGGTTTTGTGAGTCAGATCGGTTCGGAATCATAAAAACAGTGTGTACGCGAAGGAGAAAAGTAGTTTTGAGTACAAAAACGTGGAAAAAATGAAAGTATGAGGAAAAGAAACAAAAGGGAGGCATTGGTTTAGATGGTCTTTTAGACGATTTTGTGAGTCAGATGTGCTCGGAATCATAAAAACAGTGTGTACGCGATAGAGGAAAGTAGTTTTGAGTACAAAAACGTGTAAAAAATGAATGTATGAACAAAAGAAGAAAAAGGGAGGTATTGGTTTTAATGGTCTTTTAGACGGTTTTGTGAGTCAGATGGGATCGGAATCATAAAAACAGTGTGTACGCGAAGGAGGAAAGTTGTTTTGAGTGCAAAAACGTGGAAAAAATGAATGAATAAGCAAAAGAAACAAAAGGGAGTTATTGGTTTAAATGTTTTTTTAGACGGCTTTATTAGTCAGATGGGTTCGGAATCATGAAAACATATTGCACGCGAAGGAAGAAAGTTATTTTGAGTGCAAAAAAGTGCAAAAATGAATGTATAAGGAAAAGAAACAAGAGGGAGGTATTGGTTTAAATGGTCTTTTAGACGGTTTTGTTAGTCATATGTGTTCTGAATCATAAAAACAGTGTGTACGCGAAGGAGGAAAGTTGTTTTGAGTGCAAAAACGTGGAAAAAATGAATGTATAAGGAAAAGAACCAAAAGGGAGGTATTGGTTTAAATGATCTTTTAGACGGTTTTGTTAGTCATATGTGTTCTGAATCATAAAAACAGTGTGTACGCGAAGGACGAAAGTTGTTTTGAGTGCAAAAACGTGGAAAAATTGAATGTATAAGGAAAAGAAACAAAAGGGAGGTATTGGTTTAAAAGGTCTTTTAGACGGTTTTGCGAGTCAGATCGGTTCGGAATCATAAAAACAGTGTGTACGCGAAGGAGGTAAGTATTTTTGAGTACAAAAACGTGGAAAAAATGAATGTATGAGGAAAAGAAACAAAAGGGAGGCATTGGTTTAGAACGTCTTTTAGACGATTTTTTGAGTCAGATGGGCTTGAAATCATAAAAACAGTGTGTACGCGAAGGAGAAAATTTGTTTTGAGTGCAAAAACGCGGAAAAATTGAATGTATAAGGAAAAGAACCAAAAGGGAGGCTTTGGTTTAAAGGGTCTTTTAGACGGTTTCGTTAGTCAGATGGGATCGGAATCAAAAAAACAGTGTGTACGCGAATTAGGAAAATTGTTTTGAGTGCAAAAACGTGAAAAAAATGAATGTATAAGGAAAAGAAACAAAAGGGAGGTATTGGTTTTAAAGGTCTTTTAGACGGTTTTGTGTCAGATCGGTTCGGAATCATAAAAACAGTGTGTACGCGAAGGAGGAAAGTATTTTTGAGTACAAAAACGTGGAAAAAATGAATGTATGAGGAAAAGAAACAAGAGGGAGGCATTGGTTTAGAACGTCTTTTAGACGATTTTTTGAGTCAGATGGGCTCGGAATCATAAAAACAGTGTGTACGCGATAGAAGAAAGTAATTTTGAGTGCAAAAACGTGGAAAAAATGAATGTATAAGGGGAAAAAAAACAAAAGGGCTTTATTGGTTTAAATGGTCTTTTAGACGGTTTTGTGTCAGATCGGTTCGGAATCATAAAAACAGTGTGTACGCGAAGGAGAAAAGTAGATCTGAGTACAAAAACGTTGAAAAATGAATGTATGAGGAAAAGAAACAAAAGGGAGGCTTTGGTTTAAAAGGTCTTTTAGACGGTTTTGTGAGTCAGATCGGTTCGGAATCATAAAAACAGTGTGTACGCGAAGGAGGAAAGTATTTTTGAGTACAAAAACGTGGAAAAATTGAATGTATAAGGAAAAGAAACAAAAGGGAGGTATTGGTTTAAAAGGTCTTTTAGACGATTTTGTGAGTCAGATGTGCTCGGAATCATAAAAACAGTGTGTACGCGATAGAGGAAAGTAGTTTTGAGTACAAAAACGTGTAAAAAATGAATGTATGAACAAAAGAAGAAAAAGGGAGGTATTGGTTTTAATGGTCTTTTAGACGGTTTTGTGAGTCAGATGGGATCGGAATCATAAAAACATTGTGTACGCGAAGGAAGAAAGTTATTTTGAGTGCAAAAACGTGGAAAAAATAAATGAATAAGCAAAAGAAACAAAAGGGAGTTATTGGTTTAAATGTATTTTTAGACGGCTTTATTAGTCAGATGGGTTCGGAATCATAAAAACATTGTGTACGCGAAGGAAGAAAGTTATTTTGAGTGCAAAAAAGTGCAAAAATGAATGTATAAGGAAAAGAAACAAGAGGGAGGTATTGGTTTAAATGGTCTTTGAGACGGTTTTGTTAGTCATATGTGTTCTGAATCATAAAAACAGTGTGTACGCGAAGGAGGAAAGTTGTTTTGAGTGCAAAAACGTGGAAAAAATGAATGTATAAGGAAAAGAACCAAAAGGGAGGTATTGGTTTAAATGATCTTTTAGACGGTTTTGTTATTCATATGTGTTCTGAATCATAAAAACAGTGTGTACGCGAAGGAGGAAAGTTGTTTTGAGTGCAAAAACGTAAAAAAATTGAATGTATAAAAAAAAGAAACAAAAGGGAGGTATTGGTTTAAAAGGTCTTTTAGACGGTTTTGCGAGTCAGATCGGTTCGGAATCATAAAAACAGTGTGTACGCGAAGGAGGTAAGTATTTTTGAGTACAAAAACGTGGAAAAATTGAATGTATGAGGAAAAGAAACAAAAGGGAGGCTTTGGTTTAGAACGTCTTTTAGACGATTTTTTGAGTCAGATGGGCTTGAAATCATAAAAACAGTGTGTACGCGAAGGAGAAAATTTGTTTTGAGTGCAAAAACGCGGAAAAATTGAATGTATAAGGAAAAGAACCAAAAGGGAGGCTTTGGTTTAAAAGGTCTTTTAGACGGTTTTGTGAGTCAGATCGGTTCGGAATCATAAAAACAGTGTGTACGCGAAGGAGGAAAGTATTTTTGAGTACAAAAACGTGGAAAAAATGAATGTATGAGGAAAAGAAACAAAAGGGAGGCATTGGTTTAGAACGTCTTTTAGACGATTTTTTGAGTCAGATGGGCTCGGAATCATAAAAACAGTGTGTACGCGATAGAAGAAAGTAATTTTGAGTGCAAAAACGTGGAAAAAATGAATGTATAAGGGAAAAAAAACAAAAGGGCGTTATTGGTTTAAATGGTCTTTTAGACGGTTTTGTGTCAGATCGGTTCGGAATCATAAAAACAGTGTGTACGCGAAGGAGAAAAGTAGTTCTGAGTACAAAAACGTTGAAAAATGAATGTATGAGGAAAAGAAACAAAAGGGAGGCTTTGGTTTAAAAGGTCTTTTAGACGGTTTTGTGAGTCAGATCGGTTCGGAATCATAAAAACAGTGTGTACGCGAAGGAGGAAAGTATTTTTGAGTACAAAAACGTGGAAAAATTGAATGTATAAGGAAAAGAAACAAAAGGGAGGTATTGGTTTAAAAGGTCTTTTAGACGGTTTTGTGAGTCAGATCGGTTCGGAATCATAAAAACAGTGTGTTCGCGAAGGAGAAAAGTAGTTTTGAGTACAAAAACGTGGAAAAAATGAAAGTATGAGGAAAAGAAACAAAAGGGAGGCATTGGTTTAGAAGGTCTTTTAGACGATTTTGTGAGTCAGATGTGCTCGGAATCATAAAAACAGTGTGTACGCGATAGAGGAAAGTAGTTTTGAGTACAAAAACGTGTAAAAAATGAATGTATGAACAAAAGAAGAAAAAGGGAGGTATTGGTTTTAATGGTCTTTTAGACGGTTTTGTGAGTCAGATGGGATCGGAATCATAAAAACAGTGTGTACGCGAAGGAGGAAAGTTGTTTTGAGTGCAAAAACGTGGAAAAAATAAATGAATAAGCAAAAGAAACAAAAGGGAGTTATTGGTTTAAATGTTTTTTTAGACGGCTTTATTAGTCAGATGGGTTCGGAATCATAAAAACATTGTGTACGCGAAGGAAGAAAGTTATTTTGAGTGCAAAAAAGTGCAAAAATGAATGTATAAGGAAAAGAAACAAGAGGGAGGTATTGGTTTAAATGGTCTTTTAGACGGTTTTGTTAGTCATATGTGTTCTGAATCATAAAAACAGTGTGTACGCGAAGGAGGAAAGTTGCTTTGAGTGCAAAAACGTGGAAAAAATGAATGTATAAGGAAAAGAACCAAAAGGGAGGTATTGGTTTAAATGATCTTTTAGACGGTTTTGTTAGTCATATGTGTTCTGAATCATAAAAACAGTGTGTACGCGAAGGAGGAAAGTTGTTTTGAGTGCAAAAACGTGGAAAAATTGAATGTATAAGGAAAAGAAACAAAAGGGAGGTATTGGTTTAAAAGGTCTTTTAGACGGTTTTGCGAGTCAGATCGGTTCGGAATCATAAAAACAGTGTGTACGCGAAGGAGGTAAGTATTTTTGAGTACAAAAACGTGGAAAAAATGAATGTATGAGGAAAAGAAACAAAAGGGAGGCATTGGTTTAGAACGTCTTTTAGACGATTTTTTGAGTCAGATGGGCTTGAAATCATAAAAACAGTGTGTACGCGAAGGAGAAAATTTGTTTTGAGTGCAAAAACGCGGAAAAATTGAATGTATAAGGAAAAGAACCAAAAGGGAGGCTTTGGTTTAAAAGGTCTTTTAGACGGTTTTGTGAGTCAGATCGGTTCGGAATCATAAAAACAGTGTGTACGCGAAGGAGGAAAGTATTTTTGAGTACAAAAACGTGGAAAAAATGAATGTATGAGGAAAAGAAACAAAAGGGAGGCATTGGTTTAGAACGTCTTTTAGACGATTTTTTGAGTCAGATGGGCTCGGAATCATAAAAACAGTGTGTACGCGATAGAAGAAAGTAATTTTGAGTGCAAAAACGTGGAAAAAATGAATGTATAAGGGAAAAAAAAACAAAAGGGCGTTATTGGTTTAAATGGTCTTTTAGACGGTTTTGTGTCAGATCGGTTCGGAATCATAAAAACAGTGTGTACGCGAAGGAGAAAAGTAGTTCTGAGTACAAAACGTTGAAAAATGAATGTATGAGGAAAAGAAACAAAAGGGAGGCTTTGGTTTAAAAGGTCTTTTAGACGGTTTTGTGAGTCAGATCGGTTCGGAATCATAAAAACAGTGTGTACGCGAAGGAGGAAAGTATTTTTGAGTACAAAACGTTGAAAAATGAATGTATGAGGAAAAAAAACAAAAGGGAGGTATTGGTTTAAATGGTCTTTTAGACGGTTTTGTTATTCAGATGTGTTCTGAATCATAAAAACAGTGTGTACGCGAATGAGGAAAGTAGTTTTGAGTACAAAAACGTGGAAAAAATGAATGTATGAGGAAAAGAAACAAAAGGGAGTTATTGGTTTAAATGGTATTTTAGACGGTTTTGATGGGTCAGATGGGATCGGAATCATAAAAACAGTGTGTACGCGAAAGAGGAAAGTTAATTCGAGTGCAAAAACGTGGAAAAAATGAATGTATAAGGAAAAGAAACAAAAGGGAGGTATTGGATTAAATGGTCTTTTAGACGGTTTTGTGAGTCAGATCGGTACGGAATCATAAAAACAGTGTGTACGCGAAGGAGGAAAGTAGTTTTGAGTACAAAAACGTGGAAAAAATGAATGTATGAGGAAAAGAAACAAAAGAGAGGTATTGGTTTAAATGGTCTTTTAGACGGTTTTGTGAGTCAGATGGGAAAGGAATCATAAAAACTGTGTGTACGCGAAGGAGGAAAGTTGTTTCGAGTGCAAAAACGTGGAAAAAATGAATGTATAAGGAAAAGAAACAAAAGGGAGGTATTGGTTTAAAAGGTCTTTTAGACGGTTTTGTGAGTCAGATCGGTTCGGAATCATAAAAACAGTGTGTACGCGAAGGAGGAAAGTAGTTTTGAGTACAAAAACGTGGAAAAAATGAATGTATGAGGAAAAAAACAAAAGAGAGGTATTGGTTTAAAAGGTCTTTTAGACGGTTTTGTGTCAGATCGGTTCGGAATCATAAAAACAGTGTGTACGCGAAGGAGAAAAGTAGTTTTGAGTACAAAAACGTGGAAAAAATGAAAGTATGAGGAAAAGAAACAAAAGGGAGGCTTTGGTTTAAAAGGTCTTTTAGACGGTTTTGTGAGTCAGATCGGTTCGGAATCATAAAAACAGTGTGTACGCGAAGGAGGAAAGTATTTTTGAGTACAAAAACGTGGAAAAATTGAATGTATAAGGAAAAGAAACAAAAGGGAGGCATTGGTTTAGAAGGTCTTTTAGACGATTTTGTGAGTCAGATGTGCTCGGAATCATAAAAACATTGTGTACGCGATAGAGGAAAGTAGTTTTGAGTACAAAAACGTGTAAAAAATGAATGTATGAACAAAAGAAGAAAAAGGGAGGTATTGGTTTAAATGTTTTTTTAGACGGCTTTATTAGTCAGATGGGTTCGGAATCATAAAAACATTGTGTACGCGAAGGAAAAATGTTATTTTGAGTGCAAAAAAGTGCAAAAATGAATGTATAAGGAAAAGAAACAAGAGGGAGGTATTGGTTTAAATGGTCTTTTAGACGGTTTTGTTAGTCATATGTGTTCTGAATCATAAAAACAGTGTGTACGCGAAGGAGGAAAGTTGTTTTGAGTGCAAAAACGTGGAAAAAATGAATGTATAAGGAAAAGAACCAAAAGGGAGGTATTGGTTTAAATGATCTTTTAGACGGTTTTGTTAGTCATATGTGTTCTGAATCATAAAAACAGTGTGTACGCGAAGGAATAAGTTGTTTTGAGTGCAAAAACGTGGAAAAATTGAATGTATAAGGAAAAGAAACAAAAGGGAGGTATTGGTTTAAAAGGTCTTTTAGACGGTTTTGCGAGTCAGATCGGTTCGGAATCATAAAAACAGTGTGTACGCGAAGGAGGTAAGTATTTTTGAGTACAAAAACGTGGAAAAAATGAATGTATGAGGAAAAGAAACAAAAGGGAGGCTTTGGTTTAGAACGTCTTTTAGACGATTTTTTGAGTCAGATGGGCTTGAAATCATAAAAACAGTGTGTACGCGAAGGAGAAAATTTGTTTTGAGTGCAAAAACGCGGAAAAATTGAATGTATAAGGAAAAGAACCAAAAGGGAGGCTTTGGTTTAAAAGGTCTTTTAGACGGTTTTGTGAGTCAGATCGGTTCGGAATCATAAAAACAGTGTGTACGCGAAGGAGGAAAGTATTTTTGAGTACAAAAACGTGGAAAAAATGAATGTATGAGGAAAAGAAACAAAAGTGAGGCATTGGTTTAGAACGTCTTTTAGACGATTTTTTGAGTCAGATGGGCTCGGAATCATAAAAACAGTGTGTACGCGATAGAAGAAAGTAATTTTGAGTGCAAAAACGTGGAAAAAATGAATGTATAAGGGAAAAAAAAACAAAAGGGCGTTATTGGTTTAAATGGTCTTTCAGACGGTTTTGTGTCAGATCGGTTCGGAATCATAAAAACAGTGTGTACGCGAAGGAGGAAAGTTGTTTTGAGTGCAAAAACGTGGAAAAAATGAATGTATAAGGAAAAGAACCAAAAGGGAGGTATTGGTTTAAATGATCTTTTAGACGGTTTTGTTAGTCATATGTGTTCTGAATCATAAAAACAGTGTGTACGCGAAGGAGGAAAGTTGTTTTGAGTGCAAAAACGTGGAAAAATTGAATGTATAAGGAAAAGAAACAAAAGGGAGGTATTGGTTTAAAAGGTCTTTTAGACGGTTTTGCGAGTCAGATCGGTTCGGAATCATAAAAACAGTGTGTACGCGAAGGAGGTAAGTATTTTTGAGTACAAAAACGTGGAAAAAATGAATGTATGAGGAAAAGAAACAAAAGGGAGGCATTGGTTTAGAACGTCTTTTAGACGATTTTTTGAGTCAGATGGGCTTGAAATCATAAAAACAGTGTGTACGCGAAGGAGAAAATTTGTTTTGAGTGCAAAAACGCGGAAAAATTGAATGTATAAGGAAAAGAACCAAAAGGGAGGCTTTGGTTTAAAAGGTCTTTTAGACGGTTTTGTGAGTCAGATCGGTTCGGAATCATAAAAACAGTGTGTACGCGAAGGAGGAAAGTATTTTTGAGTACAAAAACGTGGAAAAAATGAATGTATGAGGAAAAGAAACAAAAGGGAGGCATTGGTTTAGAACGTCTTTTAGACGATTTTTTGAGTCAGATGGGCTCGGAATCATAAAAACAGTGTGTACGCGATAGAAGAAAGTAATTTTGAGTGCAAAAACGTGGAAAAAATGAATGTATAAGGGAAAAAAAAACAAAAGGGCGTTATTGGTTTAAATGGTCTTTTAGACGGTTTTGTGTCAGATCGGTTCGGAATCATAAAAACAGTGTGTACGCGAAGGAGAAAAGTAGTTCTGAGTACAAAACGTTGAAAAATGAATGTATGAGGAAAAGAAACAAAAGGGAGGCTTTGGTTTAAAAGGTCTTTTAGACGGTTTTGTGAGTCAGATCGGTTCGGAATCATAAAAACAGTGTGTACGCGAAAGAGGAAAGTTAATTCGAGTGCAAAAACGTGGAAAAAATGAATGTATAAGGAAAAGAAACAAAAGGGAGGTATTGGATTAAATGGTCTTTTAGACGGTTTTGTGAGTCAGATCGGTACGGAATCATAAAAACAGTGTGTACGCGAAGGAGGAAAGTAGTTTTGAGTACAAAAACGTGGAAAAAATGAATGTATGAGGAAAAGAAACAAAAGAGAGGTATTGGTTTAAATGGTCTTTTAGACGGTTTTGTGAGTCAGATGGGAAAGGAATCATAAAAACTGTGTGTACGCGAAGGAGGAAAGTTGTTTCGAGTGCAAAAACGTGGAAAAAATGAATGTATAAGGAAAAGAAACAAAAGGGAGGTATTGGTTTAAAAGGTCTTTTAGACGGTTTTGTGAGTCAGATCGGTTCGGAATCATAAAAACAGTGTGTACGCGAAGGAGGAAAGTTGTTTTGAGTGCAAAAACGTGGAAAAAATGAATGTATAAGGAAAAGAACCAAAAGGGAGGTATTGGTTTAAATGATCTTTTAGACGGTTTTGTTATTCATATGTGTTCTGAATCATAAAAACAGTGTGTACGCGAAGGAGGAAAGTTGTTTTGAGTGCAAAAACGTAAAAAAATTGAATGTATAAAAAAAAGAAACAAAAGGGAGGTATTGGTTTAAAAGGTCTTTTAGACGGTTTTGCGAGTCAGATCGGTTCGGAATCATAAAAACAGTGTGTACGCGAAGGAGGTAAGTATTTTTGAGTACAAAAACGTGGAAAAATTGAATGTATGAGGAAAAGAAACAAAAGGGAGGCTTTGGTTTAGAACGTCTTTTAGACGATTTTTTGAGTCAGATGGGCTTGAAATCATAAAAACAGTGTGTACGCGAAGGAGAAAATTTGTTTTGAGTGCAAAAACGCGGAAAAATTGAATGTATAAGGAAAAGAACCAAAAGGGAGGCTTTGGTTTAAAAGGTCTTTTAGACGGTTTTGTGAGTCAGATCGGTTCGGAATCATAAAAACAGTGTGTACGCGAAGGAGGAAAGTATTTTTGAGTACAAAAACGTGGAAAAAATGAATGTATGAGGAAAAGAAACAAAAGGGAGGCATTGGTTTAGAACGTCTTTTAGACGATTTTTTGAGTCAGATGGGCTCGGAATCATAAAAACAGTGTGTACGCGATAGAAGAAAGTAATTTTGAGTGCAAAAACGTGGAAAAAATGAATGTATAAGGGAAAAAAAACAAAAGGGCGTTATTGGTTTAAATGGTCTTTTAGACGGTTTTGTGTCAGATCGGTTCGGAATCATAAAAACAGTGTGTACGCGAAGGAGAAAAGTAGTTCTGAGTACAAAAACGTTGAAAAATGAATGTATGAGGAAAAGAAACAAAAGGGAGGCTTTGGTTTAAAAGGTCTTTTAGACGGTTTTGTGAGTCAGATCGGTTCGGAATCATAAAAACAGTGTGTACGCGAAGGAGGAAAGTATTTTTGAGTACAAAAACGTGGAAAAATTGAATGTATAAGGAAAAGAAACAAAAGGGAGGTATTGGTTTAAAAGGTCTTTTAGACGGTTTTGTGAGTCAGATCGGTTCGGAATCATAAAAACAGTGTGTTCGCGAAGGAGAAAAGTAGTTTTGAGTACAAAAACGTGGAAAAAATGAAAGTATGAGGAAAAGAAACAAAAGGGAGGCATTGGTTTAGAAGGTCTTTTAGACGATTTTGTGAGTCAGATGTGCTCGGAATCATAAAAACAGTGTGTACGCGATAGAGGAAAGTAGTTTTGAGTACAAAAACGTGTAAAAAATGAATGTATGAACAAAAGAAGAAAAAGGGAGGTATTGGTTTTAATGGTCTTTTAGACGGTTTTGTGAGTCAGATGGGATCGGAATCATAAAAACAGTGTGTACGCGAAGGAGGAAAGTTGTTTTGAGTGCAAAAACGTGGAAAAAATAAATGAATAAGCAAAAGAAACAAAAGGGAGTTATTGGTTTAAATGTTTTTTTAGACGGCTTTATTAGTCAGATGGGTTCGGAATCATAAAAACATTGTGTACGCGAAGGAAGAAAGTTATTTTGAGTGCAAAAAAGTGCAAAAATGAATGTATAAGGAAAAGAAACAAGAGGGAGGTATTGGTTTAAATGGTCTTTTAGACGGTTTTGTTAGTCATATGTGTTCTGAATCATAAAAACAGTGTGTACGCGAAGGAGGAAAGTTGTTTTGAGTGCAAAAACGTGGAAAAAATGAATGTATAAGGAAAAGAACCAAAAGGGAGGTATTGGTTTAAATGATCTTTTAGACGGTTTTGTTAGTCATATGTGTTCTGAATCATAAAAACAGTGTGTACGCGAAGGAGGAAAGTTGTTTTGAGTGCAAAAACGTGGAAAAATTGAATGTATAAGGAAAAGAAACAAAAGGGAGGTATTGGTTTAAAAGGTCTTTTAGACGGTTTTGCGAGTCAGATCGGTTCGGAATCATAAAAACAGTGTGTACGCGAAGGAGGTAAGTATTTTTGAGTACAAAAACGTGGAAAAAATGAATGTATGAGGAAAAGAAACAAAAGGGAGGCATTGGTTTAGAACGTCTTTTAGACGATTTTTTGAGTCAGATGGGCTTGAAATCATAAAAACAGTGTGTACGCGAAGGAGAAAATTTGTTTTGAGTGCAAAAACGCGGAAAAATTGAATGTATAAGGAAAAGAACCAAAAGGGAGGCTTTGGTTTAAAAGGTCTTTTAGACGGTTTTGTGAGTCAGATCGGTTCGGAATCATAAAAACAGTGTGTACGCGAAGGAGGAAAGTATTTTTGAGTACAAAAACGTGGAAAAAATGAATGTATGAGGAAAAGAAACAAAAGGGAGGCATTGGTTTAGAACGTCTTTTAGACGATTTTTTGAGTCAGATGGGCTCGGAATCATAAAAACAGTGTGTACGCGATAGAAGAAAGTAATTTTGAGTGCAAAAACGTGGAAAAAATGAATGTATAAGGGAAAAAAAAACAAAAGGGCGTTATTGGTTTAAATGGTCTTTTAGACGGTTTTGTGTCAGATCGGTTCGGAATCATAAAAACAGTGTGTACGCGAAGGAGAAAAGTAGTTCTGAGTACAAAACGTTGAAAAATGAATGTATGAGGAAAAGAAACAAAAGGGAGGCTTTGGTTTAAAAGGTCTTTTAGACGGTTTTGTGAGTCAGATCGGTTCGGAATCATAAAAACAGTGTGTACGCGAAGGAGGAAAGTATTTTTGAGTACAAAACGTTGAAAAATGAATGTATGAGGAAAAAAAACAAAAGGGAGGTATTGGTTTAAATGGTCTTTTAGACGGTTTTGTTATTCAGATGTGTTCTGAATCATAAAAACAGTGTGTACGCGAATGAGGAAAGTAGTTTTGAGTACAAAAACGTGGAAAAAATGAATGTATGAGGAAAAGAAACAAAAGGGAGTTATTGGTTTAAATGGTATTTTAGACGGTTTTGATGGGTCAGATGGGATCGGAATCATAAAAACAGTGTGTACGCGAAAGAGGAAAGTTAATTCGAGTGCAAAAACGTGGAAAAAATGAATGTATAAGGAAAAGAAACAAAAGGGAGGTATTGGATTAAATGGTCTTTTAGACGGTTTTGTGAGTCAGATCGGTACGGAATCATAAAAACAGTGTGTACGCGAAGGAGGAAAGTAGTTTTGAGTACAAAAACGTGGAAAAAATGAATGTATGAGGAAAAGAAACAAAAGAGAGGTATTGGTTTAAATGGTCTTTTAGACGGTTTTGTGAGTCAGATGGGAAAGGAATCATAAAAACTGTGTGTACGCGAAGGAGGAAAGTTGTTTCGAGTGCAAAAACGTGGAAAAAATGAATGTATAAGGAAAAGAAACAAAAGGGAGGTATTGGTTTAAAAGGTCTTTTAGACGGTTTTGTGAGTCAGATCGGTTCGGAATCATAAAAACAGTGTGTACGCGAAGGAGGAAAGTAGTTTTGAGTACAAAAACGTGGAAAAAATGAATGTATGAGGAAAAAAACAAAAGAGAGGTATTGGTTTAAAAGGTCTTTTAGACGGTTTTGTGTCAGATCGGTTCGGAATCATAAAAACAGTGTGTACGCGAAGGAGAAAAGTAGTTTTGAGTACAAAAACGTGGAAAAAATGAAAGTATGAGGAAAAGAAACAAAAGGGAGGCTTTGGTTTAAAAGGTCTTTTAGACGGTTTTGTGAGTCAGATCGGTTCGGAATCATAAAAACAGTGTGTACGCGAAGGAGGAAAGTATTTTTGAGTACAAAAACGTGGAAAAATTGAATGTATAAGGAAAAGAAACAAAAGGGAGGCATTGGTTTAGAAGGTCTTTTAGACGATTTTGTGAGTCAGATGTGCTCGGAATCATAAAAACATTGTGTACGCGATAGAGGAAAGTAGTTTTGAGTACAAAAACGTGTAAAAAATGAATGTATGAACAAAAGAAGAAAAAGGGAGGTATTGGTTTAAATGTTTTTTTAGACGGCTTTATTAGTCAGATGGGTTCGGAATCATAAAAACATTGTGTACGCGAAGGAAAAATGTTATTTTGAGTGCAAAAAAGTGCAAAAATGAATGTATAAGGAAAAGAAACAAGAGGGAGGTATTGGTTTAAATGGTCTTTTAGACGGTTTTGTTAGTCATATGTGTTCTGAATCATAAAAACAGTGTGTACGCGAAGGAGGAAAGTTGTTTTGAGTGCAAAAACGTGGAAAAAATGAATGTATAAGGAAAAGAACCAAAAGGGAGGTATTGGTTTAAATGATCTTTTAGACGGTTTTGTTAGTCATATGTGTTCTGAATCATAAAAACAGTGTGTACGCGAAGGAATAAGTTGTTTTGAGTGCAAAAACGTGGAAAAATTGAATGTATAAGGAAAAGAAACAAAAGGGAGGTATTGGTTTAAAAGGTCTTTTAGACGGTTTTGCGAGTCAGATCGGTTCGGAATCATAAAAACAGTGTGTACGCGAAGGAGGTAAGTATTTTTGAGTACAAAAACGTGGAAAAAATGAATGTATGAGGAAAAGAAACAAAAGGGAGGCTTTGGTTTAGAACGTCTTTTAGACGATTTTTTGAGTCAGATGGGCTTGAAATCATAAAAACAGTGTGTACGCGAAGGAGAAAATTTGTTTTGAGTGCAAAAACGCGGAAAAATTGAATGTATAAGGAAAAGAACCAAAAGGGAGGCTTTGGTTTAAAAGGTCTTTTAGACGGTTTTGTGAGTCAGATCGGTTCGGAATCATAAAAACAGTGTGTACGCGAAGGAGGAAAGTATTTTTGAGTACAAAAACGTGGAAAAAATGAATGTATGAGGAAAAGAAACAAAAGTGAGGCATTGGTTTAGAACGTCTTTTAGACGATTTTTTGAGTCAGATGGGCTCGGAATCATAAAAACAGTGTGTACGCGATAGAAGAAAGTAATTTTGAGTGCAAAAACGTGGAAAAAATGAATGTATAAGGGAAAAAAAAACAAAAGGGCGTTATTGGTTTAAATGGTCTTTCAGACGGTTTTGTGTCAGATCGGTTCGGAATCATAAAAACAGTGTGTACGCGAAGGAGGAAAGTTGTTTTGAGTGCAAAAACGTGGAAAAAATGAATGTATAAGGAAAAGAACCAAAAGGGAGGTATTGGTTTAAATGATCTTTTAGACGGTTTTGTTAGTCATATGTGTTCTGAATCATAAAAACAGTGTGTACGCGAAGGAGGAAAGTTGTTTTGAGTGCAAAAACGTGGAAAAATTGAATGTATAAGGAAAAGAAACAAAAGGGAGGTATTGGTTTAAAAGGTCTTTTAGACGGTTTTGCGAGTCAGATCGGTTCGGAATCATAAAAACAGTGTGTACGCGAAGGAGGTAAGTATTTTTGAGTACAAAAACGTGGAAAAAATGAATGTATGAGGAAAAGAAACAAAAGGGAGGCA
This sequence comes from Salticus scenicus, assembly GCA_963930645.1. Lineage (NCBI taxonomy): Eukaryota > Metazoa > Arthropoda > Arachnida > Araneae > Salticidae > Salticus > Salticus scenicus. Next base: position 361,806,220 of record OZ005651.1, read on the forward strand.
TTGGTTTAGAACGTCTTTTAGACGATTTTTTGAGTCAGATGGGCTTGAAATCATAAAAACAGTGTGTACGCGAAGGAGAAAATTTGTTTTGAGTGCAAAAACGCGGAAAAATTGAATGTATAAGGAAAAGAACCAAAAGGGAGGCTTTGGTTTAAAAGGTCTTTTAGACGGTTTTGTGAGTCAGATCGGTTCGGAATCATAAAAACAGTGTGTACGCGAAGGAGGAAAGTATTTTTGAGTACAAAAACGTGGAAAAAATGAATGTATGAGGAAAAGAAACAAAAGGGAGGCATTGGTTTAGAACGTCTTTTAGACGATTTTTTGAGTCAGATGGGCTCGGAATCATAAAAACAGTGTGTACGCGATAGAAGAAAGTAATTTTGAGTGCAAAAACGTGGAAAAAATGAATGTATAAGGGAAAAAAAAACAAAAGGGCGTTATTGGTTTAAATGGTCTTTTAGACGGTTTTGTGTCAGATCGGTTCGGAATCATAAAAACAGTGTGTACGCGAAGGAGAAAAGTAGTTCTGAGTACAAAACGTTGAAAAATGAATGTATGAGGAAAAGAAACAAAAGGGAGGCTTTGGTTTAAAAGGTCTTTTAGACGGTTTTGTGAGTCAGATCGGTTCGGAATCATAAAAACAGTGTGTACGCGAAAGAGGAAAGTTAATTCGAGTGCAAAAACGTGGAAAAAATGAATGTATAAGGAAAAGAAACAAAAGGGAGGTATTGGATTAAATGGTCTTTTAGACGGTTTTGTGAGTCAGATCGGTACGGAATCATAAAAACAGTGTGTACGCGAAGGAGGAAAGTAGTTTTGAGTACAAAAACGTGGAAAAAATGAATGTATGAGGAAAAGAAACAAAAGAGAGGTATTGGTTTAAATGGTCTTTTAGACGGTTTTGTGAGTCAGATGGGAAAGGAATCATAAAAACTGTGTGTACGCGAAGGAGGAAAGTTGTTTCGAGTGCAAAAACGTGGAAAAAATGAATGTATAAGGAAAAGAAACAAAAGGGAGGTATTGGTTTAAAAGGTCTTTTAGACGGTTTTGTGAGTCAGATCGGTTCGGAATCATAAAAACAGTGTGTACGCGAAGGAGGAAAGTAGTTTTGAGTACAAAAACGTGGAAAAAATGAATGTATGAGGAAAAAAACAAAAGAGAGGTATTGGTTTAAAAGGTCTTTTAGACGGTTTTGTGTCAGATCGGTTCGGAATCATAAAAACAGTGTGTACGCGAAGGAGAAAAGTAGTTTTGAGTACAAAAACGTGGAAAAAATGAAAGTATGAGGAAAAGAAACAAAAGGGAGGCTTTGGTTTAAAAGGTCTTTTAGACGGTTTTGTGAGTCAGATCGGTTCGGAATCATAAAAACAGTGTGTACGCGAAGGAGGAAAGTATTTTTGAGTACAAAAACGTGGAAAAATTGAATGTATAAGGAAAAGAAACAAAAGGGAGGCATTGGTTTAGAAGGTCTTTTAGACGATTTTGTGAGTCAGATGTGCTCGGAATCATAAAAACATTGTGTACGCGATAGAGGAAAGTAGTTTTGAGTACAAAAACGTGTAAAAAATGAATGTATGAACAAAAGAAGAAAAAGGGAGGTATTGGTTTAAATGTTTTTTTAGACGGCTTTATTAGTCAGATGGGTTCGGAATCATAAAAACATTGTGTACGCGAAGGAAAAATGTTATTTTGAGTGCAAAAAAGTGCAAAAATGAATGTATAAGGAAAAGAAACAAGAGGGAGGTATTGGTTTAAATGGTCTTTTAGACGGTTTTGTTAGTCATATGTGTTCTGAATCATAAAAACAGTGTGTACGCGAAGGAGGAAAGTTGTTTTGAGTGCAAAAACGTGGAAAAAATGAATGTATAAGGAAAAGAACCAAAAGGGAGGTATTGGTTTAAATGATCTTTTAGACGGTTTTGTTAGTCATATGTGTTCTGAATCATAAAAACAGTGTGTACGCGAAGGAATAAGTTGTTTTGAGTGCAAAAACGTGGAAAAATTGAATGTATAAGGAAAAGAAACAAAAGGGAGGTATTGGTTTAAAAGGTCTTTTAGACGGTTTTGCGAGTCAGATCGGTTCGGAATCATAAAAACAGTGTGTACGCGAAGGAGGTAAGTATTTTTGAGTACAAAAACGTGGAAAAAATGAATGTATGAGGAAAAGAAACAAAAGGGAGGCTTTGGTTTAGAACGTCTTTTAGACGATTTTTTGAGTCAGATGGGCTTGAAATCATAAAAACAGTGTGTACGCGAAGGAGAAAATTTGTTTTGAGTGCAAAAACGCGGAAAAATTGAATGTATAAGGAAAAGAACCAAAAGGGAGGCTTTGGTTTAAAAGGTCTTTTAGACGGTTTTGTGAGTCAGATCGGTTCGGAATCATAAAAACAGTGTGTACGCGAAGGAGGAAAGTATTTTTGAGTACAAAAACGTGGAAAAAATGAATGTATGAGGAAAAGAAACAAAAGTGAGGCATTGGTTTAGAACGTCTTTTAGACGATTTTTTGAGTCAGATGGGCTCGGAATCATAAAAACAGTGTGTACGCGATAGAAGAAAGTAATTTTGAGTGCAAAAACGTGGAAAAAATGAATGTATAAGGGAAAAAAAAACAAAAGGGCGTTATTGGTTTAAATGGTCTTTCAGACGGTTTTGTGTCAGATCGGTTCGGAATCATAAAAACAGTGTGTACGCGAAGGAGAAAAGTATTTTTGAGTACAAAAACGTGGAAAAATTGAATGTATAAGGAGAAGAAACAAAAGGGAGGTATTGGTTTAAAAGGTCTTTTAGACGGTTTTGTGAGTCAGATCGGTTCGGAATCATAAAAACAGTGTGTACGCGAAGGAGAAAAGTAGTTTTGAGTACAAAAACGTGGAAAAAATGAAAGTATGAGGGAAAGAAACAAAAGGGAGGCATTGGTTTAAAAGGTCTTTTAGACGGTTTTGTGAGTCAGATCGGTTCGGAATCATAAAAACAGTGTGTACGCGAAGGAGAAAAGTAGTTTTGAGTACAAAAACGTGTAAAAAATGAATGTATGAACAAAAGAAGAAAAAGGGAGGTATTGGTTTTAATGGTCTTTTAGATGGTTTTGTGAGTCAGATGGGATCGGAATCATAAAAACAGTGTGTACGCGAAGGAGGAAAGTTGTTTTGAGTGCAAAAACGTGGAAAAAATAAATGAATAAGCAAAAGAAACAAAAGGGAGTTATTGGTTTAAATGTTTTTTTAGACGGCTTTATTAGTCAGATGGGTTCGGAATCATAAAAACATTGTGTACGCGAAGGAAGAAAGTTATTTTGAGTGCAAAAAAGTGCAAAAATGAATGTATAAGGAAAAGAAACAAGAGGGAGGTATTGGTTTAAATGGTCTTTTAGACGGTTTTGTTAGTCATATGTGTTCTGAATCATAAAAACAGTGTGTACGCGAAGGAGGAAAGTTGTTTTGAGTGCAAAAACGTGGAAAAATTGAATGTATAAGGAAAGTTGTTTTGAGTGCAAAAACGTGGAAAAAATGAATGTATAAGGAAAAGAACCAAAAGGGAGGTATTGGTTTAAATGATCTTTTAGACGGTTTTGTTAGTCATATGTGTTCTGAATCATAAAAACAGTGTGTACGCGAAGGAGGAAAGTTGTTTTGAGTGCAAAAACGTGGAAAAATTGAATGTATAAGGAAAAGAAACAAAAGGGAGGTATTGGTTTAAAAGGTCTTTTAGACGGTTTTGCGAGTCAGATCGGTTCGGAATCATAAAAACAGTGTGTACGCGAAGGAGGTAAGTATTTTTGAGTACAAAAACGTGGAAAAAATGAATGTATGAGGAAAAGAAACAAAAGGGAGGCATTGGTTTAGAACGTCTTTTAGACGATTTTTTGAGTCAGATGGGCTCGGAATCATAAAAACAGTGTGTACGCGATAGAAGAAAGTAATTTTGAGTGCAAAAACGTGGAAAAAATGAATGTATAAGGGAAAAAAAAACAAAAGGGCGTTATTGGTTTAAATGGTCTTTTAGACGGTTTTGTGTCAGATCGGTTCGGAATCATAAAAACAGTGTGTACGCGAAGGAGAAAAGTAGTTCTGAGTACAAAACGTTGAAAAATGAATGTATGAGGAAAAGAAACAAAAGGGAGGCTTTGGTTTAAAAGGTCTTTTAGACGGTTTTGTGAGTCAGATCGTTTCGGAATCATAAAAACAGTGTGTACGCGAAGGAGGAAAGTATTTTTGAGTACAAAAACGTGGAAAAATTGAATGTATAAGGAAAAGAAACAAAAGGGAGGTATTGGTTTAAAAGGTCTTTTAGACGGTTTTGTGAGTCAGATCGGTTCGGAATCATAAAAACAGTGTGTACGCGAAGGAGAAAAGTAGTTTTGAGTACAAAAACGTGGAAAAAATGAAAGTATGAGGAAAAGAAACAAAAGGGAGGCATTGGTTTAGATGGTCTTTTAGACGATTTTGTGAGTCAGATGTGCTCGGAATCATAAAAACAGTGTGTACGCGATAGAGGAAAGTAGTTTTGAGTACAAAAACGTGTAAAAAATGAATGTATGAACAAAAGAAGAAAAAGGGAGGTATTGGTTTTAATGGTCTTTTAGACGGTTTTGTGAGTCAGATGGGATCGGAATCATAAAAACAGTGTGTACGCGAAGGAGGAAAGTTGTTTTGAGTGCAAAAACGTGGAAAAAATGAATGAATAAGCAAAAGAAACAAAAGGGAGTTATTGGTTTAAATGTTTTTTTAGACGGCTTTATTAGTCAGATGGGTTCGGAATCATGAAAACATATTGCACGCGAAGGAAGAAAGTTATTTTGAGTGCAAAAAAGTGCAAAAATGAATGTATAAGGAAAAGAAACAAGAGGGAGGTATTGGTTTAAATGGTCTTTTAGACGGTTTTGTTAGTCATATGTGTTCTGAATCATAAAAACAGTGTGTACGCGAAGGAGGAAAGTTGTTTTGAGTGCAAAAACGTGGAAAAAATGAATGTATAAGGAAAAGAACCAAAAGGGAGGTATTGGTTTAAATGATCTTTTAGACGGTTTTGTTAGTCATATGTGTTCTGAATCATAAAAACAGTGTGTACGCGAAGGAGGAAAGTTGTTTTGAGTGCAAAAACGTGGAAAAATTGAATGTATAAGGAAAAGAAACAAAAGGGAGGTATTGGTTTAAAAGGTCTTTTAGACGGTTTTGCGAGTCAGATCGGTTCGGAATCATAAAAACAGTGTGTACGCGAAGGAGGTAAGTATTTTTGAGTACAAAAACGTGGAAAAAATGAATGTATGAGGAAAAGAAACAAAAGGGAGGCATTGGTTTAGAACGTCTTTTAGACGATTTTTTGAGTCAGATGGGCTCGGAATCATAAAAACAGTGTGTACGCGATAGAAGAAAGTAATTTTGAGTGCAAAAACGTGGAAAAAATGAATGTATAAGGGAAAAAAAAACAAAAGGGCGTTATTGGTTTAAATGGTCTTTTAGACGGTTTTGTGTCAGATCGGTTCGGAATCATAAAAACAGTGTGTACGCGAAGGAGAAAAGTAGTTCTGAGTACAAAACGTTGAAAAATGAATGTATGAGGAAAAGAAACAAAAGGGAGGCTTTGGTTTAAAAGGTCTTTTAGACGGTTTTGTGAGTCAGATCGTTTCGGAATCATAAAAACAGTGTGTACGCGAAGGAGGAAAGTATTTTTGAGTACAAAAACGTGGAAAAATTGAATGTATAAGGAAAAGAAACAAAAGGGAGGTATTGGTTTAAAAGGTCTTTTAGACGGTTTTGTGAGTCAGATCGGTTCGGAATCATAAAAACAGTGTGTACGCGAAGGAGAAAAGTAGTTTTGAGTACAAAAACGTGGAAAAAATGAAAGTATGAGGAAAAGAAACAAAAGGGAGGCATTGGTTTAGATGGTCTTTTAGACGATTTTGTGAGTCAGATGTGCTCGGAATCATAAAAACAGTGTGTACGCGATAGAGGAAAGTAGTTTTGAGTACAAAAACGTGTAAAAAATGAATGTATGAACAAAAGAAGAAAAAGGGAGGTATTGGTTTTAATGGTCTTTTAGACGGTTTTGTGAGTCAGATGGGATCGGAATCATAAAAACAGTGTGTACGCGAAGGAGGAAAGTTGTTTTGAGTGCAAAAACGTGGAAAAAATGAATGAATAAGCAAAAGAAACAAAAGGGAGTTATTGGTTTAAATGTTTTTTTAGACGGCTTTATTAGTCAGATGGGTTCGGAATCATGAAAACATATTGCACGCGAAGGAGAAAAGTAGTTTTGAGTACAAAAACGTGGAAAAAATGAAAGTATGAGGAAAAGAAACAAAAGGGAGGCATTGGTTTTAATGGTCTTTTAGACGGTTTTGTGAGTCAGATGGGATCGGAATCATAAAAACAGTGTGTACGCGAAGGAGGAAAGTTGTTTTGAGTGCAAAAACGTGGAAAAAATGAATGAATAAGCAAAAGAAACAAAAGGGAGTTATTGGTTTAAATGTTTTTTAGACGGCTTTATTAGTCAGATGGGTTCGGAATCATGAAAACATATTGCACGCGAAGGAAGAAAGTTATTTTGAGTGCAAAAAAGTGCAAAAATGAATGTATAAGGAAAAGAAACAAGAGGGAGGTATTGGTTTAAATGGTCTTTTAGACGGTTTTGTTAGTCATATGTGTTCTGAATCATAAAAACAGTGTGTACGCGAAGGAGGAAAGTTGTTTTGAGTGCAAAAACGTGGAAAAAATGAATGTATAAGGAAAAGAACCAAAAGGGAGGTATTGGTTTAAATGATCTTTTAGATGGTTTTGTTAATCATATGTGTTCTGAATCATAAAAACAGTGTGTACGCGAAGGACGAAAGTTGTTTTGAGTGCAAAAACGTGGAAAAATTGAATGTATAAGGAAAAGAAACAAAAGGGAGGTATTGGTTTAAAAGGTCTTTTAGACGGTTTTGCGAGTCAGATCGGTTCGGAATCATAAAAACAGTGTGTACGCGAAGGAGGTAAGTATTTTTGAGTACAAAAACGTGGAAAAAATGAATGTATGAGGAAAAGAAACAAAAGGGAGGCATTGGTTTAGAACGTCTTTTAGACGATTTTTTGAGTCAGATGGGCTTGAAATCATAAAAACAGTGTGTACGCGAAGGAGAAAATTTGTTTTGAGTGCAAAAACGCGGAAAAATTGAATGTATAAGGAAAAGAACCAAAAGGGAGGCTTTGGTTTAAAGGGTCTTTTAGACGGTTTCGTTAGTCAGATGGGATCGGAATCAAAAAAACAGTGTGTACGCGAATTAGGAAAATTGTTTTGAGTGCAAAAACGTGAAAAAAATGAATGTATAAGGAAAAGAAACAAAAGGGAGGTATTGGTTTTAAAGGTCTTTTAGACGGTTTTGTGTCAGATCGGTTCGGAATCATAAAAACAGTGTGTACGCGAAGGAGGAAAGTATTTTTGAGTACAAAAACGTGGAAAAAATGAATGTATGAGGAAAAGAAACAAAAGGGAGGCATTGGTTTAGAACGTCTTTTAGACGATTTTTTGAGTCAGATGGGCTCGGAATCATAAAAACAGTGTGTACGCGATAGAAGAAAGTAATTTTGAGTGCAAAAACGTGGAAAAAATGAATGTATAAGGGGAAAAAAAACAAAAGGGCTTTATTGGTTTAAATGGTCTTTTAGACGGTTTTGTGTCAGATCGGTTCGGAATCATAAAAACAGTGTGTACGCGAAGGAGAAAAGTAGATCTGAGTACAAAAACGTTGAAAAATGAATGTATGAGGAAAAGAAACAAAAGGGAGGCTTTGGTTTAAAAGGTCTTTTAGACGGTTTTGTGAGTCAGATCGGTTCGGAATCATAAAAACAGTGTGTACGCGAAGGAGGAAAGTATTTTTGAGTACAAAAACGTGGAAATATTGAATGTATAAGGAAAAGAAACAAAAGGGAGGTATTGGTTTAAAAGGTCTTTTAGACGATTTTGTGAGTCAGATGTGCTCGGAATCATAAAAACAGTGTGTACGCGATAGAGGAAAGTAGTTTTGAGTACTAAAACGTGTAAAAAATGAATGTATGAACAAAAGAAGAAAAAGGGAGGTATTGGTTTTAATGGTCTTTTAGACGGTTTTGTGAGTCAGATGGGATCGGAATCATAAAAACAGTGTGTACGCGAAGGAGGAAAGTTGTTTTGAGTGCAAAAACGTGGAAAAAATGAATGAATAAGCAAAAGAAACAAAAGGGAGTTATTGGTTTAAATGTTTTTTAGACGGCTTTATTAGTCAGATGGGTTCGGAATCATGAAAACATATTGCACGCGAAGGAAGAAAGTTATTTTGAGTGCAAAAAAGTGCAAAAATGAATGTATAAGGAAAAGAAACAAGAGGGAGGTATTGGTTTAAATGGTCTTTTAGACGGTTTTGTTAGTCATATGTGTTCTGAATCATAAAAACAGTGTGTACGCGAAGGAGGAAAGTTGTTTTGAGTGCAAAAACGTGGAAAAAATGAATGTATAAGGAAAAGAACCAAAAGGGAGGTATTGGTTTAAATGATCTTTTAGATGGTTTTGTTAGTCATATGTGTTCTGAATCATAAAAACAGTGTGTACGCGAAGGACGAAAGTTGTTTTGAGTGCAAAAACGTGGAAAAATTGAATGTATAAGGAAAAGAAACAAAAGGGAGGTATTGGTTTAAAAGGTCTTTTAGACGGTTTTGCGAGTCAGATCGGTTCGGAATCATAAAAACAGTGTGTACGCGAAGGAGGTAAGTATTTTTGAGTACAAAAACGTGGAAAAAATGAATGTATGAGGAAAAGAAACAAAAGGGAGGCATTGGTTTAGAACGTCTTTTAGACGATTTTTTGAGTCAGATGGGCTTGAAATCATAAAAACAGTGTGTACGCGAAGGAGAAAATTTGTTTTGAGTGCAAAAACGCGGAAAAATTGAATGTATAAGGAAAAGAACCAAAAGGGAGGCTTTGGTTTAAAGGGTCTTTTAGACGGTTTCGTTAGTCAGATGGGATCGGAATCAAAAAAACAGTGTGTACGCGAATTAGGAAAATTGTTTTGAGTGCAAAAACGTGAAAAAAATGAATGTATAAGGAAAAGAAACAAAAGGGAGGTATTGGTTTTAAAGGTCTTTTAGACGGTTTTGTGTCAGATCGGTTCGGAATCATAAAAACAGTGTGTACGCGAAGGAGGAAAGTATTTTTGAGTACAAAAACGTGGAAAAAATGAATGTATGAGGAAAAGAAACAAAAGGGAGGCATTGGTTTAGAACGTCTTTTAGACGATTTTTTGAGTCAGATGGGCTCGGAATCATAAAAACAGTGTGTACGCGATAGAAGAAAGTAATTTTGAGTGCAAAAACGTGGAAAAAATGAATGTATAAGGGGAAAAAAAACAAAAGGGCTTTATTGGTTTAAATGGTCTTTTAGACGGTTTTGTGTCAGATCGGTTCGGAATCATAAAAACAGTGTGTACGCGAAGGAGAAAAGTAGATCTGAGTACAAAAACGTTGAAAAATGAATGTATGAGGAAAAGAAACAAAAGGGAGGCTTTGGTTTAAAAGGTCTTTTAGACGGTTTTGTGAGTCAGATCGGTTCGGAATCATAAAAACAGTGTGTACGCGAAGGAGGAAAGTATTTTTGAGTACAAAAACGTGGAAAAATTGAATGTATAAGGAAAAGAAACAAAAGGGAGGTATTGGTTTAAAAGGTCTTTTAGACGATTTTGTGAGTCAGATGTGCTCGGAATCATAAAAACAGTGTGTACGCGATAGAGGAAAGTAGTTTTGAGTACAAAAACGTGTAAAAAATGAATGTATGAACAAAAGAAGAAAAAGGGAGGTATTGGTTTTAATGGTCTTTTAGACGGTTTTGTGAGTCAGATGGGATCGGAATCATAAAAACATTGTGTACGCGAAGGAAGAAAGTTATTTTGAGTGCAAAAACGTGGAAAAAATAAATGAATAAGCAAAAGAAACAAAAGGGAGTTATTGGTTTAAATGTATTTTTAGACGGCTTTATTAGTCAGATGGGTTCGGAATCATAAAAACATTGTGTACGCGAAGGAAGAAAGTTATTTTGAGTGCAAAAAAGTGCAAAAATGAATGTATAAGGAAAAGAAACAAGAGGGAGGTATTGGTTTAAATGGTCTTTGAGACGGTTTTGTTATTCATATGTGTTCTGAATCATAAAAACAGTGTGTACGCGAAGGAGGAAAGTTGTTTTGAGTGCAAAAACGTGGAAAAATTGAATGTATAAAAAAAAGAAACAAAAGGGAGGTATTGGTTTAAAAGGTCTTTTAGAACGTCTTTTAGACGATTTTTTGAGTCAGATGGGCTCGGAATCATAAAAACAGTGTGTACGCGATAGAAGAAAGTAATTTTGAGTGCAAAAACGTGGAAAAAATGAATGTATAAGGGAAAAAAAACAAAAGGGCGTTATTGGTTTAAATGGTCTTTTAGACGGTTTTGTGTCAGATCGGTTCGGAATCATAAAAACAGTGTGTACGCGAAGGAGAAAAGTAGTTCTGAGTACAAAAACGTTGAAAAATGAATGTATGAGGAAAAGAAACAAAAGGGAGGCTTTGGTTTAAAAGGTCTTTTAGACGGTTTTGTGAGTCAGATCGGTTCGGAATCATAAAAACAGTGTGTACGCGAAGGAGGAAAGTATTTTTGAGTACAAAAACGTGGAAAAATTGAATGTATAAGGAAAAGAAACAAAAGGGAGGTATTGGTTTAAAAGGTCTTTTAGACGGTTTTGTGAGTCAGATCGGTTCGGAATCATAAAAACAGTGTGTACGCGAAGGAGAAAAGTAGTTTTGAGTACAAAAACGTGGAAAAAATGAAAGTATGAGGAAAAGAAACAAAAGGGAGGCATTGGTTTAGAAGGTCTTTTAGACGATTTTGTGAGTCAGATGTGCTCGGAATCATAAAAACAGTGTGTACGCGATAGAGGAAAGTAGTTTTGAGTACAAAAACGTGTAAAAAATGAATGTATGAACAAAAGAAGAAAAAGGGAGGTATTGGTTTTAATGGTCTTTTAGACGGTTTTGTGAGTCAGATGGGATCGGAATCATAAAAACAGTGTGTACGCGAAGGAGGAAAGTTGTTTTGAGTACAAAAACGTGTAAAAAATGAATGTATGAACAAAAGAAGAAAAAGGGAGGTATTGGTTTAAATGTTTTTTTAGACGGCTTTATTAGTCAGATGGGTTCGGAATCATAAAAACATTGTGTACGCGAAGGAAGAAAGTTATTTTGAGTGCAAAAAAGTGCAAAAATGAATGTATAAGGAAAAGAAACAAGAGGGAGGTATTGGTTTAAATGGTCTTTTAGACGGTTTTGTTAGTCATATGTGTTCTGAATCATAAAAACAGTGTGTACGCGAAGGAGGAAAGTTGTTTTGAGTGCAAAAACGTGGAAAAAATGAATGTATAAGGAAAAGAACCAAAAGGGAGGTATTGGTTTAAATGATCTTTTAGACGGTTTTGTTAGTCATATGTGTTCTGAATCATAAAAACAGTGTGTACGCGAAGGAGGAAAGTTGTTTTGAGTGCAAAAACGTGGAAAAATTGAATGTATAAGGAAAAGAAACAAAAGGGAGGTATTGGTTTAAAAGGTCTTTTAGACGGTTTTGCGAGTCAGATCGGTTCGGAATCATAAAAACAGTGTGTACGCGAAGGAGGTAAGTATTTTTGAGTACAAAAACGTGGAAAAAATGAATGTATGAGGAAAAGAAACAAAAGGGAGGCATTGGTTTAGAACGTCTTTTAGACGATTTTTTGAGTCAGATGGGCTTGAAATCATAAAAACAGTGTGTACGCGAAGGAGAAAATTTGTTTTGAGTGCAAAAACGCGGAAAAATTGAATGTATAAGGAAAAGAACCAAAAGGGAGGCTTTGGTTTAAAAGGTCTTTTAGACGGTTTTGTGAGTCAGATCGGTTCGGAATCATAAAAACAGTGTGTACGCGAAGGAGGAAAGTATTTTTGAGTACAAAAACGTGGAAAAAATGAATGTATGAGGAAAAGAAACAAAAGGGAGGCATTGGTTTAGAACGTCTTTTAGACGATTTTTTGAGTCAGATGGGCTCGGAATCATAAAAACAGTGTGTACGCGATAGAAGAAAGTAATTTTGAGTGCAAAAACGTGGAAAAAATGAATGTATAAGGGAAAAAAAAACAAAAGGGCGTTATTGGTTTAAATGGTCTTTTAGACGGTTTTGTGTCAGATCGGTTCGGAATCATAAAAACAGTGTGTACGCGAAGGAGAAAAGTAGTTCTGAGTACAAAACGTTGAAAAATGAATGTATGAGGAAAAGAAACAAAAGGGAGGCTTTGGTTTAAAAGGTCTTTTAGACGGTTTTGTGAGTCAGATCGGTTCGGAATCATAAAAACAGTGTGTACGCGAAGGAGGAAAGTATTTTTGAGTACAAAAACGTGGAAAAATTGAATGTATAAGGAAAAGAAACAAAAGGGAGGTATTGGTTTAAAAGGTCTTTTAGACGGTTTTGTGAGTCAGATCGGTTCGGAATCATAAAAACAGTGTGTACGCGAAGGAGAAAAGTAGTTTTGAGTACAAAAACGTGGAAAAAATGAAAGTATGAGGAAAAGAAACAAAAGGGAGGCATTGGTTTAGATGGTCTTTTAGACGATTTTGTGAGTCAGATGTGCTCGGAATCATAAAAACAGTGTGTACGCGATAGAGGAAAGTAGTTTTGAGTACAAAAACGTGTAAAAAATGAATGTATGAACAAAAGAAGAAAAAGGGAGGTATTGGTTTTAATGGTCTTTTAGACGATTTTGTGAGTCAGATGTGCTCGGAATCATAAAAACAGTGTGTACGCGATAGAGGAAAGTAGTTTTGAGTACAAAAACGTGTAAAAAATGAATGTATGAACAAAAGAAGAAAAAGGGAGGTATTGGTTTTAATGGTCTTTTAGACGGTTTTGTGAGTCAGATCGGTTCGGAATCATAAAAACAGTGTGTACGCGAAGAAGGAAAGTATTTTTGAGTACAAAAACGTGGAAAAAATGAATGTATGAGGAAAAGAAACAAAAGGGAGGCATTGGTTTAGAACGTCTTTTAGACGATTTTTTGAGTCAGATGGGCTCGGAATCATAAAAACAGTGTGTACGCGATAGAAGAAAGTAATTTTGAGTGCAAAAACGTGGAAAAAATGAATGTATAAGGGGAAAAAAAACAAAAGGGCGTTATTGGTTTAAATGGTCTTTTAGACGGTTTTGTGTCAGATCGGTTCGGAATCATAAAAACAGTGTGTACGCGAAGGAGAAAAGTAGTTCTGAGTACAAAAACGTTGAAAAATGAATGTATGAGGAAAAGAAACAAAAGGGAGGCTTTGGTTTAAAAGGTCTTTTAGACGGTTTTGTGAGTCAGATCGGTTCGGAATCATAAAAACAGTGTGTACGCGAAGGAGGAAAGTATTTTTGAGTACAAAAACGTGGAAAAATTGAATGTATAAGGAAAAGAAACAAAAGGGAGGTATTGGTTTAAAAGGTCTTTTAGACGATTTTGTGAGTCAGATGTGCTCGGAATCATAAAAACAGTGTGTACGCGATAGAGGAAAGTAGTTTTGAGTACAAAAACGTGTAAAAAATGAATGTATGAACAAAAGAAGAAAAAGGGAGGTATTGGTTTTAATGGTCTTTTAGACGGTTTTGTGAGTCAGATGGGATCGGAATCATAAAAACATTGTGTACGCGAAGGAAGAAAGTTATTTTGAGTGCAAAAACGTGGAAAAAATAAATGAATAAGCAAAAGAAACAAAAGGGAGTTATTGGTTTAAATGTTTTTTTAGACGGCTTTATTAGTCAGATGGGTTCGGAATCATAAAAACATTGTGTACGCGAAGGAAAAAAGTTATTTTGAGTGCAAAAAAGTGCAAAAATGAATGTATAAGGAAAAGAAACAAGAGGGAGGTATTGGTTTAAATGGTCTTTTAGACGGTTTTGTTAGTCATATGTGTTCTGAATCATAAAAACAGTGTGTACGCGAAGGAGGAAAGTTGTTTTGAGTGCAAAAACGTGGAAAAAATGAATGTATAAGGAAAAGAAACAAAAGGGAGGTATTGGTTTAAAAGGTCTTTTAGACGGTTTTGCGAGTCAGATCGGTTCGGAATCATAAAAACAGTGTGTACGCGAAGGAGGTAAGTATTTTTGAGTACAAAAACGTGGAAAAAATGAATGTTTGAGGAAAAGAAACAAAAGTGAGGCATTGGTTTAGAACGTCTTTTAGACGATTTTTTGAGTCAGATGGGCTTGAAATCATAAAAACAGTGTGTACGCGAAGGAGAAAATTTGTTTTGAGTGCAAAAACGCGGAAAAATTGAATGTATAAGGAAAAGAACCAAAAGGGAGGCTTTGGTTTAAAAGGTCTTTTAGACGGTTTCGTTAGTCAGATGGGATCGGAATCATAAAAACAGTGTGTACGCGAATTAGGAAAATTGTTTTGAGTGCAAAAACGTGAAAAAAATGAATGTATAAGGAAAAGAAACAAAAGGGAGGTATTGGTTTTGAAGGTCTTTTAGACGGTTTTGTGTCAGATCGGTTCGGAATCATAAAAACAGTGTGTACGCGAAGAAGGAAAGTATTTTTGAGTACAAAAACGTGGAAAAAATGAATGTATGAGGAAAAGAAACAAAAGGGAGGCATTGGTTTAGAACGTCTTTTAGACGATTTTTTGAGTCAGATGGGCTCGGAATCATAAAAACAGTGTGTACGCGATAGAAGAAAGTAATTTTGAGTGCAAAAACGTGGAAAAAATGAATGTATAAGGGGAAAAAAAACAAAAGGGCGTTATTGGTTTAAATGGTCTTTTAGACGGTTTTGTGTCAGATCGGTTCGGAATCATAAAAACAGTGTGTACGCGAAGGAGAAAAGTAGTTCTGAGTACAAAAACGTTGAAAAATGAATGTATGAGGAAAAGAAACAAAAGGGAGGCTTTGGTTTAAAAGGTCTTTTAGACGGTTTTGTGAGTCAGATCGGTTCGGAATCATAAAAACAGTGTGTACGCGAAGGAGGAAAGTATTTTTGAGTACAAAAACGTGGAAAAATTGAATGTATAAGGAAAAGAAACAAAAGGGAGGTATTGGTTTAAAAGGTCTTTTAGACGATTTTGTGAGTCAGATGTGCTCGGAATCATAAAAACAGTGTGTACGCGATAGAGGAAAGTAGTTTTGAGTACAAAAACGTGTAAAAAATGAATGTATGAACAAAAGAAGAAAAAGGGAGGTATTGGTTTTAATGGTCTTTTAGACGGTTTTGTGAGTCAGATGGGATCGGAATCATAAAAACATTGTGTACGCGAAGGAAGAAAGTTATTTTGAGTGCAAAAACGTGGAAAAAATAAATGAATAAGCAAAAGAAACAAAAGGGAGTTATTGGTTTAAATGTTTTTTTAGACGGCTTTATTAGTCAGATGGGTTCGGAATCATAAAAACATTGTGTACGCGAAGGAAGAAAGTTATTTTGAGTGCAAAAAAGTGCAAAAATGAATGTATAAGGAAAAGAAACAAGAGGGAGGTATTGGTTTAAATGGCCTTTTTAACGATTTTGTGAGTCATATGGGTTCGGAATCATAAAAAGAGTGTGTACACGAATGAGTAAAGTTGTTTTGAGTGCAAAAACGTGGGAAAAATGAATGCATAAGGAAAAGAAACAAAAGGGCGGTATTGGTTTAAATGGCCTTTTTAACTATTTCGTGAGTCAGATGGGTTCGGAATCATCAAAAAAGTGCGTACGCGAAGGAGGAAAGTTGTTTTGAGTGCAAAAACGTGGAAAAAATGAATGTATAAGGAAAAGAAACATAAGGGCGGTATTGGTTTAAATGGCCTTTTAGACGGTTTTGTGAGTCAGGTGGGTTCGGAATCTTAAAATCAGTGTGTACGCGAAGGAGAAAAGTTGTTTTGAGTACAAAAACGTGGAAAAAATGAATGTATAAGGAAAAGAAACATAAGGGCGGTATTGGTTTAAATGGCTTTTTAGACAGTTTTGTGAGTCAGATGGGTTCGGAATCTTAAAAGCAGTGTGCACGCGAAGGAGGAAAGTTGTCTTGAGTCCAAAAACGTGAAAAAAATGAATGTATAAGGAAAAGAAACAAAAGGGCGGTATTGGTTTAAATGGCCTTTTTAACTATTTCGTGAGTCAGATGGGTTCGGAATCATCAAAAAAGTGCGTACGCGAAGGAGGAAAGTTGTTTTGAGTGCAAAAACGTGAAAAAAATGAATGTATAAAGAAAAGAAGCAAAAGGGAGGTATTGGTTTAAATGGTCTTATAGACGATTTTGTGAGTCATATGGGTTCGGAATCATAAAAAAAGTGTGTACGCGAAGGAGTAAAGTTGTTTTGAGTGCAAAAACGTGAAAAAAATGAATGTATAAGGAAAAGAAACAAAAGGGAGGTATTGGTTTAAATGGTCTTTTAGGCGATTTTGTGAGTCAGATGGGTTCGGAATCATAAAAACAGTGTGTACGCGAAGGAGGAAAGTTGTCTTGAGTGCAAAAACGTAAGAAAAATGAATGAATAAGGAAAAGAAACAAAAGGGCAACAAATTGGTTTAAATGGCCTTTTTAACGATTTTGTAAGTCATATGGGTTCGGAATCATAAAAAAAGTGTGTACACGAATGAGTAAAGTTGTTTTAAGTGCAAAAACGTGGGAAAAATGAATGCATAAGGAAAAGAAACAAAAGGGTGGTATTGGATTAAAATGGCCTTTTTAACGATTTTGTGAGTCAGATGGGTTCCGAATCATAAAAAGAGTGTGTACACGAAGGAGGAAAGATGTCTTGAATTCAAAAACGTAAGAAAAATGAATACATAAGGAAAAGAAACAAAAGGGCGGACTTGGTTTAAATGGTCTTTTGGACGGTTTTTTTAGTCAGATGGGTTCGGAATCTTAAAAGCAGTGTGTACGCGAAGGAGAAAAGTTGATTCGAGTGCAAAAACGTGAAAAAAATGAATGCATAAGGAAAAGAAACAAAAGGGCGGTATTGGTTTAAATGGCTTTTTAGACAGTTTTGTGAGTCAGATGGGTTCGGAATCTTAAAAGCAGTGTGTACCCGAAGGAGGAAAGTTGATTCGAGTGCAAAAACGTGAAAAAAATGAATGCATAAGGAAAAGAAACAAAAGGGCGGTATTGGTTTAAATGTCTTTTTAGACAGTTTTGTGAGTCAGATGGGTTCGGAATCTTAAAAACAGTGTGTACGAGAAGGAGGAAAGTTGGAAAAACGTGGAAAAAGTGAATGTATAAGGAAAAGAAACAAAAGGGCGGTATTGGTTTAAATGGCCTTTTTAACGATTTTGTGAGTCAGATGGGTTCGAAATCATAAAAACAGTGTGTACGCGAAGGAGGAAAGTTGTCTTGAGTGCAAAAACGTGAAAAAAATGAATGCATAAGGAAAAGAAACAAAAGGGCGGTATTGGTTTAAATGGCTTTTTAGACAGTTTTGTGAGTCAGATGGGTTCGGAATCTTAAAAGCAGTGTGTACGCGAAGGAGGAAAGTTGTCTTGAGTGCAAAAACGTAAGAAAAATGAATGCATAAGGAAAAGAAACAAAAGGGCGGAATTGGTTTAAATGGTCTTTTAGGCGATTTTGTGAGTCAGATGGGTTCGGAATCATAAAAACAGTGTGTACGCGAAGGAGGAAAGTTGTCTTGAGTGCAAAAACGTAAGAAAAATGAATGTATAAGGAAAAGAAATCAAAGGGCGGCATTGGATTAAATGGCCTTTTTAACGATTTTGTGAGTCATATGGGTTCGGAATGAGTGTACGCGAAGGAGGAAAGTTGTTTTGAGTGCAAAAACGTGGAAAAAATGAATATATATGAAAAAGAAACAAAAGGGCGGTATTAATTTAAATGGCCTTTTTAGACAGTTTTGTGAGTCAGATGGGTTCGGAATCTTAAAAACAGTGTGTACGAGAAGGAGGAAAGTTGGAAAAATGTGGAAAAAGTGAATGTATAAGGAAAAGAAACAAAAGGGCGGTATTGGTTTAAATGGCCTTTTTAACGATTTTGTGAGTCATATGGGTTCGGAATCATAAAAATAGTGTGTACACGAAGGAGGAAAGTTGTTTTGAGTGCAAAAACGTGGAAAAAATGAATGTATATGAAAAAGAAACAAAAGGGCGGTATTGGTTTAAATGGTCTTTTAGGCGATTTTGTGAGTCAGATGGGTTCGGAATCATAAAAACAGTGTGTATGCGAAGGAGGAAAGTTGTCTTGAGTGCAAAAACGTAAGAAAAATGAATGCATAAGGAAAAGAAACAAAAGGGCGGTATTGGTTTAAATGGCTTTTTGGACAGTTTTGTGAGTCAGATGGGTTCGGAATCTTAAAAACAGTGTGTACGCGAAGGAGGAAAGTTTTCTAGAGTGCAAAAACGTAAGAAAAATGAATCATAAAAACAGTGTGTACGCGAAGGAGGGAAGTTGTCCTGAGTGCAAAAACGTAAGAAAATGAATGTATAAGGAAAAGAAACAAAAGGGCGTTATTGGTTTAAATGGCTTTTTAGACAGTTTTGTGAGTCAGATGGGTTCGGAATCTTAAAAACAGTGTGCACGCGAAGGAAGAAAGTTGTCTTGAGTCCAAAAACGTGAAAAAAATGAATGTATAAGGAAAAGAAACAAAAGGGCGGTATTGGTTTAAATGGCCTTTTTAACTATTTCGTGAGTCAGATGGGTTCAGAATCATCAAAAAAGTGCGTACGCGAAGGAGGAAAGTTGTTTTGAGTGCAAAAACGTGAAAAAAATGAATGTATAAAGAAAAGAAGCAAAAGGGAGGTATTGGTTTAAATGGTCTTATAGACGATTTTTTGAGTCAGATGTGCTCGGAATCATAAAAACAGTGTGTACGCGATAGAGGAAAGTAGTTTTGAGGACAAAAACGTGGAAAAAATGAATGTATAACGAAAAGAAACAAAAGGGAGGTATTGGTTTAAATGGTCTTTTAGACGGTTTCGTTAGTCATATGTGTTCTGAATCATAAAAACAGTGTGTACGCGAAGGAGGAAGGTAGTTTTTGAGTACAAAAACATGGAAAAAATGAATGTATAACGAAAAGGAACAAAAGGGAGGTATTGGTTTAAATGGTCTTTTAGACGGTTTCGTTAGTCAGATGGGATCGGAATCATAAAAACAGTGTGTACTCGAATTAGGAAAATTGTTTTGAGTGCAAAAACGTGAAAAAAATGAATGTATAAGGAAAAGAAACAAAAGGGAGGTATTGGTTTTAAAGGTCTTTTAGACAGTTTTGTGAGTCAGATCGGTTCGGAATCATAAAAACAGTGTGTACGCGAAGGAGGAATGTAGTTTTGAGTACAAAAACGTGGAAAAAATGAATGTATAACGAAAAGAAACAAAAGGGAGGTATTGGTTTAAATGGTTTTTTTAGACGGTTTTGTGAGTCAGATGGGATCGGAATCATAAAAACAGTGTGTACGCGAAGGAGAAAAGTTGTTTTGAGTGCAAAAACGTGAAAAAAATGAATGTATAAGGAAAAGAAAGAAAAGGGAGGTATTGGTTTAAAAGGTTTTTTAGACGGTTTTGTGAGTCAGATCGGTTCGGAATCATAAAAACAGTGTGTACGCGAAGGAGAAAAGTAGTTTTGAAGGCAAAAAAATGGAAAAATTGAATGTATCAGGAAAAGAAACAAAAGGGAGGTATTGGTTTAAAAGGTCTTTTAGACGGTTTTGCGAGTCAGATCGGTTCGGAATCATAAAAACAGTGTGTACGCGAAGGATGAAAGTAGTTTTGAGTACAAAAACGTGGAAAAAATGAATATATGAGGAAAAGAAACAAAAGAGAGGTATTGGTTTAAATGGTCTTTTAGACGGTTTTGTGAGTCTGATGAGTTCGGAATCATAAAAAAAGTGTGTAAGCGAAGGACGAAAGCTGTTTGGAGTGCAAAAACGTGGAAAAAATGAATGTATAAGGAAAAGAAACAAAAGGGAGGTATTGGTTTAAATGGTCTTTTAGACAATTTCGTTAGTCATATGTGTTCTGAATCATAAAAACAGTGTGTACGCGAAGGAGGAAGGTAGTTTTTGAGTACAAAAACATGGAAAAAATGAATGTATGAGGAAAAGAAACAAAAGGGAGGTATTGGTTTAAATGGTCTTTTAGACGGTTTTCTTAGTCAGATGTGTGCTGAATCATAAAAACAGTGTGTACGCGAATGAGGAAAGTAGTTTTGAGTACAAAAACGTGGAAAAAATGAATGTATAACGAAAAGAAACAAAAGGGAGGTATTGGTTTAAATGGTCTTTTAGACGGTTTCCTTAGTCATATGTGTTCTGAATCATAAAAACAGTGTGTACGCGAAGGAGGAAAGTAGTTTTTGAGTACAAAAACGTGGAGAAAATGAATGTATGAGGAAAAGAAACAAAAGGGAGGTATTGGTTTAAATGGTCTTTTAGACGGTTTTGTTATTCAGATGTGTTCTGAATCATAAAAACAGTGTGTACGCGAATGAGGAAAGTAGTTTTGAGTACAAAAACGTGGAAAAAATGAATGTATGAGGAAAAGAAACAAAAGGGAGTTATTGGTTTAAATGGTATTTTAGACGGTTTTGATGGGTCAGATGGGATCGGAATCATAAAAACAGTGTGTACGCGAAGGAGGAAAGTTATTTCGAGTGCAAAAACGTGGAAAAAATGAATGTATAAGGAAAAGAAACAAAAGGGAGGTATTGGATTAAATGGTCTTTTAGACGGTTTTGTGAGTCAGATCGGTTCGGAATCATAAAAACAGTGTGTACGCGAAGGAGGAAAGTATTTTTGAGTACAAAAACGTGGAAAAATTGAATGTATAAGGAAAAGAAACAAAAGGGAGGTATTGGTTTAAAAGGTCTTTTAGACGGTTTTGTGAGTCAGATCGGTTGGGAATCATAAAAACAGTGTGTACGCGAAGGAGAAAAGTAGTTTTGAGTACAAAAACGTGGAAAAAATGAAAGTATGAGGAAAAGAAACAAAAGGGAGGCATTGGTTTAGAAGGTCTTTTAGACGATTTTGTGAGTCAGATGTGCTCGGAATCATAAAAACATTGTGTACGCGATAGAGGAAAGTAGTTTTGAGTACAAAAACGTGTAAAAAATGAATGTATGAACAAAAGAAGAAAAAGGGAGGTATTGGTTTTAATGGTCTTTTAGACGGTTTTGTGAGTCAGATGGGATCGGAATCATAAAAACAGTGTGTACGCGAAAGAGGAAAGTTGTTTTGAGTGCAAAAACGTGGAAAAAATAAATGAATAAGCAAAAGAAACAAAAGGGAGTCATTGGTTTAAATGTTTTTTTAGACGGCTTTATTAGTCAGATGGGTTCGGAATCATAAAAACATTGTGTACGCGAAGGAAAAAAGTTATTTTGAGTGCAAAAAAGTGCAAAAATGAATGTATAAGGAAAAGAAACAAGAGGGAGGTATTGGTTTAAATGGTCTTTTAGACGGTTTTGTTAGTCATATGTGTTCTGAATCATAAAAACAGTGTGTACGCGAAGGAGGAAAGTTGTTTTGAGTGCAAAAACGTGGAAAAAATGAATGTATAAGGAAAAGAACCAAAAGGGAGGTATTGGTTTAAATGATCTTTTAGACGGTTTTGTTAGTCATATGTGTTCTGAATCATAAAAACAGTGTGTACGCGAAGGAAGAAAGTTGTTTTGAGTGCAAAAACGTGGAAAAATTGAATGTATAAGGAAAAGAAACAAAAGGGAGGTATTGGTTTAAAAGGTCTTTTAGACGGTTTTGCGAGTCAGATCGGTTCGGAATCATAAAAACAGTGTTTACGCGATGGAGGTAAGTATTTTTGAGTACAAAAACGTGGAAAAAATGAATGTATGAGGAAAAGAAACAAAAGGGAGGCTTTGGTTTAGAACGTCTTTTAGACGATTTTTTGAGTCAGATGGGCTTGAAATCATAAAAACAGTGTGTACGCGAAGGAGAAAATTTGTTTTGAGTGCAAAAACGCGGAAAAATTGAATGTATAAGGAAAAGAACCAAAAGGGAGGCTTTGGTTTAAAAGGTCTTTTAGACGGTTTTGTGAGTCAGATCGGTTCGGAATCATAAAAACAGTGTGTACGCGAAGGAGGAAAGTATTTTTGAGTACAAAAACGTGGAAAAAATGAATGTATGAGGAAAAGAAACAAAAGGGAGGCATTGGTTTAGAACGTCTTTTAGACGATTTTTTGGGTCAGATGGGCTCGGAATCATAAAAACAGTGTGTACGCGATAGAAGAAAGTAATTTTGAGTGCAAAAACGTGGAAAAAATGAATGTATAAGGGAAAAAAAAACAAAAGGGCGTTATTGGTTTAAATGGTCTTTCAGACGGTTTTGTGTCAGATCGGTTCGGAATCATAAAAACAGTGTGTACGCGAAGGAGAAAAGTATTTTTGAGTACAAAAACGTGGAAAAATTGAATGTATAAGGAAAAGAAACAAAAGGGAGGCTTTGGTTTAAAAGGTCTTTTAGACGGTTTTGTGAGTCAGATCGGTTCGGAATCATAAAAACAGTGTGTACGCGAAGGAGAAAAGTAGTTTTGAGTACAAAAACGTGGAAAAAATGAAAGTATGAGGGAAAGAAACAAAAGGGAGGCATTGGTTTAGAAGGTCTTTTAGACGATTTTGTGAGTCAGATGTGCTCGGAATCATAAAAACAGTGTGTACGCGATAGAGGAAAGTAGTTTTGAGTACAAAAACGTGTAAAAGATGAATGTATGAACAAAAGAAGAAAAAGGGAGGTATTGGTTTTAATGGTCTTTTAGACGGTTTTGTGAGTCAGATGGGATCGGAATCATAAAAACAGTGTGTACGCGAAGGAGGAAAGTTGTTTTGAGTGCAAAATCGTGGAAAAAATAAATGAATAAGCAAAAGAAACAAAAGGGAGTTATTGGTTTAAATGTTTTTTTAGACGGCTGTTTTAGTCAGATGGGTTCGGAATCATAAAAACATTGTGTACGCGAAGGAAGAAAGTTATTTTGAGTGCAAAAAAGTGCAAAAATGAATGTATAAGGAAAAGAAACAAGAGGGAGGTATTGGTTTAAATGGTCTTTTAGACGGTTTTGTTAGTCATATGTGTTCTGAATCATAAAAACAGTGTGTACGCGAAGGAGGAAAGTTGTTTTGAGTGCAAAAACGTGGAAAAAATGAATGTATAAGGAAAAGAACCAAAAGGGAGGTATTGGTTTAAATGATCTTTTAGGCGGTTTTGTTAGTCATATGTGTTCTGAATCATAAAAACAGTGTGTACGCGAAGGAGGAAAGTTGTTTTGAGTGCAAAAACGTGGAAAAATTGAATGTATAAGGAAAAGAAACAAAAGCGAGGCTTTGGTTTAAAAGGTCTTTTAGACGGTTTTGTGTCAGATCGGTTCGGAATCATAAAAACAGTATGTACGCGAAGGAGAAAAGTAGTTCTGAGTACAAAAACGTTGAAAAATGAATGTATGAGGAAAAGAAACAAAAGCGAGGCTTTGGTTTAAAAGGTCTTTTAGACGGTTTTGTGATCGGTTCGGAATCATAAAAACAGTGTGTACGCGAAGGAGGAAAGTATTTTTGAGTACAAAAACGTGGAAAAATTGAATGTATAAGGAAAAGAAACAAAAGGGAGGTATTGGTTTAAAAGGTCTTTTAGACGGTTTTGTGAGTCAGATCGGTTCGGAATCATAAAAACAGTGTGTACGCGAAGGAGAAAAGTAGTTTTGAGTACAAAAACGTGGAAAAAATGAAAGTATGAGGAAAAGAAACAAAAGGGAGGCATTGGTTTCTAAACCAATGCCTCCCTTTTGTTTAGACGATTTTGTGAGTCAGATGTGCTCGGAATCATAAAAACATTGTGTACGCGATAGAGGAAAGTGGTTTTGAGTACAAAAACGTGTAAAAAATGAATGTATGAACAAAAGAAGAAAAAGGGAGGTATTGGTTTTAATGGTCTTTTAGACGGTTTTGTGAGTCAGATGGGATCGGAATCATAAAAACAGTGTGTACGCGAAGGAGGAAAGTTGTTTTGAGTGCAAAAACGTGGAAAAAATAAATGAATAAGCAAAAGAAACAAAAGGGAGTTATTGGTTTAAATGGTTTTTTAGACGGCTTTATTAGTCAGATGGGTTCGGAATCATAAAAACATTGTGTACGCGAAGGAAGAAAGTTATTTTGAGTGCAAAAAAGTGCAAAAATGAATGTATAAGGAAAAGAAACAAGAGGGAGGTATTGGTTTAAATGGTCTTTTAGACGGTTTTGTTAGTCATATGTGTTCTGAATCATAAAAACAGTGTGTACGCGAAGGAGGAAAGTTGTTTTGAGTGCAAAAACGTGGAAAAAATGAATGTATAAGGAAAAGAACCAAAAGGGAGGTATTGGTTTAGAACGTCTTTTAGACGATTTTTTGAGTCAGATGGGCTCGGAATCATAAAAACAGTGTGTACGCGATAGAAGAAAGTAATTTTGAGTGCAAAAACGTGGAAAAAATGAATGTATAAGGGAAAAAAAACAAAAGGGCGTTATTGGTTTAAATGGTCTTTTAGACGGTTTTGTGTCAGATCGGTTCGGAATCATAAAAACAGTGTGTACGCGAAGGAGAAAAGTAGTTCTGAGTACAAAAACGTTGAAAAATGAATGTATGAGGAAAAGAAACAAAAGGGAGGCTTTGGTTTAAAAGGTCTTTTAGACGGTTTTGTGAGTCAGATCGGTTCGGAATCATAAAAACAGTGTGTACGCGAAGGAGGAAAGTATTTTTGAGTACAAAAACGTGGAAAAATTGAATGTATAAGGAAAAGAAACAAAAGGGAGGTATTGGTTTAAAAGGTCTTTTAGACGGTTTTGTGAGTCAGATCGGTTCGGAATCATAAAAACAGTGTGTACGCGAAGGAGAAAAGTAGTTTTGAGTACAAAAACGTGGAAAAAATGAAAGTATGAGGAAAAGAAACAAAAGGGAGGCATTGGTTTAGAAGGTCTTTTAGACGATTTTGTGAGTCAGATGTGCTCGGAATCATAAAAACAGTGTGTACGCGATAGAGGAAAGTAGTTTTGAGTACAAAAACGTGTAAAAAATGAATGTATGAACAAAAGAAGAAAAAGGGAGGTATTGGTTTTAATGGTCTTTTAGACGGTTTTGTGAGTCAGATGGGATCGGAATCATAAAAACAGTGTGTACGCGAAGGAGGAAAGTTGTTTTGAGTACAAAAACGTGTAAAAAATGAATGTATGAACAAAAGAAGAAAAAGGGAGGTATTGGTTTAAATGTTTTTTTAGACGGCTTTATTAGTCAGATGGGTTCGGAATCATAAAAACATTGTGTACGCGAAGGAAGAAAGTTATTTTGAGTGCAAAAAAGTGCAAAAATGAATGTATAAGGAAAAGAAACAAGAGGGAGGTATTGGTTTAAATGGTCTTTTAGACGGTTTTGTTAGTCATATGTGTTCTGAATCATAAAAACAGTGTGTACGCGAAGGAGGAAAGTTGTTTTGAGTGCAAAAACGTGGAAAAAATGAATGTATAAGGAAAAGAACCAAAAGGGAGGTATTGGTTTAAATGATCTTTTAGACGGTTTTGTTAGTCATATGTGTTCTGAATCATAAAAACAGTGTGTACGCGAAGGAGGAAAGTTGTTTTGAGTGCAAAAACGTGGAAAAATTGAATGTATAAGGAAAAGAAACAAAAGGGAGGTATTGGTTTAAAAGGTCTTTTAGACGGTTTTGCGAGTCAGATCGGTTCGGAATCATAAAAACAGTGTGTACGCGAAGGAGGTAAGTATTTTTGAGTACAAAAACGTGGAAAAAATGAATGTATGAGGAAAAGAAACAAAAGGGAGGCATTGGTTTAGAACGTCTTTTAGACGATTTTTTGAGTCAGATGGGCTTGAAATCATAAAAACAGTGTGTACGCGAAGGAGAAAATTTGTTTTGAGTGCAAAAACGCGGAAAAATTGAATGTATAAGGAAAAGAACCAAAAGGGAGGCTTTGGTTTAAAAGGTCTTTTAGACGGTTTTGTGAGTCAGATCGGTTCGGAATCATAAAAACAGTGTGTACGCGAAGGAGGAAAGTATTTTTGAGTACAAAAACGTGGAAAAAATGAATGTATGAGGAAAAGAAACAAAAGGGAGGCATTGGTTTAGAACGTCTTTTAGACGATTTTTTGAGTCAGATGGGCTCGGAATCATAAAAACAGTGTGTACGCGATAGAAGAAAGTAATTTTGAGTGCAAAAACGTGGAAAAAATGAATGTATAAGGGAAAAAAAAACAAAAGGGCGTTATTGGTTTAAATGGTCTTTTAGACGGTTTTGTGTCAGATCGGTTCGGAATCATAAAAACAGTGTGTACGCGAAGGAGAAAAGTAGTTCTGAGTACAAAACGTTGAAAAATGAATGTATGAGGAAAAGAAACAAAAGGGAGGCTTTGGTTTAAAAGGTCTTTTAGACGGTTTTGTGAGTCAGATCGGTTCGGAATCATAAAAACAGTGTGTACGCGAAGGAGGAAAGTATTTTTGAGTACAAAAACGTGGAAAAATTGAATGTATAAGGAAAAGAAACAAAAGGGAGGTATTGGTTTAAAAGGTCTTTTAGACGGTTTTGTGAGTCAGATCGGTTCGGAATCATAAAAACAGTGTGTACGCGAAGGAGAAAAGTAGTTTTGAGTACAAAAACGTGGAAAAAATGAAAGTATGAGGAAAAGAAACAAAAGGGAGGCATTGGTTTAGATGGTCTTTTAGACGATTTTGTGAGTCAGATGTGCTCGGAATCATAAAAACAGTGTGTACGCGATAGAGGAAAGTAGTTTTGAGTACAAAAACGTGTAAAAAATGAATGTATGAACAAAAGAAGAAAAAGGGAGGTATTGGTTTTAATGGTCTTTTAGACGATTTTGTGAGTCAGATGTGCTCGGAATCATAAAAACAGTGTGTACGCGATAGAGGAAAGTAGTTTTGAGTACAAAAACGTGTAAAAAATGAATGTATGAACAAAAGAAGAAAAAGGGAGGTATTGGTTTTAATGGTCTTTTAGACGGTTTTGTGAGTCAGATCGGTTCGGAATCATAAAAACAGTGTGTACGCGAAGAAGGAAAGTATTTTTGAGTACAAAAACGTGGAAAAAATGAATGTATGAGGAAAAGAAACAAAAGGGAGGCATTGGTTTAGAACGTCTTTTAGACGATTTTTTGAGTCAGATGGGCTCGGAATCATAAAAACAGTGTGTACGCGATAGAAGAAAGTAATTTTGAGTGCAAAAACGTGGAAAAAATGAATGTATAAGGGGAAAAAAAACAAAAGGGCGTTATTGGTTTAAATGGTCTTTTAGACGGTTTTGTGTCAGATCGGTTCGGAATCATAAAAACAGTGTGTACGCGAAGGAGAAAAGTAGTTCTGAGTACAAAAACGTTGAAAAATGAATGTATGAGGAAAAGAAACAAAAGGGAGGCTTTGGTTTAAAAGGTCTTTTAGACGGTTTTGTGAGTCAGATCGGTTCGGAATCATAAAAACAGTGTGTACGCGAAGGAGGAAAGTATTTTTGAGTACAAAAACGTGGAAAAATTGAATGTATAAGGAAAAGAAACAAAAGGGAGGTATTGGTTTAAAAGGTCTTTTAGACGATTTTGTGAGATGTGCTCGGAATCATAAAAACAGTGTGTACGCGATAGAGGAAAGTAGTTTTGAGTACAAAAACGTGTAAAAAATGAATGTATGAACAAAAGAAGAAAAAGGGAGGTATTGGTTTTAATGGTCTTTTAGACGGTTTTGTGAGTCAGATGGGATCGGAATCATAAAAACATTGTGTACGCGAAGGAAGAAAGTTATTTTGAGTGCAAAAACGTGGAAAAAATAAATGAATAAGCAAAAGAAACAAAAGGGAGTTATTGGTTTAAATGTTTTTTTAGACGGCTTTATTAGTCAGATGGGTTCGGAATCATAAAAACATTGTGTACGCGAAGGAAGAAAGTTATTTTGAGTGCAAAAAAGTGCAAAAATGAATGTATAAGGAAAAGAAACAAGAGGGAGGTATTGGTTTAAATGGTCTTTTAGACGGTTTTGTTAGTCATATGTGTTCTGAATCATAAAAACAGTGTGTACGCGAAGGAGGAAAGTTGTTTTGAGTGCAAAAACGTGGAAAAAATGAATGTATAAGGAAAAGAAACAAAAGGGAGGTATTGGTTTAAAAGGTCTTTTAGACGGTTTTGCGAGTCAGATCGGTTCGGAATCATAAAAACAGTGTGTACGCGAAGGAGGTAAGTATTTTTGAGTACAAAAACGTGGAAAAAATGAATGTTTGAGGAAAAGAAACAAAAGTGAGGCATTGGTTTAGAACGTCTTTTAGACGATTTTTTGAGTCAGATGGGCTTGAAATCATAAAAACAGTGTGTACGCGAAGGAGAAAATTTGTTTTGAGTGCAAAAACGCGGAAAAATTGAATGTATAAGGAAAAGAACCAAAAGGGAGGCTTTGGTTTAAAAGGTCTTTTAGACGGTTTCGTTAGTCAGATGGGATCGGAATCATAAAAACAGTGTGTACGCGAATTAGGAAAATTGTTTTGAGTGCAAAAACGTGAAAAAAATGAATGTATAAGGAAAAGAAACAAAAGGGAGGTATTGGTTTTGAAGGTCTTTTAGACGGTTTTGTGTCAGATCGGTTCGGAATCATAAAAACAGTGTGTACGCGAAGAAGGAAAGTATTTTTGAGTACAAAAACGTGGAAAAAATGAATGTATGAGGAAAAGAAACAAAAGGGAGGCATTGGTTTAGAACGTCTTTTAGACGATTTTTTGAGTCAGATGGGCTCGGAATCATAAAAACAGTGTGTACGCGATAGAAGAAAGTAATTTTGAGTGCAAAAACGTGGAAAAAATGAATGTATAAGGGGAAAAAAAACAAAAGGGCGTTATTGGTTTAAATGGTCTTTTAGACGGTTTTGTGTCAGATCGGTTCGGAATCATAAAAACAGTGTGTACGCGAAGGAGAAAAGTAGTTCTGAGTACAAAAACGTTGAAAAATGAATGTATGAGGAAAAGAAACAAAAGGGAGGCTTTGGTTTAAAAGGTCTTTTAGACGGTTTTGTGAGTCAGATCGGTTCGGAATCATAAAAACAGTGTGTACGCGAAGGAGGAAAGTATTTTTGAGTACAAAAACGTGGAAAAATTGAATGTATAAGGAAAAGAAACAAAAGGGAGGTATTGGTTTAAAAGGTCTTTTAGACGATTTTGAGTGTCAGATGTGCTCGGAATCATAAAAACAGTGTGTACGCGATAGAGGAAAGTAGTTTTGAGTACAAAAACGTGTAAAAAATGAATGTATGAACAAAAGAAGAAAAAGGGAGGTATTGGTTTTAATGGTCTTTTAGACGGTTTTGTGAGTCAGATGGGATCGGAATCATAAAAACATTGTGTACGCGAAGGAAGAAAGTTATTTTGAGTGCAAAAACGTGGAAAAAATAAATGAATAAGCAAAAGAAACAAAAGGGAGTTATTGGTTTAAATGTTTTTTTAGACGGCTTTATTAGTCAGATGGGTTCGGAATCATAAAAACATTGTGTACGCGAAGGAAGAAAGTTATTTTGAGTGCAAAAAAGTGCAAAAATGAATGTATAAGGAAAAGAAACAAGAGGGAGGTATTGGTTTAAATGGCCTTTTTAACGATTTTGTGAGTCATATGGGTTCGGAATCATAAAAAGAGTGTGTACACGAATGAGTAAAGTTGTTTTGAGTGCAAAAACGTGGGAAAAATGAATGCATAAGGAAAAGAAACAAAAGGGCGGTATTGGTTTAAATGGCCTTTTTAACTATTTCGTGAGTCAGATGGGTTCGGAATCATCAAAAAAGTGCGTACGCGAAGGAGGAAAGTTGTTTTGAGTGCAAAAACGTGGAAAAAATGAATGTATAAGGAAAAGAAACATAAGGGCGGTATTGGTTTAAATGGCCTTTTAGACGGTTTTGTGAGTCAGGTGGGTTCGGAATCTTAAAATCAGTGTGTACGCGAAGGAGAAAAGTTGTTTTGAGTACAAAAACGTGGAAAAAATGAATGTATAAGGAAAAGAAACATAAGGGCGGTATTGGTTTAAATGGCTTTTTAGACAGTTTTGTGAGTCAGATGGGTTCGGAATCTTAAAAGCAGTGTGCACGCGAAGGAGGAAAGTTGTCTTGAGTCCAAAAACGTGAAAAAAATGAATGTATAAGGAAAAGAAACAAAAGGGCGGTATTGGTTTAAATGGCCTTTTTAACTATTTCGTGAGTCAGATGGGTTCGGAATCATCAAAAAAGTGCGTACGCGAAGGAGGAAAGTTGTTTTGAGTGCAAAAACGTGAAAAAAATGAATGTATAAAGAAAAGAAGCAAAAGGGAGGTATTGGTTTAAATGGTCTTATAGACGATTTTGTGAGTCATATGGGTTCGGAATCATAAAAAAAGTGTGTACGCGAAGGAGTAAAGTTGTTTTGAGTGCAAAAACGTGAAAAAAATGAATGTATAAGGAAAAGAAACAAAAGGGAGGTATTGGTTTAAATGGTCTTTTAGGCGATTTTGTGAGTCAGATGGGTTCGGAATCATAAAAACAGTGTGTACGCGAAGGAGGAAAGTTGTCTTGAGTGCAAAAACGTAAGAAAAATGAATGAATAAGGAAAAGAAACAAAAGGGCAACAAATTGGTTTAAATGGCCTTTTTAACGATTTTGTGAGTCATATGGGTTCGGAATCATAAAAAAAGTGTGTACACGAATGAGTAAAGTTGTTTTAAGTGCAAAAACGTGGGAAAAATGAATGCATAAGGAAAAGAAACAAAAGGGTGGTATTGGATTAAAATGGCCTTTTTAACGATTTTGTGAGTCAGATGGGTTCCGAATCATAAAAAGAGTGTGTACACGAAGGAGGAAAGATGTCTTGAATTCAAAAACGTAAGAAAAATGAATACATAAGGAAAAGAAACAAAAGGGCGGACTTGGTTTAAATGGTCTTTTGGACGGTTTTTTTAGTCAGATGGGTTCGGAATCTTAAAAGCAGTGTGTACGCGAAGGAGAAAAGTTGATTCGAGTGCAAAAACGTGAAAAAAATGAATGCATAAGGAAAAGAAACAAAAGGGCGGTATTGGTTTAAATGGCTTTTTAGACAGTTTTGTGAGTCAGATGGGTTCGGAATCTTAAAAGCAGTGTGTACCCGAAGGAGGAAAGTTGATTCGAGTGCAAAAACGTGAAAAAAATGAATGCATAAGGAAAAGAAACAAAAGGGCGGTATTGGTTTAAATGTCTTTTTAGACAGTTTTGTGAGTCAGATGGGTTCGGAATCTTAAAAACAGTGTGTACGAGAAGGAGGAAAGTTGGAAAAACGTGGAAAAAGTGAATGTATAAGGAAAAGAAACAAAAGGGCGGTATTGGTTTAAATGGCCTTTTTAACGATTTTGTGAGTCAGATGGGTTCGAAATCATAAAAACAGTGTGTACGCGAAGGAGGAAAGTTGTCTTGAGTGCAAAAACGTGAAAAAAATGAATGCATAAGGAAAAGAAACAAAAGGGCGGTATTGGTTTAAATGGCTTTTTAGACAGTTTTGTGAGTCAGATGGGTTCGGAATCTTAAAAGCAGTGTGTACGCGAAGGAGGAAAGTTGTCTTGAGTGCAAAAACGTAAGAAAAATGAATGCATAAGGAAAAGAAACAAAAGGGCGGAATTGGTTTAAATGGTCTTTTAGGCGATTTTGTGAGTCAGATGGGTTCGGAATCATAAAAACAGTGTGTACGCGAAGGAGGAAAGTTGTCTTGAGTGCAAAAACGTAAGAAAAATGAATGTATAAGGAAAAGAAATCAAAGGGCGGCATTGGATTAAATGGCCTTTTTAACGATTTTGTGAGTCATATGGGTTCGGAATGAGTGTACGCGAAGGAGGAAAGTTGTTTTGAGTGCAAAAACGTGGAAAAAATGAATATATATGAAAAAGAAACAAAAGGGCGGTATTGGTTTAAATGGCCTTTTTAGACAGTTTTGTGAGTCAGATGGGTTCGGAATCTTAAAAACAGTGTGTACGAGAAGGAGGAAAGTTGGAAAAATGTGGAAAAAGTGAATGTATAAGGAAAAGAAACAAAAGGGCGGTATTGGTTTAAATGGCCTTTTTAACGATTTTGTGAGTCATATGGGTTCGGAATCATAAAAATAGTGTGTACACGAAGGAGGAAAGTTGTTTTGAGTGCAAAAACGTGGAAAAAATGAATGTATATGAAAAAGAAACAAAAGGGCGGTATTGGTTTAAATGGTCTTTTAGGCGATTTTGTGAGTCAGATGGGTTCGGAATCATAAAAACAGTGTGTATGCGAAGGAGGAAAGTTGTCTTGAGTGCAAAAACGTAAGAAAAATGAATGCATAAGGAAAAGAAACAAAAGGGCGGTATTGGTTTAAATGGCTTTTTGGACAGTTTTGTGAGTCAGATGGGTTCGGAATCTTAAAAACAGTGTGTACGCGAAGGAGGAAAGTTTTCTAGAGTGCAAAAACGTAAGAAAAATGAATCATAAAAACAGTGTGTACGCGAAGGAGGGAAGTTGTCCTGAGTGCAAAAACGTAAGAAAATGAATGTATAAGGAAAAGAAACGAAAGGGCGTTATTGGTTTAAATGGCTTTTTAGACAGTTTTGTGAGTCAGATGGGTTCGGAATCTTAAAAACAGTGTGCACGCGAAGGAAGAAAGTTGTCTTGAGTCCAAAAACGTGAAAAAAATGAATGTATAAGGAAAAGAAACAAAAGGGCGGTATTGGTTTAAATGGCCTTTTTAACTATTTCGTGAGTCAGATGGGTTCAGAATCATCAAAAAAGTGCGTACGCGAAGGAGGAAAGTTGTTTTGAGTGCAAAAACGTGAAAAAAATGAATGTATAAAGAAAAGAAGCAAAAGGGAGGTATTGGTTTAAATGGTCTTATAGACGATTTTTTGAGTCAGATGTGCTCGGAATCATAAAAACAGTGTGTACGCGATAGAGGAAAGTAGTTTTGAGGACAAAAACGTGGAAAAAATGAATGTATAACGAAAAGAAACAAAAGGGAGGTATTGGTTTAAATGGTCTTTTAGACGGTTTCGTTAGTCATATGTGTTCTGAATCATAAAAACAGTGTGTACGCGAAGGAGGAAGGTAGTTTTTGAGTACAAAAACATGGAAAAAATGAATGTATAACGAAAAGGAACAAAAGGGAGGTATTGGTTTAAATGGTCTTTTAGACGGTTTCGTTAGTCAGATGGGATCGGAATCATAAAAACAGTGTGTACTCGAATTAGGAAAATTGTTTTGAGTGCAAAAACGTGAAAAAAATGAATGTATAAGGAAAAGAAACAAAAGGGAGGTATTGGTTTTAAAGGTCTTTTAGACAGTTTTGTGAGTCAGATCGGTTCGGAATCATAAAAACAGTGTGTACGCGAAGGAGGAATGTAGTTTTGAGTACAAAAACGTGGAAAAAATGAATGTATAACGAAAAGAAACAAAAGGGAGGTATTGGTTTAAATGGTTTTTTTAGACGGTTTTGTGAGTCAGATGGGATCGGAATCATAAAAACAGTGTGTACGCGAAGGAGAAAAGTTGTTTTGAGTGCAAAAACGTGAAAAAAATGAATGTATAAGGAAAAGAAAGAAAAGGGAGGTATTGGTTTAAAAGGTTTTTTAGACGGTTTTGTGAGTCAGATCGGTTCGGAATCATAAAAACAGTGTGTACGCGAAGGAGAAAAGTAGTTTTGAAGGCAAAAAAATGGAAAAATTGAATGTATCAGGAAAAGAAACAAAAGGGAGGTATTGGTTTAAAAGGTCTTTTAGACGGTTTTGCGAGTCAGATCGGTTCGGAATCATAAAAACAGTGTGTACGCGAAGGATGAAAGTAGTTTTGAGTACAAAAACGTGGAAAAAATGAATATATGAGGAAAAGAAACAAAAGAGAGGTATTGGTTTAAATGGTCTTTTAGACGGTTTTGTGAGTCTGATGAGTTCGGAATCATAAAAAAAGTGTGTAAGCGAAGGACGAAAGCTGTTTGGAGTGCAAAAACGTGGAAAAAATGAATGTATAAGGAAAAGAAACAAAAGGGAGGTATTGGTTTAAATGGTCTTTTAGACAATTTCGTTAGTCATATGTGTTCTGAATCATAAAAACAGTGTGTACGCGAAGGAGGAAGGTAGTTTTTGAGTACAAAAACATGGAAAAAATGAATGTATGAGGAAAAGAAACAAAAGGGAGGTATTGGTTTAAATGGTCTTTTAGACGGTTTTCTTAGTCAGATGTGTGCTGAATCATAAAAACAGTGTGTACGCGAATGAGGAAAGTAGTTTTGAGTACAAAAACGTGGAAAAAATGAATGTATAACGAAAAGAAACAAAAGGGAGGTATTGGTTTAAATGGTCTTTTAGACGGTTTCCTTAGTCATATGTGTTCTGAATCATAAAAACAGTGTGTACGCGAAGGAGAAAAGTAGTTTTTGAGTACAAAAACGTGGAGAAAATGAATGTATGAGGAAAAGAAACAAAAGGGAGGTATTGGTTTAAATGGTCTTTTAGACGGTTTTGTTATTCAGATGTGTTCTGAATCATAAAAACAGTGTGTACGCGAATGAGGAAAGTAGTTTTGAGTACAAAAACGTGGAAAAAATGAATGTATGAGGAAAAGAAACAAAAGGGAGTTATTGGTTTAAATGGTATTTTAGACGGTTTTGATGGGTCAGATGGGATCGGAATCATAAAAACAGTGTGTACGCGAAGGAGGAAAGTTATTTCGAGTGCAAAAACGTGGAAAAAATGAATGTATAAGGAAAAGAAACAAAAGGGAGGTATTGGATTAAATGGTCTTTTAGACGGTTTTGTGAGTCAGATCGGTTCGGAATCATAAAAACAGTGTGTACGCGAAGGAGGAAAGTATTTTTGAGTACAAAAACGTGGAAAAATTGAATGTATAAGGAAAAGAAACAAAAGGGAGGTATTGGTTTAAAAGGTCTTTTAGACGGTTTTGTGAGTCAGATCGGTTGGGAATCATAAAAACAGTGTGTACGCGAAGGAGAAAAGTAGTTTTGAGTACAAAAACGTGGAAAAAATGAAAGTATGAGGAAAAGAAACAAAAGGGAGGCATTGGTTTAGAAGGTCTTTTAGACGATTTTGTGAGTCAGATGTGCTCGGAATCATAAAAACATTGTGTACGCGATAGAGGAAAGTAGTTTTGAGTACAAAAACGTGTAAAAAATGAATGTATGAACAAAAGAAGAAAAAGGGAGGTATTGGTTTTAATGGTCTTTTAGACGGTTTTGTGAGTCAGATGGGATCGGAATCATAAAAACAGTGTGTACGCGAAAGAGGAAAGTTGTTTTGAGTGCAAAAACGTGGAAAAAATAAATGAATAAGCAAAAGAAACAAAAGGGAGTCATTGGTTTAAATGTTTTTTTAGACGGCTTTATTAGTCAGATGGGTTCGGAATCATAAAAACATTGTGTACGCGAAGGAAAAAAGTTATTTTGAGTGCAAAAAAGTGCAAAAATGAATGTATAAGGAAAAGAAACAAGAGGGAGGTATTGGTTTAAATGGTCTTTTAGACGGTTTTGTTAGTCATATGTGTTCTGAATCATAAAAACAGTGTGTACGCGAAGGAGGAAAGTTGTTTTGAGTGCAAAAACGTGGAAAAAATGAATGTATAAGGAAAAGAACCAAAAGGGAGGTATTGGTTTAAATGATCTTTTAGACGGTTTTGTTAGTCATATGTGTTCTGAATCATAAAAACAGTGTGTACGCGAAGGAAGAAAGTTGTTTTGAGTGCAAAAACGTGGAAAAATTGAATGTATAAGGAAAAGAAACAAAAGGGAGGTATTGGTTTAAAAGGTCTTTTAGACGGTTTTGCGAGTCAGATCGGTTCGGAATCATAAAAACAGTGTTTACGCGATGGAGGTAAGTATTTTTGAGTACAAAAACGTGGAAAAAATGAATGTATGAGGAAAAGAAACAAAAGGGAGGCTTTGGTTTAGAACGTCTTTTAGACGATTTTTTGAGTCAGATGGGCTTGAAATCATAAAAACAGTGTGTACGCGAAGGAGAAAATTTGTTTTGAGTGCAAAAACGCGGAAAAATTGAATGTATAAGGAAAAGAACCAAAAGGGAGGCTTTGGTTTAAAAGGTCTTTTAGACGGTTTTGTGAGTCAGATCGGTTCGGAATCATAAAAACAGTGTGTACGCGAAGGAGGAAAGTATTTTTGAGTACAAAAACGTGGAAAAAATGAATGTATGAGGAAAAGAAACAAAAGGGAGGCATTGGTTTAGAACGTCTTTTAGACGATTTTTTGGGTCAGATGGGCTCGGAATCATAAAAACAGTGTGTACGCGATAGAAGAAAGTAATTTTGAGTGCAAAAACGTGGAAAAAATGAATGTATAAGGGAAAAAAAAACAAAAGGGCGTTATTGGTTTAAATGGTCTTTCAGACGGTTTTGTGTCAGATCGGTTCGGAATCATAAAAACAGTGTGTACGCGAAGGAGAAAAGTATTTTTGAGTACAAAAACGTGGAAAAATTGAATGTATAAGGAAAAGAAACAAAAGGGAGGCTTTGGTTTAAAAGGTCTTTTAGACGGTTTTGTGAGTCAGATCGGTTCGGAATCATAAAAACAGTGTGTACGCGAAGGAGGAAAGTATTTTTGAGTACAAAAACGTGGAAAAAATGAATGTATGAGGAAAAGAAACAAAAGGGAGGCATTGGTTTAGAACGTCTTTTAGACGATTTTTTGAGTCAGATGGGCTCGGAATCATAAAAACAGTGTGTACGCGATAGAAGAAAGTAATTTTGAGTGCAAAAACGTGGAAAAAATAAATGTATAAGGGAAAAAAAAACAAAAGGGCGTTATTGGTTTAAATGGCCTTTCAGACGGTTTTGTGTCAGATCGGTTCGGAATCATAAAAACAGTGTGTACGCGAAGGAGAAAAGTAGTTCTGAGTACAAAAACGTTGAAAAATGAATGTATGAGGAAAAGAAACAAAAGGGAGGCTTTGGTTTAAAAGGTCTTTTAGACGGTTTTGTGAGTCAGATCGGTTCGGAATCATAAAAACAGTGTATACGCGAAGGAGGAAAGTATTTTTGAGTACAGAAACGTGGAAAAATTGAATGTATAAGGAAAAGAAACAAAAGGGAGGTATTGGTTTAAAAGGTCTTTTAGACGGTTTTGTGAGTCAGATCGGTTCGGAATCATAAAAACAGTGTGTACGCGAAGGAGAAAAGTAGTTTTGAGTACAAAAACGTGGAAAAAATGAAAGTATGAGGGAAAGAAACAAAAGGGAGGCATTGGTTTAGAAGGTCTTTTAGACGATTTTGTGAGTCAGATGTGCTCGGAATCATAAAAACAGTGTGTACGCGATAGAGGAAAGTAGTTTTGAGTACAAAAACGTGTAAAAAATGAATGTATGAACAAAAGAAGAAAAAGGGAGGTATTGGTTTTAATGGTCTTTTAGACGGTTTTGTGAGTCAGATGGGATCGGAATCATAAAAACAGTGTGTACGCGAAGGAGGAAAGTTGTTTTGAGTGCAAAAACGTGGAAAAAATAAATGAATAAGCAAAAGAAACAAAAGGGAGTTATTGGTTTAAATGTTTTTTTAGACGGCTGTTTTAGTCAGATGGGTTCGGAATCATAAAAACATTGTGTACGCGAAGGAAGAAAGTTATTTTGAGTGCAAAAAAGTGCAAAAATGAATGTATAAGGAAAAGAAACAAGAGGGAGGTATTGGTTTAAATGGTCTTTTAGACGGTTTTGTTAGTCATATGTGTTCTGAATCATAAAAACAGTGTGTACGCGAAGGAGGAAAGTTGTTTTGAGTGCAAAAACGTGGAAAAAATGAATGTATAAGGAAAAGAACCAAAAGGGAGGTATTGGTTTAAATGATCTTTTAGGCGGTTTTGTTAGTCATATGTGTTCTGAATCATAAAAACAGTGTGTACGCGAAGGAGGAAAGTTGTTTTGAGTGCAAAAACGTGGAAAAATTGAATGTATAAGGAAAAGAAACAAAAGCGAGGCTTTGGTTTAAAAGGTCTTTTAGACGGTTTTGTGTCAGATCGGTTCGGAATCATAAAAACAGTATGTACGCGAAGGAGAAAAGTAGTTCTGAGTACAAAAACGTTGAAAAATGAATGTATGAGGAAAAGAAACAAAAGCGAGGCTTTGGTTTAAAAGGTCTTTTAGACGGTTTTGTGATCGGTTCGGAATCATAAAAACAGTGTGTACGCGAAGGAGGAAAGTATTTTTGAGTACAAAAACGTGGAAAAATTGAATGTATAAGGAAAAGAAACAAAAGGGAGGTATTGGTTTAAAAGGTCTTTTAGACGGTTTTGTGAGTCAGATCGGTTCGGAATCATAAAAACAGTGTGTACGCGAAGGAGAAAAGTAGTTTTGAGTACAAAAACGTGGAAAAAATGAAAGTATGAGGAAAAGAAACAAAAGGGAGGCATTGGTTTCTAAACCAATGCCTCCCTTTTGTTTAGACGATTTTGTGAGTCAGATGTGCTCGGAATCATAAAAACATTGTGTACGCGATAGAGGAAAGTGGTTTTGAGTACAAAAACGTGTAAAAAATGAATGTATGAACAAAAGAAGAAAAAGGGAGGTATTGGTTTTAATGGTCTTTTAGACGGTTTTGTGAGTCAGATGGGATCGGAATCATAAAAACAGTGTGTACGCGAAGGAGGAAAGTTGTTTTGAGTGCAAAAACGTGGAAAAAATAAATGAATAAGCAAAAGAAACAAAAGGGAGTTATTGGTTTAAATGGTTTTTTAGACGGCTTTATTAGTCAGATGGGTTCGGAATCATAAAAACATTGTGTACGCGAAGGAAGAAAGTTATTTTGAGTGCAAAAAAGTGCAAAAATGAATGTATAAGGAAAAGAAACAAGAGGGAGGTATTGGTTTAAATGGTCTTTTAGACGGTTTTGTTAGTCATATGTGTTCTGAATCATAAAAACAGTGTGTACGCGAAGGAGGAAAGTTGTTTTGAGTGCAAAAACGTGGAAAAAATGAATGTATAAGGAAAAGAACCAAAAGGGAGGTATTGGTTTAAATGATCTTTTAGACGGTTTTGTTAGTCATATGTGTTCTGAATCATAAAAACAGTGTGTACGCGAAGGAGGAAAGTTGTTTTGAGTGCAAAAACGTGGAAAAATTGAATGTATAAAGAAACAAAAGGGAGGTATTGGTTTAAAAGGTCTTTTAGACGGTTTTGTGAGTCAGATCGGTTCGGAATCATAAAAACAGTGTGTACGCGAAGGAGAAAAGTAGTTTTGAATGCAAAAAAATGGAAAAATTGGATGTATAAGGAAAAGAAACAAAAGGGAGGTATTGGTTTAAAAGGTCTTTTAGACGGTTTTGCGAGTCAGATCGGTTCGAAATCATAAAAACAGTGTGTACGCGAAGGAGGAAAGTATTTTTGAGTACAAAAACGTGGAAAAAATGAATGTATGAGGAAAAGAAACAAAAGGGAGGCATTGGTTTAGAACGTCTTTTAGACGATTTTTTGAGTCAGATGGGCTCGGAATCATAAAAACAGTGTGTACGCGATAGAAGAAAGTAATTTTGAGTGCAAAAACGTGGAAAAAATGAATGTATAAGGGAAAAAAACAAAAGGGCGTTATTGGTTTAAATGGAGTGCAAAAACGTGGAAAAAATGAATGTATAAGGGAAAAAAACAAAAGGGCGTTATTGGTTTAAATGGTCTTTTAGACGGTTTTGTGAGTCAGATGGGCTTGAAATCATAAAAACAGTGTGTACGCGAAGGAGAAAATTTGTTTTGAGTGCAAAAACGCGGAAAAATTGAATGTATAAGGAAAAGAACCAAAAGGGAGGTATTTGTTTAAAAGGTCTTTTAGACGGTTTTGTGTCAGATCGGTTCGGAATCATAAAAACAGTGTGTACGCGGAGGAAAGTAGTTTTGAGTACAAAAACGTGGAAAAAATGAATGTATGAGGAAAAGAAACAAAAGGGAGGCATTGGTTTAGAAGGTCTTTTAGACGATTTTGTGAGTCAGATGTGCTCGGAATCATAAAAACAGTGTGTACGCGAAGGAGGAAAGTTGTTTTGAGTGCAAAAACGTGGAAAAAATGAATGTATAAGGAAAAGAACCAAAAGGGAGGTATTGGTTTAAATGGTCTTTTAGACGGTTTTGTTAGTCATATGTGTTCTAAATCATAAAAACAGTGTGTACGCGGAGGAAAGTAGTTTTGAGTACAAAAACGTGGAAAAAATGAATGTACGAGTAAAGGAACAAAAGGGTGGTATTGGTTTAAATGGTCTTTTAGACGGTTTTCTTAGTCAGATGTGTGCTGAATCATAAAAACAGTGTGTACGCGAATGAGGAAAGTAGTTTTGAGTACAAAAACGTGGAAAAAATGAATGTATAACGAAAAGAAACAAAAGGGAGGTATTGGTTTAAATGGTCTTTTAGACGGTTTCGTTAGTCATATGTGTTCTGAATCATAAAAACAGTGTGTACGCGAAGGAGGAAAGTAGTTTTTGAGTACAAAAACGTGGAGAAAATGAATGTATGAGGAAAAGAAACAAAAGGGAGGTACTGGTTTAAATGGGCTTTTAGACGGTTTTGTTTTTCAGATGTGTTCTGAATCATAAAAACAGTGTGTACGCGAATGAGGAAAGTAGTTTTGAGTACAAAAACGTGGAAAAAATGAATGTATGAGGAAAAGAAACAAAAGGGAGTTATTGGTTTAAATGGTATTTTAGACGGTTTTGATGGGTCAGATGGGATCGGAATCATAAAAACAGTGTGTACGCGAAGGAGGAAAGTTATTTCGAGTGCAAAAACGTGGAAAAAATGAATGTACGAGTAAAGGAACAAAAGGGAGGTTTAAATGGTCTTTTAGACGGTTTTGTGAGTCAGATGGGATCGGAATCATAAAAACAGTGTGTACGCGTAGGAGGAAAGTATTTTTGAGTGCAAAAAAAAAAGGAAAAATTGAATGTATAAGGAAAAGAAACAAAAGGGAGGTATTGGTTTAAAAGGTCTTTTAGACGGTTTTGTGAGTCAGATCGGTTCGGAATCATAAAAACAGTGTGTACGCGAAGGAGAAAAGTAGTTTTGAGTACAAAAACGTGGAAAAAATGAAAGTATGAGGAAAAGAAACAAAAGGGAGGCATTGGTTTAGAAGGTCTTTTAGACGATTTTGTGAGTCAGATGTGCTCGGAATCATAAAAACAGTGTGTACGCGATAGAGGAAAGTAGTTTTGAGTACAAAAACGTGTAAAAAATGAATGTATGAACAAAAGAAGAAAAAGGGAGGTATTGGTTTTAATGGTCTTTTAGACGGTTTTGTGAGTCAGATGGGATCGGAATCATAAAAACAGTGTGTACGCGAAGGAGGAAAGTTGTTTTGAGTGCAAAAACGTGGAAAAAATAAATGAATAAGCAAAAGAAACAAAAGGGAGTTATTGGTTTAAATGGTTTTTTAGACGGCTTTATTAGTCAGATGGGTTCGGAATCATAAAAACATTGTGTACGCGAAGGAAGAAAGTTGTTTTGAGGGCAAAAATGTGCAAAAATGAATGTATAAGGAAAAGAAACAAAAGGGAGTTATTGGTTTAAATGGTATTTTAGACGGTTTTGATGGGTCAGATGGGATCGGAATCATAAAAACAGTGTGTACGCGAAGGAGGAAAGTTGTTTCGAATGCAAAAACGTGGAAAAAATGAATGTATAAGGAAAAGAAACAAAAGGGAGGTATTGGATTAAATGGTCTTTTAGACGGTTTTGTTAGTCATATGTGTTCTGAATCATAAAAACAGTGTGTACGCGAAGGAGGAAAGTTGTTTTGAGTGCAAAAACGTGGAAAAATGAATGTATAAGGAAAAGCACCAAAAGGGAGGTATTGGTTTAAATGGTCTTTTAGACGGTTTTGTTAGTCATATGTGTTCTGAATCATAAAAACAGTGTGTACGCGGAGGAAAGTAGTTTTGAGTACAAAAACGTGGAAAAAATGAATGTACGAGTAAAGGAACAAAAGGGTGGTATTGGTTTAAATGGTCTTTTAGACGGTTTTGTGAGTCAGATGGTATCGGAATCATAAAAACAGTGTGTACGCGTAGGAGGAAAGTTGTTTTGAGTGCAAAAAAAAAGGAAAAATTGAATGTATAAGGAAAAGAAACAAAAGGGAGGTATTGGTAAAAAGGTCTTTTAGACGATTTTGTGAGTCAGATCGGTTCGGAATCATAAAAACAGTGTGTACGCGAAGGAGAAATGTAGTTTTGAATGCAAAAAAATGGAAAAATTGAATGTATAAGGAAAAGAAACAAAAGGGAGGTATTGGTTTAAAAGGTCTTTTAGACGGTTTTGCGAGTCAGATCGGTTCGGAATCATAAAAACAGTGTGTACGCGAAGGAGGAAAGTATTTTTGAGTACAAAAACGTGGAAAAAATGAATGTATGAGGAAAAGAAACAAAAGGGTGGTATTGGTTTAAATGGTCTTTTAGACGGTTTTGTGAGTCAGATGGTATCGGAATCATAAAAACAGTGTGTACGCGTAGGAGGAAAGTTGTTTTGAGTGCAAAAAAAAAGGAAAAATTGAATGTATAAGGAAAAGAAACAAAAGGGAGGTATTGGTAAAAAGGTCTTTTAGACGATTTTGTGAGTCAGATCGGTTCGGAATCATAAAAACAGTGTGTACGAGAAGGAGGAAAGTATTTTTGAGTACACAAACGTGGAAAAAATGAATGTACGAGTAAAGGAACAAAAGGGAGGTTTAAAAGGTCTTTTAGACGGTTTTGTGAGTCAGATCGGTTCGAAATCATAAAAACAGTGTGTACGAGAAGGAGAAATGTAGTTTTGAATGCAAAAAAATGGAAAAATTGAATGTATAAGGAAAAGAAACAAAAGGGAGGTATTGGTTTAAAAGGTCTTTTAGACGGTTTTGCGAGTCAGATCGGTTCGGAATCATAAAAACAGTGTGTACGCGAAGGAGGAAAGTATTTTTGAGTACAAAAACGTGGAAAAAATGAATGTATGAGGAAAAGAAACAAAAGGGAGGCATTGGTTTAGAACGTCTTTTAGACGATTTTTTGAGTCAGATGGGCTCGGAAGTGTGTACGCGAAGGAGGAAAGTTGTTTTGAAGGTCTTTTAGACGGTTTTGTGAGTCAGATGGGATCGGAAGTGTGTACGCGAAGGAGGAAAGTATTTTTGAGTACAAAAACGTGGAAAAAATGAATGTATGAGGAAAAGAAACAAAAGGGAGGCATTGGTTTAGAACGTCTTTTAGACGATTTTTTGAGTCAGATGTGCTCGGAATCATAAAAACAGTGTGTACGCGATAGAGGAAAGTAGTTTTGAGGACAAAAACGTGGAAAAAATGAATGTATAACGAAAAGAAACAAAAGGGAGGTATTGGTTTAAATGGTCTTTTAGACGGTTTCGTTAGTCATATGTGTTCTGAATCATAAAAACAGTGTGTACGCGATAGAAGAAAGTTATTTCGAGTGCAAAAACGTGGAAAAAATGAATGTATAAGGAAAAGAAACAAAAGGGAGGTATTGGATTAAATGGTCTTTTAGACGGTTTTGTGAGTCATATCGGTTCGGAATCATAAAAACAGTGTGTACGCGAAGGAGGAAAGTATTTTTGAGTACAAAAACGTGGAAAAATTGAATGTATAAGGAAAAGAAACAAAAGGGAGGTATTGGTTTTAAAGGTCTTTTAGACGGTTTTGTGAGTCAGATCGGTTGGGAATCATAAAAACAGTGTGTACGCGAAGGAGAAAAGTAGTTTTGAGTACAAAAACGTGGAAAAAATGAAAGTATGAGGAAAAGAAACAAAAGGGAGGCATTGGTTTAGAAGGTCTTTTAGACGATTTTGTGAGTCAGATGTGCTCGGAATCATAAAAACATTGTGTACGCGATAGAGGAAAGTAGTTTTGAGTACAAAAACGTGTAAAAAATGAATGTATGAACAAAAGAAGAAAAAGGGAGGTATTGGTTTTAATGGTCTTTTAGACGGTTTTGTGAGTCAGATGGGATCGGAATCATAAAAACAGTGTGTACGCGAAAGAGGAAAGTTGTTTTGAGTGCAAAAACGTGGAAAAAATAAATGAATAAGCAAAAGAAACAAAAGGGAGTCATTGGTTTAAATGTTTTTTTAGACGGCTTTATTAGTCAGATGGGTTCGGAATCATAAAAACATTGTGTACGCGAAGGAAAAAAGTTATTTTGAGTGCAAAAAAGTGCAAAAATGAATGTATAAGGAAAAGAAACAAGAGGGAGGTATTGGTTTAAATGGTCTTTTAGACGGTTTTGTTAGTCATATGTGTTCTGAATCATAAAAACAGTGTGTACGCGAAGGAGGAAAGTTGTTTT
Source organism: Salticus scenicus (assembly GCA_963930645.1). NCBI lineage: Eukaryota > Metazoa > Arthropoda > Arachnida > Araneae > Salticidae > Salticus > Salticus scenicus. Next base: position 361,850,455 of record OZ005651.1, read on the forward strand.
GAGTGCAAAAACGTGGAAAAAATGAATGTATAAGGAAAAGAACCAAAAGGGAGGTATTGGTTTAAATGATCTTTTAGACGGTTTTGTTAGTCATATGTGTTCTGAATCATAAAAACAGTGTGTACGCGAAGGAAGAAAGTTGTTTTGAGTGCAAAAACGTGGAAAAATTGAATGTATAAGGAAAAGAAACAAAAGGGAGGTATTGGTTTAAAAGGTCTTTTAGACGGTTTTGCGAGTCAGATCGGTTCGGAATCATAAAAACAGTGTTTACGCGATGGAGGTAAGTATTTTTGAGTACAAAAACGTGGAAAAAATGAATGTATGAGGAAAAGAAACAAAAGGGAGGCTTTGGTTTAGAACGTCTTTTAGACGATTTTTTGAGTCAGATGGGCTTGAAATCATAAAAACAGTGTGTACGCGAAGGAGAAAATTTGTTTTGAGTGCAAAAACGCGGAAAAATTGAATGTATAAGGAAAAGAACCAAAAGGGAGGCTTTGGTTTAAAAGGTCTTTTAGACGGTTTTGTGAGTCAGATCGGTTCGGAATCATAAAAACAGTGTGTACGCGAAGGAGGAAAGTATTTTTGAGTACAAAAACGTGGAAAAAATGAATGTATGAGGAAAAGAAACAAAAGGGAGGCATTGGTTTAGAACGTCTTTTAGACGATTTTTTGAGTCAGATGGGCTCGGAATCATAAAAACAGTGTGTACGCGATAGAAGAAAGTAATTTTGAGTGCAAAAACGTGGAAAAAATGAATGTATAAGGGAAAAAAAAACAAAAGGGCGTTATTGGTTTAAATGGTCTTTCAGACGGTTTTGTGTCAGATCGGTTCGGAATCATAAAAACAGTGTGTACGCGAAGGAGAAAAGTATTTTTGAGTACAAAAACGTGGAAAAATTGAATGTATAAGGAAAAGAAACAAAAGGGAGGCTTTGGTTTAAAAGGTCTTTTAGACGGTTTTGTGAGTCAGATCGGTTCGGAATCATAAAAACAGTGTGTACGCGAAGGAGGAAAGTATTTTTGAGTACAAAAACGTGGAAAAAATGAATGTATGAGGAAAAGAAACAAAAGGGAGGCATTGGTTTAGAAGGTCTTTTAGACGATTTTTTGAGTCAGATGGGCTCGGAATCATAAAAACAGTGTGTACGCGATAGAAGAAAGTAATTTTGAGTGCAAAAACGTGGAAAAAATAAATGTATAAGGGAAAAAAAAACAAAAGGGCGTTATTGGTTTAAATGGCCTTTCAGACGGTTTTGTGTCAGATCGGTTCGGAATCATAAAAACAGTGTGTACGCGAAGGAGAAAAGTAGTTCTGAGTACAAAAACGTTGAAAAATGAATGTATGAGGAAAAGAAACAAAAGGGAGGCTTTGGTTTAAAAGGTCTTTTAGACGGTTTTGTGAGTCAGATCGGTTCGGAATCATAAAAACAGTGTATACGCGAAGGAGGAAAGTATTTTTGAGTACAGAAACGTGGAAAAATTGAATGTATAAGGAAAAGAAACAAAAGGGAGGTATTGGTTTAAAAGGTCTTTTAGACGGTTTTGTGAGTCAGATCGGTTCGGAATCATAAAAACAGTGTGTACGCGAAGGAGAAAAGTAGTTTTGAGTACAAAAACGTGGAAAAAATGAAAGTATGAGGGAAAGAAACAAAAGGGAGGCATTGGTTTAGAAGGTCTTTTAGACGATTTTGTGAGTCAGATGTGCTCGGAATCATAAAAACAGTGTGTACGCGATAGAGGAAAGTAGTTTTGAGTACAAAAACGTGTAAAAAATGAATGTATGAACAAAAGAAGAAAAAGGGAGGTATTGGTTTTAATGGTCTTTTAGACGGTTTTGTGAGTCAGATGGGATCGGAATCATAAAAACAGTGTGTACGCGAAGGAGGAAAGTTGTTTTGAGTGCAAAAACGTGGAAAAAATAAATGAATAAGCAAAAGAAACAAAAGGGAGTTATTGGTTTAAATGTTTTTTTAGACGGCTGTTTTAGTCAGATGGGTTCGGAATCATAAAAACATTGTGTACGCGAAGGAAGAAAGTTATTTTGAGTGCAAAAAAGTGCAAAAATGAATGTATAAGGAAAAGAAACAAGAGGGAGGTATTGGTTTAAATGGTCTTTTAGACGGTTTTGTTAGTCATATGTGTTCTGAATCATAAAAACAGTGTGTACGCGAAGGAGGAAAGTTGTTTTGAGTGCAAAAACGTGGAAAAAATGAATGTATAAGGAAAAGAACCAAAAGGGAGGTATTGGTTTAAATGATCTTTTAGGCGGTTTTGTTAGTCATATGTGTTCTGAATCATAAAAACAGTGTGTACGCGAAGGAGGAAAGTTGTTTTGAGTGCAAAAACGTGGAAAAATTGAATGTATAAGGAAAAGAAACAAAAGCGAGGCTTTGGTTTAAAAGGTCTTTTAGACGGTTTTGTGTCAGATCGGTTCGGAATCATAAAAACAGTATGTACGCGAAGGAGAAAAGTAGTTCTGAGTACAAAAACGTTGAAAAATGAATGTATGAGGAAAAGAAACAAAAGCGAGGCTTTGGTTTAAAAGGTCTTTTAGACGGTTTTGTGATCGGTTCGGAATCATAAAAACAGTGTGTACGCGAAGGAGGAAAGTATTTTTGAGTACAAAAACGTGGAAAAATTGAATGTATAAGGAAAAGAAACAAAAGGGAGGTATTGGTTTAAAAGGTCTTTTAGACGGTTTTGTGAGTCAGATCGGTTCGGAATCATAAAAACAGTGTGTACGCGAAGGAGAAAAGTAGTTTTGAGTACAAAAACGTGGAAAAAATGAAAGTATGAGGAAAAGAAACAAAAGGGAGGCATTGGTTTCTAAACCAATGCCTCCCTTTTGTTTAGACGATTTTGTGAGTCAGATGTGCTCGGAATCATAAAAACATTGTGTACGCGATAGAGGAAAGTGGTTTTGAGTACAAAAACGTGTAAAAAATGAATGTATGAACAAAAGAAGAAAAAGGGAGGTATTGGTTTTAATGGTCTTTTAGACGGTTTTGTGAGTCAGATGGGATCGGAATCATAAAAACAGTGTGTACGCGAAGGAGGAAAGTTGTTTTGAGTGCAAAAACGTGGAAAAAATAAATGAATAAGCAAAAGAAACAAAAGGGAGTTATTGGTTTAAATGGTTTTTTAGACGGCTTTATTAGTCAGATGGGTTCGGAATCATAAAAACATTGTGTACGCGAAGGAAGAAAGTTATTTTGAGTGCAAAAAAGTGCAAAAATGAATGTATAAGGAAAAGAAACAAGAGGGAGGTATTGGTTTAAATGGTCTTTTAGACGGTTTTGTTAGTCATATGTGTTCTGAATCATAAAAACAGTGTGTACGCGAAGGAGGAAAGTTGTTTTGAGTGCAAAAACGTGGAAAAAATGAATGTATAAGGAAAAGAACCAAAAGGGAGGTATTGGTTTAAATGATCTTTTAGACGGTTTTGTTAGTCATATGTGTTCTGAATCATAAAAACAGTGTGTACGCGAAGGAGGAAAGTTGTTTTGAGTGCAAAAACGTGGAAAAATTGAATGTATAAAGAAACAAAAGGGAGGTATTGGTTTAAAAGGTCTTTTAGACGGTTTTGTGAGTCAGATCGGTTCGGAATCATAAAAACAGTGTGTACGCGAAGGAGAAAAGTAGTTTTGAATGCAAAAAAATGGAAAAATTGGATGTATAAGGAAAAGAAACAAAAGGGAGGTATTGGTTTAAAAGGTCTTTTAGACGGTTTTGCGAGTCAGATCGGTTCGAAATCATAAAAACAGTGTGTACGCGAAGGAGGAAAGTATTTTTGAGTACAAAAACGTGGAAAAAATGAATGTATGAGGAAAAGAAACAAAAGGGAGGCATTGGTTTAGAACGTCTTTTAGACGATTTTTTGAGTCAGATGGGCTCGGAATCATAAAAACAGTGTGTACGCGATAGAAGAAAGTAATTTTGAGTGCAAAAACGTGGAAAAAATGAATGTATAAGGGAAAAAAACAAAAGGGCGTTATTGGTTTAAATGGTCTTTTAGACGGTTTTGTGAGTCAGATGGGCTTGAAATCATAAAAACAGTGTGTACGCGAAGGAGAAAATTTGTTTTGAGTGCAAAAACGCGGAAAAATTGAATGTATAAGGAAAAGAACCAAAAGGGAGGTATTTGTTTAAAAGGTCTTTTAGACGGTTTTGTGTCAGATCGGTTCGGAATCATAAAAACAGTGTGTACGCGGAGGAAAGTAGTTTTGAGTACAAAAACGTGGAAAAAATGAATGTATGAGGAAAAGAAACAAAAGGGAGGCATTGGTTTAGAAGGTCTTTTAGACGATTTTGTGAGTCAGATGTGCTCGGAATCATAAAAACAGTGTGTACGCAAAGGAGGAAAGTTGTTTTGAGTGCAAAAACGTGGAAAAAATGAATGTATAAGGAAAAGAACCAAAAGGGAGGTATTGGTTTAAATGGTCTTTTAGACGGTTTTGTTAGTCATATGTGTTCTAAATCATAAAAACAGTGTGTACGCGGAGGAAAGTAGTTTTGAGTACAAAAACGTGGAAAAAATGAATGTACGAGTAAAGGAACAAAAGGGTGGTATTGGTTTAAATGGTCTTTTAGACGGTTTTCTTAGTCAGATGTGTGCTGAATCATAAAAACAGTGTGTACGCGAATGAGGAAAGTAGTTTTGAGTACAAAAACGTGGAAAAAATGAATGTATAACGAAAAGAAACAAAAGGGAGGTATTGGTTTAAATGGTCTTTTAGACGGTTTCGTTAGTCATATGTGTTCTGAATCATAAAAACAGTGTGTACGCGAAGGAGGAAAGTAGTTTTTGAGTACAAAAACGTGGAGAAAATGAATGTATGAGGAAAAGAAACAAAAGGGAGGTACTGGTTTAAATGGGCTTTTAGACGGTTTTGTTTTTCAGATGTGTTCTGAATCATAAAAACAGTGTGTACGCGAATGAGGAAAGTAGTTTTGAGTACAAAAACGTGGAAAAAATGAATGTATGAGGAAAAGAAACAAAAGGGAGTTATTGGTTTAAATGGTATTTTAGACGGTTTTGATGGGTCAGATGGGATCGGAATCATAAAAACAGTGTGTACGCGAAGGAGGAAAGTTATTTCGAGTGCAAAAACGTGGAAAAAATGAATGTACGAGTAAAGGAACAAAAGGGAGGTTTAAATGGTCTTTTAGACGGTTTTGTGAGTCAGATGGGATCGGAATCATAAAAACAGTGTGTACGCGTAGGAGGAAAGTATTTTTGAGTGCAAAAAAAAAGGAAAAATTGAATGTATAAGGAAAAGAAACAAAAGGGAGGTATTGGTTTAAAAGGTCTTTTAGACGGTTTTGTGAGTCAGATCGGTTCGGAATCATAAAAACAGTGTGTACGCGAAGAAGAAAAGTAGTTTTGAGTACAAAAACGTGGAAAAAATGAAAGTATGAGGAAAAGAAACAAAAGGGAGGCATTGGTTTAGAAGGTCTTTTAGACGATTTTGTGAGTCAGATGTGCTCGGAATCATAAAAACAGTGTGTACGCGATAGAGGAAAGTAGTTTTGAGTACAAAAACGTGTAAAAAATGAATGTATGAACAAAAGAAGAAAAAGGGAGGTATTGGTTTTAATGGTCTTTTAGACGGTTTTGTGAGTCAGATGGGATCGGAATCATAAAAACAGTGTGTACGCGAAGGAGGAAAGTTGTTTTGAGTGCAAAAACGTGGAAAAAATAAATGAATAAGCAAAAGAAACAAAAGGGAGTTATTGGTTTAAATGGTTTTTTAGACGGCTTTATTAGTCAGATGGGTTCGGAATCATAAAAACATTGTGTACGCGAAGGAAGAAAGTTGTTTTGAGGGCAAAAATGTGCAAAAATGAATGTATAAGGAAAAGAAACAAAAGGGAGTTATTGGTTTAAATGGTATTTTAGACGGTTTTGATGGGTCAGATGGGATCGGAATCATAAAAACAGTGTGTACGCGAAGGAGGAAAGTTGTTTCGAATGCAAAAACGTGGAAAAAATGAATGTATAAGGAAAAGAAACAAAAGGGAGGTATTGGATTAAATGGTCTTTTAGACGGTTTTATTAGTCATATGTGTTCTGAATCATAAAAACAGTGTGTACGCGAAGGAGGAAAGTTGTTTTGAGTGCAAAAACGTGGAAAAATGAATGTATAAGGAAAAGCACCAAAAGGGAGGTATTGGTTTAAATGGTCTTTTAGACGGTTTTGTTAGTCATATGTGTTCTGAATCATAAAAACAGTGTGTACGCGGAGGAAAGTAGTTTTCAGTACAAAAACGTGGAAAAAATGAATGTACGAGTAAAGGAACAAAAGGGTGGTATTGGTTTAAATGGTCTTTTAGACGGTTTTGTGAGTCAGATGGTATCGGAATCATAAAAACAGTGTGTACGCGTAGGAGGAAAGTTGTTTTGAGTGCAAAAAAAAAGGAAAAATTGAATGTATAAGGAAAAGAAACAAAAGGGAGGTATTGGTAAAAAGGTCTTTTAGACGATTTTGTGAGTCAGATCGGTTCGGAATCATAAAAACAGTGTGTACGCGAAGGAGAAATGTAGTTTTGAATGCAAAAAAATGGAAAAATTGAATGTATAAGGAAAAGAAACAAAAGGGAGGTATTGGTTTAAAAGGTCTTTTAGACGGTTTTGCGAGTCAGATCGGTTCGGAATCATAAAAACAGTGTGTACGCGAAGGAGGAAAGTATTTTTGAGTACAAAAACGTGGAAAAAATGAATGTATGAGGAAAAGAAACAAAAGGGTGGTATTGGTTTAAATGGTCTTTTAGACGGTTTTGTGAGTCAGATGGTATCGGAATCATAAAAACAGTGTGTACGCGTAGGAGGAAAGTTGTTTTGAGTGCAAAAAAAAAGGAAAAATTGAATGTATAAGGAAAAGAAACAAAAGGGAGGTATTGGTAAAAAGGTCTTTTAGACGATTTTGTGAGTCAGATCGGTTCGGAATCATAAAAACAGTGTGTACGAGAAGGAGGAAAGTATTTTTGAGTACACAAACGTGGAAAAAATGAATGTACGAGTAAAGGAACAAAAGGGAGGTTTAAAAGGTCTTTTAGACGGTTTTGTGAGTCAGATCGGTTCGAAATCATAAAAACAGTGTGTACGAGAAGGAGAAATGTAGTTTTGAATGCAAAAAAATGGAAAAATTGAATGTATAAGGAAAAGAAACAAAAGGGAGGTATTGGTTTAAAAGGTCTTTTAGACGGTTTTGCGAGTCAGATCGGTTCGGAATCATAAAAACAGTGTGTACGCGAAGGAGGAAAGTATTTTTGAGTACAAAAACGTGGAAAAAATGAATGTATGAGGAAAAGAAACAAAAGGGAGGCATTGGTTTAGAACGTCTTTTAGACGATTTTTTGAGTCAGATGGGCTCGGAATCATAAAAACAGTGTGTACGCGATAGAAGAAAGTAATTTTGAGTGCAAAAACGTGGAAAAAATGAATGTATAAGGGAAAAAAAAACAAAAGGGCGTTATTGGTTTAAATGGTCTTTCAGACGGTTTTGTGTCAGATCGGTTCGGAATCATAAAAACAGTGTGTACGCGAAGGAGAAAAGTATTTTTGAGTACAAAAACGTGGAAAAATTGAATGTATAAGGAAAAGAAACAAAAGGGAGGCTTTGGTTTAAAAGGTCTTTTAGACGGTTTTGTGAGTCAGATCGGTTCGGAATCATAAAAACAGTGTGTACGCGAAGGAGGAAAGTATTTTTGAGTACAAAAACGTGGAAAAAATGAATGTATGAGGAAAAGAAACAAAAGGGAGGCATTGGTTTAGAACGTCTTTTAGACGATTTTTTGAGTCAGATGGGCTCGGAATCATAAAAACAGTGTGTACGCGATAGAAGAAAGTAATTTTGAGTGCAAAAACGTGGAAAAAATAAATGTATAAGGGAAAAAAAAACAAAAGGGCGTTATTGGTTTAAATGGCCTTTCAGACGGTTTTGTGTCAGATCGGTTCGGAATCATAAAAACAGTGTGTACGCGAAGGAGAAAAGTAGTTCTGAGTACAAAAACGTTGAAAAATGAATGTATGAGGAAAAGAAACAAAAGAGAGGCTTTGGTTTAAAAGGTCTTTTAGACGGTTTTGTGAGTCAGATCGGTTCGGAATCATAAAAACAGTGTATACGCGAAGGAGGAAAGTATTTTTGAGTACAGAAACGTGGAAAAATTGAATGTATAAGGAAAAGAAACAAAAGGGAGGTATTGGTTTAAAAGGTCTTTTAGACGGTTTTGTGAGTCAGATCGGTTCGGAATCATAAAAACAGTGTGTACGCGAAGGAGAAAAGTAGTTTTGAGTACAAAAACGTGGAAAAAATGAAAGTATGAGGGAAAGAAACAAAAGGGAGGCATTGGTTTAGAAGGTCTTTTAGACGATTTTGTGAGTCAGATGTGCTCGGAATCATAAAAACAGTGTGTACGCGATAGAGGAAAGTAGTTTTGAGTACAAAAACGTGTAAAAAATGAATGTATGAACAAAAGAAGAAAAAGGGAGGTATTGGTTTTAATGGTCTTTTAGACGGTTTTGTGAGTCAGATGGGATCGGAATCATAAAAACAGTGTGTACGCGAAGGAGGAAAGTTGTTTTGAGTGCAAAAACGTGGAAAAAATAAATGAATAAGCAAAAGAAACAAAAGGGAGTTATTGGTTTAAATGTTTTTTTAGACGGCTGTTTTAGTCAGATGGGTTCGGAATCATAAAAACATTGTGTACGCGAAGGAAGAAAGTTATTTTGAGTGCAAAAAAGTGCAAAAATGAATGTATAAGGAAAAGAAACAAGAGGGAGGTATTGGTTTAAATGGTCTTTTAGACGGTTTTGTTAGTCATATGTGTTCTGAATCATAAAAACAGTGTGTACGCGAAGGAGGAAAGTTGTTTTGAGTGCAAAAACGTGGAAAAAATGAATGTATAAGGAAAAGAACCAAAAGGGAGGTATTGGTTTAAATGATCTTTTAGGCGGTTTTGTTAGTCATATGTGTTCTGAATCATAAAAACAGTGTGTACGCGAAGGAGGAAAGTTGTTTTGAGTGCAAAAACGTGGAAAAATTGAATGTATAAGGAAAAGAAACAAAAGCGAGGCTTTGGTTTAAAAGGTCTTTTAGACGGTTTTGTGTCAGATCGGTTCGGAATCATAAAAACAGTATGTACGCGAAGGAGAAAAGTAGTTCTGAGTACAAAAACGTTGAAAAATGAATGTATGAGGAAAAGAAACAAAAGCGAGGCTTTGGTTTAAAAGGTCTTTTAGACGGTTTTGTGATCGGTTCGGAATCATAAAAACAGTGTGTACGCGAAGGAGGAAAGTATTTTTGAGTACAAAAACGTGGAAAAATTGAATGTATAAGGAAAAGAAACAAAAGGGAGGTATTGGTTTAAAAGGTCTTTTAGACGGTTTTGTGAGTCAGATCGGTTCGGAATCATAAAAACAGTGTGTACGCGAAGGAGAAAAGTAGTTTTGAGTACAAAAACGTGGAAAAAATGAAAGTATGAGGAAAAGAAACAAAAGGGAGGCATTGGTTTCTAAACCAATGCCTCCCTTTTGTTTAGACGATTTTGTGAGTCAGATGTGCTCGGAATCATAAAAACATTGTGTACGCGATAGAGGAAAGTGGTTTTGAGTACAAAAACGTGTAAAAAATGAATGTATGAACAAAAGAAGAAAAAGGGAGGTATTGGTTTTAATGGTCTTTTAGACGGTTTTGTGAGTCAGATGGGATCGGAATCATAAAAACAGTGTGTACGCGAAGGAGGAAAGTTGTTTTGAGTGCAAAAACGTGGAAAAAATAAATGAATAAGCAAAAGAAACAAAAGGGAGTTATTGGTTTAAATGGTTTTTTAGACGGCTTTATTAGTCAGATGGGTTCGGAATCATAAAAACATTGTGTACGCGAAGGAAGAAAGTTATTTTGAGTGCAAAAAAGTGCAAAAATGAATGTATAAGGAAAAGAAACAAGAGGGAGGTATTGGTTTAAATGGTCTTTTAGACGGTTTTGTTAGTCATATGTGTTCTGAATCATAAAAACAGTGTGTACGCGAAGGAGGAAAGTTGTTTTGAGTGCAAAAACGTGGAAAAAATGAATGTATAAGGAAAAGAACCAAAAGGGAGGTATTGGTTTAAATGATCTTTTAGACGGTTTTGTTAGTCATATGTGTTCTGAATCATAAAAACAGTGTGTACGCGAAGGAGGAAAGTTGTTTTGAGTGCAAAAACGTGGAAAAATTGAATGTATAAAGAAACAAAAGGGAGGTATTGGTTTAAAAGGTCTTTTAGACGGTTTTGTGAGTCAGATCGGTTCGGAATCATAAAAACAGTGTGTACGCGAAGGAGAAAAGTAGTTTTGAATGCAAAAAAATGGAAAAATTGGATGTATAAGGAAAAGAAACAAAAGGGAGGTATTGGTTTAAAAGGTCTTTTAGACGGTTTTGCGAGTCAGATCGGTTCGAAATCATAAAAACAGTGTGTACGCGAAGGAGGAAAGTATTTTTGAGTACAAAAACGTGGAAAAAATGAATGTATGAGGAAAAGAAACAAAAGGGAGGCATTGGTTTAGAACGTCTTTTAGACGATTTTTTGAGTCAGATGGGCTCGGAATCATAAAAACAGTGTGTACGCGATAGAAGAAAGTAATTTTGAGTGCAAAAACGTGGAAAAAATGAATGTATAAGGGAAAAAAACAAAAGGGCGTTATTGGTTTAAATGGTCTTTTAGACGGTTTTGTGAGTCAGATGGGCTTGAAATCATAAAAACAGTGTGTACGCGAAGGAGAAAATTTGTTTTGAGTGCAAAAACGCGGAAAAATTGAATGTATAAGGAAAAGAACCAAAAGGGAGGTATTTGTTTAAAAGGTCTTTTAGACGGTTTTGTGTCAGATCGGTTCGGAATCATAAAAACAGTGTGTACGCGGAGGAAAGTAGTTTTGAGTACAAAAACGTGGAAAAAATGAATGTATGAGGAAAAGAAACAAAAGGGAGGCATTGGTTTAGAAGGTCTTTTAGACGATTTTGTGAGTCAGATGTGCTCGGAATCATAAAAACAGTGTGTACGCGAAGGAGGAAAGTTGTTTTGAGTGCAAAAACGTGGAAAAAATGAATGTATAAGGAAAAGAACCAAAAGGGAGGTATTGGTTTAAATGGTCTTTTAGACGGTTTTGTTAGTCATATGTGTTCTGAATCATAAAAACAGTGTGTACGCGGAGGAAAGTAGTTTTGAGTACAAAAACGTGGAAAAAATGAATGTACGAGTAAAGGAACAAAAGGGTGGTATTGGTTTAAATGGTCTTTTAGACGGTTTTCTTAGTCAGATGTGTGCTGAATCATAAAAACAGTGTGTACGCGAATGAGGAAAGTAGTTTTGAGTACAAAAACGTGGAAAAAATGAATGTATAACGAAAAGAAACAAAAGGGAGGTATTGGTTTAAATGGTCTTTTAGACGGTTTCGTTAGTCATATGTGTTCTGAATCATAAAAACAGTGTGTACGCGAAGGAGGAAAGTAGTTTTTGAGTACAAAAACGTGGAGAAAATGAATGTATGAGGAAAAGAAACAAAAGGGAGGTACTGGTTTAAATGGGCTTTTAGACGGTTTTGTTTTTCAGATGTGTTCTGAATCATAAAAACAGTGTGTACGCGAATGAGGAAAGTAGTTTTGAGTACAAAAACGTGGAAAAAATGAATGTATGAGGAAAAGAAACAAAAGGGAGTTATTGGTTTAAATGGTATTTTAGACGGTTTTGATGGGTCAGATGGGATCGGAATCATAAAAACAGTGTGTACGCGAAGGAGGAAAGTTATTTCGAGTGCAAAAACGTGGAAAAAATGAATGTACGAGTAAAGGAACAAAAGGGAGGTTTAAATGGTCTTTTAGACGGTTTTGTGAGTCAGATGGGATCGGAATCATAAAAACAGTGTGTACGCGTAGGAGGAAAGTATTTTTGAGTGCAAAAAAAAAGGAAAAATTGAATGTATAAGGAAAAGAAACAAAAGGGAGGTATTGGTTTAAAAGGTCTTTTAGACGGTTTTGTGAGTCAGATCGGTTCGGAATCATAAAAACAGTGTGTACGCGAAGGAGAAAAGTAGTTTTGAGTACAAAAACGTGGAAAAAATGAAAGTATGAGGAAAAGAAACAAAAGGGAGGCATTGGTTTAGAAGGTCTTTTAGACGATTTTGTGAGTCAGATGTGCTCGGAATCATAAAAACAGTGTGTACGCGATAGAGGAAAGTAGTTTTGAGTACAAAAACGTGTAAAAAATGAATGTATGAACAAAAGAAGAAAAAGGGAGGTATTGGTTTTAATGGTCTTTTAGACGGTTTTGTGAGTCAGATGGGATCGGAATCATAAAAACAGTGTGTACGCGAAGGAGGAAAGTTGTTTTGAGTGCAAAAACGTGGAAAAAATAAATGAATAAGCAAAAGAAACAAAAGGGAGTTATTGGTTTAAATGGTTTTTTAGACGGCTTTATTAGTCAGATGGGTTCGGAATCATAAAAACATTGTGTACGCGAAGGAAGAAAGTTGTTTTGAGGGCAAAAATGTGCAAAAATGAATGTATAAGGAAAAGAAACAAAAGGGAGTTATTGGTTTAAATGGTATTTTAGACGGTTTTGATGGGTCAGATGGGATCGGAATCATAAAAACAGTGTGTACGCGAAGGAGGAAAGTTGTTTCGAATGCAAAAACGTGGAAAAAATGAATGTATAAGGAAAAGAAACAAAAGGGAGGTATTGGATTAAATGGTCTTTTAGACGGTTTTGTGAGTCAGATCGGTACGGAATCATAAAAACAGTGTGTACGCGAAGGAAGAAAGTTGTTTTGAGTGCAAAAATGTGCAAAAATGAATGTATAAGGAAAAGAAACAAGAGGGAGGTATTGGTTTAAATGGTCTTTTAGACGGTTTTGTTAGTCATATGTGTTCTGAATCATAAAAACAGTGTGTACGCGAAGGAGGAAAGTTGTTTTGAGTGCAAAAACGTGGAAAAATGAATGTATAAGGAAAAGCACCAAAAGGGAGGTATTGGTTTAAATGGTCTTTTAGACGGTTTTGTTAGTCATATGTGTTCTGAATCATAAAAACAGTGTGTACGCGGAGGAAAGTAGTTTTGAGTACAAAAACGTGGAAAAAATGAATGTACGAGTAAAGGAACAAAAGGGTGGTATTGGTTTAAATGGTCTTTTAGACGGTTTTGTGAGTCAGATGGTATCGGAATCATAAAAACAGTGTGTACGCGTAGGAGGAAAGTTGTTTTGAGTGCAAAAAAAAAGGAAAAATTGAATGTATAAGGAAAAGAAACAAAAGGGAGGTATTGGTAAAAAGGTCTTTTAGACGATTTTGTGAGTCAGATCGGTTCGGAATCATAAAAACAGTGTGTACGCGAAGGAGAAATGTAGTTTTGAATGCAAAAAAATGGAAAAATTGAATGTATAAGGAAAAGAAACAAAAGGGAGGTATTGGTTTAAAAGGTCTTTTAGACGGTTTTGCGAGTCAGATCGGTTCGGAATCATAAAAACAGTGTGTACGCGAAGGAGGAAAGTATTTTTGAGTACAAAAACGTGGAAAAAATGAATGTATGAGGAAAAGAAACAAAAGGGTGGTATTGGTTTAAATGGTCTTTTAGACGGTTTTGTGAGTCAGATGGTATCGGAATCATAAAAACAGTGTGTACGCGTAGGAGGAAAGTTGTTTTGAGTGCAAAAAAAAAGGAAAAATTGAATGTATAAGGAAAAGAAACAAAAGGGAGGTATTGGTAAAAAGGTCTTTTAGACGATTTTGTGAGTCAGATCGGTTCGGAATCATAAAAACAGTGTGTACGAGAAGGAGGAAAGTATTTTTGAGTACACAAACGTGGAAAAAATGAATGTACGAGTAAAGGAACAAAAGGGAGGTTTAAAAGGTCTTTTAGACGGTTTTGTGAGTCAGATCGGTTCGAAATCATAAAAACAGTGTGTACGAGAAGGAGAAATGTAGTTTTGAATGCAAAAAAATGGAAAAATTGAATGTATAAGGAAAAGAAACAAAAGGGAGGTATTGGTTTAAAAGGTCTTTTAGACGGTTTTGCGAGTCAGATCGGTTCGGAATCATAAAAACAGTGTGTACGCGAAGGAGGAAAGTATTTTTGAGTACAAAAACGTGGAAAAAATGAATGTATGAGGAAAAGAAACAAAAGGGAGGCATTGGTTTAGAACGTCTTTTAGACGATTTTTTGAGTCAGATGGGCTCGGAAGTGTGTACGCGAAGGAGGAAAGTTGTTTTGAAGGTCTTTTAGACGGTTTTGTGAGTCAGATGGGATCGGAAGTGTGTACGCGAAGGAGGAAAGTATTTTTGAGTACAAAAACGTGGAAAAAATGAATGTATGAGGAAAAGAAACAAAAGGGAGGCATTGGTTTAGAACGTCTTTTAGACGATTTTTTGAGTCAGATGTGCTCGGAATCATAAAAACAGTGTGTACGCGATAGAGGAAAGTAGTTTTGAGGACAAAAACGTGGAAAAAATGAATGTATAACGAAAAGAAACAAAAGGGAGGTATTGGTTTAAATGGTCTTTTAGACGGTTTCGTTAGTCATATGTGTTCTGAATCATAAAAACAGTGTGTACGCGAAGGAGGAAAGTTGTTTTGAGTGCAAAAACGTGGAAAAATGAATGTATAAGGAAAAGAACCAAAAGGGAGGTATTGGTTTAAATGGTCTTTTAGACGGTTTTGTTAGTCATATGTGTTCTGAATCATAAAAACAGTGTGTACGCGGAGGAAAGTAGTTTTGAGTACAAAAACGTGGAAAAAATGAATGTACGAGTAAAGGAACAAAAGGGTGGTATTGGTTTAAATGGTCTTTTAGACGGTTTTGTGAGTCAGATGGTATCGGAATCATAAAAACAGTGTGTACGCGTAGGAGGAAAGTTGTTTTGAGTGCAAAAAAAAAGGAAAAATTGAATGTATAAGGAAAAGAAACAAAAGGGAGGTATTGGTAAAAAGGTCTTTTAGACGATTTTGTGAGTCAGATCGGTTCGGAATCATAAAAACAGTGTGTACGCGAAGGAGGAAAGTATTTTTGAGTACACAAACGTGGAAAAAATGAATGTACGAGTAAAGGAACAAAAGGGAGGTTTAAAAGGTCTTTTAGACGGTTTTGTGAGTCAGATCGGTTCGAAATCATAAAAACAGTGTGTACGCGAAGGAGAAATGTAGTTTTGAATGCAAAAAAATGGAAAAATTGAATGTATAAGGAAAAGAAACAAAAGGGAGGTATTGGTTTAAAAGGTCTTTTAGACGGTTTTGCGAGTCAGATCGGTTCGGAATCATAAAAACAGTGTGTACGCGAAGGAGGAAAGTATTTTTGAGTACAAAAACGTGGAAAAAATGAATGTATGAGGAAAAGAAACAAAAGGGAGGCATTGGTTTAGAACGTCTTTTAGACGATTTTTTGAGTCAGATGGGCTCGGAAGTGTGTACGCGAAGGAGGAAAGTTGTTTTGAAGGTCTTTTAGACGGTTTTGTGAGTCAGATGGGATCGGAAGTGTGTACGCGAAGGAGGAAAGTATTTTTGAGTACAAAAACGTGGAAAAAATGAATGTATGAGGAAAAGAAACAAAAGGGAGGCATTGGTTTAGAACGTGTTTTAGACGATTTTTTGAGTCAGATGTGCTCGGAATCATAAAAACAGTGTGTACGCGATAGAGGAAAGTAGTTTTGAGGACAAAAACGTGGAAAAAATGAATGTATAACGAAAAGAAACAAAAGGGAGGTATTGGTTTAAATGGTCTTTTAGACGGTTTCGTTAGTCATATGTGTTCTGAATCATAAAAACAGTGTGTACGCGAAGGAGGAAGGTAGTTTTTGAGTACAAAAACATGGAAAAAATGAATGTATAACGAAAAGAAACAAAAGGGAGGTATTGGTTTAAATGGTCTTTTAGACGGTTTCGTTAGTCAGATGGGATCGGAATCATAAAAACAGTGTGTACTCGAATTAGGAAAATTGTTTTGATTGCAAAAACGTGAAAAAAATGAATGTATAAGGAAAAGAAACAAAAGGGAGGTATTGGTTTTAAAGGTCTTTTAGACAGTTTTGTGAGACAGATCGGTTCGGAATCATAAAAACAGTGTGTACGCGAAGGAGGAATGTAGTTTTGAGTACAAAAACGTGGAAAAAATGAATGTATAACGAAAAGAAACAAAAGGGAGGTATTGGTTTAAATGGTTTTTTTAGACGGTTTTGTGAGTCAGATGGGATCGGAATCATAAAAACAGTGTGCACGCGAAGGAGAAAAGTTGTTTTGAGTGCAAAAACGTGAAAAAAATGAATGTATAAGGAAAAGAAAGAAAAGGGAGGTATTGGTTTAAAAGGTTTTTTAGACGGTTTTGTGAGTCAGATCGGTTCGGAATCATAAAAACAGTGTGTACGCGAAGGAGAAAAGTAGTTTTGAAAGCAAAAAAATGGAAAAATTGAATGTATCAGGAAAAGAAACAAAAGGGAGGTATTGGTTTAAAAGGTCTTTTAGACGGTTTTGCGAGTCAGATCGGTTCGGAATCATAAAAACAGTGTGTACGCGAAGGATGAAAGTAGTTTTGAGTACAAAAACGTGGAAAAAATGAATGTATGAGGAAAAGAAACAAAAGAGAGGTATTGGTTTAAATGGTCTTTTAGACGGTTTTGTGAGTCTGATGAGTTCGGAATCATAAAAAAAGTGTGTAAGCGAAGGACGAAAGCTGTTTGGAGTGCAAAAACGTGGAAAAAATGAATGTATAAGGAAAAGAAACAAAAGGGAGGCATTGGTTTAGAAGGTCTTTTAGACGATTTTGTGAGTCAGATGTGCTCGGAATCATAAAAACATTGTGTACGCGATAGAGGAAAGTAGTTTTGAGTACAAAAACGTGTAAAAAATGAATGTATGAACAAAAGAAGAAAAAGGGAGGTATTGGTTTTAATGGTCTTTTAGATGGTTTTGTGAGTCAGATGGGATCGGAATCATAAAAACAGTGTGTACGCGAAGGAGGAAAGTTGTTTTGAGTGCAAAAACGTGGAAAAAATAAATGAATAAGCAAAAGAAACAAAAGGGAGTTATTGGTTTAAATGTTTTTTTAGACGGCTTTATTAGTCAGATGGGTTCGGAATCATAAAAACATTGTGTACGCGAAGGAAAAATGTTATTTTGAGTGCAAAAAAGTGCAAAAATGAATGTATAAGGAAAAGAAACAAGAGGGAGGTATTGGTTTAAATGGTCTTTTAGACGGTTTTGTTAGTCATATGTGTTCTGAATCATAAAAACAGTGTGTACGCGAAGGAGGAAAGTTGTTTTGAGTGCAAAAACGTGGAAAAAATGAATGTATAAGGAAAAGAACCAAAAGGGAGGTATTGGTTTAAATGATCTTTTAGACGGTTTTGTTAGTCATATGTGTTCTGAATCATAAAAACAGTGTGTACGCGAAGGAGGAAAGTTGTTTTGAGTGCAAAAACGTGGAAAAATTGAATGTATAAGGAAAAGAAACAAAAGGGAGGTATTGGTTTAAAAGGTCTTTTAGACGGTTTTGCGAGTCAGATCGGTTCGGAATCATAAAAACAGTGTGTACGCGAAGGAGGTAAGTATTTTTGAGTACAAAAACGTGGAAAAAATGAATGTATGAGGAAAAGAAACAAAAGGGAGGCTTTGGTTTAGAACGTCTTTTAGACGATTTTTTGAGTCAGATGGGCTTGAAATCATAAAAACAGTGTGTACGCGAAGGAGAAAATTTGTTTTGAGTGCAAAAACGCGGAAAAATTGAATGTATAAGGAAAAGAACCAAAAGGGAGGCTTTGGTTTAAAAGGTCTTTTAGACGGTTTTGTGAGTCAGATCGGTTCGGAATCATAAAAACAGTGTGTACGCGAAGGAGGAAAGTATTTTTGAGTACAAAAACGTGGAAAAAATGAATGTATGAGGAAAAGAAACAAAAGTGAGGCATTGGTTTAGAACGTCTTTTAGACGATTTTTTGAGTCAGATGGGCTCGGAATCATAAAAACAGTGTGTACGCGATAGAAGAAAGTAATTTTGAGTGCAAAAACGTGGAAAAAATGAATGTATAAGGGAAAAAAAAACAAAAGGGCGTTATTGGTTTAAATGGTCTTTCAGACGGTTTTGTGTCAGATCGGTTCGGAATCATAAAAACAGTGTGTACGCGAAGGAGAAAAGTATTTTTGAGTACAAAAACGTGGAAAAATTGAATGTATAAGGAAAAGAAACAAAAGGGAGGTATTGGTTTAAAAGGTCTTTTAGACGGTTTTGTGAGTCAGATCGGTTCGGAATCATAAAAACAGTTTGTACGCGAAGGAGAAAAGTAGTTTTGAGTACAAAAACGTGGAAAAAATGAAAGTATGAGGGAAAGAAACAAAAGGGAGGCATTGGTTTAAAAGGTCTTTTAGACGGTTTTGTGAGTCAGATCGGTTCGGAATCATAAAAACAGTGTGTACGCGAAGGAGAAAAGTAGTTTTGAGTACAAAAACGTGTAAAAAATGAATGTATGAACAAAAGAAGAAAAAGGGAGGTATTGGTTTTAATGGTCTTTTAGATGGTTTTGTGAGTCAGATGGGATCGGAATCATAAAAACAGTGTGTACGCGAAGGAGGAAAGTTGTTTTGAGTGCAAAAACGTGGAAAAAATAAATGAATAAGCAAAAGAAACAAAAGGGAGTTATTGGTTTAAATGTTTTTTTAGACGGCTTTATTAGTCAGATGGGTTCGGAATCATAAAAACATTGTGTACGCGAAGGAAGAAAGTTATTTTGAGTGCAAAAAAGTGCAAAAATGAATGTATAAGGAAAAGAAACAAGAGGGAGGTATTGGTTTAAATGGTCTTTTAGACGGTTTTGTTAGTCATATGTGTTCTGAATCATAAAAACAGTGTGTACGCGAAGGAGGAAAGTTGTTTTGAGTGCAAAAACGTGGAAAAATTGAATGTATAAGGAAAGTTGTTTTGAGTGCAAAAACGTGGAAAATATGAATGTATAAGGAAAAGAACCAAAAGGGAGGTATTGGTTTAAATGATCTTTTAGACGGTTTTGTTAGTCATATGTGTTCTGAATCATAAAAACAGTGTGTACGCGAAGGAGGAAAGTTGTTTTGAGTGCAAAAACGTGGAAAAATTGAATGTATAAGGAAAAGAAACAAAAGGGAGGTATTGGTTTAAAAGGTCTTTTAGACGGTTTTGCGAGTCAGATCGGTTCGGAATCATAAAAACAGTGTGTACGCGAAGGAGGTAAGTATTTTTGAGTAAAAAACGTGGAAAAAATGAATGTATGAGGAAAAGAAACAAAAGGGAGGCATTGGTTTAGAACGTCTTTTAGACGATTTTTTGAGTCAGATGGGCTCGGAATCATAAAAACAGTGTGTACGCGATAGAAGAAAGTAATTTTGAGTGCAAAAACGTGGAAAAAATGAATGTATAAGGGAAAAAAAAACAAAAGGGCGTTATTGGTTTAAATGGTCTTTTAGACGGTTTTGTGTCAGATCGGTTCGGAATCATAAAAACAGTGTGTACGCGAAGGAGAAAAGTAGTTCTGAGTACAAAACGTTGAAAAATGAATGTATGAGGAAAAGAAACAAAAGGGAGGCTTTGGTTTAAAAGGTCTTTTAGACGGTTTTGTGAGTCAGATCGTTTCGGAATCATAAAAACAGTGTGTACGCGAAGGAGGAAAGTATTTTTGAGTACAAAAACGTGGAAAAATTGAATGTATAAGGAAAAGAAACAAAAGGGAGGTATTGGTTTAAAAGGTCTTTTAGACGGTTTTGTGAGTCAGATCGGTTCGGAATCATAAAAACAGTGTGTACGCGAAGGAGAAAAGTAGTTTTGAGTACAAAAACGTGGAAAAAATGAAAGTATGAGGAAAAGAAACAAAAGGGAGGCATTGGTTTAGATGGTCTTTTAGACGATTTTGTGAGTCAGATGTGCTCGGAATCATAAAAACAGTGTGTACGCGATAGAGGAAAGTAGTTTTGAGTACAAAAACGTGTAAAAAATGAATGTATGAACAAAAGAAGAAAAAGGGAGGTATTGGTTTTAATGGTCTTTTAGACGGTTTTGTGAGTCAGATGGGATCGGAATCATAAAAACAGTGTGTACGCGAAGGAGGAAAGTTGTTTTGAGTGCAAAAACGTGGAAAAAATGAATGAATAAGCAAAAGAAACAAAAGGGAGTTATTGGTTTAAATGTTTTTTTAGACGGCTTTATTAGTCAGATGGGTTCGGAATCATGAAAACATATTGCACGCGAAGGAAGAAAGTTATTTTGAGTGCAAAAAAGTGCAAAAATGAATGTATAAGGAAAAGAAACAAGAGGGAGGTATTGGTTTAAATGGTCTTTTAGACGGTTTTGTTAGTCATATGTGTTCTGAATCATAAAAACAGTGTGTACGCGAAGGAGGAAAGTTGTTTTGAGTGCAAAAACGTGGAAAAAATGAATGTATAAGGAAAAGAACCAAAAGGGAGGTATTGGTTTAAATGATCTTTTAGACGGTTTTGTTAGTCATATGTGTTCGGAATCATAAAAACAGTGTGTACGCGAAGGAGGAAAGTTGTTTTGAGTGCAAAAACGTGGAAAAATTGAATGTATAAGGAAAAGAAACAAAAGGGAGGTATTGGTTTAAAAGGTCTTTTAGACGGTTTTGCGAGTCAGATCGGTTCGGAATCATAAAAACAGTGTGTACGCGAAGGAGGTAAGTATTTTTGAGTACAAAAACGTGGAAAAAATGAATGTATGAGGAAAAGAAACAAAAGGGAGGCATTGGTTTAGAACGTCTTTTAGACGATTTTTTGAGTCAGATGGGCTTGAAATCATAAAAACAGTGTGTACGCGAAGGAGAAAATTTGTTTTGAGTGCAAAAACGCGGAAAAATTGAATGTATAAGGAAAAGAACCAAAAGGGAGGCTTTGGTTTAAAGGGTCTTTTAGACGGTTTCGTTAGTCAGATGGGATCGGAATCAAAAAAACAGTGTGTACGCGAATTAGGAAAATTGTTTTGTGTGCAAAAACGTGAAAAAAATGAATGTATAAGGAAAAGAAACAAAAGGGAGGTATTGGTTTTAAAGGTCTTTTAGACGGTTTTGTGTCAGATCGGTTCGGAATCATAAAAACAGTGTGTACGCGAAGGAGGAAAGTATTTTTGAGTACAAAAACGTGGAAAAATTGAATGTATGAGGAAAAGAAACAAAAGGGAGGCTTTGGTTTAGAACGTCTTTTAGACGATTTTTTGAGTCAGATGGGCTCGGAATCATAAAAACAGTGTGTACGCGATAGAAGAAAGTAATTTTGAGTGCAAAAACGTGGAAAAAATGAATGTATAAGGGAAAAAAAACAAAAGGGCGTTATTGGTTTAAATGGTCTTTTAGACGGTTTTGTGTCAGATCGGTTCGGAATCATAAAAACAGTGTGTACGCGAAGGAGAAAAGTAGTTCTGAGTACAAAAACGTTGAAAAATGAATGTATGAGGAAAAGAAACAAAAGGGAGCTTTGGTTTAAAAGGTCTTTTAGACGGTTTTGTGAGTCAGATCGGTTCGGAATCATAAAAACAGTGTGTACGCGAAGGAGGAAAGTATTTTTGAGTACAAAAACGTGGGAAAATTGAATGTATAAGGAAAAGAAACAAAAGGGAGGTATTGGTTTAAAAGGTCTTTTAGACGGTTTTGTGAGTCAGATCGGTTCGGAATCATAAAAACAGTGTGTACGCGAAGGAGAAAAGTAGTTTTGAGTACAAAAACGTGGAAAAAATGAAAGTATGAGGAAAAGAAACAAAAGGGAGGCATTGGTTTAGAAGGTCTTTTAGACGATTTTGTGAGTCAGATGTGCTCGGAATCATAAAAACAGTGTGTACGCGATAGAGGAAAGTAGTTTTGAGTACAAAAACGTGTAAAAAATGAATGTATGAACAAAAGAAGAAAAAGGGAGGTATTGGTTTTAATGGTCTTTTAGACGGTTTTGTGAGTCAGATGGGATCGGAATCATAAAAACAGTGTGTACGCGAAGGAGGAAAGTTGTTTTGAGTGCAAAAACGTGGAAAAAATAAATGAATAAGCAAAAGAAACAAAAGGGAGTTATTGGTTTAAATGTTTTTTTAGACGGCTTTATTAGTCAGATGGGTTCGGAATCATAAAAACATTGTGTACGCGAAGGAAGAAAGTTATTTTGAGTGCAAAAAAGTGCAAAAATGAATGTATAAGGAAAAGAAACAAGAGGGAGGTATTGGTTTAAATGGTCTTTTAGACGGTTTTGTTAGTCATATGTGTTCTGAATCATAAAAACAGTGTGTACGCGAAGGAGGAAAGTTGTTTTGAGTGCAAAAACGTGGAAAAAATGAATGTATAAGGAAAAGAACCAAAAGGGAGGTATTGGTTTAAATGATCTTTTAGACAGTTTTGTTAGTCATATGTGTTCTGAATCATAAAAACAGTGTGTACGCGAAGGAGGAAAGTTGTTTTGAGTGCAAAAACGTGGAAAAATTGAATGTATAAGGAAAAGAAACAAAAGGGAGGTATTGGTTTAAAAGGTCTTTTAGACGGTTTTGCGAGTCAGATCGGTTCGGAATCATAAAAACAGTGTGTACGCGAAGGAGGTAAGTATTTTTGAGTACAAAAACGTGGAAAAATGAATGTATGAGGAAAAGAAACAAAAGGGAGGCATTGGTTTAGAACGTCTTTTAGACGATTTTTTGAGTCAGATGGGCTTGAAATCATAAAAACAGTGTGTACGCGAAGGAGAAAATTTGTTTTGAGTGCAAAAACGCGGAAAAATTGAATGTATAAGGAAAAGAACCAAAAGGGAGGCTTTGGTTTAAAAGGTCTTTTAGACGGTTTTGTGAGTCAGATCGGTTCGGAATCATAAAAACAGTGTGTACGCGAAGGAGGAAAGTATTTTTGAGTACAAAAACGTGGAAAAAATGAATGTATGAGGAAAAGAAACAAAAGGGAGGCATTGGTTTAGAACGTCTTTTAGACGATTTTTTGAGTCAGATGGGCTCGGAATCATAAAAACAGTGTGTACGCGATAGAAGAAAGTAATTTTGAGTGCAAAAACGTGGAAAAAATGAATGTATAAGGGAAAAAAAAACAAAAGGGCGTTATTGGTTTAAATGGTCTTTTAGACGGTTTTGTGTCAGATCGGTTCGGAATCATAAAAACAGTGTGTACGCGAAGGAGAAAAGTAGTTCTGAGTACAAAACGTTGAAAAATGAATGTATGAGGAAAAGAAACAAAAGGGAGGCTTTGGTTTAAAAGGTCTTTTAGACGGTTTTGTGAGTCAGATCGGTTCGGAATCATAAAAACAGTGTGTACGCGAAGGAGGAAAGTATTTTTGAGTACAAAAACGTGGAAAAATTGAATGTATAAGGAAAAGAAACAAAAGGGAGGTATTGGTTTAAAAGGTCTTTTAGACGGTTTTGTGAGTCAGATCGGTTCGGAATCATAAAAACAGTGTGTACGCGAAGGAGAAAAGTAGTTTTGAGTACAAAAACGTGGAAAAAATGAAAGTATGAGGAAAAGAAACAAAAGGGAGGCATTGGTTTAGATGGTCTTTTAGACGATTTTGTGAGTCAGATGTGCTCGGAATCATAAAAACAGTGTGTACGCGATAGAGGAAAGTAGTTTTGAGTACAAAAACGTGTAAAAAATGAATGTATGAACAAAAGAAGAAAAAGGGAGGTATTGGTTTTAATGGTCTTTTAGACGGTTTTGTGAGTCAGATCGGTTCGGAATCATAAAAACAGTGTGTACGCGAAGAAGGAAAGTATTTTTAAGTACAAAAACGTGGAAAAAATGAATGTATGAGGAAAAGAAACAAAAGGGAGGCATTGGTTTAGAACGTCTTTTAGACGATTTTTTGAGTCAGATGGGCTCGGAATCATAAAAACAGTGTGTACGCGATAGAAGAAAGTAATTTTGAGTGCAAAAACGTGGAAAAAATGAATGTATAAGGGGAAAAAAAACAAAAGGGCGTTATTGGTTTAAATGGTCTTTTAGACGGTTTTGTGTCAGATCGGTTCGGAATCATAAAAACAGTGTGTACGCGAAGGAGAAAAGTAGTTCTGAGTACAAAAACGTTGAAAAATGAATGTATGAGGAAAAGAAACAAAAGGGAGGCTTTGGTTTAAAAGGTCTTTTAGACGGTTTTGTGAGTCAGATCGGTTCGGAATCATAAAAACAGTGTGTACGCGAAGGAGGAAAGTATTTTTGAGTACAAAAACGTGGAAAAATTGAATGTATAAGGAAAAGAAACAAAAGGGAGGTATTGGTTTAAAAGGTCTTTTAGACGATTTTGTGAGTCAGATGTGCTCGGAATCATAAAAACAGTGTGTACGCGATAGAGGAAAGTAGTTTTGAGTACAAAAACGTGTAAAAAATGAATGTATGAACAAAAGAAGAAAAAGGGAGGTATTGGTTTTAATGGTCTTTTAGACGGTTTTGTGAGTCAGATGGGATCGGAATCATAAAAACATTGTGTACGCGAAGGAAGAAAGTTATTTTGAGTGCAAAAACGTGGAAAAAATAAATGAATAAGCAAAAGAAACAAAAGGGAGTTATTGGTTTAAATGTTTTTTTAGACGGCTTTATTAGTCAGATGGGTTCGGAATCATAAAAACATTGTGTACGCGAAGGAAGAAAGTTATTTTGAGTGCAAAAAAGTGCAAAAATGAATGTATAAGGAAAAGAAACAAGAGGGAGGTATTGGTTTAAATGGTCTTTTAGACGGTTTTGTTAGTCATATGTGTTCTGAATCATAAAAACAGTGTGTACGCGAAGGAGGAAAGTTGTTTTGAGTGCAAAAACGTGGAAAAAATGAATGTATAAGGAAAAGAACCAAAAGGGAGGTATTGGTTTAAATGATCTTTTAGACGGTTTTGTTAGTCATATGTGTTCTGAATCATAAAAACAGTGTGTACGCGAAGGAAGAAAGTTGTTTTGAGTGCAAAAACGTGGAAAAATTGAATGTATAAGGAAAAGAAACAAAAGGGAGGTATTGGTTTAAAAGGTCTTTTAGACGGTTTTGCGAGTCAGATCGGTTCGGAATCATAAAAACAGTGTGTACGCGAAGGAGGTAAGTATTTTTGAGTACAAAAACGTGGAAAAAATGAATGTATGAGGAAAAGAAACAAAAGTGAGGCATTGGTTTAGAACGTCTTTTAGACGATTTTTTGAGTCAGATGGGCTTGAAATCATAAAAACAGTGTGTACGCGAAGGAGAAAATTTGTTTTGAGTGCAAAAACGCGGAAAAATTGAATGTATAAGGAAAAGAACCAAAAGGGAGGCTTTGGTTTAAAAGGTCTTTTAGACGGTTTCGTTAGTCAGATGGGATCGGAATCATAAAAACAGTGTGTACGCGAATTAGGAAAATTGTTTTGAGTGCAAAAACGTGAAAAAAATGAATGTATAAGGAAAAGAAACAAAAGGGAGGTATTGGTTTTGAAGGTCTTTTAGACGGTTTTGTGTCAGATCGGTTCGGAATCATAAAAACAGTGTGTACGCGAAGAAGGAAAGTATTTTTGAGTACAAAAACGTGGAAAAAATGAATGTATGAGGAAAAGAAACAAAAGGGAGGCATTGGTTTAGAACGTCTTTTAGACGATTTTTTGAGTCAGATGGGCTCGGAATCATAAAAACAGTGTGTACGCGATAGAAGAAAGTAATTTTGAGTGCAAAAACGTGGAAAAAATGAATGTATAAGGGGAAAAAAAACAAAAGGGCGTTATTGGTTTAAATGGTCTTTTAGACGGTTTTGTGTCAGATCGGTTCGGAATCATAAAAACAGTGTGTACGCGAAGGAGAAAAGTAGTTCTGAGTACAAAAACGTTGAAAAATGAATGTATGAGGAAAAGAAACAAAAGGGAGGCTTTGGTTTAAAAGGTCTTTTAGACGGTTTTGTGAGTCAGATCGGTTCGGAATCATAAAAACAGTGTGTACGCGAAGGAGGAAAGTATTTTTGAGTACAAAAACGTGGAAAAATTGAATGTATAAGGAAAAGAAACAAAAGGGAGGTATTGGTTTAAAAGGTCTTTTAGACGATTTTGTGAGTCAGATGTGCTCGGAATCATAAAAACAGTGTGTACGCGATAGAGGAAAGTAGTTTTGAGTACAAAAACGTGTAAAAAATGAATGTATGAACAAAAGAAGAAAAAGGGAGGTATTGGTTTTAATGGTCTTTTAGACGGTTTTGTGAGTCAGATGGGATCGGAATCATAAAAACATTGTGTACGCGAAGGAAGAAAGTTATTTTGAGTGCAAAAACGTGGAAAAAATAAATGAATAAGCAAAAGAAACAAAAGGGAGTTATTGGTTTAAATGTTTTTTTAGACGGCTTTATTAGTCAGATGGGTTCGGAATCATAAAAACATTGTGTACGCGAAGGAAGAAAGTTATTTTGAGTGCAAAAAAGTGCAAAAATGAATGTATAAGGAAAAGAAACAAGAGGGAGGTATTGGTTTAAATGGTCTTTTAGACGGTTTTGTTAGTCATATGTGTTCTGAATCATAAAAACAGTGTGTACGCGAAGGAGGAAAGTTGTTTTGAGTGCAAAAACGTGGAAAAATTGAATGTATAAGGAAAGTTGTTTTGAGTGCAAAAACGTGGAAAAAATGAATGTATAAGGAAAAGAACCAAAAGGGAGGTATTGGTTTAAATGATCTTTTAGACGGTTTTGTTAGTCATATGTGTTCTGAATCATAAAAACAGTGTGTACGCGAAGGAGGAAAGTTGTTTTGAGTGCAAAAACGTGGAAAAATTGAATGTATAAGGAAAAGAAACAAAAGGGAGGTATTGGTTTAAAAGGTCTTTTAGACGGTTTTGCGAGTCAGATCGGTTCGGAATCATAAAAACAGTGTGTACGCGAAGGAGGTAAGTATTTTTGAGTAAAAAACGTGGAAAAAATGAATGTATGAGGAAAAGAAACAAAAGGGAGGCATTGGTTTAGAACGTCTTTTAGACGATTTTTTGAGTCAGATGGGCTCGGAATCATAAAAACAGTGTGTACGCGATAGAAGAAAGTAATTTTGAGTGCAAAAACGTGGAAAAAATGAATGTATAAGGGAAAAAAAAACAAAAGGGCGTTATTGGTTTAAATGGTCTTTTAGACGGTTTTGTGTCAGATCGGTTCGGAATCATAAAAACAGTGTGTACGCGAAGGAGAAAAGTAGTTCTGAGTACAAAACGTTGAAAAATGAATGTATGAGGAAAAGAAACAAAAGGGAGACTTTGGTTTAAAAGGTCTTTTAGACGGTTTTGTGAGTCAGATCGTTTCGGAATCATAAAAACAGTGTGTACGCGAAGGAGGAAAGTATTTTTGAGTACAAAAACGTGGAAAAATTGAATGTATAAGGAAAAGAAACAAAAGGGAGGTATTGGTTTAAAAGGTCTTTTAGACGGTTTTGTGAGTCAGATCGGTTCGGAATCATAAAAACAGTGTGTACGCGAAGGAGAAAAGTAGTTTTGAGTACAAAAACGTGGAAAAAATGAAAGTATGAGGAAAAGAAACAAAAGGGAGGCATTGGTTTAGATGGTCTTTTAGACGATTTTGTGAGTCAGATGTGCTCGGAATCATAAAAACAGTGTGTACGCGATAGAGGAAAGTAGTTTTGAGTACAAAAACGTGTAAAAAATGAATGTATGAACAAAAGAAGAAAAAGGGAGGTATTGGTTTTAATGGTCTTTTAGACGGTTTTGTGAGTCAGATCGGTTCGGAATCATAAAAACAGTGTGTACGCGAAGAAGGAAAGTATTTTTAAGTACAAAAACGTGGAAAAAATGAATGTATGAGGAAAAGAAACAAAAGGGAGGCATTGGTTTAGAACGTCTTTTAGACGATTTTTTGAGTCAGATGGGCTCGGAATCATAAAAACAGTGTGTACGCGATAGAAGAAAGTAATTTTGAGTGCAAAAACGTGGAAAAAATGAATGTATAAGGGGAAAAAAAACAAAAGGGCGTTATTGGTTTAAATGGTCTTTTAGACGGTTTTGTGTCAGATCGGTTCGGAATCATAAAAACAGTGTGTACGCGAAGGAGAAAAGTAGTTCTGAGTACAAAAACGTTGAAAAATGAATGTATGAGGAAAAGAAACAAAAGGGAGGCTTTGGTTTAAAAGGTCTTTTAGACGGTTTTGTGAGTCAGATCGGTTCGGAATCATAAAAACAGTGTGTACGCGAAGGAGGAAAGTATTTTTGAGTACAAAAACGTGGAAAAATTGAATGTATAAGGAAAAGAAACAAAAGGGAGGTATTGGTTTAAAAGGTCTTTTAGACGATTTTGTGAGTCAGATGTGCTCGGAATCATAAAAACAGTGTGTACGCGATAGAGGAAAGTAGTTTTGAGTACAAAAACGTGTAAAAAATGAATGTATGAACAAAAGAAGAAAAAGGGAGGTATTGGTTTTAATGGTCTTTTAGACGGTTTTGTGAGTCAGATGGGATCGGAATCATAAAAACATTGTGTACGCGAAGGAAGAAAGTTATTTTGAGTGCAAAAACGTGGAAAAAATAAATGAATAAGCAAAAGAAACAAAAGGGAGTTATTGGTTTAAATGTTTTTTTAGACGGCTTTATTAGTCAGATGGGTTCGGAATCATAAAAACATTGTGTACGCGAAGGAAGAAAGTTATTTTGAGTGCAAAAAAGTGCAAAAATGAATGTATAAGGAAAAGAAACAAGAGGGAGGTATTGGTTTAAATGGTCTTTTAGACGGTTTTGTTAGTCATATGTGTTCTGAATCATAAAAACAGTGTGTACGCGAAGGAGGAAAGTTGTTTTGAGTGCAAAAACGTGGAAAAAATGAATGTATAAGGAAAAGAACCAAAAGGGAGGTATTGGTTTAAATGATCTTTTAGACGGTTTTGTTAGTCATATGTGTTCTGAATCATAAAAACAGTGTGTACGCGAAGGAAGAAAGTTGTTTTGAGTGCAAAAACGTGGAAAAATTGAATGTATAAGGAAAAGAAACAAAAGGGAGGTATTGGTTTAAAAGGTCTTTTAGACGGTTTTGCGAGTCAGATCGGTTCGGAATCATAAAAACAGTGTGTACGCGAAGGAGGTAAGTATTTTTGAGTACAAAAACGTGGAAAAAATGAATGTATGAGGAAAAGAAACAAAAGTGAGGCATTGGTTTAGAACGTCTTTTAGACGATTTTTTGAGTCAGATGGGCTTGAAATCATAAAAACAGTGTGTACGCGAAGGAGAAAATTTGTTTTGAGTGCAAAAACGCGGAAAAATTGAATGTATAAGGAAAAGAACCAAAAGGGAGGCTTTGGTTTAAAAGGTCTTTTAGACGGTTTCGTTAGTCAGATGGGATCGGAATCATAAAAACAGTGTGTACGCGAATTAGGAAAATTGTTTTGAGTGCAAAAACGTGAAAAAAATGAATGTATAAGGAAAAGAAACAAAAGGGAGGTATTGGTTTTGAAGGTCTTTTAGACGGTTTTGTGTCAGATCGGTTCGGAATCATAAAAACAGTGTGTACGCGAAGAAGGAAAGTATTTTTGAGTACAAAAACGTGGAAAAAATGAATGTATGAGGAAAAGAAACAAAAGGGAGGCATTGGTTTAGAACGTCTTTTAGACGATTTTTTGAGTCAGATGGGCTCGGAATCATAAAAACAGTGTGTACGCGATAGAAGAAAGTAATTTTGAGTGCAAAAACGTGGAAAAAATGAATGTATAAGGGGAAAAAAAACAAAAGGGCGTTATTGGTTTAAATGGTCTTTTAGACGGTTTTGTGTCAGATCGGTTCGGAATCATAAAAACAGTGTGTACGCGAAGGAGAAAAGTAGTTCTGAGTACAAAAACGTTGAAAAATGAATGTATGAGGAAAAGAAACAAAAGGGAGGCTTTGGTTTAAAAGGTCTTTTAGACGGTTTTGTGAGTCAGATCGGTTCGGAATCATAAAAACAGTGTGTACGCGAAGGAGGAAAGTATTTTTGAGTACAAAAACGTGGAAAAATTGAATGTATAAGGAAAAGAAACAAAAGGGAGGTATTGGTTTAAAAGGTCTTTTAGACGATTTTGTGAGTCAGATGTGCTCGGAATCATAAAAACAGTGTGTACGCGATAGAGGAAAGTAGTTTTGAGTACAAAAACGTGTAAAAAATGAATGTATGAACAAAAGAAGAAAAAGGGAGGTATTGGTTTTAATGGTCTTTTAGACGGTTTTGTGAGTCAGATGGGATCGGAATCATAAAAACATTGTGTACGCGAAGGAAGAAAGTTATTTTGAGTGCAAAAACGTGGAAAAAATAAATGAATAAGCAAAAGAAACAAAAGGGAGTTATTGGTTTAAATGTTTTTTTAGACGGCTTTATTAGTCAGATGGGTTCGGAATCATAAAAACATTGTGTACGCGAAGGAAGAAAGTTATTTTGAGTGCAAAAAAGTGCAAAAATGAATGTATAAGGAAAAGAAACAAGAGGGAGGTATTGGTTTAAATGGTCTTTTAGACGGTTTTGTTAGTCATATGTGTTCTGAATCATAAAAACAGTGTGTACGCGAAGGAGGAAAGTTGTTTTGAGTGCAAAAACGTGGAAAAATTGAATGTATAAGGAAAGTTGTTTTGAGTGCAAAAACGTGGAAAAAATGAATGTATAAGGAAAAGAACCAAAAGGGAGGTATTGGTTTAAATGATCTTTTAGACGGTTTTGTTAGTCATATGTGTTCTGAATCATAAAAACAGTGTGTACGCGAAGGAGGAAAGTTGTTTTGAGTGCAAAAACGTGGAAAAATTGAATGTATAAGGAAAAGAAACAAAAGGGAGGTATTGGTTTAAAAGGTCTTTTAGACGGTTTTGCGAGTCAGATCGGTTCGGAATCATAAAAACAGTGTGTACGCGAAGGAGGTAAGTATTTTTGAGTAAAAAACGTGGAAAAAATGAATGTATGAGGAAAAGAAACAAAAGGGAGGCATTGGTTTAGAACGTCTTTTAGACGATTTTTTGAGTCAGATGGGCTCGGAATCATAAAAACAGTGTGTACGCGATAGAAGAAAGTAATTTTGAGTGCAAAAACGTGGAAAAAATGAATGTATAAGGGAAAAAAAAACAAAAGGGCGTTATTGGTTTAAATGGTCTTTTAGACGGTTTTGTGTCAGATCGGTTCGGAATCATAAAAACAGTGTGTACGCGAAGGAGAAAAGTAGTTCTGAGTACAAAACGTTGAAAAATGAATGTATGAGGAAAAGAAACAAAAGGGAGACTTTGGTTTAAAAGGTCTTTTAGACGGTTTTGTGAGTCAGATCGTTTCGGAATCATAAAAACAGTGTGTACGCGAAGGAGGAAAGTATTTTTGAGTACAAAAACGTGGAAAAATTGAATGTATAAGGAAAAGAAACAAAAGGGAGGTATTGGTTTAAAAGGTCTTTTAGACGGTTTTGTGAGTCAGATCGGTTCGGAATCATAAAAACAGTGTGTACGCGAAGGAGAAAAGTAGTTTTGAGTACAAAAACGTGGAAAAAATGAAAGTATGAGGAAAAGAAACAAAAGGGAGGCATTGGTTTAGATGGTCTTTTAGACGATTTTGTGAGTCAGATGTGCTCGGAATCATAAAAACAGTGTGTACGCGATAGAGGAAAGTAGTTTTGAGTACAAAAACGTGTAAAAAATGAATGTATGAACAAAAGAAGAAAATGGGAGGTATTGGTTTTAATGGTCTTTTAGACGGTTTTGTGAGTCAGATGGGATCGGAATCATAAAAACAGTGTGTACGCGAAGGAGGAAAGTTGTTTTGAGTGCAAAAACGTGGAAAAAATGAATGAATAAGCAAAAGAAACAAAAGGGAGTTATTGGTTTAAATGTTTTTTTAGACGGCTTTATTAGTCAGATGGGTTCGGAATCATGAAAACATATTGCACGCGAAGGAAGAAAGTTATTTTGAGTGCAAAAAAGTGCAAAAATGAATGTATAAGGAAAAGAAACAAGAGGGAGGTATTGGTTTAAATGGTCTTTTAGACGGTTTTGTTAGTCATATGTGTTCTGAATCATAAAAACAGTGTGTACGCGAAGGAGGAAAGTTGTTTTGAGTGCAAAAACGTGGAAAAAATGAATGTATAAGGAAAAGAACCAAAAGGGAGGTATTGGTTTAAATGATCTTTTAGACGGTTTTGTTAGTCATATGTGTTCTGAATCATAAAAACAGTGTGTACGCGAAGGAGGAAAGTTGTTTTGAGTGCAAAAACGTGGAAAAATTGAATGTATAAGGAAAAGAAACAAAAGGGAGGTATTGGTTTAAAAGGTCTTTTAGACGGTTTTGCGAGTCAGATCGGTTCGGAATCATAAAAACAGTGTGTACGCGAAGGAGGTAAGTATTTTTGAGTACAAAAACGTGGAAAAAATGAATGTATGAGGAAAAGAAACAAAAGGGAGGCATTGGTTTAGAACGTCTTTTAGACGATTTTTTGAGTCAGATGGGCTTGAAATCATAAAAACAGTGTGTACGCGAAGGAGAAAATTTGTTTTGAGTGCAAAAACGCGGAAAAATTGAATGTATAAGGAAAAGAACCAAAAGGGAGGCTTTGGTTTAAAGGGTCTTTTAGACGGTTTCGTTAGTCAGATGGGATCGGAATCAAAAAAACAGTGTGTACGCGAATTAGGAAAATTGTTTTGTGTGCAAAAACGTGAAAAAAATGAATGTATAAGGAAAAGAAACAAAAGGGAGGTATTGGTTTTAAAGGTCTTTTAGACGGTTTTGTGTCAGATCGGTTCGGAATCATAAAAACAGTGTGTACGCGAAGGAGGAAAGTATTTTTGAGTACAAAAACGTGGAAAAATTGAATGTATGAGGAAAAGAAACAAAAGGGAGGCTTTGGTTTAGAACGTCTTTTAGACGATTTTTTGAGTCAGATGGGCTCGGAATCATAAAAACAGTGTGTACGCGATAGAAGAAAGTAATTTTGAGTGCAAAAACGTGGAAAAAATGAATGTATAAGGGAAAAAAAACAAAAGGGCGTTATTGGTTTAAATGGTCTTTTAGACGGTTTTGTGTCAGATCGGTTCGGAATCCTAAAAACAGTGTGTACGCGAAGGAGAAAAGTAGTTCTGAGTACAAAAACGTTGAAAAATGAATGTATGAGGAAAAGAAACAAAAGGGAGCTTTGGTTTAAAAGGTCTTTTAGACGGTTTTGTGAGTCAGATCGGTTCGGAATCATAAAAACAGTGTGTACGCGAAGGAGGAAAGTATTTTTGAGTACAAAAACGTGGGAAAATTGAATGTATAAGGAAAAGAAACAAAAGGGAGGTATTGGTTTAAAAGGTCTTTTAGACGGTTTTGTGAGTCAGATCGGTTCGGAATCATAAAAACAGTGTGTACGCGAAGGAGAAAAGTAGTTTTGAGTACAAAAACGTGGAAAAAATGAAAGTATGAGGAAAAGAAACAAAAGGGAGGCATTGGTTTAGAAGGTCTTTTAGACGATTTTGTGAGTCAGATGTGCTCGGAATCATAAAAACAGTGTGTACGCGATAGAGGAAAGTAGTTTTGAGTACAAAAACGTGTAAAAAATGAATGTATGAACAAAAGAAGAAAAAGGGAGGTATTGGTTTTAATGGTCTTTTAGACGGTTTTGTGAGTCAGATGGGATCGGAATCATAAAAACAGTGTGTACGCGAAGGAGGAAAGTTGTTTTGAGTGCAAAAACGTGGAAAAAATAAATGAATAAGCAAAAGAAACAAAAGGGAGTTATTGGTTTAAATGTTTTTTTAGACGGCTTTATTAGTCAGATGGGTTCGGAATCATAAAAACATTGTGTACGCGAAGGAAGAAAGTTATTTTGAGTGCAAAAAAGTGCAAAAATGAATGTATAAGGAAAAGAAACAAGAGGGAGGTATTGGTTTAAATGGTCTTTTAGACGGTTTTGTTAGTCATATGTGTTCTGAATCATAAAAACAGTGTGTACGCGAAGGAGGAAAGTTGTTTTGAGTGCAAAAACGTGGAAAAAATGAATGTATAAGGAAAAGAACCAAAAGGGAGGTATTGGTTTAAATGATCTTTTAGACAGTTTTGTTAGTCATATGTGTTCTGAATCATAAAAACAGTGTGTACGCGAAGGAGGAAAGTTGTTTTGAGTGCAAAAACGTGGAAAAATTGAATGTATAAGGAAAAGAAACAAAAGGGAGGTATTGGTTTAAAAGGTCTTTTAGACGGTTTTGCGAGTCAGATCGGTTCGGAATCATAAAAACAGTGTGTACGCGAAGGAGGTAAGTATTTTTGAGTACAAAAACGTGGAAAAAATGAATGTATGAGGAAAAGAAACAAAAGGGAGGCATTGGTTTAGAACGTCTTTTAGACGATTTTTTGAGTCAGATGGGCTTGAAATCATAAAAACAGTGTGTACGCGAAGGAGAAAATTTGTTTTGAGTGCAAAAACGCGGAAAAATTGAATGTATAAGGAAAAGAACCAAAAGGGAGGCTTTGGTTTAAAAGGTCTTTTAGACGGTTTTGTGAGTCAGATCGGTTCGGAATCATAAAAACAGTGTGTACGCGAAGGAGGAAAGTATTTTTGAGTACAAAAACGTGGAAAAAATGAATGTATGAGGAAAAGAAACAAAAGGGAGGCATTGGTTTAGAACGTCTTTTAGACGATTTTTTGAGTCAGATGGGCTCGGAATCATAAAAACAGTGTGTACGCGATAGAAGAAAGTAATTTTGAGTGCAAAAACGTGGAAAAAATGAATGTATAAGGGAAAAAAAAACAAAAGGGCGTTATTGGTTTAAATGGTCTTTTAGACGGTTTTGTGTCAGATCGGTTCGGAATCATAAAAACAGTGTGTACGCGAAGGAGAAAAGTAGTTCTGAGTACAAAACGTTGAAAAATGAATGTATGAGGAAAAGAAACAAAAGGGAGGCTTTGGTTTAAAAGGTCTTTTAGACGGTTTTGTGAGTCAGATCGGTTCGGAATCATAAAAACAGTGTGTACGCGAAGGAGGAAAGTATTTTTGAGTACAAAAACGTGGCAAAATTGAATGTATAAGGAAAAGAAACAAAAGGGAGGTATTGGTTTAAAAGGTCTTTTAGACGGTTTTGTGAGTCAGATCGGTTCGGAATCATAAAAACAGTGTGTACGCGAAGGAGAAAAGTAGTTTTGAGTACAAAAACGTGGAAAAAATGAAAGTATGAGGAAAAGAAACAAAAGGGAGGCATTGGTTTAGATGGTCTTTTAGACGATTTTGTGAGTCAGATGTGCTCGGAATCATAAAAACAGTGTGTACGCGATAGAGGAAAGTAGTTTTGAGTACAAAAACGTGTAAAAAATGAATGTATGAACAAAAGAAGAAAAAGGGAGGTATTGGTTTTAATGGTCTTTTAGACGGTTTTGTGAGTCAGATCGGTTCGGAATCATAAAAACAGTGTGTACGCGAAGAAGGAAAGTATTTTTGAGTACAAAAACGTGGAAAAAATGAATGTATGAGGAAAAGAAACAAAAGGGAGGCATTGGTTTAGAACGTCTTTTAGACGATTTTTTGAGTCAGATGGGCTCGGAATCATAAAAACAGTGTGTACGCGATAGAAGAAAGTAATTTTGAGTGCAAAAACGTGGAAAAAATGAATGTATAAGGGGAAAAAAAACAAAAGGGCGTTATTGGTTTAAATGGTCTTTTAGACGGTTTTGTGTCAGATCGGTTCGGAATCATAAAAACAGTGTGTACGCGAAGGAGAAAAGTAGTTCTGAGTACAAAAACGTTGAAAAATGAATGTATGAGGAAAAGAAACAAAAGGGAGGCTTTGGTTTAAAAGGTCTTTTAGACGGTTTTGTGAGTCAGATCGGTTCGGAATCATAAAAACAGTGTGTACGCGAAGGAGGAAAGTATTTTTGAGTACAAAAACGTGGAAAAATTGAATGTATAAGGAAAAGAAACAAAAGGGAGGTATTGGTTTAAAAGGTCTTTTAAACGATTTTGTGAGTCAGATGTGCTCGGAATCATAAAAACAGTGTGTACGCGATAGAGGAAAGTAGTTTTGAGTACAAAAACGTGTAAAAAATGAATGTATGAACAAAAGAAGAAAAAGGGAGGTATTGGTTTTAATGGTCTTTTAGACGGTTTTGTGAGTCAGATGGGATCGGAATCATAAAAACATTGTGTACGCGAAGGAAGAAAGTTATTTTGAGTGCAAAAACGTGGAAAAAATAAATGAATAAGCAAAAGAAACAAAAGGGAGTTATTGGTTTAAATGTTTTTTTAGACGGCTTTATTAGTCAGATGGGTTCGAAATCATAAAAACATTGTGTACGCGAAGGAAGAAAGTTATTTTGAGTGCAAAAAAGTGCAAAAATGAATGTATAAGGAAAAGAAACAAGAGGGAGGTATTGGTTTAAATGGTCTTTTAGACGGTTTTGTTAGTCATATGTGTTCTGAATCATAAAAACAGTGTGTACGCGAAGGAGGAAAGTTGTTTTGAGTGCAAAAACGTGGAAAAAATGAATGTATAAGGAAAAGAACCAAAAGGGAGGTATTGGTTTAAATGATCTTTTAGACGGTTTTGTTAGTCATATGTGTTCTGAATCATAAAAACAGTGTGTACGCGAAGGAAGAAAGTTGTTTTGAGTGCAAAAACGTGGAAAAATTGAATGTATAAGGAAAAGAAACAAAAGGGAGGTATTGGTTTAAAAGGTCTTTTAGACGGTTTTGCGAGTCAGATCGGTTCGGAATCATAAAAACAGTGTGTACGCGAAGGAGGTAAGTATTTTTGAGTACAAAAACGTGGAAAAAATGAATGTATGAGGAAAAGAAACAAAAGTGAGGCATTGGTTTAGAACGTCTTTTAGACGATTTTTTGAGTCAGATGGGCTTGAAA
The DNA here is from genome assembly GCA_963930645.1 of Salticus scenicus. NCBI lineage: Eukaryota > Metazoa > Arthropoda > Arachnida > Araneae > Salticidae > Salticus > Salticus scenicus. The sequence goes on from OZ005651.1 coordinate 361,887,206, forward strand.
TCATAAAAACAGTGTGTACGCGAAGGAGAAAATTTGTTTTGAGTGCAAAAACGCGGAAAAATTGAATGTATAAGGAAAAGAACCAAAAGGGAGGCTTTGGTTTAAAAGGTCTTTTAGACGGTTTCGTTAGTCAGATGGGATCGGAATCATAAAAACAGTGTGTACGCGAATTAGGAAAATTGTTTTGAGTGCAAAAACGTGAAAAAAATGAATGTATAAGGAAAAGAAACAAAAGGGAGGTATTGGTTTTGAAGGTCTTTTAGACGGTTTTGTGTCAGATCGGTTCGGAATCATAAAAACAGTGTGTACGCGAAGAAGGAAAGTATTTTTGAGTACAAAAACGTGGAAAAAATGAATGTATGAGGAAAAGAAACAAAAGGGAGGCATTGGTTTAGAACGTCTTTTAGACGATTTTTTGAGTCAGATGGGCTCGGAATCATAAAAACAGTGTGTACGCGATAGAAGAAAGTAATTTTGAGTGCAAAAACGTGGAAAAAATGAATGTATAAGGGGAAAAAAAACAAAAGGGCGTTATTGGTTTAAATGGTCTTTTAGACGGTTTTGTGTCAGATCGGTTCGGAATCATAAAAACAGTGTGTACGCGAAGGAGAAAAGTAGTTCTGAGTACAAAAACGTTGAAAAATGAATGTATGAGGAAAAGAAACAAAAGGGAGGCTTTGGTTTAAAAGGTCTTTTAGACGGTTTTGTGAGTCAGATCGGTTCGGAATCATAAAAACAGTGTGTACGCGAAGGAGGAAAGTATTTTTGAGTACAAAAACGTGGAAAAATTGAATGTATAAGGAAAAGAAACAAAAGGGAGGTATTGGTTTAAAAGGTCTTTTAGACGATTTTGTGAGTCAGATGTGCTCGGAATCATAAAAACAGTGTGTACGCGATAGAGGAAAGTAGTTTTGAGTACAAAAACGTGTAAAAAATGAATGTATGAACAAAAGAAGAAAAAGGGAGGTATTGGTTTTAATGGTCTTTTAGACGGTTTTGTGAGTCAGATGGGATCGGAATCATAAAAACATTGTGTACGCGAAGGAAGAAAGTTATTTTGAGTGCAAAAACGTGGAAAAAATAAATGAATAAGCAAAAGAAACAAAAGGGAGTTATTGGTTTAAATGTTTTTTTAGACGGCTTTATTAGTCAGATGGGTTCGGAATCATAAAAACATTGTGTACGCGAAGGAAGAAAGTTATTTTGAGTGCAAAAAAGTGCAAAAATGAATGTATAAGGAAAAGAAACAAGAGGGAGGTATTGGTTTAAATGGTCTTTTAGACGGTTTTGTTAGTCATATGTGTTCTGAATCATAAAAACAGTGTGTACGCGAAGGAGGAAAGTTGTTTTGAGTGCAAAAACGTGGAAAAAATGAATGTATAAGGAAAAGAACCAAAAGGGAGGTATTGGTTTAAATGATCTTTTAGACGGTTTTGTTAGTCATATGTGTTCTGAATCATAAAAACAGTGTGTACGCGAAGGAGGAAAGTTGTTTTGAGTGCAAAAACGTGGAAAAATTGAATGTATAAGGAAAAGAAACAAAAGGGAGGTATTGGTTTAAAAGGTCTTTTAGACGGTTTTGCGAGTCAGATCGGTTCGGAATCATAAAAACAGTGTGTACGCGAAGGAGGTAAGTATTTTTGAGTACAAAAACGTGGAAAAAATGAATGTATGAGGAAAAGAAACAAAAGGGAGGCATTGGTTTAGAACGTCTTTTAGACGATTTTTTGAGTCAGATGGGCTCGGAATCATAAAAACAGTGTGTACGCGATAGAAGAAAGTAATTTTGAGTGCAAAAACGTGGAAAAAATGAATGTATAAGGGGAAAAAAAACAAAAGGGCGTTATTGGTTTAAATGGTCTTTTAGACGGTTTTGTGTCAGATCGGTTCGGAATCATAAAAACAATGTGTACGCGAAGGAGAAAAGTAGTTCTGAGTACAAAAACGTTGAAAAATGAATGTATGAGGAAAAGAAACAAAAGGGAGGCTTTGGTTTAAAAGGTCTTTTAGACGGTTTTGTGAGTCAGATCGGTTCGGAATCATAAAAACAGTGTGTACGCGAAGGAGGAAAGTATTTTTGAGTACAAAAACGTGGAAAAATTGAATGTATAAGGAAAAGAAACAAAATTGAGGTATTGGTTTAAAAGGTCTTTTAGACGATTTTGTGAGTCAGATGTGCTCGGAATCATAAAAACAGTGTGTACGCGATAGAGGAAAGTAGTTTTGAGTACAAAAACGTGTAAAAAATGAATGTATGAACAAAAGAAGAAAAAGGGAGGTATTGGTTTTAATGGTCTTTTAGACGGTTTTGTGAGTCAGATGGGATCGGAATCATAAAAACATTGTGTACGCGAAGGAAGAAAGTTATTTTGAGTGCAAAAACGTGGAAAAAATAAATGAATAAGCAAAAGAAACAAAAGGGAGTTATTGGTTTAAATGTTTTTTTAGACGGCTTTATTAGTCAGATGGGTTCGGAATCATAAAAACATTGTGTACGCGAAGGAAGAAAGTTATTTTGAGTGCAAAAAAGTGCAAAAATGAATGTATAAGGAAAAGAAACAAGAGGGAGGTATTGGTTTAAATGGTCTTTTAGACGGTTTTGTTAGTCATATGTGTTCTGAATCATAAAAACAGTGTGTACGCGAAGGAGGAAAGTTGTTTTGAGTGCAAAAACGTGGAAAAAATGAATGTATAAGGAAAAGAACCAAAAGGGAGGTATTGGTTTAAATGATCTTTTAGACGGTTTTGTTAGTCATATGTGTCCTGAATCATAAAAACAGTGTGTACGCGAAGGAGGAAAGTTGTTTTGAGTGCAAAAACGTGGAAAAATTGAATGTATAAGGAAAAGAAACAAAAGGGAGGTATTGGTTTAAAAGGTCTTTTAGACGGTTTTGCGAGTCAGATCGGTTCGGAATCATAAAAACAGTGTGTACGCGAAGGAGGTAAGTATTTTTGAGTACAAAAACGTGGAAAAAATGAATGTATGAGGAAAAGAAACAAAAGGGAGGCATTGGTTTAGAACGTCTTTTAGACGATTTTTTGAGTCAGATGGGCTTGAAATCATAAAAGCAGTGTGTACGCGAAGGAGAAAATTTGTTTTGAGTGCAAAAACGCGGAAAAATTGAATGTATAAGAAATCAGTACAAAAACCCTTAACGGGTTAAAAGTTTGTGACGCAGCTACTTTATCGCTATAAAATTTTGAAATATGGGTCTTAAAAATAATGATATAAATTTTAAGTGACGCTTTACTATTAGTTAAAATATACGTAGATTTTCTTATTTGAGCATTTGCTTTTTTCTTTTATTTATATTTACAATGCAAACATAATATTTTTAACTTCAAGATAAGACAAATATATTAAATATACTCACTGATACTTTTTCATTTGCACTTCAATTTCAAAATAACAGTTTTAAAAGGAATGATATAAAAATTCCAGTGACTCCTCGGTGTCATTTTAAAAGATTTGTTTTTTGATTCCATTAAAATTACCTTTGTTTTGTCTATTAAAGTATATTTACACATTGAAACAGTGCTTTTAATTTTCAAATATACTGTCAAATAATCACATTTTCACTGAGTTTGCATTATAAATTGAAATTATTTATTTCAATAAATTGATTTATCTTTTGCGTCACGCTATCCAAAACTGCAAACAAAATTTGTGCAAATGTATTCTTTGCATCACACCATCTCTTTGCACAAATTTTCACTTAGTTGGATACTATGATACAAAGTAACATTTACATAAATTTTATTCACAGTTTTGGATAGCGTGACGCAAAAGACAAATCAATTTATTGAAATAAATAATTTCAATTTATAATGCAAACTCAGTGAAAATGTGATTATTTGACAGTATATTTGAAAATTAAAAGCACTGTTTCAATGTGTAAATATACTTTAATAGACAAAACAAAGGTAATTTTAATGGAATCAAAAAACAAATCTTTTAAAATGACACCGAGGAGTCACTGGAATTTTTATATCATTCCTTTTAAAACTGTTATTTTGAAATTGAAGTGCAAATGAAAAAGTATCAGTGAGTATATTTAATATATTTGTCTTATCTTGAAGTTAAAAATATTATGTTTGCATTGTAAATATAAATAAAAGAAAAAAGCAAATGCTCAAATAAGAAAATCTACGTATATTTTAACTAATAGTAAAGCGTCACTTAAAATTTATATCATTATTTTTAAGACCCATATTTCAAAATTTTATAGCGATAAAGTAGCTGCGTCACAAACTTTTAACCCGTTAAGGGTTTTTGTACTGATATCATTACTTTTTAGAGGTTATTGATCAAAAAATTAAAACAAGTTCTTCCGGCTCATAGGAAGGTTAGGTTGATTTATCTTTTCTTAAGAAGTTGCCACCATTTTTCCAAAATGGCAGCTACATTTTATTAATGAATTTGATGGATTTATTAATGAGGGCTATGTATATATGGAGTTTTAAGCAAATCGGTTCAAGGGTTATTGTGATAATTTACAAGTGGCCACCATTTTGAAACAAAAGGACAGAGTGACTGAGATGCCCAGTGAACTTATCAAAGGTACTTGAATGATATGTCAACTGTGCAAACGTGATTCGAACTGATTCAGTATTACAAAAGTTATTGTAATAAAAAAAATTTAAGTGGCCGCCACTTGGAAACAAAATGGTGGAGCAAGTTGCCTAGCAAACTTATCCAAGATATTTGAATTGTAAGTTCACTTCCCAACTTTGATTTGAACCAGTTTAGTATTCTAAAAGTTACTATGGTGGCACATTTTCAAGTAGCAGCCTGATTTCAAGCGGCTGCAACTTGGAAACTAAATATTGGTACAAAATTCATCCAAGATATTGGTGTGATAAGTTCAATGTCCAACTTGAACTGATTCAGTATTTCAAAAGGTATTCTGATGATAAATTTACAAGTGGTATCCTGATTTGAAATGGCCGTACTAAAGATATCGGTCATTTTGTTAAAAATGGCAGATAAAATTCATTAATAAATACTTGGTTGAGACCTTTATGTAAACATCAAAATTCAAAATGTGGATTTGAAATTTTCACGTAGCTGCCACTTGAAAACAAACTGCAGAGCAACTTAGTTAACGAACTCATCTAAGATATTTGTACGATAAGTTTGCTGTATAACTTTGGTTCAATTCAATTTTGAGTATTATGTCAAGTTATCGTAATCACAAAATTTCCATTACAAAAAAACCCAATTTATACATCTTTTACATTTATACGATCTTTTAGTGAAGTCCTGATTCATTCCTATTCACTTGAATGAAAAATTTCTTTGTTTATAAGTCACACAATATTAGTTATGTCTTTTCCACTTTTCTAAAATTCACAAAATTTCTTGACTGGTCATTATTTTACCATTCTAAATATAAATTTTGATGAGTATGTGAACTTTGATATTATATCATGACTTTGGAGTTATTCACAATCTATTAACTAATTAAAAACAAATTGTCTGATGCTAATTAAGTGATAATGATGTAGAATGTGAAGAAGTTATTCTCAAGAAAGGACAATACCTAATCTTGGCAACAGCTATGGCCTATCTTATGGGAAGATCTATTTTCATAACTAGGGGGCTCTGCCCCTGCTCGCTCCGCTCACCAACCCCTGAGGGAGGCTTCGCCTTCCCCCGACTCACTTTACTTGTTAACACATGCAGAGCTCTGCCCGCCTATCTGCTGCTTTCCTTTCACTGAATAGGAATGTTAATAGTACATAACACAAGACAAAAGCAGAAAATTATTATATAAATCCCCATATTCAATGTCAAATTAAAATATGTAATATTTAATAGCACATTATTTTATTTTTATAAAAATCATGCTTAAAATCAGTTTTTTTTTTTTTTAATAGAAAGAAATCCGTAATATCCAGACTATTTTCTATTATAGCTTTAGTATATCACCTTTGTTTTTTAACTATAGATCAGGACCGCGGCACCCCAGTCGATAGCACGCCGACCTCATAATTGGAAGATTGCGGGTTCGGTACTCGAGCTGGCCAAAGACCGTTGTGTACACTAATGGTGGCTGGTGCACGTAAAATCTGTTGTGGCGACAATATCCTCCATATTCCCATCAAAACTATACCTTTTAGGGTCACCGAAGCGGGGGAGCCATCTCTTCCGTGTAGGATCAAAAATGTGATGGCATGTCTCTGAAACATACCTAGGGGTGTGCCCCAGATCGTCGCCAATTATCCATAGTGCAGTAATGGCCAATGTCATATCCAACCTATCTAACTACCTACCTACCTACAACCATGGATATTTTAATTTTCCCATGTAAGAAAATTTACTTTCTAAAAGTAGAGAAAAAAAGTTATTAATAGCAACACTGACATTTATTTTTTACAACCATGGTTCCGAACAGCGGTATAGCCAGTCCATAAAGCACCGAGCTTATAATTGGAAGATTGCTGATTCGATACTTGAGCCGGTCAAAGACTGTCGTGTGCACTAATGGTGTCTGGTGTACATAAAATCTGTCGTGGCCACAAAGTCCTCTATGTTCCCATCAAAAATATACGTCTGGGGAATCTCCTCCATGGAGGATCAAAATTGTGATGTCTCTGGAACATCCCTAGAAGTGCTTCCCAGACAGTCACCAATTACCCATAGCGCAGTACTTGGGCGATGTTAAATCCAACCTACCTACCTACAACCATGGATCGTATTTTATTTTTCCCGTGTAAAATGACTTCATGACAGAAGACCAACGTCACTGGGAGAAACTTTTTTCAAGGTGGCAAATAGAGTACTTTCACAAATTTGTCGTTTATAGCTAATAATTTCTTTAATTAAAATGATAGAAATTTCTAAGCAGCTGAAATGTCTTCCTTGAAGTATTCGGAACACATTGATACCTCTCATGATGCGAAAGACCCTGCCCTCCGCAAGAAGATGCTGTCGCAGACAAAAAAAAATTTGATGCCAGCGACAGTAATTTTTTTTAATATATATAGAGATTACTCATTACCAAATGTAGTTTTTAAATTCCGTTTTCACTTTCAGAAAATTCACAACCATTAAATTGGTACTCATTTTCGAAGAAATTGATTTTTAAAAATTTTTATATATTTTTTTCGTTCAAAAATGCAAATTTTCACACAAATTGCTTTTTTTAACCACAAAATGAAATACTAAAAATTTAAAAAATCAATTTTTGGAAAATGGGTACTAATTTAACGACTTTGAATTTTCTGAATATATTTCTTATTTTAATTTTGTAAAAAAAAATTATTACTTGGTAATAGAAATTCCAGATGAAAAAAATACAAAATTAAATTTTACTTCCACATAGAAAAGTTATTTATTTATTTTTCACAAAAGTAATGTCTTTAATAATATAAATGTGACATGTGTATGACTGTATATATATATATATATATATATATAATCAATTTGATAAATATGCAGAAACTTAAAGAGAAATAATAAAAATGTTGAGTGACTCCAGTTGACTTTCTGAACATGAAAGTAATTCACTGTTGTTTAAATAAAATAACGTAAGAGAAGTCATTAAATAAACAATCGAGAAAATTATTTGATTATTTGCTCACAAATAATATATTGTTTAATGGAATGGAATGCATCCAAATTATTTTGTGTATATCTGTAAAAGAACTAATAGTGTTAGATTCACCAAAATGTACATAGTTTGTGTGACATATACTTATAATTTGTATATGAATTCAAAGCTCAATCAAATGAGGCTTCAGACGCCATCACATTTTAAATAAATTCAGACTATAGGCCATAATATTACAGAATTTTTCGTTATTTCCCTGTAAAAAAAACTATAAATGCTAGATTCAGCAAAATATATCTATACGATTCATTCAACAGTGACTGATAACATGTATATAAAAGTTTCAGCTGAATTGAATAAGGAATTCAGATGCTATCACACTTTAAATTATTTGAGCCCATAGACTATAATGATAAAGAATTTATCTTTGTGTCCTGGTTAAAATAAATAAATAAAATTGTGCTAGATTCTCCAAGATGTATACAGTTTGTACTACGATAACCTATAACATATGCACCAACTTTTAGCTCATTTGAACAAAGCATTTAGACAATATTGTGTTCACTCTACTCAGATATGTACATACATTATCGTAAAATAGCAAAAATGAACTCATGGAACTTCAAACATGTAGATACACCAACTTCACGTCAAATTTTTGTTATAATTACAATACTTTCCTTACCTAGATGTATTTTCAGAAAGTAAAAAATTCCATGAAATATATGTGAATCATTCATTTCATCATGCTTAATAACAAATTTTTTAAAGGTGTTTACGACTAAGAGGGAGGAGATGATAATGTAGTTGAAAGCAGTTGGAGGGGGGGGGGGAAAGGAGGGGAATTAAAATTGAAACTATAAACTATACTTTTGCACCCAATTCACCCTTAGAAATAGATATATCTCCTTATATTATTAAAATCTGTACGCATCTGTCTGTCTGTCTGTCTGTCTGTCTGTCTGTGAGAAATGCCTTGTCATAGCTAAAGCTCCGGCGCTATTGGTCGCAGCGCTTCGAAACCGGTGTCGACAGACGCAGAATTTCTTCATCTCGACATCGCGATAATTCGCTAAGCGATGCGACCCTAATTAGCGGAGATATTAATTAAAACGTCGACCCATATCTACCGAAAAATGACCCAGAACTCATGATTAAATGCTTAAAAAGCGACATTTTTACGGAAAAAGTGGAAAATAAATTAGAAATATCAGTCGTATCGTTACAAATAAGATATCAAATGAAAGGTCCGATTTTTCTGAATCCGACGGTTTAAATAGCTTATCTATAGGGCAATTAGATTTTTTAAAATTGACTAAAGTATGAAAAAAAAGGTGGCAACAAATCACAACAGTTCTATTAATTTCGCAATAGACGTATTTCGGTTACCATGGCGCCGGGCGAAAGAATAAATAGATTTTACTTCCTGCTTTACTGATTTTGTACTGGAAATAAAAATTGCAAATTTCAAAATGCTTCAAATTTCTTCAAAATTAATTCAAACTTGCTACAAACTTTTAACATCACAAGACGAAGTTCCAGTTCAAATATCATCGGGTTTCGAGAATAAATAAGAAATGTACAATTTAATTGCAAATTAAATGTTATTATAATACTCGTATTTCAAATTCTAACTATGATTAAATTATTTTTAGTACATCATTCGAAAGATATTTTAAAGCACTTTTATATTATCGAAAGCGGGATTCAAGATTTCGCTTCATTTACATGTTTTGAGGTCTCCTGAATCGGTTTTCTTTTGTATCTGAGCTACTAATTAAAATAATTCCATAAGTAATACATCATAAGATAGCTTTGTTGGTTTGAAATCGAACAGTAGATTACAGAAATTTCTACCGCCAGATGGCGATGTAATATTTTAAAATTTCAATATTTCAATTTCTAATTATGATTAAATTGTTTTTAATACATCATTCGAAAGATATATTAAAGTTCTTTTATATTATCGAAAGTTTTAACCAGATTTGCACGTTTTGAGGTGTCCTGATTAGGTTTTCTTTTGCATCTCAGCTAATTCAGTTAGATCGTTCAAAATTGGTATATGTAGGTTAATTAGGAAGGGCTGAAAGGGTGGGGAAGATATAGGCGTGCACCGCGTGCACGGGACAGCGCTGCCGAAGGCAGTGGGGACCCGGTCCGACTTTTTAACCGATGAGAAATGATTTTTTTTTTTCATTTTCTTTTCTTAAGAATAAAAATTTGATTTGAGAAGGAATATGTGCGCGTAGCGCGCGTATACCTTCACACGTGCGCGCGCAGCGCGCATGGGTCTGCGCTGCCGAAGGCAGTGGGGACCCGGTGTGAGTTTTTACCCGATCAGAATTTTTTTTTTTGAGGGGGGGGGGCACGGAGGGTCAGGGAAGGAATACGCGCATGCAGCGCGCACGGGGCAGCGCTGCCGAAGGCTGTGGGGACTCGGGCCGACTTTTTACCCAATCAGAAATGATTTTTTTTTTTTTTAATTTCTTTTCTTAACACTAAAAGTTACTGTTAGTGATTCATTAATTTTAGTGATTCATTTGAAAATACTGACCCGCTAGCGGGCGAAGCTCGCTAGTTTATTTATTAAATATTGTTAACTTTGCATGCCTTTTTCAATCATTTATGTCTATTTTGAAATATTTAAATTGATTTTATTTACATACACAGGTTTAACCTGGCAAAAAAATTACTTTAGCATTTTAGCGAAAATAGGCAAGCACTATTTTAGCTTTTTCGAAAGTTAATTAATTCTTTGGATACCATTGATTTCTTTTACTTACAAGGAACATCACCCAAGCGTCCGGCTCGGATTTCAATGAGAGAGAGGCATTTCTTTCATATTTGATATGCTATCAAATTTTACTCAAAAATATGCGAAAAATTTGTATTTATACAGCAAGTGAATACTCAAATGAATAATTCAGTTGAAATAATTTTCAGTACTACTATAAATTTTCATTTGTAACTTAAACATGAAAGCACAAAATCATTTAGTATTTTTAAGTCACACCCAAAGGCGGAGCTTACTGTTGATATGTGGCTGATGTGGTTTTTAACATTTTAAAAATTCAATAAATAGAGAAAACATGGATGATAGCAAAAATTTCTGTGATAAAAAATATTTGGTACATGCCCTCTATCAGAAATTAAAGTTTCATTAAAATCACAGCCAGACACGGTGTTCCTTGTTAGCTTTGTTATCCTCAGTTTTGTTTTCTATTCCTTTTGTTTATTGATGATTTTAACCAAGCATCCATATTTGTGACTTTAAAAATATGAATCAGGAAAACTATGTTTTGATTTCAACAATAGAAAAAGAGGTACTCATATCATACATGTAAAATGAAAAAGCAATTTAAAAATTAAATAAAGTGTAGTGGTAGATAATCGTGAAATACTAGTGCTAAGAATGCTTCTATGAAGCAAATTCTGACATACTTTTAAATATTTTTGCATTTAAATTCAATCACTAAAAATAAATCCAAATTACTATACAAATAATGATTCCCAAAAATTTCAGTTCTTTCGTAGTTTTTGCCTGCAAATATTACAAAAAAAAAAAAAAAAAAAATCTGAGTTATTATATAGAGATATTTTATATAGTTATCCAGTTTTAGCTTTTTAGTGAAATTCTGACCAACATTTTTTAGCAAAATGCTAAAAAAACTTATGGCAGTTTAAACCCTGCACAGGGTTCAGGAATTTATTAAAAAAATATGGTCGCCAACAAAAAATTATGGTAGCCCATAAAGAAATATTCTCCAACATTTTCTTTCTTTCTTTTTTTTTCTTTTTATTCCGTTTCAAAATTTACTTGAATATAGCAGGGGTGCAGAATATATGCGAACGTGCGAACGATGTTCGGGGGAAATTCTGGCTGTCTGGGGAAATTTTGAATAATTATTATCTTAGAATAAAATAAAAATGAAAATGGAAGTAAGAAAAAATTACTGAAAAAAGAAATTTTCGAATATTAAACTACAAATTAACAGCTGTATTCTTCTTTCACAAGTGTATTCCCTTTAAATACCCGTTACCCCCCCCCCCCCCCCAAAAAAAAAAAAAAAAAAAAAAAAAAAAAACTTTCAGATAATAGGTTGATGCGTTATTTTTGGGAAAATTTCAGAGGTCTGAACATTTTCTGCACCCCTGGAATATAGAAATTAAGATTCTATATACCAATTATTATACCAACTAAAAATCAATTATTTATTAGGCTGGAATGATTTATTTTTTACATCAGGAAACACTTGTTTAAATTTAACATCATGAAACTGGTTTTATTATTTTCACTAAATTAATACACCATCGGCAATGGTACATCATTACACAGGTACAAAAATTCAGCACCAGATCGATAGCATGCACAGACAGGAGCAGTGTAAACCAATTCCCTAAAACGGTGCAATAATTTAACACAGAGTTGTGAAACATGCACGGAGATATGTAAATTTCCTAATTCAACACAGTGTCTCAAAAAGTGGTGAGGGCAAAACAGCGAAAGTAGAATTGGAGCCCGATTTCGGGACCAATTCTTTCACCAAAATATATATATTAAAAAAAAAAAAAAAAGTTGAAAACATTATTACTAGTTTTAAAAAATATTGGTCCCCAATGGCGACCGTATTTCACAAGCTCTCACATACACATAATGATAAAGAATTGTTTTATATATATGGAAATAATAAAGGTAATTTTTAATTTAGGACTTGATTTGAACATTTGCTCCCCAAATGTTTCAATTCGATAAAATGTTAAAGTAAACATATATAATGTGCAGTATATACCTGAATTTGGAAAATATATAGCAGCATGTTAATTAGCAGCACTGTTTGAAAGTACTTGTTTTGATTGAATTGCCATCTTCAAAAACTAAAATATTTTTTGTGTCAATTTCAATTTCAATGTTGCTAATATATTTTCAGTATATAATTATAGGTAATGATGATGTCTATAAAAGTGAATTCTTGTAGGCATATGAAATTATTAGTTTTCATTTTTTTTCATGAAATATAATTCATACCCAAATCCAAAATTATCCCTATTCTATTAGCAATTCATGAAATGCATAAGATTTGCAGCTACAAGGAAAATAAATTACAAATATACACTTCCATTACTATGATTTAGAGGCAAGTGTTTTATAGTTTTATTTTCTAAAATGTAGTTATTCATATTTCCGAAAAGTAAATAAATGTCTGTTGATCTGTTGGCTAAAACAAAAATATCTTCAAGTATAAACAAATCACTTGTAATCTCTATTTTTCGAATATGCCTGTTTTAAAGTTCCACACTTCAATATTCAAACATTTACTTGAGAAATTAATCTTCTAAAATACAAAATATTAATTTAAACTAAATGTAATTTAATTCACTTTAATTAATAGTAAATTCTGTTTCTAAACAAAAAAGAAAATGCAGACAACTTATTCCTGCACTATGTTCCAGTGGCGGATCTAAAACTTTTTATTATTATTATTATTATTATTATTTTGGGGGGGGGGCTAAGATTTTTCAAGATGTTATTCCATATCAATGAAAAATTTCCAATTGTAATATTCAATTATGAATGTCAGTACTTTTAGCCTACCCCCCCCCCCCCTAGATCCGGCGCTGCTATGTTCTTGCATGCATGAGCATACCACAGTTAAAAAGAAAAAAGTGGCAGAATGGCTCTTTTTGCAATGTTTACCGCAAGAGAGTTTTCTGTTTTCAGTGGTGTATAGAATGAAATTCAAGAGGAAAAGAAAAAGTAAAGATATTAACAGACATGTTACTTTTCAGCCTTTTTAAGCTTGAAAATTATTATTCTTGGGATCAATGCAAAATTGCATTAAAACTTTTTGGACATGTGTAGGGGGGGGGTCAGCCTCAATTTGTGCAATATATTATTAGCAATTTCTATGTGATTGGCTTTCAAGAAATGTCAAATTCAAACTTTGAGAAAATGAAAAAGAAATAGCTCTTCAACTCCATTTTCCTAATAAACTAGAACTACATTATTCTGCTAATCAACTGCCCCAGCAAACAATGCTTCTACAGAATAAACTTATTTTCAAGTATACGTAATAAGTTTGTCTGTTTTTTAAGCACTTACAACTATTTTAATTATAATTAATATGATATTCAATATGAGATTTATTGTTCTGATTTTGTTTATTGTGTGTGCATGTATGCAATCAAATTTAACATTATTTTTATTATTGAAAAATTTATATTGTGTCAGTTGCCTGATACCACTTTTGAGGGGGGGGGGGGATCGTGAAAAGTTCAGCCTTTTTTTCTGTAAGATTGTACCATGTCTGTATTAATTAAAACTTTAGCTCTACGAAAATAATCAGTTTTAGACACTTTTCATGGTTAATCTGTTTATTTAATGATTTTGGCCGAATGCCGAATATTTGGCCAGCTAATTACTGACAATCAGCTGTCAACTTCCTAATTTTTTTCGAACTATTTAAATAGTACCATCTACATTTAGTAATATTTTACTTTTTTAATTATGAGAAATTAACATAAAAAATTCCTTTTCAGAAATGGTGATTGATTTAAATGTAGAAAATTACTAGAAAATATTACAATACACAGTGGCATGATGCTGAGCTCACAGCAAAGAAAGTTATTAACTGTTAGATTTCTCAATAAATACTTAAACTTTCTTAGATGACAACATCATGTTGCACCCCAGCAATAAGAAATAATCTTTGAGAAAAATCAACTTAAAGATAACAATAAAGCATTGACTAGCTTACAATAAAACTAACAAAAATGTCTCTCACTCAGGTGGATAAACTGCATGATATAGCTTAGGTGGGACACTTTTCATCCCAGTGACATAAAATTTTGTAGCTGTCTGCAACAGGTTTTTAAAATTTCGTAAAGCCTGAAAGCTGAAAGCGGCAATCTGGGAGGAGGGGGGGGGGGTGTTAACAACAGTGGTGATCTCGTGCAACAATACACAATACAATTTTACTACAAAATAATATAGTATAAACAATTATAAAATAATAAGTTTAACTCATTCAATTAAATATTTCATAGCAATGTTTGACACAACACAATATAAATAATTATAAATAATAAAAGTATTAATTTTAGTTTTGATACAGAAATTTTTATAAGTGAATTTTGAAGTGGAGGAGAAGTTTTGGAGCAGTTTTAAATGAAATTAGCACTTTCCTACATTCCCGTAGAATCTCAGTAACAGGTAACAGGAGAAAAAGAATACATGCATAACACTGCCTATCAAGGGAGATCTAGGCTCCTAGGTCGCCCTTGTTAAGCACTGTTTTGTGTGTTCCTACCAAGACACCTATAGGGAGCTCTAGAGTTCCTACCACAGAGCGTCTAAGACGTCATACATCAGTAGCACATTGTCGTGGGCAAAAATATCTAAATTGCAGACAATTTTTTATGACTGCAGACAAAAACTGTCTTAAAGTTGTGGGAAATTTTTTTTTTAGTAGTACAGACAAAGAGTGTCTGAAAGTTAGGGTCAATTTTTTTTATTAGTGCAGACAAAAACTGTCTGCAAGCCGTTTTTCTGTGTTCGCCGTGTTGCGGCGTTTCTGCCACTGGGCTTTTCATATGACATAAACTCAAATTCACTATTTTTTTACTTGTATCATGTATCACCTTTTTTAACGGGGGTGGACATAATATTTGTTTGATCTCCTAAAATGTCCTAGATGGCAACATTATCTAAAATACGTGCACTCCTTGTTAACTCGATTTTAAAGATATAATCTTTATTTAAGTACTGTTGTTAACAAAAACAACTTTTGTTAGATATTAGTGCTACACCAAATAGCACTTTGACCGAGTAGTTGCTGAGTGCTTGGACGAGCACCGGATACCGAGTAGTTGCAAGAAAGAATAATTGAAGCATACATGAAAATTTGCACATCTTAAAATTACAAAAAAAAAAAAAAAAAAAGGCTTTTGAACATAAAATTTAGTTAAATGGTAAACAGCACGCTTTCATACAGAACTTTTGTAGTGTATTTACATAATTAGGTTCATTGCTACATTTTGATACTTTCAGCATAGTGAATTACTAAAACCAAAACTGATAACTTTATTCTTAACATCTTTTTTAGATGTGAAATTATCATCCTCAGATAATTCTTAGAGATTATAAAAGTTACTAGCTGGCTTCGCC
The DNA here is from genome assembly GCA_963930645.1 of Salticus scenicus. Lineage (NCBI taxonomy): Eukaryota > Metazoa > Arthropoda > Arachnida > Araneae > Salticidae > Salticus > Salticus scenicus. Next base: position 361,902,926 of record OZ005651.1, read on the forward strand.
CGCTAGCGGGTCAGTATTTTCAAAGGAATCACTAAAATTAATGAATCACTAACAGTAATTTTTAGTGTTAAGAAAATAAATTAAAAAAAAAATCATTTCTGACTGGGTAAAAAGTCGGTCCGGGACCCCACTGCCTTCGGCAGCGCAGTCCCGTGCGCGCTGCGCGCGCACAGCTTAAGGGATACCCGCGCTGTGCGCGCGTATACCTTCCCTGACCTTTCGTGCCCCCTAAAAAAATCATTTCTGATCGGGTAAAAACTCGCACCGGGCCTTCGGCAGCGCAGACCCATGCGCGCGCACGTGTGAAGGTATACGTGCGATGCGCGCACATATTCCTTCTGAAGTCATATTTTTATTCTTAAGAAAAGAAAACTAACAGTAACAGAAACAAAAAGTAACTTTTAGTGTTAAGAAAAGAAATTAAAAAAAATCATTTCTGATTGGGTAAAAAGTCGGCCCGGGTCTCCACTGCCTTCGGCAGCGCAGTCCCGTGCGCGCTGCGCGCGCACAACTTAAGGGATATACGCGCTGCGCGCGCGTATACCTTCCCTGACCTTTCGTGCCCCCTAAAAAAATCATTTCTGATCGGGTAAAAACTCGCACCGGGTCCCCACTGCCTTCGGCAGCGCAGACCCATGCGCGCGCACGTGTGAAGGTTTACGTGCGCTGCGCGCACATATTCTTCCTGAAGTCATATTTTTATTCTTAAGAAAAGAAAATTTAAAAAATCATTTCTCATCGGGTACAAAGTCGGACCGGATCCCCACTGCCTTCGGCAGCGCAGTCACGTGCGCGCTGCGCACGCACAAGTTCACGGATACACGCGCTGCGCTCGCGTATTCCTTCCCTGACCCTTCGAGCCCCCTAAAAAAAAAATCATTTCTGATCGTGCAAAAACTCGCACCGGGTCCCCACTGCCTTCGGCAGCGCAGTACCGTGCGCGCTGCGCGCACGACTGAAGGTATACACGCGCTGCGCGCGCGTATTCCTTCCCTGACTCTTTGTGCCCCCTAAAAAAAAATCATTTCTGATCGTGTAAAAATTCGCACCGGGTCCCCACTGCCTTCGGCAGCGCAGTCGCGTGCGCGCTGCGCGCGCACAAGTTAAGGGATACGCGCGCGGTGCACGCCTATTTCTTCTCCACCCTTTCAGGCCCTCTTAATTAACCTGCGTATACCAATTTTGAACGATCTAACTCATTTGGCTGAGATGCAAAAGAAAATTTAATCAGGAGACCTCAAAACGTGTAAATCTGGTGAAAACTTTCGATAATTTAAATGAACTTTAAAATATCTTTCGAATGATGTATTCAAAATAATTTAATCATAATTAGAAATTGAAATATTGAAATTTGAAAATATTACAGCGCCATCCGTCGGTAGAAATTTCTGTATTCCACTGTTCCATTCCAATTCAAAAACGCTTTCTAATGATGTATTACTTATGAAATTATTTTAATTAGTAGCTGAGATACAAAGAAAACTAATTCAGGACACCTCAAAACGTGTAAATCTGGTGAAAACTTTCGATAATATAAAAGAACTTTAAAATATCTTTCGAATGATGTATTAAAAAGAATTTAATTAGAATTAGAAATTGAAATATTGAAATTTGAAAATAATACAGCACCATAAGAGAAAACTGATTCAGGACACCTCAAAACGTGTAAATCTCGTGAAAACTTTCGATAATTTAAAAGAACTTTAAAATATCTTTCGAGTGATGCATTAAAAATAACTTAATTAGAATTAGAAATTGAAATATTGAAATTTGAAAAAATTACAGCGCCATCTGGCGGTAGAAATTTCTGTATTCCGCTGTTCGATTCCAAATCAAAAAAGCTTTCTAATGATGTAGTACTTATGAAATTATTATAATTAGTATCTGAGATACAAAAGAAAACTCATTCGGGACACCTCAAAACGTGTAAATCTGGTGAAAACTTTCGATAATATAAAAGAACTTTAAAATATCTTTCGAATTAAGTATTAAAAATAATTTAATCATAATTAGAAATTGTAATATTGAAATTTGAAAATATTACAACGCCATAAAAGAAAACTGATTCAGGACACCTCAAAACGTGTAATTCTGGTGAAAACTTTCGATAATTTAAAAGAACTTTAAAATATCTTTCGAATGATGTATTAAAAATAATTGAATCATAATTAGAAATTGAAATATTGAAATTTGAAAATATTACAGCGCCATGAAAGAACACTGATTCAGGAGACCTCAAAACGCGTAAATCTGTTGAAAACTTTGAATTATGTAAAAGAACTTTAAAATATCTTTCGTATGATGTATAAAAAATAAATCAATCGTAATTAGAAATTGAAATACGCGTATTAAAATATTGCAAAAATGTCCGGCGTGTGAAGATAAAATTTAATTTGCAATTAAAATGTAAATCTTTTGTTTATTGACGGAAATTGATGAAATTTGAAATGCAAGTTTGTTTTGTGGTGTAAATATTATATACTAAATAAAATGTGTAAAATTTTAAAAATTGAAGAAAATAGAAAATTGTAATTTTTAATCGCACTACGAATCGGGTGACCTTAATGAATACCAGCTGTGTTTCCGTTGAACACAGCTGGAGACTTAACGTCTGCAAAGATAACATTTTTTGTGATTCGTTGCCAACATTTTTTTATAGTTTAGTTAATTTTAAAATATCTAATCGTCCGATCGATAAGCCGTTTAAACCATCGGATTGAGAAAAAAAAGCCCTTTCCAATGGTATCTTGTTTGTAACGATACGACTGATATTTCTAATTTATTTTCCACTTTTTCCGTAAAAATGTCGCTTTTTAAGCATTTAATCATGAATTCTGGGTCATTTTTCGGTAGACAATGGTCGACGTTTTAATTAATATCTCCACTAATTAGGGTCGCATCGTTTAGCAAATTAGATAACCCAGATCTGCGATAAATTCTCTGTCCGACGGTACCTGTTCGAAGTCCGTGCGACCATTAGCGGCGGAGCCTTATCCGTTTCAAGCCGTTTCTCACAGACAGACACACAGACACACACACAGACACACGCGTACAGATTTTAATAATATAGGAGACTAGCTGGCTTCGCCCGCTAGCGGGTCAGTATTTTCAAAGGAATCACTAAAATTAATGAATAACTAACAGTAATTTTTAGTGTTAAGAAAAGAAATTAAAAAAAAAAAAATCATTTCTGATTGGGTAAAAAGTCGGCCCGGGTCCCCACTGCCTTCGGCAGCGCAGTCCCGTGCGCGCTGCGCGCGCACAGCTTAAGGGATACTCGCGCTCCGCGCGCGTATACCTTCCCTGACCTTTCGTGCCCCCTAAAAAAATCATTTCTGATCCGGTAAAAACTCGCACCGGGCCTTCGGCAGCGCAGACCCATGCGCGCGCACGTGTGAAGTTATACGTGCGCTGCGCGCACATATTCCTTCTGAAGTCATATTTTTATTCTTAAGAAAAGAAAACTAACAGTAACAGAAACAAAAAGTAACTTTTAGTGTTAAGAAAAGAAATTAAAAAAAATCATTTCTGATTGGGTAAAAAGTCGGCCCGGGTCTCCACTGCCTTCGGCAGCGCAGTCCCGTGCGCGCTGCGCGCGCACAACTTAAGGGATATACGCGCTGCGCGCGCGTATACCTTCCCTGACCTTTCGTGCCCCCTAAAAAAATCATTTCTGATCGGGTAAAAACTCGCACCGGGTCCCCACTGCCTTCGGCAGCGCAGACCCATGCGCGCGCACGTGTGAAGGTATACGTGCGCTGCGCGCACATATTCCTCCTGAAGTCATATTTTTATTCTTAAGAAAAGAAAATTTAAAAAATCATTTCTCATCGGGTACAAAGTCGGACCGGGTCCCCACTGCCTTCGGCAGCGCAGTCACGTGCGCGCTGCGCACGCACAAGTTCACGGATACACGCGCTGCGCTCGCGTATTCCTTCCCTGACCCTTCGTGCCCCCTAAAAAAAAAATCATTTCTGATCGTGCAAAAACTCGCACCGGGTCCCCACTGCCTTCGGCAGCGCAGTACCGTGCGCGCTGCGCGCACGACTGAAGGGATACACGCGCTGCGCGCGCGTATTCCTTCCCTGACCTTTTGTGCCCCCTAAAAAAAAATCATTTCTGATCGTGTAAAAACTCGCACCGGGTCCCCACTGCCTTCGGCAGCGCAGTCGCGTGCGCGCTGCGCGCGCACAAGTTAAGGGATACGCGCGCGGTGCACGTCTATTTCTTCTCCACCCTTTCAGGCCCTCTTAATTAACCTGCGTATACCAATTTTGAACGATCTAACTCATTTGGCTGAGATGCAAAAGAAAATTTAATCAAGACACCTCAAAACGTGTAAATCTGGTGAAAACTTTCGATAATTTAAATGAACTTTAAAATATCTTTCGAATGATGTATTCAAAATAATTTAATCATAATTAGAAATTGAAATATTGAAATTTGAAAATATTACAGCGCCATCTGTCGGTAGAAATTTCTGTATTCCACTGTTCCATTCCAATTCAAAAACGCTTTCTAATGATGTATTACTTATGAAATTATTTTAATTAGTAGCTGAGATACAAAGAAATCTAATTCAGGACACCTCAAAACGTGTAAATCTGGTGAAAACTTTCGATAATATAAAAGAACTTTAAAATACCTTTCGAATGATGTATTAAAAAGAATTTAATTAGAATTAGAAATTGAAATATTGAAATTTGAAAATAATACAGCACCGTAAGAGAAAACTGATTCAGGACACCTCAAAACGTGTAAATCTCGTGAAAACTTTCGATAATTTAAAAGAACTTTAAAATATCTTTCGAGTGATGCATTAAAAATAACTTAATTAGAATTAGAAATTGAAATATTGAAATTTGAAAAAATTACAGCGCCATCTGGCGGTAGAAATTTCTGTATTCCGCTGTTCGATTCCAAATCAAAAAAGCTTTCTAATGATGTATTACTTATGAAATTATTATAATTAGTATCTGAGATACAACAGAAAACTCATTCGGGACACCTCAAAACGTGTAAATCTGGTGAAAACTTTCGATAATATAAAAGAACTTTAAAATATCTTTCGAATTAAGTATTAAAAATAATTTAATCATAATTAGAAATTGTAATATTGAAATTTGAAAATATTACAACGCCATAAAAGAAAACTGATTCAGAACACCTCAAAACGTGTAATTCTGGTGAAAACTTTCGATAATTTAAAAGAACTTTAAAATATCTTTCGAATGATGTATTAAAAATAATTGAATCATAATTAGAAATTGAAATATTGAAATTTGAAAATATTACAGCGCCATGAAAGAACACTGATTCAGGAGACCTCAAAACGCGTAAATCTGTTGAAAACTTTGAATTATGTAAAAGAACTTTAAAATATCTTTCGTATGATATATAAAAAATAAATCAATCGTAATTAGAAATTGAAATACGCGTATTAAAATATTGCAAAAATGTCCGGCGTGTGAAGATAAAATTTAATTTGCAATTAAAATGTAAATCTTTTGTTTATTGACGGAAATGGATGAAATTTGAAATGCAAGTTTGTTTTGTGGTGTAAATATTATATACTAAATAAAATGTGTAAAATTTTAAAAATTGAAGAAAATAGAAAATTGTAATTTTTAATCGCACTACGGATCAGGTGACCTTAATGAATACCAGCTGTGTTTCCGTTGAAGACAGCTGGAGACTTAACGTCTGCAAAGATAACATTTTTGTGATTCGTTGCCAACATTTTTTTATAGTTTAGTTAATTTTAAAATATCTAATTGTCCGATCGATAAGCCGTTTAAACCATCGGATTGAGAAAAAAAAGCCCTTTCCAATGGTATCTTGTTTGGAACGATACGACTGATATTTCTAATTTATTTTCCACTTTTTCCGTAAAAATGTCGCTTTTTAAGCATTTAATCATGAATTCTGGGTCATTTTTCGATAGACAATGGTCGACGTTTTAATTAATATCTCCGCTAATTAGGGTCGCATCGTTTAGAAAATTAGATAACCCAGATCTGCGATAAATTCTCTGTCCGACGGTACCTGTTCGAAGTCCGTGCGACCATTAGCGGCGGAGCCTTATCCGTTTCAAGCCGTTTCTCACAGACAGACACACACACAGACACACGCGTACAGATTTTAATAATATAGGAGATTATGTTGTAAGACTTAATTTAAAAAAAAAAAAAAAATAATAATAATAATTGTGTATTACGGCGATCGTAAGCAAAAAATATTTCAGGAATAGCTTGAAAAAGAAAAAAAAAGTGCAAATTTTATTGATAAGCAGCGAAATAACAGCAAGTATATATCATTATTTTCTAGGTTACCGAGCAATACATAAACATGGAACTAAAAAACAGGCATATTATGATTACAGGCGATTATGAGTAATAATTTGTTTAGGCTTGGCAGTGCAAACAGATCAAAGATAAGATATAAACACATTTACTGACTATTCGAAAAAAAATATGTAACCATAATAAAACACGTACCTCCGAATTCTAATGTTGGTTTAAATATTATTTTCTTTGTAGATGCAAACATAGTATTAGGTTTCGCTTTTCTCAAATCATTTACTAAAACCTTCCAGTATCATATAATTAGGGTTATAAACTAGAATATCTTATTTCTTTATTAAATAATACACTTCGAAGTAATCTATAAAAGTAATATATAAAATAGAAAAACCTAATGAAAATGAAAGCTTAATTGGCGGAGGAATACAGTGCAAAACCTCGATGGTAAACAATTAGCGCCTGTCTACAGCGAGTCAGCGAGCGCCAAAAATTTTGGATGTACGCATGCGCTCCAAAGATCATGAACCATGGTATAAATTTGTGTGCATGAGTGATAAACTTTTTCGCTTTAAAAAGAAATTAATTCATTATAAATAACGATGAAATAGAATATCTATGATTACAAAATACTTCTTTTACTTTAAATATTATCTAAATAATTTTTTGAGGAAATGGGAAATTTTAAAATTAAAAATATTTTCTTCATAACAAAAAGTTATTGACTGCATTCACGTTGGTCAGCCAACCAACGAGCCTTGCAAGCAAGAAGTAAGAACCGATTTACGGCCATTTTCGCCGAAGAAAAGCATGCAATTGGCGGAGTAATATAGTTCTATTTTTAAAACAATTTTTATAAAAAACAAGAGTTTTCCTGAAAAAAACGAAGACGTTACTAGATTAAGAAAGATCCTATTAACAGCATATATTAATTATATGAAAATCCTTCGAGCCGTTTTAGAGATATTTTTCAGAATTTAGTCCATTACACCAATCGTTTTCCCTTTTTGGCTTTAAATTGAGATTCAGATCTCAAAACATACTGCATGTAGAAATGTAAAATTTTAAGGATAGATTAAGACCGTAGATAAAAGACTATTTTGAAAAGATCAGAACAAAATATGGCATATTTGCTGAGATATTAAGTGTCGGCTTTTACAAATCTCTCTGATGTCAAACTAGCCGTATATATGAGTTCGCAGCGTTCAGTTTGGGCTTCCGCTTGCGTCACTCGAAAAACTGCCGTTTTTCATGAAAGAACCAAAAGAGAGGCTTTGGTTTAAAAGGTCTTTTAGACGGTTTTGTGAGTCAGATCGGTTCGGAATCATAAAAACAGTGTGTACGCGAAGGAGGAAAGTATTTTTGAGTACAAAAACGTGGAAAAAATGAATGTATGAGGAAAAGAAACAAAAGGGAGGCATTGGTTTAGAACGTCTTTTAGACGATTTTTTGAGTCAGATGGGCTCGGAATCATAAAAACAGTGTGTACGCGATAGAAGAAAGTAATTTTGAGTGCAAAAACGTGGAAAAATTGAATGTATAAGGAAAAGAAACAAAAGGGAGGTATTGGTTTAAAAGGTCTTTTAGACGGTTTTGTGAGTCAGATCGGTTCGGAATCATAAAAACAGTGTGTACGCGAAGGAGAAAAGTAGTTTTGAGTACAAAAACGTGGAAAAAATGAAAGTATGAGGAAAAGAAACAAAAGGGAGGCATTAGTTTAGAAGGTCTTTTAGACGATTTTGTGAGTCAGATGTGCTCGGAATCATAAAAACAGTGTGTACGCGATAGAGGAAAGTAGTTTTGAGTACAAAAACGTGTAAAAAATGAATGTATGAACAAAAGAAGAAAAAGGGAGGTATTGGTTTTAATGGTCTTTTAGACGGTTTTGTGAGTCAGATGGGATCGGAATCATAAAAACAGTGTGTACGCGAAGGAGGAAAGTTGTTTTGAGTGCAAAAACGTGGAAAAAATGAATGAATAAGCAAAAGAACCAAAAGGGAGGTATTGGTTTAAATGATCTTTTAGACGGTTTTGTTAGTCAAATAATCATATAAACAATGTGTACGCGAAGGAGGAAAGTTGTTTTGAGTGCAAAAACGTGGAAAAATTGAATGTATAAGGAAAAGAAACAAAAGGGAGGTATTGGTTTAAAAGGTCTTTTAGACGGTTTTGCGAGTCAGATCGGTTCGGAATCATAAAAACAGTGTGTACGCGAAGGAGGAAAGTATTTTTGAGTACAAAAACGTGGAAAAAATGAATGTATGAGGAAAAGAAACAAAAGGGAGGCATTGGTTTAGAACGTCTTTTAGACGATTTTTTGAGTCAGATGGGCTCGGAATCATAAAAACAGTGTGTACGCGATAGAAGAAAGTAATTTTGAGTGCAAAAACGTGGAAAAAATGAATGTATAAGGAAAAGAACCAAAAGGGAGGTATTGGTTTAAATGATCTTTTAGACGGTTTTGTTAGTCATATGTGTTCTGAATCATAAAAACAGTGTGTACGCGAAGGAGGAAAGTTGTTTTGAGTGCAAAAACGTGGAAAAATTGAATGTATAAGGAAAAGAAACAAAAGGGAGGTATTGGTTTAAAAGGTCTTTTAGACGGTTTTGCGAGTCAGATCGGTTCGGAATCATAAAAACAGTGTGTACGCGAAGGAGGTAAGTATTTTTGAGTACAAAAACGTGGAAAAAATGAATGTATGAGGAAAAGAAACAAAAGGGAGGCATTGGTTTAGAACGTCTTTTAGACGATTTTTTGAGTCAGATGGGCTTGAAATCATAAAAGCAGTGTGTACGCGAAGGAGAAAATTTGTTTTGAGTGCAAAAACGCGGAAAAATTGAATGTATAAGAAAAAGAACCAAAAGAGAGGCTTTGGTTTAAAAGGTCTTTTAGACGGTTTTGTGAGTCAGATCGGTTCGGAATCATAAAAACAGTGTGTACGCGAAGGAGGAAAGTATTTTTGAGTACAAAAACGTGGAAAAAATGAATGTATGAGGAAAAGAAACAAAAGGGAGGCATTGGTTTAGAACGTCTTTTAGACGATTTTTTGAGTCAGATGGGCTCGGAATCATAAAAACAGTGTGTACGCGATAGAAGAAAGTAATTTTGAGTGCAAAAACGTGGAAAAAATGAATGTATAAGGGAAAAAAAAACAAAAGGGCGTTATTGGTTTAAATGGTCTTTTAGACGGTTTTGTGTCAGATAAGTTCGGAATCATAAAAACAGTGTGTACGCGAAGGAGAAAAGTAGTTCTGAGTACAAAACGTTGAAAAATGAATGTATGAGGAAAAGAAACAAAAGGGAGGCTTTGGTTTAGAAGGTCTTTTAGACAGTTTTGTGAGTCAGATCGGTTCGGAATCATAAAAACAGTGTGTACGCGAAGGAGGAAAGTATTTTTGAGTACAAAAACGTGGAAAAATTGAATGTATAAAGAAAAGAAACAAAAGGGAGGTATTGGTTTAAAAGGTCTTTTAGACGGTTTTGTGAGTCAGATCGGTTCGGAATCATAAAAACAGTGTGTACGCGAAGGAGAAAAGTAGTTTTGAGTACAAAAACGTGGAAAAAATGAAACTATGAGGAAAAGAAACAAAAGGGAGGCATTTGTTTAGAAGGTCTTTTAGACGATTTTGTGAGTCAGATGTGCTCGGAATCATAAAAACAGTGTGTACGCGATAGAGGAAAGTAGTTTTGAGTACAAAAACGTGTAAAAAATGAATGTATGAACAAAAGAAGAAAAAGGGAGGTATTGGTTTTAATGGTCTTTTAGACGGTTTTGTGAGTCAGATGGGATCGGAATCATAAAAACAGTGTGTACGAAAAGGAGGAAAAATGTTTTTAGTGCAAAAACGTGGAAAAAATGAATGAATAAGCAAAAGAACCAAAAGGGAGGTATTGGTTTAAATGATCTTTTAGACGGTTTTGTTAGTCAAATAATCATATAAACAATGTGTACGCGAAGGAGGAAAGTTGTTTTGAGTGCAAAAACGTGGAAAAATTGAATGTATAAGGAAAAGAAACAAAAGGGAGGTATTGGTTTAAAAGGTCTTTTAGACGGTTTTGTGAGTCAGATCGGTTCGGAATCATAAAAAAAGTGTGTACGCGAAGGAGAAAAGTAGTTTTGAATGCAAAAAAATGGAAAAATTGGATGTATAAGAAAAAGAAACAAAAGGGAGGTATTGGTTTAAAAGGTCTTTTAGACGGTTTTGCGAGTCAGATCGGTTCGGAATCATAAAAACAGTGTGTACGCGAAGGAGGAAAGTATTTTTGAGTACAAAAACGTGGAAAAAATGAATGTATGAGGAAAAGAAACAAAAGGGAGGCATTGGTTTAGAACGTCTTTTAGACGATTTTTTGAGTCAGATGGGCTCGGAATCATAAAAACAGTGTGTACGCGATAGAAGAAAGTAATTTTGAGTGCAAAAACGTGGAAAAAATGAATGTATAAGGAAAAGAACCAAAAGGGAGGTATTGGTTTAAATGATCTTTTAGACGGTTTTGTTAGTCATATGTGTTCTGAATCATAAAAACAGTGTGTACGCGAAGGAGGAAAGTTGTTTTGAGTGCAAAAACGTGGAAAAATTGAATGTATAAGGAAAAGAAACAAAAGGGAGGTATTGGTTTAAAAGGTCTTTTAGACGGTTTTGCGAGTCAGATCGGTTCGGAATCATAAAAACAGTGTGTACGCGAAGGAGGTAAGTATTTTTGAGTACAAAAACGTGGAAAAAATGAATGTATGAGGAAAAGAAACAAAAGGGAGGCATTGGTTTAGAACGTCTTTTAGACGATTTTTTGAGTCAGATGGGCTTGAAATCATAAAAGCAGTGTGTACGCGAAGGAGAAAATTTGTTTTGAGTGCAAAAACGCGGAAAAATTGAATGTATAAGAAAAAGAACCAAAAGAGAGGCTTTGGTTTAAAAGGTCTTTTAGACGGTTTTGTGAGTCAGATCGGTTCGGAATCATAAAAACAGTGTGTACGCGAAGGAGGAAAGTATTTTTGAGTACAAAAACGTGGAAAAAATGAATGTATGAGGAAAAGAAACAAAAGGGAGGCATTGGTTTAGAACGTCTTTTAGACGATTTTTTGAGTCAGATGGGCTCGGAATCATAAAAACAGTGTGTACGCGATAGAAGAAAGTAATTTTGAGTGCAAAAACGTGGAAAAAATGAATGTATAAGGGAAAAAAAAACAAAAGGGCGTTATTGGTTTAAATGGTCTTTTAGACGGTTTTGTGTCAGATAAGTTCGGAATCATAAAAACAGTGTGTACGCGAAGGAGAAAAGTAGTTCTGAGTACAAAACGTTGAAAAATGAATGTATGAGGAAAAGAAACAAAAGGGAGGCTTTGGTTTAGAAGGTCTTTTAGACGGTTTTGTGAGTCAGATCGGTTCGGAATCATAAAAACAGTGTGTACGCGAAGGAGGAAAGTATTTTTGAGTACAAAAACGTGGAAAAATTGAATGTATAAAGAAAAGAAACAAAAGGGAGGTATTGGTTTAAAAGGTCTTTTAGACGGTTTTGTGAGTCAGATCGGTTCGGAATCAAAAAAACTGTGTACGCGAAGGAGAAAAGTAGTTTTGAGTACAAAAACGTGGAAAAAATGAAAGTATGAGGAAAAGAAACAAAAGGGAGGCATTGGTTTAGAAGGTCTTTTAGACGATTTTGTGAGTCAGATGTGCTCGGAATCATAAAAACAGTGTGTACGCGATAGAGGAAAGTAGTTTTGAGTACAAAAACGTGTAAAAAATGAATGTATGAACAAAAGAAGAAAAAGGGAGGTATTGGTTTTAATGGTCTTTTAGACGGTTTTGTGAGTCAGATGGGATCGGAATCATAAAAACAGTGTGTACGAAAAGGAGGAAAGTTGTTTTGAGTGCAAAAACGTGGAAAAAATGAATGAATAAGCAAAAGAACCAAAAGGGAGGTATTGGTTTAAATGATCTTTTAGACGGTTTTGTTAGTCAAATAATCATATAAACAATGTGTACGCGAAGGAGGAAAGTTGTTTTGAGTGCAAAAACGTGGAAAAATTGAATGTATAAGGAAAAGAAACAAAAGGGAGGTATTGGTTTAAAAGGTCTTTTAGACGGTTTTGTGAGTCAGATCGGTTCGGAATCATAAAAAAAGTGTGTACGCGAAGGAGAAAAGTAGTTTTGAATGCAAAAAAATGGAAAAATTGGATGTATAAGAAAAAGAAACAAAAGGGAGGTATTGGTTTAAAAGGTCTTTTAGACGGTTTTGCGAGTCAGATCGGTTCGGAATCATAAAAACAGTGTGTACGCGAAGGAGGAAAGTATTTTTGAGTACAAAAACGTGGAAAAAATGAATGTATGAGGAAAAGAAACAAAAGGGAGGCATTGGTTTAGAACGTCTTTTAGACGATTTTTTGAGTCAGATGGGCTCGGAATCATAAAAACAGTGTGTACGCGATAGAAGAAAGTAATTTTGAGTGCAAAAACGTGGAAAAAATGAATGTATAAGGGAAAAAAACAAAAGGGCGTTATTGGTTTAAATGGTCTTTTAGTCGGTTTTGTGAGTCAGATCGGTTCGGAATCATAAAAACAGTGTGTACACGAAGGAGAAAAGTAGTTTTGAGTACAAAAACGTGGAAAAAATGAATCTATGAGGAAAACAAACAAAAGGGAGGCATTGGTTTAGAAGGACTTTTAGACGGTTTTGTGAGTCAGATGGGATCGGAATCATAAAAACAGTGTGTACGCGAAGGAGAAAATTTGTTTTGAGTGCAAAAACGTGGAAAAATTGAATGTATAAGGAAAAGAAACAAAAGGGAGGTATTGGTTTAAAAGGTCTTTTAGACGGTTTTGTGAGTCAGATCGGTTCGGAATCATAAAAAAAGTGTGTACGCGAAGGAGAAAAGTAGTTTTGAATGCAAAAAAATGGAAAAATTGGATGTATAAGAAAAAGAAACAAAAGGGAGGTATTGGTTTAAAAGGTCTCTTAGACGGTTTTGCGAGTCAGATCGGTTCGGAATCATAAAAACAGTGTGTACGCGAAGGAGGAAAGTATTTTTGAGTACAAAAACGTGGAAAAAATGAATGTATGAGGAAAAGAAACAAAAGGGAGGCATTGGTTTAGAACGTCTTTTAGACGATTTTTTGAGTCAGATGGGCTCGGAATCATAAAAACAGTGTGTACGCGATAGAAGAAAGTAATTTTGAGTGCAAAAACGTGGAAAAAATGAATGTATAAGGAAAAGAACCAAAAGGGAGGTATTGGTTTAAATGATCTTTTAGACGGTTTTGTTAGTCATATGTGTTCTGAATCATAAAAACAGTGTGTACGCGAAGGAGGAAAGTTGTTTTGAGTGCAAAAACGTGGAAAAATTGAATGTATAAGGAAAAGAAACAAAAGGGAGGTATTGGTTTAAAAGGTCTTTTAGACGGTTTTGCGAGTCAGATCGGTTCGGAATCATAAAAACAGTGTGTACGCGAAGGAGGAAAGTATTTTTGAGTACAAAAACGTGGAAAAATTGAATGTATAAAGAAAAGAAACAAAAGGGAGGTATTGGTTTAAAAGGTCTTTTAGACGGTTTTGTGAGTCAGATCGGTTCGGAATCAAAAAAACTGTGTACGCGAAGGAGAAAAGTAGTTTTGAGTACAAAAACGTGGAAAAAATGAAAGTATGAGGAAAAGAAGAAAAAGGGAGGTATTGGTTTTAATGGTCTTTTAGACGGTTTTGTGAGTCAGATGGGATCGGAATCATAAAAACAGTGTGTACGAAAAGGAGGAAAGTTGTTTTGAGTGCAAAAACGTGGAAAAAATGAATGAATAAGCAAAAGAACCAAAAGGGAGGTATTGGTTTAAATGATCTTTTAGACGGTTTTGTTAGTCAAATAATCATATAAACAATGTGTACGCGAAGGAGGAAAGTTGTTTTGAGTGCAAAAACGTGGAAAAATTGAATGTATAAGGAAAAGAAACAAAAGGGAGGTATTGGTTTAAAAGGTCTTTTAGACGGTTTTGTGAGTCAGATCGGTTCGGAATCATAAAAACAGTGTGTACGCGAAGGAGGTAAGTATTTTTGAGTACAAAAACGTGGAAAAAATGAATGTATGAGGAAAAGAAACAAAAGGGAGGCATTGGTTTAGAACGTCTTTTAGACGATTTTTTGAGTCAGATGGGCTTGAAATCATAAAAGCAGTGTGTACGCGAAGGAGAAAATTTGTTTTGAGTGCAAAAACGCGGAAAAATTGAATGTATAAGAAAAAGAACCAAAAGAGAGGCTTTGGTTTAAAAGGTCTTTTAGACGGTTTTGTGAGTCAGATCGGTTCGGAATCATAAAAACAGTGTGTACGCGAAGGAGGAAAGTATTTTTGAGTACAAAAACGTGGAAAAAATGAATGTATGAGGAAAAGAAACAAAAGGGAGGCATTGGTTTAGAACGTCTTTTAGACGATTTTTTGAGTCAGATGGGCTCGGAATCATAAAAACAGTGTGTACGCGATAGAAGAAAGTAATTTTGAGTGCAAAAACGTGGAAAAAATGAATGTATAAGGGAAAAAAAAACAAAAGGGCGTTATTGGTTTAAATGGTCTTTTAGACGGTTTTGTGTCAGATAAGTTCGGAATCATAAAAACAGTGTGTACGCGAAGGAGAAAAGTAGTTCTGAGTACAAAACGTTGAAAAATGAATGTATGAGGAAAAGAAACAAAAGGGAGGCTTTGGTTTAGAAGGTCTTTTAGACGGTTTTGTGAGTCAGATCGGTTCGGAATCATAAAAACAGTGTGTACGCGAAGGAGGAAAGTATTTTTGAGTACAAAAACGTGGAAAAATTGAATGTATAAAGAAAAGAAACAAAAGGGAGGTATTGGTTTAAAAGGTCTTTTAGACGGTTTTGTGAGTCAGATCGGTTCGGAATCAAAAAAACTGTGTACGCGAAGGAGAAAAGTAGTTTTGAGTACAAAAACGTGGAAAAAATGAAAGTATGAGGAAAAGAAGAAAAAGGGAGGTATTGGTTTTAATGGTCTTTTAGACGGTTTTGTGAGTCAGATGGGATCGGAATCATAAAAACAGTGTGTACGAAAAGGAGGAAAGTTGTTTTGAGTGCAAAAACGTGGAAAAAATGAATGAATAAGCAAAAGAACCAAAAGGGAGGTATTGGTTTAAATGATCTTTTAGACGGTTTTGTTAGTCAAATAATCATATAAACAATGTGTACGCGAAGGAGGAAAGTTGTTTTGAGTGCAAAAACGTGGAAAAATTGAATGTATAAGGAAAAGAAACAAAAGGGAGGTATTGGTTTAAAAGGTCTTTTAGACGGTTTTGTGAGTCAGATCGGTTCGGAATCATAAAAAAAGTGTGTACGCGAAGGAGAAAAGTAGTTTTGAATGCAAAAAAATGGAAAAATTGGATGTATAAGAAAAAGAAACAAAAGGGAGGTATTGGTTTAAAAGGTCTTTTAGACGGTTTTGCGAGTCAGATCGGTTCGGAATCATAAAAACAGTGTGTACGCGAAGGAGGAAAGTATTTTTGAGTACAAAAACGTGGAAAAAATGAATGTATGAGGAAAAGAAACAAAAGGGAGGCATTGGTTTAGAACGTCTTTTAGACGATTTTTTGAGTCAGATGGGCTCGGAATCATAAAAACAGTGTGTACGCGATAGAAGAAAGTAATTTTGAGTGCAAAAACGTGGAAAAAATGAATGTATAAGGGAAAAAAACAAAAGGGCGTTATTGGTTTAAATGGTCTTTTAGTCGGTTTTGTGAGTCAGATCGGTTCGGAATCATAAAAACAGTGTGTACACGAAGGAGAAAAGTAGTTTTGAGTACAAAAACGTGGAAAAAATGAATCTATGAGGAAAACAAACAAAAGGGAGGCATTGGTTTAGAAGGACTTTTAGACGGTTTTGTGAGTCAGATGGGATCGGAATCATAAAAACAGTGTGTACGCGAAGGAGAAAATTTGTTTTGAGTGCAAAAACGTGGAAAAATTGAATGTATAAGGAAAAGAACCAAAAGGGAGGTATTGGTTTAAAAGGTCTTTTAGACGGTTTTGTGTCAGATCAGTTCGGAATCATAAGAACAGTGTGTACGCGAAGGAGGAAAGTAGTTTTGAGTACAAAAACGTGGAAAAAATGAATGTATGAGGAAAAGAAACAAAAGGGAGGCATTGGTTTAGAACGTCTTTTAGACGATTTTGTGAGTCAGATGTGCTCGGAATCATAAAAACAGTGTGTACGCGATAGAGGAAAGTAGTTTTGAGTACAAAAACGTGTAAAAAATGAATGTATAAGGGAAAAAAACAAAAGGGCGTTATTGGTTTAAATGGTCTTTTAGACGGTTTTGTGAGTCAGATCGGTTCGGAATCATAAAAACAGTGTGTATACGAAGGAGAAAAGTAGTTTTGAGTACAAAAACGTGGAAAAAATGAATGTATGAGGAAAAGAAACAAAAGGGAGGCATTGGTTTAGAAGGTCTTTTAGACGATTTTGTGAGTCAGATGTGCTCGGAATCATAAAAACAGTGTGTACGCGAAGGAAGAAAGTTGTTTTGAGTGCAAAAATGTGCAAAAATGAATGTATAAGGAAAAGAAACAAAAGGGAGGTATTGGTTTAAAAGGTCTTTTAGACGGTTTTGTGAGTCAGATCGGTTCGGAATAACAGCGTGTACGCGAAGGAGGAAAGTAGTTTTGAGTACAAAAACGTGGAAAAAATGAAAGTATGAGGAAAAGAAACAAAAGGGAGGCTTTGGTTTAAAAGGTCTTTTAGACGGTTTTGTGAGTCAGATCGGTTCGGAATCATAAAAACAGTGTGTACGCGAAGGAGGAAAGTATTTTTGAGTACAAAAACGTGGAAAAATTGAATGTATAAGGAAAAGAAACAAAAGGGAGGTATTGGTTTAAAAGGTCTTTTAGACGGTTTTGTGAGTCAGATCGGTTCGGAATCATAAAAACAGTGTGTACGCGAAGGAGAAAAGTAGTTTTGAGTACAAAAACGTGGAAAAAATGAAAGTATGAGGAAAAGAAACAAAAGGGAGGCATTGGTTTCTAAACCAATGCCTCCCTTTTGTTTAGACGATTTTGTGAGTCAGATGTGCTCGGAATCATAAAAACATTGTGTACGCGATAGAGGAAAGTAGTTTTGAGTACAAAAACGTGTAAAAAATGAATGTATGAACAAAAGAAGAAAAAGGGAGGTATTGGTTTTAATGGTGTTTTAGACGGTTTTGTGAGTCAGATGGGATCGGAATCATAAAAACAGTGTGTTCGCGAAGGAGGAAAGTTGTTTTGAGTGCAAAAACGTGGAAAAAATAAATGAATAAGCAAAAGAAACAAAAGGGAGTTATTAGTTTAAATGGTTTTTTAGACGGCTTTATTAGTCGGGTTCGGAATCATAAAAACATTGTGTACGCGAAGGAAGAAAGTTATTTTGAGTGCAAAAAAGTGCAAAAATGAATGTATAAGGAAAAGAAACAAGAGGGAGGTATTGGTTTAAATGGTCTTTTAGACGGTTTTGTTAGTCATATGTGTTCTGAATCATAAAAACAGTGTGTACGCGAAGGAGGAAAGTTGTTTTGAGTGCAAAAACGTGGAAAAAATGAATATATAAGGAAAAGAACCAAAAGGGAGGTATTGGTTTAAATGATCTTTTAGACGGTTTTGTTAGTCATATGTGTTCTGAATCATAAAAACAGTGTGTACGCGAAGGAGGAAAGTTGTTTTGAGTGCAAAAACGTGGAAAAATTGAATGTATAAGGAAAAGAAACAAAAGGGAGGTATTGGTTTAAAAGGTCTTTTAGACGGTTTTGTGAGTCAGATCGGTTCGGAATCATAAAAACAGTGTGTACGCGAAGGAGAAAAGTAGTTTTGAATGCAAAAAAATGGAAAAATTGGATGTATAAGGAAAAGAAACAAAAGGGAGGTATTGGTTTAAAAGGTCTTTTAGACGGTTTTGCGAGTCAGATCGGTTCGGAATCATAAAAACAGTGTGTACGCGAAGGAGGAAAGTATTTTTGAGTACAAAAACGTGGAAAAAATGAATGTATGAGGAAAAGAAACAAAAGGGAGGCATTGGTTTAGAACGTCTTTTAGACGATTTTTTGAGTCAGATGGGCTCGGAATCATAAAAACAGTGTGTACGCGATAGAAGAAAGTAATTTTGAGTGCAAAAACGTGGAAAAAATGAATGTATAAGGGAAAAAAACAAAAGGGCGTTATTGGTTTAAATGGTCTTTTAGACGGTTTTGTGAGTCAGATGGGCTTGAAATCATAAAAACAGTGAGTACGCGAAGGAGAAAATTTGTTTTGAGTGCAAAAACGCGGAAAAATTGAATGTATAAGGAAAAGAACCAAAAGGGAGGTATTGGTTTAAAAGGTCTTTTAGACGGTTTTGTGTCAGATCGGTTCGGAATCATAAAAACAGTGTGTACGCGAAGGAGAAAAGTAGTTCTGAGTACAAAAACGTTGAAAAATGAATGTATAAGGAAAAGAAACAAAAGGGAGGTATTGGTTTAAAAGGTCTTTTAGACGGTTTTGTGAGTCAGATCGGTTCGGAATCATAAAAACAGTGTGTACGCGAAGGAGAAAAGTAGTTTTGAGTACAAAAACGTGGAAAAAATGAAAGTATGAAAAAAAGAAACAAAAGGGAGGGATTGGTTTAGAAGGTCTTTTAGACGATTTTGTGAGTCAGATGTGCTCGGAATCATAAAAACAGTGTGTACGCGATAGAGGAAAGTAGTTTTGTGTACAAAAACGTGTAAAAAATGAATGTATGAACAAAAGAAGAAAAAGGGAGGTATTGGTTTTAATGGCCTTTTAGACGGTTTTGTGAGTCAGATGGGATCGGAATCATAAAAACAGTGTGTACGCGAAGGAGGAAAGTTGTTTTGAGTGCAAAAACGTGGAAAAAATAAATGAATAAGCAAAAGAAACAAAAGGGAGTTATTGGTTTAAATGGTTTTTTAGACGGCTTTATTAGTCAGATGGGTTCGGAATCATAAAAACATTGTGTACGCGAAGGAAGAAAGTTGTTTTGAGGGCAAAAATGTGCAAAAATGAATGTATAAGGAAAAGAAACAAAAGGGAGTTATTGGTTTAAATGGTATTTTAGACGGTTTTGATGGGTCAGATGGGATCGGAATCATAAAAACAGTGTGTACGCGAAGGAGGAAAGTTGTTTCGAGTGCAAAAACGTGGAAAAAATGAATGTATAAGGAAAAGAAACAAAAGGGAGGTATTGGATTAAATGGTCTTTTAGACGGTTTTGTTAGTTATATGTGTTCTGAATCATAAAAACAGTGTGTACGCGAAGGAGGAAAGTTGTTTTGAGTGCAAAAACGTGGAAAAAATGAATGTATAAGGAAAAGAACCAAAAGGGAGGTATTGGTTTAAATGGTCTTTTAGACGGTTTTGTTAGTCATATGTGTTCTGAATCATAAAAACAGTGTGTACGCGGAGGAAAGTAGTTTTGAGTACAAAAACGTGGAAAAAATGAATGTACGAGTAAAGGAACAAAAGGGTGGTATTGGTTTAAATGGTCTTTTAGACGGTTTTGTGAGTCAGATGGGATCGGAATCATAAAAACAGTGTGTACGCGTAGGAGGAAAGTTGTTTTGAGTGCAAAAAAAAAGGAAAAATTGAATGTATAAGGAAAAGAAACAAAAGGGAGGTATTGGTTAAAAGGTCTTTTAGACGATTTTGTGAGTCAGATGGGATCGGAATCATAAAAACAGTGTGTACGCGAAGGAGGAAAGTTGTTTTGAGTGCAAAAACGTGGAAAAAATGAATGAATAAGCAAAAGAAACAAAAGGGAGTTATTGGTTTAAATGTTTTTTTAGACGGCTTTATTAGTCAGATGGGTTCGGAATCATAAAAACATATTGTACGCGAAGGAAGAAAGTTATTTTGAGTGCAAAAAAGTGCAAAAATGAATGTATAAGGAAAAGAAACAAGAGGGAGGTATTGGTTTAAATGGTCTTTTAGACGGTTTTGTTAGTCATATGTGTTCTGAATCATAAAAACAGTGTGTACGCGAAGGAGGAAAGTTGTTTTGAGTGCAAAAACGTGGAAAAAATGAATGTATAAGGAAAAGAACCAAAAGGGAGGTATTGGTTTAAATGATCTTTTAGACGGTTTTGTTATTCATATGTGTTCTGAATCATAAAAACAGTGTGTACGCGAAGGAGGAAAGTTGTTTTGAGTGCAAAAACGTGGAAAAATTGAATGTATAAGGAAAAGAAACAAAAGGGAGGTATTGGTTTAAAAGGTCTTTTAGACGGTTTTGCGAGTCAGATCGGTTCGGAATCATAAAAACAGTGTGTACGCGAAGGAGGTAAGTATTTTTGAGTACAAAAACGTGGAAAAAATGAATGTATGAGGAAAAGAAACAAAAGGGAGGCATTGGTTTAGAACGTCTTTTAGACGATTTTTTGAGTCAGATGGGCTTGAAATCATAAAAACAGTGTGTACGCGAAGGAGAAAATTTGTTTTGAGTGCAAAAACGCGGAAAAATTGAATGTATAAGGAAAAGAACCAAAAGGGAGGCTTTGGTTTAAAAGGTCTTTTAGACGGTTTCGTTAGTCAGATGGGATCGGAATCATAAAAACAGTGTGTACGCGAATTAGGAAAATTGTTTTGAGTGCAAAAACGTGAAAAAAATGAATGTATAAGGAAAAGAAACAAAAGGGAGGTATTGGTTTTAAAGGTCTTTTAGACGGTTTTGTGTCAGATCGGTTCGGAATCATAAAAACAGTGTGTACGCGAAGGAGGAAAGTATTTTTGAGTACAAAAACGTGGAAAAAATGAATGTATGAGGAAAAGAAACAAAAGGGAGGCATTGGTTTAGAACGTCTTTTAGACGATTTTTTGAGTCAGATGGGCTCGGAATCATAAAAACAGTGTGAACGCGATAGAAGAAAGTAATTTTGAGTGCAAAAACGTGGAAAAAATGAATGTATAAGGGGAAAAAAAACAAAAGGGCGTTATTGGTTTAAATGGTCTTTTAGACGGTTTTGTGTCAGATCGGTTCGGAATCATAAAAACAGTGTGTACGCGAAGGAGAAAAGTAGTTCTGAGTACAAAAACGTTGAAAAATGAATGTATGAGGAAAAGAAACAAAAGGGAGGCTTTGGTTTAAAAGGCCTTTTAGACGGTTTTGTGAGTCAGATCGGTTCGGAATCATAAAAACAGTGTGTACGCGAAGGAGGAAAGTATTTTTGAGTACAAAAACGTGGAAAAATTGAATGTATAAGGAAAAGAAACAAAAGGGAGGTATTGGTTTAAAAGGTCTTTTAGACGATTTTGTGAGTCAGATGTGCTCGGAATCATAAAAACAGTGTGTACGCGATAGAGGAAAGTAGTTTTGAGTACAAAAACGTGTAAAAAAGGAATGTATGAACAAAAGAAGAAAAAGGGAGGTATTGGTTTTAATGGTCTTTTAGACGGTTTTGTGAGTCAGATGGGATCGGAATCATAAAAACAGTGTGTACGCGAAGGAGAAAAGTAGTTTTGAGTACAAAAACGTGGAAAAAATGAAAGTATGAGGAAAAGAAACAAAAGGGAGGCATTGGTTTCTAAACCAATGCTTCCCTTTTGTTTAGACGATTTTGTGAGTCAGATGTGCTCGGAATCATAAAAACATTGTGTACGCGATAGAGGAAAGTAGTTTTGAGTACAAAAACGTGTAAAAAATGAATGTATGAACAAAAGAAGAAAAAGGGAGGTATTGGTTTTAATGGTCTTTTAGACGGTTTTGTGAGTCAGATGGGATCGGAATCATAAAAACAGTGTGTTCGCGAAGGAGGAAAGTTGTTTTGAGTGCAAAAACGTGGAAAAAATAAATGAATAAGCAAAAGAAACAAAAGGGAGTTATTGGTTTAAATGGTTTTTTAGACGGCTTTATTAGTCAGATGGGTTCGGAATCATAAAAACATTGTGTACGCGAAGGAAGAAAGTTATTTTGAGTGCAAAAAAGTGCAAAAATGAATGTATAAGGAAAAGAAACATGAGGGAGGTATTGGTTTAAATGGTCTTTTAGACGGTTTTGTTAGTCATATGTGTTCTGAATCATAAAAACAGTGTGTACGCGAAGGAGGAAAGTTGTTTTGAGTGCAAAAACGTGGAAAAAATGAATATATAAGGAAAAGAACCAAAAGGGAGGTATTGGTTTAAATGATCTTTTAGACGGTTTTGTTAGTCATATGTGTTCTGAATCATAAAAACAGTGTGTACGCGAAGGAGGAAAGTTGTTTTGAGTGCAAAAACGTGGAAAAATTGAATGTATAAGGAAAGAAACAAAAGGGAGGTATTGGTTTAAAAGGTCTTTTAGACGGTTTTGTGAGTCAGATCGGTTCGGAATCATAAAAAAAGTGTGTACGCGAAGGAGAAAAGTAGTTTTGAATGCAAAAAAATGGAAAAATTGGATGTATAAGGAAAAGAAACAAAAGGGAGGTATTGGTTTAAAAGGTCTTTTAGACGGTTTTGCGAGTCAGATCGGTTCGGAATCATAAAAACAGTGTGTACGCGAAGAAGAAAAGTAGTTTTGAGTACAAAAACGTGGAAAAAATGAAAGTATGAGGAAAAGAAACAAAAGGGAGGCATTGGTTTAGAAGGTCTTTTAGACGATTTTGTGAGTCAGATGTGCTCGGAATCATAAAAACAGTGTGTACGCGATAGAGGAAAGTAGTTTTGAGTACAAAAACGTGTAAAAAATGAATGTATGAACAAAAGAAGAAAAAGGGAGGTATTGGTTTTAATGGTCTTTTAGACGGTTTTGTGAGTCAGATGGGATCGGAATCATAAAAACAGTGTGTACGCGAAGGAGGAAAGTTGTTTTGAGTGCAAAAACGTGGAAAAAATGAATGAATAAGCAAAAGAACCAAAAGGGAGGTATTGGTTTAAATGATCTTTTAGACGGTTTTGTTAGTCAAATAATCATATAAACAATGTGTACGCGAAGGAGGAAAGTTGTTTTGAGTGCAAAAACGTGGAAAAATTGAATGTATAAGGAAAAGAAACAAAAGGGAGGTATTGGTTTAAAAGGTCTTTTAGACGGTTTTGTGAGTCAGATCGGTTCGGAATCATAAAAAGAGTGTGTACGCGAAGGAGAAAAGTAGTTTTGAATGCAAAAAAATGGAAAAATTGGATGTATAAGAAAAAGAAACAAAAGGGAGGTATTGGTTTAAAAGGTCTTTTAGACGGTTTTGCGAGTCAGATCGGTTCGGAATCATAAAAACAGTGTGTACGCGAAGGAGGAAAGTATTTTTGAGTACAAAAACGTGGAAAAAATGAATGTATGAGGAAAAGAAACAAAAGGGAGGCATTGGTTTAGAACGTCTTTTAGACGATTTTTTGAGTCAGATGGGCTCGGAATCATAAAAACAGTGTGTACGCGATAGAAGAAAGTAATTTTGAGTGCAAAAACGTGGAAAAAATGAATGTATAAGGAAAAGAACCAAAAGGGAGGTATTGGTTTAAATGATCTTTTAGACGGTTTTGTTAGTCATATGTGTTCTGAATCATAAAAACAGTGTGTACGCGAAGGAGGAAAGTTGTTTTGAGTGCAAAAACGTGGAAAAATTGAATGTATAAGGAAAAGAAACAAAAGGGAGGTATTGGTTTAAAAGGTCTTTTAGACGGTTTTGCGAGTCAGATCGGTTCGGAATCATAAAAACAGTGTGTACGCGAAGGAGGTAAGTATTTTTGAGTACAAAAACGTGGAAAAAATGAATGTATGAGGAAAAGAAACAAAAGGGAGGCATTGGTTTAGAACGTCTTTTAGACGATTTTTTGAGTCAGATGGGCTTGAAATCATAAAAGCAGTGTGTACGCGAAGTAGAAAATTTGTTTTGAGTGCAAAAACGCGGAAAAATTGAATGTATAAGAAAAAGAACCAAAAGAGAGGCTTTGGTTTAAAAGGTCTTTTAGACGGTTTTGTGAGTCAGATCGGTTCGGAATCATAAATACAGTGTGTACGCGAAGGAGGAAAGTATTTTTGAGTACAAAAACGTGGAAAAAATGAATGTATGAGGAAAAGAAACAAAAGGGAGGCATTGGTTTAGAACGTCTTTTAGACGATTTTTTGAGTCAGATGGGCTCGGAATCATAAAAACAGTGTGTACGCGATAGAAGAAAGTAATTTTGAGTGCAAAAACGTGGAAAAAATGAATGTATAAGGGAAAAAAAAACAAAAGGGCGTTATTGGTTTAAATGGTCTTTTAGACGGTTTTGTGTCAGATAAGTTCGGAATCATAAAAACAGTGTGTACGCGAAGGAGAAAAGTAGTTCTGAGTACAAAACGTTGAAAAATGAATGTATGAGGAAAAGAAACAAAAGGGAGGCTTTGGTTTAGAAGGTCTTTTAGACGGTTTTGTGAGTCAGATCGGTTCGGAATCATAAAAACAGTGTGTACGCGAAGGAGGAAAGTATTTTTGAGTACAAAAACATGGAAAAATTGAATGTATAAGGAAAAGAAACAAAAGGGAGGTATTGGTTTAAAAGGTCTTTTAGACGGTTTTGCGAGTCAGATCGGTTCGGAATCATAAAAACAGTGTGTACGCGAAGGAGGTAAGTATTTTTGAGTACAAAAACGTGGAAAAAATGAATGTATGAGGAAAAGAAACAAAAGGGAGGCATTGGTTTAGAACGTCTTTTAGACGATTTTTTGAGTCAGATGGGCTTGAAATCATAAAAGCAGTGTGTACGCGAAGGAGAAAATTTGTTTTGAGTGCAAAAACGCGGAAAAATTGAATGTATAAGAAAAAGAACCAAAAGAGAGGCTTTGGTTTAAAAGGTCTTTTAGACGGTTTTGTGAGTCAGATCGGTTCGGAATCATAAAAACAGTGTGTACGCGAAGGAGGAAAGTATTTTTGAGTACAAAAACGTGGAAAAAATGAATGTATGAGGAAAAGAAACAAA
This sequence comes from Salticus scenicus, assembly GCA_963930645.1. Taxonomy (NCBI): domain Eukaryota; kingdom Metazoa; phylum Arthropoda; class Arachnida; order Araneae; family Salticidae; genus Salticus; species Salticus scenicus. The sequence continues at coordinate 361,928,093 of OZ005651.1, forward strand.
AGGGAGGCATTGGTTTAGAACGTCTTTTAGACGATTTTTTGAGTCAGATGGGCTCGGAATCATAAAAACAGTGTGTACGCGATAGAAGAAAGTAATTTTGAGTGCAAAAACGTGGAAAAAATGAATGTATAAGGGAAAAAAAGACAAAAGGGCGTTATTGGTTTAAATGGTCTTTTAGACGGTTTTGTGTCAGATAAGTTCGGAATCATAAAAACAGTGTGTACGCGAAGGAGAAAAGTAGTTCTGAGTACAAAACGTTGAAAAATGAATGTATGAGGAAAAGAAACAAAAGGGAGGCTTTGGTTTAGAAGGTCTTTTAGACGGTTTTGTGAGTCAGATCGGTTCGGAATCATAAAAACAGTGTGTACGCGAAGGAGGAAAGTATTTTTGAGTACAAAAACGTGGAAAAATTGAATGTATAAGGAAAAGAAACAAAAGGGAGGTATTGGTTTAAAAGGTCTTTTAGACGGTTTTGTGAGTCAGATCGGTTCGGAATCATAAAAACAGTGTGTACGCGAAGGAGAAAAGTAGTTTTGAGTACAAAAACGTGGAAAAAATGAAAGTATGAGGAAAAGAAACAAAAGGGAGGCATTGGTTTAGAAGGTCTTTTAGACGATTTTGTGAGTCAGATGTGCTCGGAATCATAAAAACAGTGTGTACGCGATAGAGGAAAGTAGTTTTGAGTACAAAAACGTGTAAAAAATGAATGTATGAACAAAAGAAGAAAAAGGGAGGTATTGGTTTTAATGGTCTTTTAGACGGTTTTGTGAGTCAGATGGGATCGGAATCATAAAAACAGTGTGTACGCGAAGGAGGAAAGTTGTTTTGAGTGCAAAAACGTGGAAAAAATGAATGAATAAGCAAAAGAACCAAAAGGGAGGTATTGGTTTAAATGATCTTTTAGACGGTTTTGTTAGTCAAATAATCATATAAACAATGTGTACGCGAAGGAGGAAAGTTGTTTTGAGTGCAAAAACGTGGAAAAATTGAATGTATAAGGAAAAGAAACAAAAGGGAGGTATTGGTTTAAAAGGTCTTTTAGACGGTTTTGTGAGTCAGATCGGTTCGGAATCATAAAAAAAGTGTGTACGCGAAGGAGAAAAGTAGTTTTGAATGCAAAAAAATGGAAAAATTGGATGTATAAGAAAAAGAAACAAAAGGGAGGTATTGGTTTAAAAGGTCTTTTAGACGGTTTTGCGAGTCAGATCGGTTCGGAATCATAAAAACAGTGTGTACGCGAAGGAGGAAAGTATTTTTGAGTACAAAAACGTGGAAAAAATGAATGTATGAGGAAAAGAAACAAAAGGGAGGCATTGGTTTAGAACGTCTTTTAGACGATTTTTTGAGTCAGATGGGCTCGGAATCATAAAAACAGTGTGTACGCGATAGAAGAAAGTAATTTTGAGTGCAAAAACGTGGAAAAAATGAATGTATAAGGGAAAAAAAAACAAAAGGGCGTTATTGGTTTAAATGGTCTTTTAGACGGTTTTGTGTCAGATAAGTTCGGAATCATAAAAACAGTGTGTACGCGAAGGAGAAAAGTAGTTCTGAGTACAAAACGTTGAAAAATGAATGTATGAGGAAAAGAAACAAAAGGGAGGCTTTGGTTTAGAAGGTCTTTTAGACGGTTTTGTGAGTCAGATCGGTTCGGAATCATAAAAACAGTGTGTACGCGAAGGAGGAAAGTATTTTTGAGTACAAAAACGTGGAAAAATTGAATGTATAAAGAAAAGAAACAAAAGGGAGGTATTGGTTTAAAAGGTCTTTTAGACGGTTTTGTGAGTCAGATCGGTTCGGAATCAAAAAAACTGTGTACGCGAAGGAGAAAAGTAGTTTTGAGTACAAAAACGTGGAAAAAATGAAAGTATGAGGAAAAGAAACAAAAGGGAGGCATTGGTTTAGAAGGTCTTTTAGACGATTTTGTGAGTCAGATGTGCTCGGAATCATAAAAACAGTGTGTACGCGATAGAGGAAAGTAGTTTTGAGTACAAAAACGTGTAAAAAATGAATGTATGAACAAAAGAAGAAAAAGGGAGGTATTGGTTTTAATGGTCTTTTAGACGGTTTTGTGAGTCAGATGGGATCGGAATCATAAAAACAGTGTGTACGAAAAGGAGGAAAGTTGTTTTGAGTGCAAAAACGTGGAAAAAATGAATGAATAAGCAAAAGAACCAAAAGGGAGGTATTGGTTTAAATGATCTTTTAGACGGTTTTGTTAGTCAAATAATCATATAAACAATGTGTACGCGAAGGAGGAAAGTTGTTTTGAGTGCAAAAACGTGGAAAAATTGAATGTATAAGGAAAAGAAACAAAAGGGAGGTATTGGTTTAAAAGGTCTTTTAGACGGTTTTGTGAGTCAGATCGGTTCGGAATCATAAAAAAAGTGTGTACGCGAAGGAGAAAAGTAGTTTTGAATGCAAAAAAATGGAAAAATTGGATGTATAAGAAAAAGAAACAAAAGGGAGGTATTGGTTTAAAAGGTCTTTTAGACGGTTTTGCGAGTCAGATCGGTTCGGAATCATAAAAACAGTGTGTACGCGAAGGAGGAAAGTATTTTTGAGTACAAAAACGTGGAAAAAATGAATGTATGAGGAAAAGAAACAAAAGGGAGGCATTGGTTTAGAACGTCTTTTAGACGATTTTTTGAGTCAGATGGGCTCGGAATCATAAAAACAGTGTGTACGCGATAGAAGAAAGTAATTTTGAGTGCAAAAACGTGGAAAAAATGAATGTATAAGGGAAAAAAACAAAAGGGCGTTATTGGTTTAAATGGTCTTTTAGTCGGTTTTGTGAGTCAGATCGGTTCGGAATCATAAAAACAGTGTGTACACGAAGGAGAAAAGTAGTTTTGAGTACAAAAACGTGGAAAAAATGAATCTATGAGGAAAACAAACAAAAGGGAGGCATTGGTTTAGAAGGACTTTTAGACGGTTTTGTGAGTCAGATGGGATCGGAATCATAAAAACAGTGTGTACGCGAAGGAGAAAATTTGTTTTGAGTGCAAAAACGTGGAAAAATTGAATGTATAAGGAAATGAAACAAAAGGGAGGTATTGGTTTAAAAGGTCTTTTAGACGGTTTTGTGAGTCAGATCGGTTCGGAATCATAAAAAAAGTGTGTACGCGAAGGAGAAAAGTAGTTTTGAATGCAAAAAAATGGAAAAATTGGATGTATAAGAAAAAGAAACAAAAGGGAGGTATTGGTTTAAAAGGTCTTTTAGACGGTTTTGCGAGTCAGATCGGTTCGGAATCATAAAAACAGTGTGTACGCGAAGGAGGAAAGTATTTTTGAGTACAAAAACGTGGAAAAAATGAATGTATGAGGAAAAGAAACAAAAGGGAGGCATTGGTTTAGAACGTCTTTTAGACGATTTTTTGAGTCAGATGGGCTCGGAATCATAAAAACAGTGTGTACGCGATAGAAGAAAGTAATTTTGAGTGCAAAAACGTGGAAAAAATGAATGTATAAGGAAAAGAACCAAAAGGGAGGTATTGGTTTAAATGATCTTTTAGACGGTTTTGTTAGTCATATGTGTTCTGAATCATAAAAACAGTGTGTACGCGAAGGAGGAAAGTTGTTTTGAGTGCAAAAACGTGGAAAAATTGAATGTATAAGGAAAAGAAACAAAAGGGAGGTATTGGTTTAAAAGGTCTTTTAGACGGTTTTGCGAGTCAGATCGGTTCGGAATCATAAAAACAGTGTGTACGCGAAGGAGGTAAGTATTTTTGAGTACAAAAACGTGGAAAAAATGAATGTATGAGGAAAAGAAACAAAAGGGAGGCATTGGTTTAGAACGTCTTTTAGACGATTTTTTGAGTCAGATGGGCTTGAAATCATAAAAGCAGTGTGTACGCGAAGGAGAAAATTTGTTTTGAGTGCAAAAACGCGGAAAAATTGAATGTATAAGAAAAAGAACCAAAAGAGAGGCTTTGGTTTAAAAGGTCTTTTAGACGGTTTTGTGAGTCAGATCGGTTCGGAATCATAAAAACAGTGTGTACGCGAAGGAGGAAAGTATTTTTGAGTACAAAAACGTGGAAAAAATGAATGTATGAGGAAAAGAAACAAAAGGGAGGCATTGGTTTAGAACGTCTTTTAGACGATTTTTTGAGTCAGATGGGCTCGGAATCATAAAAACAGTGTGTACGCGATAGAAGAAAGTAATTTTGAGTGCAAAAACGTGGAAAAAATGAATGTATAAGGGAAAAAAAAACAAAAGGGCGTTATTGGTTTAAATGGTCTTTTAGACGGTTTTGTGTCAGATAAGTTCGGAATCATAAAAACAGTGTGTACGCGAAGGAGAAAAGTAGTTCTGAGTACAAAACGTTGAAAAATGAATGTATGAGGAAAAGAAACAAAAGGGAGGCTTTGGTTTAGAAGGTCTTTTAGACGGTTTTGTGAGTCAGATCGGTTCGGAATCATAAAAACAGTGTGTACGCGAAGGAGGAAAGTATTTTTGAGTACAAAAACGTGGAAAAATTGAATGTATAAAGAAAAGAAACAAAAGGGAGGTATTGGTTTAAAAGGTCTTTTAGACGGTTTTGTGAGTCAGATCGGTTCGGAATCAAAAAAACTGTGTACGCGAAGGAGAAAAGTAGTTTTGAGTACAAAAACGTGGAAAAAATGAAAGTATGAGGAAAAGAAACAAAAGGGAGGCATTGGTTTAGAAGGTCTTTTAGACGATTTTGTGAGTCAGATGTGCTCGGAATCATAAAAACAGTGTGTACGCGATAGAGGAAAGTAGTTTTGAGTACAAAAACGTGTAAAAAATGAATGTATGAACAAAAGAAGAAAAAGGGAGGTATTGGTTTTAATGGTCTTTTAGACGGTTTTGTGAGTCAGATGGGATCGGAATCATAAAAACAGTGTGTACGAAAAGGAGGAAAGTTGTTTTGAGTGCAAAAACGTGGAAAAAATGAATGAATAAGCAAAAGAACCAAAAGGGAGGTATTGGTTTAAATGATCTTTTAGACGGTTTTGTTAGTCAAATAATCATATAAACAATGTGTACGCGAAGGAGGAAAGTTGTTTTGAGTGCAAAAACGTGGAAAAATTGAATGTATAAGGAAAAGAAACAAAAGGAAGGTATTGGTTTAAAAGGTCTTTTAGACGGTTTTGTGAGTCAGATCGGTTCGGAATCATAAAAAAAGTGTGTACGCGAAGGAGAAAAGTAGTTTTGAATGCAAAAAAATGGAAAAATTGGATGTATAAGAAAAAGAAACAAAAGGGAGGTATTGGTTTAAAAGGTCTTTTAGACGGTTTTGCGAGTCAGATCGGTTCGGAATCATAAAAACAGTGTGTACGCGAAGGAGGAAAGTATTTTTGAGTACAAAAACGTGGAAAAAATGAATGTATGAGGAAAATAAACAAAAGGGAGGCATTGGTTTAGAACGTCTTTTAGACGATTTTTTGAGTCAGATGGGCTCGGAATCATAAAAACAGTGTGTACGCGATAGAAGAAAGTAATTTTGAGTGCAAAAACGTGGAAAAAATGAATGTATAAGGGAAAAAAACAAAAGGGCGTTATTGGTTTAAATGGTCTTTTAGTCGGTTTTGTGAGTCAGATCGGTTCGGAATCATAAAAACAGTGTGTACACGAAGGAGAAAAGTAGTTTTGAGTACAAAAACGTGGAAAAAATGAATCTATGAGGAAAACAAACAAAAGGGAGGCATTGGTTTAGAAGGACTTTTAGACGGTTTTGTGAGTCAGATGGGATCGGAATCATAAAAACAGTGTGTACGCGAAGGAGAAAATTTGTTTTGAGTGCAAAAACGTGGAAAAATTGAATGTATAAGGAAAAGAACCAAAAGGGAGGTATTGGTTTAAAAGGTCTTTTAGACGGTTTTGTGTCAGATCAGTTCGGAATCATAAGAACAGTGTGTACGCGAAGGAGGAAAGTAGTTTTGAGTACAAAAACGTGGAAAAAATGAATGTATGAGGAAAAGAAACAAAAGGGAGGCATTGGTTTAGAACGTCTTTTAGACGATTTTGTGAGTCAGATGTGCTCGGAATCATAAAAACAGTGTGTACGCGATAGAGGAAAGTAGTTTTGAGTACAAAAACGTGTAAAAAATGAATGTATAAGGGAAAAAAACAAAAGGGCGTTATTGGTTTAAATGGTCTTTTAGACGGTTTTGTGAGTCAGATCGGTTCGGAATCATAAAAACAGTGTGTATACGAAGGAGAAAAGTAGTTTTGAGTACAAAAACGTGGAAAAAATGAATGTATGAGGAAAAGAAACAAAAGGGAGGCATTGGTTTAGAAGGTCTTTTAGACGATTTTGTGAGTCAGATGTGCTCGGAATCATAAAAACAGTGTGTACGCGAAGGAAGAAAGTTGTTTTGAGTGCAAAAATGTGCAAAAATGAATGTATAAGGAAAAGAAACAAAAGGGAGGTATTGGTTTAAAAGGTCTTTTAGACGGTTTTGTGAGTCAGATCGGTTCGGAATAACAGCGTGTACGCGAAGGAGGAAAGTAGTTTTGAGTACAAAAACGTGGAAAAAATGAAAGTATGAGGAAAAGAAACAAAAGGGAGGCTTTGGTTTAAAAGGTCTTTTAGACGGTTTTGTGAGTCAGATCGGTTCGGAATCATAAAAACAGTGTGTACGCGAAGGAGGAAAGTATTTTTGAGTACAAAAACGTGGAAAAATTGAATGTATAAGGAAAAGAAACAAAAGGGAGGTATTGGTTTAAAAGGTCTTTTAGACGGTTTTGTGAGTCAGATCGGTTCGGAATCATAAAAACAGTGTGTACGCGAAGGAGAAAAGTAGTTTTGAGTACAAAAACGTGGAAAAAATGAAAGTATGAGGAAAAGAAACAAAAGGGAGGCATTGGTTTCTAAACCAATGCCTCCCTTTTGTTTAGACGATTTTGTGAGTCAGATGTGCTCGGAATCATAAAAACATTGTGTACGCGATAGAGGAAAGTAGTTTTGAGTACAAAAACGTGTAAAAAATGAATGTATGAACAAAAGAAGAAAAAGGGAGGTATTGGTTTTAATGGTGTTTTAGACGGTTTTGTGAGTCAGATGGGATCGGAATCATAAAAACAGTGTGTTCGCGAAGGAGGAAAGTTGTTTTGAGTGCAAAAACGTGGAAAAAATAAATGAATAAGCAAAAGAAACAAAAGGGAGTTATTAGTTTAAATGGTTTTTTAGACGGCTTTATTAGTCGGGTTCGGAATCATAAAAACATTGTGTACGCGAAGGAAGAAAGTTATTTTGAGTGCAAAAAAGTGCAAAAATGAATGTATAAGGAAAAGAAACAAGAGGGAGGTATTGGTTTAAATGGTCTTTTAGACGGTTTTGTTAGTCATATGTGTTCTGAATCATAAAAACAGTGTGTACGCGAAGGAGGAAAGTTGTTTTGAGTGCAAAAACGTGGAAAAAATGAATATATAAGGAAAAGAACCAAAAGGGAGGTATTGGTTTAAATGATCTTTTAGACGGTTTTGTTAGTCATATGTGTTCTGAATCATAAAAACAGTGTGTACGCGAAGGAGGAAAGTTGTTTTGAGTGCAAAAACGTGGAAAAATTGAATGTATAAGGAAAAGAAACAAAAGGGAGGTATTGGTTTAAAAGGTCTTTTAGACGGTTTTGTGAGTCAGATCGGTTCGGAATCATAAAAACAGTGTGTACGCGAAGGAGAAAAGTAGTTTTGAATGCAAAAAAATGGAAAAATTGGATGTATAAGGAAAAGAAACAAAAGGGAGGTATTGGTTTAAAAGGTCTTTTAGACGGTTTTGCGAGTCAGATCGGTTCGGAATCATAAAAACAGTGTGTACGCGAAGGAGGAAAGTATTTTTGAGTACAAAAACGTGGAAAAAATGAATGTATGAGGAAAAGAAACAAAAGGGAGGCATTGGTTTAGAACGTCTTTTAGACGATTTTTTGAGTCAGATGGGCTCGGAATCATAAAAACAGTGTGTACGCGATAGAAGAAAGTAATTTTGAGTGCAAAAACGTGGAAAAAATGAATGTATAAGGGAAAAAAACAAAAGGGCGTTATTGGTTTAAATGGTCTTTTAGACGGTTTTGTGAGTCAGATGGGCTTGAAATCATAAAAACAGTGAGTACGCGAAGGAGAAAATTTGTTTTGAGTGCAAAAACGCGGAAAAATTGAATGTATAAGGAAAAGAACCAAAAGGGAGGTATTGGTTTAAAAGGTCTTTTAGACGGTTTTGTGTCAGATCGGTTCGGAATCATAAAAACAGTGTGTACGCGAAGGAGAAAAGTAGTTCTGAGTACAAAAACGTTGAAAAATGAATGTATAAGGAAAAGAAACAAAAGGGAGGTATTGGTTTAAAAGGTCTTTTAGACGGTTTTGTGAGTCAGATCGGTTCGGAATCATAAAAACAGTGTGTACGCGAAGGAGAAAAGTAGTTTTGAGTACAAAAACGTGGAAAAAATGAAAGTATGAAAAAAAGAAACAAAAGGGAGGGATTGGTTTAGAAGGTCTTTTAGACGATTTTGTGAGTCAGATGTGCTCGGAATCATAAAAACAGTGTGTACGCGATAGAGGAAAGTAGTTTTGTGTACAAAAACGTGTAAAAAATGAATGTATGAACAAAAGAAGAAAAAGGGAGGTATTGGTTTTAATGGCCTTTTAGACGGTTTTGTGAGTCAGATGGGATCGGAATCATAAAAACAGTGTGTACGCGAAGGAGGAAAGTTGTTTTGAGTGCAAAAACGTGGAAAAAATAAATGAATAAGCAAAAGAAACAAAAGGGAGTTATTGGTTTAAATGGTTTTTTAGACGGCTTTATTAGTCAGATGGGTTCGGAATCATAAAAACATTGTGTACGCGAAGGAAGAAAGTTGTTTTGAGGGCAAAAATGTGCAAAAATGAATGTATAAGGAAAAGAAACAAAAGGGAGTTATTGGTTTAAATGGTATTTTAGACGGTTTTGATGGGTCAGATGGGATCGGAATCATAAAAACAGTGTGTACGCGAAGGAGGAAAGTTGTTTCGAGTGCAAAAACGTGGAAAAAATGAATGTATAAGGAAAAGAAACAAAAGGGAGGTATTGGATTAAATGGTCTTTTAGACGGTTTTGTTAGTTATATGTGTTCTGAATCATAAAAACAGTGTGTACGCGAAGGAGGAAAGTTGTTTTGAGTGCAAAAACGTGGAAAAAATGAATGTATAAGGAAAAGAACCAAAAGGGAGGTATTGGTTTAAATGGTCTTTTAGACGGTTTTGTTAGTCATATGTGTTCTGAATCATAAAAACAGTGTGTACGCGGAGGAAAGTAGTTTTGAGTACAAAAACGTGGAAAAAATGAATGTACGAGTAAAGGAACAAAAGGGTGGTATTGGTTTAAATGGTCTTTTAGACGGTTTTGTGAGTCAGATGGGATCGGAATCATAAAAACAGTGTGTACGCGTAGGAGGAAAGTTGTTTTGAGTGCAAAAAAAAAGGAAAAATTGAATGTATAAGGAAAAGAAACAAAAGGGAGGTATTGGTTAAAAGGTCTTTTAGACGATTTTGTGAGTCAGATGGGATCGGAATCATAAAAACAGTGTGTACGCGAAGGAGGAAAGTTGTTTTGAGTGCAAAAACGTGGAAAAAATGAATGAATAAGCAAAAGAAACAAAAGGGAGTTATTGGTTTAAATGTTTTTTTAGACGGCTTTATTAGTCAGATGGGTTCGGAATCATAAAAACATATTGTACGCGAAGGAAGAAAGTTATTTTGAGTGCAAAAAAGTGCAAAAATGAATGTATAAGGAAAAGAAACAAGAGGGAGGTATTGGTTTAAATGGTCTTTTAGACGGTTTTGTTAGTCATATGTGTTCTGAATCATAAAAACAGTGTGTACGCGAAGGAGGAAAGTTGTTTTGAGTGCAAAAACGTGGAAAAAATGAATGTATAAGGAAAAGAACCAAAAGGGAGGTATTGGTTTAAATGATCTTTTAGACGGTTTTGTTATTCATATGTGTTCTGAATCATAAAAACAGTGTGTACGCGAAGGAGGAAAGTTGTTTTGAGTGCAAAAACGTGGAAAAATTGAATGTATAAGGAAAAGAAACAAAAGGGAGGTATTGGTTTAAAAGGTCTTTTAGACGGTTTTGCGAGTCAGATCGGTTCGGAATCATAAAAACAGTGTGTACGCGAAGGAGGTAAGTATTTTTGAGTACAAAAACGTGGAAAAAATGAATGTATGAGGAAAAGAAACAAAAGGGAGGCATTGGTTTAGAACGTCTTTTAGACGATTTTTTGAGTCAGATGGGCTTGAAATCATAAAAACAGTGTGTACGCGAAGGAGAAAATTTGTTTTGAGTGCAAAAACGCGGAAAAATTGAATGTATAAGGAAAAGAACCAAAAGGGAGGCTTTGGTTTAAAAGGTCTTTTAGACGGTTTCGTTAGTCAGATGGGATCGGAATCATAAAAACAGTGTGTACGCGAATTAGGAAAATTGTTTTGAGTGCAAAAACGTGAAAAAAATGAATGTATAAGGAAAAGAAACAAAAGGGAGGTATTGGTTTTAAAGGTCTTTTAGACGGTTTTGTGTCAGATCGGTTCGGAATCATAAAAACAGTGTGTACGCGAAGGAGGAAAGTATTTTTGAGTACAAAAACGTGGAAAAAATGAATGTATGAGGAAAAGAAACAAAAGGGAGGCATTGGTTTAGAACGTCTTTTAGACGATTTTTTGAGTCAGATGGGCTCGGAATCATAAAAACAGTGTGAACGCGATAGAAGAAAGTAATTTTGAGTGCAAAAACGTGGAAAAAATGAATGTATAAGGGGAAAAAAAACAAAAGGGCGTTATTGGTTTAAATGGTCTTTTAGACGGTTTTGTGTCAGATCGGTTCGGAATCATAAAAACAGTGTGTACGCGAAGGAGAAAAGTAGTTCTGAGTACAAAAACGTTGAAAAATGAATGTATGAGGAAAAGAAACAAAAGGGAGGCTTTGGTTTAAAAGGCCTTTTAGACGGTTTTGTGAGTCAGATCGGTTCGGAATCATAAAAACAGTGTGTACGCGAAGGAGGAAAGTATTTTTGAGTACAAAAACGTGGAAAAATTGAATGTATAAGGAAAAGAAACAAAAGGGAGGTATTGGTTTAAAAGGTCTTTTAGACGATTTTGTGAGTCAGATGTGCTCGGAATCATAAAAACAGTGTGTACGCGATAGAGGAAAGTAGTTTTGAGTACAAAAACGTGTAAAAAAGGAATGTATGAACAAAAGAAGAAAAAGGGAGGTATTGGTTTTAATGGTCTTTTAGACGGTTTTGTGAGTCAGATGGGATCGGAATCATAAAAACAGTGTGTACGCGAAGGAGAAAAGTAGTTTTGAGTACAAAAACGTGGAAAAAATGAAAGTATGAGGAAAAGAAACAAAAGGGAGGCATTGGTTTCTAAACCAATGCTTCCCTTTTGTTTAGACGATTTTGTGAGTCAGATGTGCTCGGAATCATAAAAACATTGTGTACGCGATAGAGGAAAGTAGTTTTGAGTACAAAAACGTGTAAAAAATGAATGTATGAACAAAAGAAGAAAAAGGGAGGTATTGGTTTTAATGGTCTTTTAGACGGTTTTGTGAGTCAGATGGGATCGGAATCATAAAAACAGTGTGTTCGCGAAGGAGGAAAGTTGTTTTGAGTGCAAAAACGTGGAAAAAATAAATGAATAAGCAAAAGAAACAAAAGGGAGTTATTGGTTTAAATGGTTTTTTAGACGGCTTTATTAGTCAGATGGGTTCGGAATCATAAAAACATTGTGTACGCGAAGGAAGAAAGTTATTTTGAGTGCAAAAAAGTGCAAAAATGAATGTATAAGGAAAAGAAACATGAGGGAGGTATTGGTTTAAATGGTCTTTTAGACGGTTTTGTTAGTCATATGTGTTCTGAATCATAAAAACAGTGTGTACGCGAAGGAGGAAAGTTGTTTTGAGTGCAAAAACGTGGAAAAAATGAATATATAAGGAAAAGAACCAAAAGGGAGGTATTGGTTTAAATGATCTTTTAGACGGTTTTGTTAGTCATATGTGTTCTGAATCATAAAAACAGTGTGTACGCGAAGGAGGAAAGTTGTTTTGAGTGCAAAAACGTGGAAAAATTGAATGTATAAGGAAAGAAACAAAAGGGAGGTATTGGTTTAAAAGGTCTTTTAGACGGTTTTGTGAGTCAGATCGGTTCGGAATCATAAAAAAAGTGTGTACGCGAAGGAGAAAAGTAGTTTTGAATGCAAAAAAATGGAAAAATTGGATGTATAAGGAAAAGAAACAAAAGGGAGGTATTGGTTTAAAAGGTCTTTTAGACGGTTTTGCGAGTCAGATCGGTTCGGAATCATAAAAACAGTGTGTACGCGAAGAAGAAAAGTAGTTTTGAGTACAAAAACGTGGAAAAAATGAAAGTATGAGGAAAAGAAACAAAAGGGAGGCATTGGTTTAGAAGGTCTTTTAGACGATTTTGTGAGTCAGATGTGCTCGGAATCATAAAAACAGTGTGTACGCGATAGAGGAAAGTAGTTTTGAGTACAAAAACGTGTAAAAAATGAATGTATGAACAAAAGAAGAAAAAGGGAGGTATTGGTTTTAATGGTCTTTTAGACGGTTTTGTGAGTCAGATGGGATCGGAATCATAAAAACAGTGTGTACGCGAAGGAGGAAAGTTGTTTTGAGTGCAAAAACGTGGAAAAAATGAATGAATAAGCAAAAGAACCAAAAGGGAGGTATTGGTTTAAATGATCTTTTAGACGGTTTTGTTAGTCAAATAATCATATAAACAATGTGTACGCGAAGGAGGAAAGTTGTTTTGAGTGCAAAAACGTGGAAAAATTGAATGTATAAGGAAAAGAAACAAAAGGGAGGTATTGGTTTAAAAGGTCTTTTAGACGGTTTTGTGAGTCAGATCGGTTCGGAATCATAAAAAGAGTGTGTACGCGAAGGAGAAAAGTAGTTTTGAATGCAAAAAAATGGAAAAATTGGATGTATAAGAAAAAGAAACAAAAGGGAGGTATTGGTTTAAAAGGTCTTTTAGACGGTTTTGCGAGTCAGATCGGTTCGGAATCATAAAAACAGTGTGTACGCGAAGGAGGAAAGTATTTTTGAGTACAAAAACGTGGAAAAAATGAATGTATGAGGAAAAGAAACAAAAGGGAGGCATTGGTTTAGAACGTCTTTTAGACGATTTTTTGAGTCAGATGGGCTCGGAATCATAAAAACAGTGTGTACGCGATAGAAGAAAGTAATTTTGAGTGCAAAAACGTGGAAAAAATGAATGTATGAGGAAAAGAAACAAAAGGGAGGCATTGGTTTAGAACGTCTTTTAGACGATTTTGTGAGTCAGATGTGCTCGGAATCATAAAAACAGTGTGTACGCGAAGGAAGAAAGTTGTTTTGAGTGCAAAAATGTGCAAAAATGAATGTATAAGGAAAAGAAACAAAAGGGAGGTATTGGTTTAAAAGGTCTTTTAGACGGTTTTGTGAGTCAGATCGGTTCGGAATAACAGCGTGTACGCGAAGGAGGAAAGTAGTTTTGAGTACAAAAACGTGGAAAAAATGAAAGTATGAGGAAAAGAAACAAAAGGGAGGCTTTGGTTTAAAAGGTCTTTTAGACGGTTTTGTGAGTCAGATCGGTTCGGAATCATAAAAACAGTGTGTACGCGAAGGAGGAAAGTATTTTTGAGTACAAAAACGTGGAAAAATTGAATGTATAAGGAAAAGAAACAAAAGGGAGGTATTGGTTTAAAAGGTCTTTTAGACGGTTTTGTGAGTCAGATCGGTTCGGAATCATAAAAACAGTGTGTACGCGAAGGAGAAAAGTAGTTTTGAGTACAAAAACGTGGAAAAAATGAAAGTATGAGGAAAAGAAACAAAAGGGAGGCATTGGTTTCTAAACCAATGCCTCCCTTTTGTTTAGACGATTTTGTGAGTCAGATGTGCTCGGAATCATAAAAACATTGTGTACGCGATAGAGGAAAGTAGTTTTGAGTACAAAAACGTGTAAAAAATGAATGTATGAACAAAAGAAGAAAAAGGGAGGTATTGGTTTTAATGGTGTTTTAGACGGTTTTGTGAGTCAGATGGGATCGGAATCATAAAAACAGTGTGTTCGCGAAGGAGGAAAGTTGTTTTGAGTGCAAAAACGTGGAAAAAATAAATGAATAAGCAAAAGAAACAAAAGGGAGTTATTAGTTTAAATGGTTTTTTAGACGGCTTTATTAGTCGGGTTCGGAATCATAAAAACATTGTGTACGCGAAGGAAGAAAGTTATTTTGAGTGCAAAAAAGTGCAAAAATGAATGTATAAGGAAAAGAAACAAGAGGGAGGTATTGGTTTAAATGGTCTTTTAGACGGTTTTGTTAGTCATATGTGTTCTGAATCATAAAAACAGTGTGTACGCGAAGGAGGAAAGTTGTTTTGAGTGCAAAAACGTGGAAAAATTGAATGTATAAGGAAAAGAAACAAAAGGGAGGTATTGGTTTAAAAGGTCTTTTAGACGGTTTTGTGAGTCAGATCGGTTCGGAATCATAAAAACAGTGTGTACGCGAAGGAGAAAAGTAGTTTTGAATGCAAAAAAAATGGAAAAATTGGATGTATAAGGAAAAGAAACAAAAGGGAGGTATTGGTTTAAAAGGTCTTTTAGACGGTTTTGCGAGTCAGATCGGTTCGGAATCATAAAAACAGTGTGTACGCGAAGGAGGAAAGTATTTTTGAGTACAAAAACGTGGAAAAAATGAATGTATGAGGAAAAGAAACAAAAGGGAGGCATTGGTTTAGAACGTCTTTTAGACGATTTTTTGAGTCAGATGGGCTCGGAATCATAAAAACAGTGTGTACGCGATAGAAGAAAGTAATTTTGAGTGCAAAAACGTGGAAAAAATGAATGTATAAGGGAAAAAAACAAAAGGGCGTTATTGGTTTAAATGGTCTTTTAGACGGTTTTGTGAGTCAGATGGGCTTGAAATCATAAAAACAGTGAGTACGCGAAGGAGAAAATTTGTTTTGAGTGCAAAAACGCGGAAAAATTGAATGTATAAGGAAAAGAACCAAAAGGGAGGTATTGGTTTAAAAGGTCTTTTAGACGGTTTTGTGTCAGATCGGTTCGGAATCATAAAAACAGTGTGTACGCGAAGGAGAAAAGTAGTTCTGAGTACAAAAACGTTGAAAAATGAATGTATAAGGAAAAGAAACAAAAGGGAGGTATTGGTTTAAAAGGTCTTTTAGACGGTTTTGTGAGTCAGATCGGTTCGGAATCATAAAAACAGTGTGTACGCGAAGGAGAAAAGTAGTTTTGAGTACAAAAACGTGGAAAAAATGAAAGTATGAAAAAAAGAAACAAAAGGGAGGGATTGGTTTAGAAGGTCTTTTAGACGATTTTGTGAGTCAGATGTGCTCGGAATCATAAAAACAGTGTGTACGCGATAGAGGAAAGTAGTTTTGTGTACAAAAACGTGTAAAAAATGAATGTATGAACAAAAGAAGAAAAAGGGAGGTATTGGTTTTAATGGCCTTTTAGACGGTTTTGTGAGTCAGATGGGATCGGAATCATAAAAACAGTGTGTACGCGAAGGAGGAAAGTTGTTTTGAGTGCAAAAACGTGGAAAAAATAAATGAATAAGCAAAAGAAACAAAAGGGAGTTATTGGTTTAAATGGTTTTTTAGACGGCTTTATTAGTCAGATGGGTTCGGAATCATAAAAACATTGTGTACGCGAAGGAAGAAAGTTGTTTTGAGGGCAAAAATGTGCAAAAATGAATGTATAAGGAAAAGAAACAAAAGGGAGTTATTGGTTTAAATGGTATTTTAGACGGTTTTGATGGGTCAGATGGGATCGGAATCATAAAAACAGTGTGTACGCGAAGGAGGAAAGTTGTTTCGAGTGCAAAAACGTGGAAAAAATGAATGTATAAGGAAAAGAAACAAAAGGGAGGTATTGGATTAAATGGTCTTTTAGACGGTTTTGTTAGTTATATGTGTTCTGAATCATAAAAACAGTGTGTACGCGAAGGAGGAAAGTTGTTTTGAGTGCAAAAACGTGGAAAAAATGAATGTATAAGGAAAAGAACCAAAAGGGAGGTATTGGTTTAAATGGTCTTTTAGACGGTTTTGTTAGTCATATGTGTTCTGAATCATAAAAACAGTGTGTACGCGGAGGAAAGTAGTTTTGAGTACAAAAACGTGGAAAAAATGAATGTACGAGTAAAGGAACAAAAGGGTGGTATTGGTTTAAATGGTCTTTTAGACGGTTTTGTGAGTCAGATGGGATCGGAATCATAAAAACAGTGTGTACGCGTAGGAGGAAAGTTGTTTTGAGTGCAAAAAAAAAGGAAAAATTGAATGTATAAGGAAAAGAAACAAAAGGGAGGTATTGGTTAAAAGGTCTTTTAGACGATTTTGTGAGTCAGATGGGATCGGAATCATAAAAACAGTGTGTACGCGAAGGAGGAAAGTTGTTTTGAGTGCAAAAACGTGGAAAAAATGAATGAATAAGCAAAAGAAACAAAAGGGAGTTATTGGTTTAAATGTTTTTTTAGACGGCTTTATTAGTCAGATGGGTTCGGAATCATAAAAACATATTGTACGCGAAGGAAGAAAGTTATTTTGAGTGCAAAAAAGTGCAAAAATGAATGTATAAGGAAAAGAAACAAGAGGGAGGTATTGGTTTAAATGGTCTTTTAGACGGTTTTGTTAGTCATATGTGTTCTGAATCATAAAAACAGTGTGTACGCGAAGGAGGAAAGTTGTTTTGAGTGCAAAAACGTGGAAAAAATGAATGTATAAGGAAAAGAACCAAAAGGGAGGTATTGGTTTAAATGATCTTTTAGACGGTTTTGTTATTCATATGTGTTCTGAATCATAAAAACAGTGTGTACGCGAAGGAGGAAAGTTGTTTTGAGTGCAAAAACGTGGAAAAATTGAATGTATAAGGAAAAGAAACAAAAGGGAGGTATTGGTTTAAAAGGTCTTTTAGACGGTTTTGCGAGTCAGATCGGTTCGGAATCATAAAAACAGTGTGTACGCGAAGGAGGTAAGTATTTTTGAGTACAAAAACGTGGAAAAAATGAATGTATGAGGAAAAGAAACAAAAGGGAGGCATTGGTTTAGAACGTCTTTTAGACGATTTTTTGAGTCAGATGGGCTTGAAATCATAAAAACAGTGTGTACGCGAAGGAGAAAATTTGTTTTGAGTGCAAAAACGCGGAAAAATTGAATGTATAAGGAAAAGAACCAAAAGGGAGGCTTTGGTTTAAAAGGTCTTTTAGACGGTTTCGTTAGTCAGATGGGATCGGAATCATAAAAACAGTGTGTACGCGAATTAGGAAAATTGTTTTGAGTGCAAAAACGTGAAAAAAATGAATGTATAAGGAAAAGAAACAAAAGGGAGGTATTGGTTTTAAAGGTCTTTTAGACGGTTTTGTGTCAGATCGGTTCGGAATCATAAAAACAGTGTGTACGCGAAGGAGGAAAGTATTTTTGAGTACAAAAACGTGGAAAAAATGAATGTATGAGGAAAAGAAACAAAAGGGAGGCATTGGTTTAGAACGTCTTTTAGACGATTTTTTGAGTCAGATGGGCTCGGAATCATAAAAACAGTGTGAACGCGATAGAAGAAAGTAATTTTGAGTGCAAAAACGTGGAAAAAATGAATGTATAAGGGGAAAAAAAACAAAAGGGCGTTATTGGTTTAAATGGTCTTTTAGACGGTTTTGTGTCAGATCGGTTCGGAATCATAAAAACAGTGTGTACGCGAAGGAGAAAAGTAGTTCTGAGTACAAAAACGTTGAAAAATGAATGTATGAGGAAAAGAAACAAAAGGGAGGCTTTGGTTTAAAAGGCCTTTTAGACGGTTTTGTGAGTCAGATCGGTTCGGAATCATAAAAACAGTGTGTACGCGAAGGAGGAAAGTATTTTTGAGTACAAAAACGTGGAAAAATTGAATGTATAAGGAAAAGAAACAAAAGGGAGGTATTGGTTTAAAAGGTCTTTTAGACGATTTTGTGAGTCAGATGTGCTCGGAATCATAAAAACAGTGTGTACGCGATAGAGGAAAGTAGTTTTGAGTACAAAAACGTGTAAAAAAGGAATGTATGAACAAAAGAAGAAAAAGGGAGGTATTGGTTTTAATGGTCTTTTAGACGGTTTTGTGAGTCAGATGGGATCGGAATCATAAAAACAGTGTGTAAGCGAAGGAGAAAAGTAGTTTTGAGTACAAAAACGTGGAAAAAATGAAAGTATGAGGAAAAGAAACAAAAGGGAGGCATTGGTTTCTAAACCAATGCTTCCCTTTTGTTTAGACGATTTTGTGAGTCAGATGTGCTCGGAATCATAAAAACATTGTGTACGCGATAGAGGAAAGTAGTTTTGAGTACAAAAACGTGTAAAAAATGAATGTATGAACAAAAGAAGAAAAAGGGAGGTATTGGTTTTAATGGTCTTTTAGACGGTTTTGTGAGTCAGATGGGATCGGAATCATAAAAACAGTGTGTTCGCGAAGGAGGAAAGTTGTTTTGAGTGCAAAAACGTGGAAAAAATAAATGAATAAGCAAAAGAAACAAAAGGGAGTTATTGGTTTAAATGGTTTTTTAGACGGCTTTATTAGTCAGATGGGTTCGGAATCATAAAAACATTGTGTACGCGAAGGAAGAAAGTTATTTTGAGTGCAAAAAAGTGCAAAAATGAATGTATAAGGAAAAGAAACATGAGGGAGGTATTGGTTTAAATGGTCTTTTAGACGGTTTTGTTAGTCATATGTGTTCTGAATCATAAAAACAGTGTGTACGCGAAGGAGGAAAGTTGTTTTGAGTGCAAAAACGTGGAAAAAATGAATATATAAGGAAAAGAACCAAAAGGGAGGTATTGGTTTAAATGATCTTTTAGACGGTTTTGTTAGTCATATGTGTTCTGAATCATAAAAACAGTGTGTACGCGAAGGAGGAAAGTTGTTTTGAGTGCAAAAACGTGGAAAAATTGAATGTATAAGGAAAGAAACAAAAGGGAGGTATTGGTTTAAAAGGTCTTTTAGACGGTTTTGTGAGTCAGATCGGTTCGGAATCATAAAAAAAGTGTGTACGCGAAGGAGAAAAGTAGTTTTGAATGCAAAAAAATGGAAAAATTGGATGTATAAGGAAAAGAAACAAAAGGGAGGTATTGGTTTAAAAGGTCTTTTAGACGGTTTTGCGAGTCAGATCGGTTCGGAATCATAAAAACAGTGTGTACGCGAAGAAGAAAAGTAGTTTTGAGTACAAAAACGTGGAAAAAATGAAAGTATGAGGAAAAGAAACAAAAGGGAGGCATTGGTTTAGAAGGTCTTTTAGACGATTTTGTGAGTCAGATGTGCTCGGAATCATAAAAACAGTGTGTACGCGATAGAGGAAAGTAGTTTTGAGTACAAAAACGTGTAAAAAATGAATGTATGAACAAAAGAAGAAAAAGGGAGGTATTGGTTTTAATGGTCTTTTAGACGGTTTTGTGAGTCAGATGGGATCGGAATCATAAAAACAGTGTGTACGCGAAGGAGGAAAGTTGTTTTGAGTGCAAAAACGTGGAAAAAATGAATGAATAAGCAAAAGAACCAAAAGGGAGGTATTGGTTTAAATGATCTTTTAGACGGTTTTGTTAGTCAAATAATCATATAAACAATGTGTACGCGAAGGAGGAAAGTTGTTTTGAGTGCAAAAACGTGGAAAAATTGAATGTATAAGGAAAAGAAACAAAAGGGAGGTATTGGTTTAAAAGGTCTTTTAGACGGTTTTGTGAGTCAGATCGGTTCGGAATCATAAAAAGAGTGTGTACGCGAAGGAGAAAAGTAGTTTTGAATGCAAAAAAATGGAAAAATTGGATGTATAAGAAAAAGAAACAAAAGGGAGGTATTGGTTTAAAAGGTCTTTTAGACGGTTTTGCGAGTCAGATCGGTTCGGAATCATAAAAACAGTGTGTACGCGAAGGAGGAAAGTATTTTTGAGTACAAAAACGTGGAAAAAATGAATGTATGAGGAAAAGAAACAAAAGGGAGGCATTGGTTTAGAACGTCTTTTAGACGATTTTTTGAGTCAGATGGGCTCGGAATCATAAAAACAGTGTGTACGCGATAGAAGAAAGTAATTTTGAGTGCAAAAACGTGGAAAAAATGAATGTATAAGGAAAAGAACCAAAAGGGAGGTATTGGTTTAAATGATCTTTTAGACGGTTTTGTTAGTCATATGTGTTCTGAATCATAAAAACAGTGTGTACGCGAAGGAGGAAAGTTGTTTTGAGTGCAAAAACGTGGAAAAATTGAATGTATAAGGAAAAGAAACAAAAGGGAGGTATTGGTTTAAAAGGTCTTTTAGACGGTTTTGCGAGTCAGATCGGTTCGGAATCATAAAAACAGTGTGTACGCGAAGGAGGTAAGTATTTTTGAGTACAAAAACGTGGAAAAAATGAATGTATGAGGAAAAGAAACAAAAGGGAGGCATTGGTTTAGAACGTCGTTTAGACGATTTTTTGAGTCAGATGGGCTTGAAATCATAAAAGCAGTGTGTACGCGAAGTAGAAAATTTGTTTTGAGTGCAAAAACGCGGAAAAATTGAATGTATAAGAAAAAGAACCAAAAGAGAGGCTTTGGTTTAAAAGGTCTTTTAGACGGTTTTGTGAGTCAGATCGGTTCGGAATCATAAATACAGTGTGTACGCGAAGGAGGAAAGTATTTTTGAGTACAAAAACGTGGAAAAAATGAATGTATGAGGAAAAGAAACAAAAGGGAGGCATTGGTTTAGAACGTCTTTTAGACGATTTTTTGAGTCAGATGGGCTCGGAATCATAAAAACAGTGTGTACGCGATAGAAGAAAGTAATTTTGAGTGCAAAAACGTGGAAAAAATGAATGTATAAGGGAAAAAAAAACAAAAGGGCGTTATTGGTTTAAATGGTCTTTTAGACGGTTTTGTGTCAGATAAGTTCGGAATCATAAAAACAGTGTGTACGCGAAGGAGAAAAGTAGTTCTGAGTACAAAACGTTGAAAAATGAATGTATGAGGAAAAGAAACAAAAGGGAGGCTTTGGTTTAGAAGGTCTTTTAGACGGTTTTGTGAGTCAGATCGGTTCGGAATCATAAAAACAGTGTGTACGCGAAGGAGGAAAGTATTTTTGAGTACAAAAACGTGGAAAAATTGAATGTATAAGGAAAAGAAACAAAAGGGAGGTATTGGTTTAAAAGGTCTTTTAGACGGTTTTGCGAGTCAGATCGGTTCGGAATCATAAAAACAGTGTGTACGCGAAGGAGGTAAGTATTTTTGAGTACAAAAACGTGGAAAAAATGAATGTATGAGGAAAAGAAACAAAAGGGAGGCATTGGTTTAGAACGTCTTTTAGACGATTTTTTGAGTCAGATGGGCTTGAAATCATAAAAGCAGTGTGTACGCGAAGGAGAAAATTTGTTTTGAGTGCAAAAACGCGGAAAAATTGAATGTATAAGAAAAAGAACCAAAAGAGAGGCTTTGGTTTAAAAGGTCTTTTAGACGGTTTTGTGAGTCAGATCGGTTCGGAATCATAAAAACAGTGTGTACGCGAAGGAGGAAAGTATTTTTGAGTACAAAAACGTGGAAAAAATGAATGTATGAGGAAAAGAAACAAAAGGGAGGCATTGGTTTAGAACGTCTTTTAGACGATTTTTTGAGTCAGATGGGCTCGGAATCATAAAAACAGTGTGTACGCGATAGAAGAAAGTAATTTTGAGTGCAAAAACGTGGAAAAAATGAATGTATAAGGGAAAAAAAAACAAAAGGGCGTTATTGGTTTAAATGGTCTTTTAGACGGTTTTGTGTCAGATAAGTTCGGAATCATAAAAACAGTGTGTACGCGAAGGAGAAAAGTAGTTCTGAGTACAAAACGTTGAAAAATGAATGTATGAGGAAAAGAAACAAAAGGGAGGCTTTGGTTTAGAAGGTCTTTTAGACGGTTTTGTGAGTCAGATCGGTTCGGAATCATAAAAACAGTGTGTACGCGAAGGAGGAAAGTATTTTTGAGTACAAAAACGTGGAAAAATTGAATGTATAAGGAAAAGAAACAAAAGGGAGGTATTGGTTTAAAAGGTCTTTTAGACGGTTTTGTGAGTCAGATCGGTTCGGAATCATAAAAACAGTGTGTACGCGAAGGAGAAAAGTAGTTTTGAGTACAAAAACGTGGAAAAAATGAAAGTATGAGGAAAAGAAACAAAAGGGAGGCATTGGTTTAGAAGGTCTTTTAGACGATTTTGTGAGTCAGATGTGCTCGGAATCATAAAAACAGTGTGTACGCGATAGAGGAAAGTAGTTTTGAGTACAAAAACGTGTAAAAAATGAATGTATGAACAAAAGAAGAAAAAGGGAGGTATTGGTTTTAATGGTCTTTTAGACGGTTTTGTGAGTCAGATGGGATCGGAATCATAAAAACAGTGTGTACGCGAAGGAGGAAAGTTGTTTTGAGTGCAAAAACGTGGAAAAAATGAATGAATAAGCAAAAGAACCAAAAGGGAGGTATTGGTTTAAATGATCTTTTAGACGGTTTTGTTAGTCAAATAATCATATAAACAATGTGTACGCGAAGGAGGAAAGTTGTTTTGAGTGCAAAAACGTGGAAAAATTGAATGTATAAGGAAAAGAAACAAAAGGGAGGTATTGGTTTAAAAGGTCTTTTAGACGGTTTTGTGAGTCAGATCGGTTCGGAATCATAAAAACAGTGTGTACGCGAAGGAGAAAAGTAGTTTTGAATGCAAAAAAATGGAAAAATTGGATGTATAAGAAAAAGAAACAAAAGGGAGGTATTGGTTTAAAAGGTCTTTTAGACGGTTTTGCGAGTCAGATCGGTTCGGAATCATAAAAACAGTGTGTACGCGAAGGAGGAAAGTATTTTTGAGTACAAAAACGTGGAAAAAATGAATGTATGAGGAAAAGAAACAAAAGGGAGGCATTGGTTTAGAACGTCTTTTAGACGATTTTTTGAGTCAGATCGGTTCGGAATAACAGCGTGTACGCGAAGGAGGAAAGTAGTTTTGAGTACAAAAACGTGGAAAAAATGAAAGTATGAGGAAAAGAAACAAAAGGGAGGCTTTGGTTTAAAAGGTCTTTTAGACGGTTTTGTGAGTCAGATCGGTTCGGAATCATAAAAACAGTGTGTACGCGAAGGAGGAAAGTATTTTTGAGTACAAAAACGTGGAAAAATTGAATGTATAAGGAAAAGAAACAAAAGGGAGGTATTGGTTTAAAAGGTCTTTTAGACGGTTTTGTGAGTCAGATCGGTTCGGAATCATAAAAACAGTGTGTACGCGAAGGAGAAAAGTAGTTTTGAGTACAAAAACGTGGAAAAAATGAAAGTATGAGGAAAAGAAACAAAAGGGAGGCATTGGTTTCTAAACCAATGCCTCCCTTTTGTTTAGACGATTTTGTGAGTCAGATGTGCTCGGAATCATAAAAACATTGTGTACGCGATAGAGGATAGTAGTTTTGAGTACAAAAACGTGTAAAAAATGAATGTATGAACAAAAGAAGAAAAAGGGAGGTATTGGTTTTAATGGTGTTTTAGACGGTTTTGTGAGTCAGATGGGATCGGAATCATAAAAACAGTGTGTTCGCGAAGGAGGAAAGTTGTTTTGAGTGCAAAAACGTGGAAAAAATAAATGAATAAGCAAAAGAAACAAAAGGGAGTTATTGGTTTAAATGGTTTTTTAGACGGCTTTATTAGTCGGGTTCGGAATCATAAAAACATTGTGTACGCGAAGGAAGAAAGTTATTTTGAGTGCAAAAAAGTGCAAAAATGAATGTATAAGGAATAAGGAAAAGAAACAAGAGGGAGGTATTGGTTTAAATGGTCTTTTAGACGGTTTTGTTAGTCATATGTGTTCTGAATCATAAAAACAGTGTGTACGCGAAGGAGGAAAGTTGTTTTGAGTGCAAAAACGTGGAAAAATTGAATGTATAAGAAAAAGAACCAAAAGAGAGGCTTTGGTTTAAAAGGTCTTTTAGACGGTTTTGTGAGTCAGATCGGTTCGGAATCATAAAAACAGTGTGTACGCGAAGGAGGAAAGTATTTTTGAGTACAAAAACGTGGAAAAAATGAATGTATGAGGAAAAGAAACAAAAGGGAGGCATTGGTTTAGAACGTCTTTTAGACGATTTTTTGAGTCAGATGGGCTCGGAATCATAAAAACAGTGTGTACGCGATAGAAGAAAGTAATTTTGAGTGCAAAAACGTGGAAAAAATGAATGTATAAGGGAAAAAAAAACAAAAGGGCGTTATTGGTTTAAATGGTCTTTTAGACGGTTTTGTGTCAGATAAGTTCGGAATCATAAAAACAGTGTGTACGCGAAGGAGAAAAGTAGTTCTGAGTACAAAACGTTGAAAAATGAATGTATCAGGAAAAGAAACAAAAGGGAGGCTTTGGTTTAGAAGGTCTTTTAGACGGTTTTGTGAGTCAGATCGGTTCGGAATCATAAAAACAGTGTGTACGCGAAGGAGGAAAGTATTTTTGAGTACAAAAACGTGGAAAAATTGAATGTATAAGGAAAAGAAACAAAAGGGAGGTATTGGTTTAAAAGGTCTTTTAGACGGTTTTGTGAGTCAGATCGGTTCGGAATCATAAAAACAGTGTGTACGCGAAGGAGAAAAGTAGTTTTGAGTACAAAAACGTGGAAAAAATGAAAGTATGAGGAAAAGAAACAAAAGGGAGGCATTGGTTTAGAAGGTCTTTTAGACGATTTTGTGAGTCAGATGTGCTCGGAATCATAAAAACAGTGTGTACGCGATAGAGGAAAGTAGTTTTGAGTACAAAAACGTGTAAAAAATGAATGTATGAACAAAAGAAGAAAAAGGGAGGTATTGGTTTTAATGGTCTTTTAGACGGTTTTGTGAGTCAGATGGGATCGGAATCATAAAAACAGTGTGTACGCGAAGGAGGAAAGTTGTTTTGAGTGCAAAAACGTGGAAAAAATGAATGAATAAGCAAAAGAACCAAAAGGGAGGTATTGGTTTAAATGATCTTTTAGACGGTTTTGTTAGTCAAATAATCATATAAACAATGTGTACGCGAAGGAGGAAAGTTGTTTTGAGTGCAAAAACGTGGAAAAATTGAATGTATAAGGAAAAGAAACAAAAGGGAGGTATTGGTTTAAAAGGTCTTTTAGACGGTTTTGTGAGTCAGATCGGTTCGGAATCATAAAAACAGTGTGTACGCGAAGGAGAAAAGTAGTTTTGAATGCAAAAAAATGGAAAAATTGGATGTATAAGAAAAAGAAACAAAAGGGAGGTATTGGTTTAAAAGGTCTTTTAGACGGTTTTGCGAGTCAGATCGGTTCGGAATCATAAAAACAGTGTGTACGCGAAGGAGGAAAGTATTTTTGAGTACAAAAACGTGGAAAAAATGAATGTATGAGGAAAAGAAACAAAAGGGAGGCATTGGTTTAGAACGTCTTTTAGACGATTTTTTGAGTCAGATTGGCTCGGAATCATAAAAACAGTGTGTACGCGATAGAAGAAAGTAATTTTGAGTGCAAAAACGTGGAAAAAATGAATGTATAAGGGAAAAAAACAAAAGGGCGTTATTGGTTTAAATGGTCTTTTAGTCGGTTTTGTGAGTCAGATCGGTTCGGAATCATAAAAACAGTGTGTACACGAAGGAGAAAAGTAGTTTTGAGTACAAAAACGTGGAAAAAATGAATCTATGAGGAAAACAAACAAAAGGGAGGCATTGGTTTAGAAGGACTTTTAGACGGTTTTGTGAGTCAGATGGGATCGGAATCATAAAAACAGTGTGTACGCGAAGGAGAAAATTTGTTTTGAGTGCAAAAACGTGGAAAAATTGAATGTATAAGGAAAAGAACCAAAAGGGAGGTATTGGTTTAAAAGGTCTTTTAGACGGTTTTGTGTCAGATCGGTTCGGAATCATAAGAACAGTGTGTACGCGAAGGAGGAAAGTAGTTTTGAGTACAAAAACGTGGAAAAAATGAATGTATGAGGAAAAGAAACAAAAGGGAGGCATTGGTTTAGAACGTCTTTTAGACGATTTTGTGAGTCAGATGTGCTCGGAATCATAAAAACAGTGTGTACGCGATAGAGGAAAGTAGTTTTGAGTACAAAAACGTGTAAAAAATGAATGTATAAGGGAAAAAAACAAAAGGGCGTTATTGGTTTAAATGGTCTTTTAGACGGTTTTAAGAGTCAGATGGGCTTGAAATCATAAAAACAGTGTGTACGCAAAGGAGAAAATTTGTTTTGAGTGCAAAAACGCGGAAAAATTGAATGTATAAGGAAAAGAACCAAAAGGGAGGTATTCGTTTAAAAGGTCTTTTAGACGGTTTTGTGTCAGATCGGTTCGGAATCATAAAAACAGTGTGTACGCGAAGGAGAAAAGTAGTTTTGAGTACATAAACGATGAAAAAATGAATGTATGAGGAAAAGAAACAAAAGGGAGGCATTGGTAAACCAATGCCTCCCTTTTGTTTAGACGGTCTTGTGAGTCAGATGGGATCGGAAGTGTGTACGCGAAGGAGGAAAGTTGTTTTGAAGGTCTTTTAGACGGTTTTGTGAGTCAGATGGGATCGGAAGTGTGTACGCGAAGGAGGAAAGTTGTTTTGAGTGCAAGAACGTGGAAAAAATGTATTTATAAGGAAAAGAAACAAAAGGGAAGTATTGGTTTAAATGGTCTTTTAGACGGTTTTGTGAGTCAGATCGGTTCGGAATCATAAAAACAGTGTGTATACGAAGGAGAAAAGTAGTTTTGAGTACAAAAACGTGGAAAAAATGAATGTATGAGGAAAAGAAACAAAAGGGAGGCATTGGTTTAGAAGGTCTTTTAGACGATTTTGTGAGTCAGATGTGCTCGGAATCATAAAAACAGTGTGTACGCGAAGGAAGAAAGTTGTTTTGAGTGCAAAAATGTGCAAAAATGAATGTATAAGGAAAAGAAACAAGAGGGAGGTATTGGTTTAAATGGTCTTTTAGACGGTTTTGTTAGTCATATGTTTTCTGAATCATAAAAACAGTGTGTACGCGAAGGAGGAAAGTTGTTTTGAGTACAAAAACGTGGAAAAAATGAATGTATAAGGAAAAGAAACAAAAGGGAGGTATTGGTTTAAAAGGTCTTTTAGACGGTTTTGTGAGTCAGATCGGTTCGGAATAACAGCGTGTACGCGAAGGAGGAAAGTAGTTTTGAGTACAAAAACGTGGAAAAAATGAAAGTATGAGGAAAAGAAACAAAAGGGAGGCTTTGGTTTAAAAGGTCTTTTAGACGGTTTTGTGAGTCAGATCGGTTCGGAATCATAAAAACAGTGTGTACGCGAAGGAGGAAAGTATTTTTGAGTACAAAAACGTGGAAAAATTGAATGTATAAGGAAAAGAAACAAAAGGGAGGTATTGGTTTAAAAGGTCTTTTAGACGGTTTTGTGAGTCAGATCGGTTCGGAATCATAAAAACAGTGTGTACGCGAAGGAGAAAAGTAGTTTTGAGTACAAAAACGTGGAAAAAATGAAAGTATGAGGAAAAGAAACAAAAGGGAGGCATTGGTTTCTAAACCAATGCCTCCCTTTTGTTTAGACGATTTTGTGAGTCAGATGTGCTCGGAATCATAAAAACATTGTGTACGCGATAGAGGATAGTAGTTTTGAGTACAAAAACGTGTAAAAAATGAATGTATGAACAAAAGAAGAAAAAGGGAGGTATTGGTTTTAATGGTGTTTTAGACGGTTTTGTGAGTCAGATGGGATCGGAATCATAAAAACAGTGTGTTCGCGAAGGAGGAAAGTTGTTTTGAGTGCAAAAACGTGGAAAAAATAAATGAATAAGCAAAAGAAACAAAAGGGAGTTATTGGTTTAAATGGTTTTTTAGACGGCTTTATTAGTCGGGTTCGGAATCATAAAAACATTGTGTACGCGAAGGAAGAAAGTTATTTTGAGTGCAAAAAAGTGCAAAAATGAATGTATAAGGAATAAGGAAAAGAAACAAGAGGGAGGTATTGGTTTAAATGGTCTTTTAGACGGTTTTGTTAGTCATATGTGTTCTGAATCATAAAAACAGTGTGTACGCGAAGGAGGAAAGTTGTTTTGAGTGCAAAAACGTGGAAAAATTGAATGTATAAGAAAAAGAACCAAAAGAGAGGCTTTGGTTTAAAAGGTCTTTTAGACGGTTTTGTGAGTCAGATCGGTTCGGAATCATAAAAACAGTGTGTACGCGAAGGAGGAAAGTATTTTTGAGTACAAAAACGTGGAAAAAATGAATGTATGAGGAAAAGAAACAAAAGGGAGGCATTGGTTTAGAACGTCTTTTAGACGATTTTTTGAGTCAGATGGGCTCGGAATCATAAAAACAGTGTGTACGCGATAGAAGAAAGTAATTTTGAGTGCAAAAACGTGGAAAAAATGAATGTATAAGGGAAAAAAAAACAAAAGGGCGTTATTGGTTTAAATGGTCTTTTAGACGGTTTTGTGTCAGATAAGTTCGGAATCATAAAAACAGTGTGTACGCGAAGGAGAAAAGTAGTTCTGAGTACAAAACGTTGAAAAATGAATGTATCAGGAAAAGAAACAAAAGGGAGGCTTTGGTTTAGAAGGTCTTTTAGACGGTTTTGTGAGTCAGATCGGTTCGGAATCATAAAAACAGTGTGTACGCGAAGGAGGAAAGTATTTTTGAGTACAAAAACGTGGAAAAATTGAATGTATAAGGAAAAGAAACAAAAGGGAGGTATTGGTTTAAAAGGTCTTTTAGACGGTTTTGTGAGTCAGATCGGTTCGGAATCATAAAAACAGTGTGTACGCGAAGGAGAAAAGTAGTTTTGAGTACAAAAACGTGGAAAAAATGAAAGTATGAGGAAAAGAAACAAAAGGGAGGCATTGGTTTAGAAGGTCTTTTAGACGATTTTGTGAGTCAGATGTGCTCGGAATCATAAAAACAGTGTGTACGCGATAGAGGAAAGTAGTTTTGAGTACAAAAACGTGTAAAAAATGAATGTATGAACAAAAGAAGAAAAAGGGAGGTATTGGTTTTAATGGTCTTTTAGACGGTTTTGTGAGTCAGATGGGATCGGAATCATAAAAACAGTGTGTACGCGAAGGAGGAAAGTTGTTTTGAGTGCAAAAACGTGGAAAAAATGAATGAATAAGCAAAAGAACCAAAAGGGAGGTATTGGTTTAAATGATCTTTTAGACGGTTTTGTTAGTCAAATAATCATATAAACAATGTGTACGCGAAGGAGGAAAGTTGTTTTGAGTGCAAAAACGTGGAAAAATTGAATGTATAAGGAAAAGAAACAAAAGGGAGGTATTGGTTTAAAAGGTCTTTTAGACGGTTTTGTGAGTCAGATCGGTTCGGAATCATAAAAACAGTGTGTACGCGAAGGAGAAAAGTAGTTTTGAATGCAAAAAAATGGAAAAATTGGATGTATAAGAAAAAGAAACAAAAGGGAGGTATTGGTTTAAAAGGTCTTTTAGACGGTTTTGCGAGTCAGATCGGTTCGGAATCATAAAAACAGTGTGTACGCGAAGGAGGAAAGTATTTTTGAGTACAAAAACGTGGAAAAAATGAATGTATGAGGAAAAGAAACAAAAGGGAGGCATTGGTTTAGAACGTCTTTTAGACGATTTTTTGAGTCAGATTGGCTCGGAATCATAAAAACAGTGTGTACGCGATAGAAGAAAGTAATTTTGAGTGCAAAAACGTGGAAAAAATGAATGTATAAGGGAAAAAAACAAAAGGGCGTTATTGGTTTAAATGGTCTTTTAGTCGGTTTTGTGAGTCAGATCGGTTCGGAATCATAAAAACAGTGTGTACACGAAGGAGAAAAGTAGTTTTGAGTACAAAAACGTGGAAAAAATGAATCTATGAGGAAAACAAACAAAAGGGAGGCATTGGTTTAGAAGGACTTTTAGACGGTTTTGTGAGTCAGATGGGATCGGAATCATAAAAACAGTGTGTACGCGAAGGAGAAAATTTGTTTTGAGTGCAAAAACGTGGAAAAATTGAATGTATAAGGAAAAGAACCAAAAGGGAGGTATTGGTTTAAAAGGTCTTTTAGACGGTTTTGTGTCAGATCGGTTCGGAATCATAAGAACAGTGTGTACGCGAAGGAGGAAAGTAGTTTTGAGTACAAAAACGTGGAAAAAATGAATGTATGAGGAAAAGAAACAAAAGGGAGGCATTGGTTTAGAACGTCTTTTAGACGATTTTGTGAGTCAGATGTGCTCGGAATCATAAAAACAGTGTGTACGCGATAGAGGAAAGTAGTTTTGAGTACAAAAACGTGTAAAAAATGAATGTATAAGGGAAAAAAACAAAAGGGCGTTATTGGTTTAAATGGTCTTTTAGACGGTTTTAAGAGTCAGATGGGCTTGAAATCATAAAAACAGTGTGTACGCAAAGGAGAAAATTTGTTTTGAGTGCAAAAACGCGGAAAAATTGAATGTATAAGGAAAAGAACCAAAAGGGAGGTATTCGTTTAAAAGGTCTTTTAGACGGTTTTGTGTCAGATCGGTTCGGAATCATAAAAACAGTGTGTACGCGAAGGAGAAAAGTAGTTTTGAGTACATAAACGATGAAAAAATGAATGTATGAGGAAAAGAAACAAAAGGGAGGCATTGGTAAACCAATGCCTCCCTTTTGTTTAGACGGTCTTGTGAGTCAGATGGGATCGGAAGTGTGTACGCGAAGGAGGAAAGTTGTTTTGAAGGTCTTTTAGACGGTTTTGTGAGTCAGATGGGATCGGAAGTGTGTACGCGAAGGAGGAAAGTTGTTTTGAGTGCAAGAACGTGGAAAAAATGTATTTATAAGGAAAAGAAACAAAAGGGAAGTATTGGTTTAAATGGTCTTTTAGACGGTTTTGTGAGTCAGATCGGTTCGGAATCATAAAAACAGTGTGTATACGAAGGAGAAAAGTAGTTTTGAGTACAAAAACGTGGAAAAAATGAATGTATGAGGAAAAGAAACAAAAGGGAGGCATTGGTTTAGAAGGTCTTTTAGACGATTTTGTGAGTCAGATGTGCTCGGAATCATAAAAACAGTGTGTACGCGAAGGAAGAAAGTTGTTTTGAGTGCAAAAATGTGCAAAAATGAATGTATAAGGAAAAGAAACAAGAGGGAGGTATTGGTTTAAATGGTCTTTTAGACGGTTTTGTTAGTCATATGTTTTCTGAATCATAAAAACAGTGTGTACGCGAAGGAGGAAAGTTGTTTTGAGTACAAAAACGTGGAAAAAATGAATGTATAAGGAAAAGAAACAAAAGGGAGGTATTGGTTTAAAAGGTCTTTTAGACGGTTTTGTGAGTCAGATCGGTTCGGAATAACAGCGTGTACGCGAAGGAGGAAAGTAGTTTTGAGTACAAAAACGTGGAAAAAATGAAAGTATGAGGAAAAGAAACAAAAGGGAGGCTTTGGTTTAAAAGGTCTTTTAGACGGTTTTGTGAGTCAGATCGGTTCGGAATCATAAAAACAGTGTGTACGCGAAGGAGGAAAGTATTTTTGAGTACAAAAACGTGGAAAAATTGAATGTATAAGGAAAAGAAACAAAAGGGAGGTATTGGTTTAAAAGGTCTTTTAGACGGTTTTGTGAGTCAGATCGGTTCGGAATCATAAAAACAGTGTGTACGCGAAGGAGAAAAGTAGTTTTGAGTACAAAAACGTGGAAAAAATGAAAGTATGAGGAAAAGAAACAAAAGGGAGGCATTGGTTTCTAAACCAATGCCTCCCTTTTGTTTAGACGATTTTGTGAGTCAGATGTGCTCGGAATCATAAAAACATTGTGTACGCGATAGAGGATAGTAGTTTTGAGTACAAAAACGTGTAAAAAATGAATGTATGAACAAAAGAAGAAAAAGGGAGGTATTGGTTTTAATGGTGTTTTAGACGGTTTTGTGAGTCAGATGGGATCGGAATCATAAAAACAGTGTGTTCGCGAAGGAGGAAAGTTGTTTTGAGTGCAAAAACGTGGAAAAAATAAATGAATAAGCAAAAGAAACAAAAGGGAGTTATTGGTTTAAATGGTTTTTTAGACGGCTTTATTAGTCGGGTTCGGAATCATAAAAACATTGTGTACGCGAAGGAAGAAAGTTATTTTGAGTGCAAAAAAGTGCAAAAATGAATGTATAAGGAAAAGAAACAAGAGGGAGGTATTGGTTTAAATGGTCTTTTAGACGGTTTTGTTAGTCACATGTGTTCTGAATCATAAAAACAGTGTGTACGCGAAGGAGGAAAGTTGTTTTGAGTGCAAAAACGTGGAAAAAATGAATATATAAGGAAAAGAACCAAAAGGGAGGTATTGGTTTAAATGATCTTTTAGACGGTTTTGTTAGTCATATGTGTTCTGAATCATAAAAACAGTGTGTACGCGAAGGAGGAAAGTTGTTTTGAGTGCAAAAACGTGGAAAAATTGAATGTATAAGGAAAAGAAACAAAAGGGAGGTATTGGTTTAAAAGGTCTTTTAGACGGTTTTGTGAGTCAGATCGGTTCGGAATCATAAAAACAGTGTGTACGCGAAGGAGAAAAGTAGTTTTGAATGCAAAAAAATGGAAAAATTGGATGTATAAGGAAAAGAAACAAAAGGGAGGTATTGGTTTAAAAGGTCTTTTAGACGGTTTTGCGAGTCAGATCGGTTCGGAATCATAAAAACAGTGTGTACGCGAAGGAGGAAAGTATTTTTGAGTACAAAAACGTGGAAAAAATGAATGTATGAGGAAAAGAAACAAAAGGGAGGCATTGGTTTAGAACGTCTTTTAGACGATTTTTTGAGTCAGATGGGCTCGGAATCATAAAAACAGTGTGTACGCGATAGAAGAAAGTAATTTTGAGTGCAAAAACGTGGAAAAAATGAATGTATAAGGGAAAAAAACAAAAGGGCGTTATTGGTTTAAATGGTCTTTTAGACGGTTTTGTGAGTCAGATGGGCTTGAAATCATAAAAACAGTGAGTACGCGAAGGAGAAAATTTGTTTTGAGTGCAAAAACGCGGAAAAATTGAATGTATAAGGAAAAGAACCAAAAGGGAGGTATTGGTTTAAAAGGTCTTTTAGACGGTTTTGTGTCAGATCGGTTCGGAATCATAAAAACAGTGTGTACGCGAAGGAGAAAAGTAGTTCTGAGTACAAAAACGTTGAAAAATGAATGTATAAGGAAAAGAAACAAAAGGGAGGTATTGGTTTAAAAGGTCTTTTAGACGGTTTTGTGAGTCAGATCGGTTCGGAATCATAAAAACAGTGTGTACGCGAAGGAGAAAAGTAGTTTTGTGTACAAAAACGTGTAAAAAATGAATGTATGAACAAAAGAAGAAAAAGGGAGGTATTGGTTTTAATGGCCTTTTAGACGGTTTTGTGAGTCAGATGGGATCGGAATCATAAAAACAGTGTGTACGCGAAGGAGGAAAGTTGTTTTGAGTGCAAAAACGTGGAAAAAATAAATGAATAAGCAAAAGAAACAAAAGGGAGTTATTGGTTTAAATGGTTTTTTAGACGGCTTTATTAGTCAGATGGGTTCGGAATCATAAAAACATTGTGTACGCGAAGGAAGAAAGTTGTTTTGAGGGCAAAAATGTGCAAAAATGAATGTATAAGGAAAAGAAACAAAAGGGAGTTATTGGTTTAAATGGTATTTTAGACGGTTTTGATGGGTCAGATGGGATCGGAATCATAAAAACAGTATGTACGCGAAGGAGGAAAGTTGTTTCGAGTGCAAAAACGTGGAAAAAATGAATGTATAAGGAAAAGAAACAAAAGGGAGGTATTGGATTAAATGGTCTTTTAGACGGTTTTGTTAGTTATATGTGTTCTGAATCATAAAAACAGTGTGTACGCGAAGGAGGAAAGTTGTTTTGAGTGCAAAAACGTGGAAAAAATGAATGTATAAGGAAAAGAACCAAAAGGGAGGTATTGGTTTAAATGGTCTTTTAGACGGTTTTGTTAGTCATATGTGTTCTGAATCATAAAAACAGTGTGTACGCGGAGGAAAGTAGTTTTGAGTACAAAAACGTGGAAAAAATGAATGTACGAGTAAAGGAACAAAAGGGTGGTATTGGTTTAAATGGTCTTTTAGACGGTTTTGTGAGTCAGATGGGATCGGAATCATAAAAACAGTGTGTACGCGTAGGAGGAAAGTTGTTTTGAGTGCAAAAAAAAAGGAAAAATTGAATGTATAAGGAAAAGAAACAAAAGGGAGGTATTGGTTAAAAGGTCTTTTAGACGATTTTGAGAGTCAGATGGGATCGGAATCATAAAAACAGTGTGTACGCGAAGGAGGAAAGTTGTTTTGAGTGCAAAAACGTGGAAAAAATGAATGAATAAGCAAAAGAAACAAAAGGGAGTTATTGGTTTAAATGTTTTTTTAGACGGCTTTATTAGTCAGATGGGTTCGGAATCATAAAAACATATTGTACGCGAAGGAAGAAAGTTATTTTGAGTGCAAAAAAGTGCAAAAATGAATGTATAAGGAAAAGAAACAAGAGGGAGGTATTGGTTTAAATGGTCTTTTAGACGGTTTTGTTAGTCATATGTGTTCTGAATCATAAAAACAGTGTGTACGCGAAGGAGGAAAGTTGTTTTGAGTGCAAAAACGTGGAAAAAATGAATGTATAAGGAAAAGAACCAAAAGGGAGGTATTGGTTTAAATGATCTTTTAGACGGTTTTGTTATTCATATGTGTTCTGAATCATAAAAACAGTGTGTACGCGAAGGAGGAAAGTTGTTTTGAGTGCAAAAACGTGGAAAAATTGAATGTATAAGGAAAAGAAACAAAAGGGAGGTATTGGTTTAAAAGGTCTTTTAGACGGTTTTGCGAGTCAGATCGGTTCGGAATCATAAAAACAGTGTGTACGCGAAGGAGGTAAGTATTTTTGAGTACAAAAACGTGGAAAAAATGAATGTATGAGGAAAAGAAACAAAAGGGAGGCATTGGTTTAGAACGTCTTTTAGACGATTTTTTGAGTCAGATGGGCTTGAAATCATAAAAACAGTGTGTACGCGAAGGAGAAAATTTGTTTTGAGTGCAAAAACGCGGAAAAATTGAATGTATAAGGAAAAGAACCAAAAGGGAGGCTTTGGTTTAAAAGGTCTTTTAGACGGTTTCGTTAGTCAGATGGGATCGGAATCATAAAAACAGTGTGTACGCGAATTAGGAAAATTGTTTTGAGTGCAAAAACGTGAAAAAAATGAATGTATAAGGAAAAGAAACAAAAGGGAGGTATTGGTTTTAAAGGTCTTTTAGACGGTTTTGTGTCAGATCGGTTCGGAATCATAAAAACAGTGTGTACGCGAAGGAGGAAAGTATTTTTGAGTACAAAAACGTGGAAAAAATGAATGTATGAGGAAAAGAAACAAAAGGGAGGCATTGGTTTAGAACGTCTTTTAGACGATTTTTTGAGTCAGATGGGCTCGGAATCATAAAAACAGTGTGAACGCGATAGAAGAAAGTAATTTTGAGTGCAAAAACGTGGAAAAAATGAATGTATAAGGGGAAAAAAAACAAAAGGGCGTTATTGGTTTAAATGGTCTTTTAGACGGTTTTGTGTCAGATCGGTTCGGAATCATAAAAACAGTGTGTACGCGAAGGAGAAAAGTAGTTCTGAGTACAAAAACGTTGAAAAATGAATGTATGAGGAAAAGAAACAAAAGGGAGGCTTTGGTTTAAAAGGCCTTTTAGACGGTTTTGTGAGTCAGATCGGTTCGGAATCATAAAAACAGTGTGTACGCGAAGGAGGAAAGTATTTTTGAGTACAAAAACGTGGAAAAATTGAATGTATAAGGAAAAGAAACAAAAGGGAGGTATTGGTTTAAAAGGTCTTTTAGACGATTTTGTGAGTCAGATGTGCTCGGAATCATAAAAACAGTGTGTACGCGATAGAGGAAAGTAGTTTTGAGTACAAAAACGTGTAAAAAATGAATGTATGAACAAAAGAAGAAAAAGGGAGGTATTGGTTTTAATGGTCTTTTAGACGGTTTTGTGAGTCAGATGGGATCGGAATCATAAAAACAGTGTGTACGCGAAGGAGAAAAGTAGTTTTGAGTACAAAAACGTGGAAAAAATGAAAGTATGAGGAAAAGAAACAAAAGGGAGGCATTGGTTTCTAAACCAATGCCTCCCTTTTGTTTAGACGATTTTGTGAGTCAGATGTGCTCGGAATCATAAAAACATTGTGTACGCGATAGAGGAAAGTAGTTTTGAGTACAAAAACGTGTAAAAAATGAATGTATGAACAAAAGAAGAAAAAGGGAGGTATTGGTTTTAATGGTCTTTTAGACGGTTTTGTGAGTCAGATGGGATCGGAATCATAAAAACAGTGTGTTCGCGAAGGAGGAAAGTTGTTTTGAGTGCAAAAACGTGGAAAAAATAAATGAATAAGCAAAAGAAACAAAAGGGAGTTATTGGTTTAAATGGTTTTTTAGACGGCTTTATTAGTCAGATGGGTTCGGAATCATAAAAACATTGTGTACGCGAAGGAAGAAAGTTATTTTGAGTGCAAAAAAGTGCAAAAATGAATGTATAAGGAAAAGAAACATGAGGGAGGTATTGGTTTAAATGGTCTTTTAGACGGTTTTGTTAGTCATATGTGTTCTGAATCATAAAAACAGTGTGTACGCGAAGGAGGAAAGTTGTTTTGAGTGCAAAAACGTGGAAAAAATGAATATATAAGGAAAAGAACCAAAAGGGAGTCATTGGTTTAAATGATCTTTTAGACGGTTTTGTTAGTCATATGTGTTCTGAATCATAAAAACAGTGTGTACGCGAAGGAGGAAAGTTGTTTTGAGTGCAAAAACGTGGAAAAATTGAATGTATAAGGAAAAGAAACAAAAGGGAGGTATTGGTTTAAAAGGTCTTTTAGACGGTTTTGCGAGTCAGATCGGTTCGGAATCATAAAAACAGTGTGTACGCGAAGAAGGAAAGTATTTTTGAGTACAAAAACGTGGAAAAAATGAATGTATGAGGAAAAGAAACAAAAGGGAGGCATTGGTTTAGAACGTCTTTTAGACGATTTTTTGAGTCAGATGGGCTCGGAATCATAAAAACAGTGTGTACGCGATAGAAGAAAGTAATTTTGAGTGCAAAAACGTGGAAAAAATGAATGTATAAGGGAAAAAAACAAAAGGGCGTTATTGGTTTAAATGGTCTTTTAGACGGTTTTGTGAGTCAGATGGGCTTGAAATCATAAAAACAGTGTGTACGCGAAGGAGAAAATTTGTGTTGAGTGCAAAAACGCGGAAAAATTGAATGTATAAGGAAAAGAACCAAAAGGGAGGTATTGGTTTAAAAGGTCTTTTAGACGGTTTTGTGTCAGATCGGTTCGGAATCATAAAAACAGTGTGTACGCGAAGGAGAAAAGTAGTTCTGAGTACAAAAACGTTGAAAAATGAATGTATGAGGAAAAGAAACAAAAGGGAGGCTTTGGTTTAAAAGGTCTTTAAGACGGTTTTGTGAGTCAGATCGGTTCGGAATCATAAAAACAGTGTGTACGCGAAGGAGGAAAGTATTTTTGAGTACAAAAACGTGGAAAAATTGAATGTATAAGGAAAAGAAACAAAAGGGAGGTATTGGTTTAAAAGGTCTTTTAGACGGTTTTGTGAGTCAGATCGGTTCGGAATCATAAAAACAGTGTGTACGCGAAGGAGAAAAGTAGTTTTGAGTACAAAAACGTGGAAAAAATGAAAGTATGAAAAAAAGAAACAAAAGGGAGGCATTGGTTTAGAAGGTCTTTTAGACGATTTTGTGAGTCAGATGTGCTCGGAATCATAAAAACAGTGTGTACGCGATAGAGGAAAGTAGTTTTGTGTACAAAAACGTGTAAAAAATGAATGTATGAACAAAAGAAGAAAAAGGGAGGTATTGGTTTTAATGGCCTTTTAGACGGTTTTGTGAGTCAGATGGGATCGGAATCATAAAAACAGTGTGTACGCGAAGGAGGAAAGTTGTTTTGAGTGCAAAAACGTGGAAAAAATAAATGAATAAGCAAAAGAAACAAAAGGGAGTTATTGGTTTAAATGGTTTTTTAGACGGTTTTGATGGGTCAGATGGGATCGGAATCATAAAAACAGTGTGTACGCGAAGGAGGAAAGTTGTTTCGAGTGCAAAAACGTGGAAAAAATGAATGTATAAGGAAAAGAAACAAAAGGGAGGTATTGGATTAAATGGTCTTTTAGACGGTTTTGTTAGTTATATGTGTTCGGAATCATAAAAACAGTGTGTACGCGAAGGAGGAAAGTTGTTTCGAGTGCAAAAACGTGGAAAAAATGAATGTATAAGGAAAAGAAACAAAAGGGAGGTATTGGATTAAATGGTCTTTTAGACGGTTTTGTTAGTCATATGTGTTCTGAATCATAAAAACAGTGTGTACGCGGAGGAAAGTAGTTTTGAGTACAAAAACGTGGAAAAAATGAATGTACGAGTAAAGGAACAAAAGGGTGGTATTGGTTTAAATGGTCTTTTAGACGGTTTTGTGAGTCAGATGGGATCGGAATCATAAAAACAGTGTGTACGCGTAGGAGGAAAGTTGTTTTGAGTGCAAAAAAAAAGGAAAAATTGAATGTATAAGGAAAAGAAACAAAAGGGAGGTATTGGTTAAAAGGTCTTTTAGACGATTTTGTGAGTCAGATGGGATCGGAATCATAAAAACAGTGTGTACGCGAAGGAGGAAAGTTGTTTTGAGTGCAAAAACGTGGAAAAAATGAATGAATAAGCAAAAGAAACAAAAGGGAGTTATTGGTTTAAATGTTTTTTTAGACGGCTTTATTAGTCAGATGGGTTCGGAATCATAAAAACATATTGTACGCGAAGGAAGAAAGTTATTTTGAGTGCAAAAAAGTGCAAAAATGAATGTATAAGGAAAAGAAACAAGAGGGAGGTATTGGTTTAAATGGTCTTTTAGACGGTTTTGTTAGTCATATGTGTTCTGAATCATAAAAACAGTGTGTACGCGAAGGAGGAAAGTTGTTTTGAGTGCAAAAACGTGGAAAAAATGAATGTATAAGGAAAAGAACCAAAAGGGAGGTATTGGTTTAAATGATCTTTTAGACGGTTTTGTTAGTCATATGTGTTCTGAATCATAAAAACAGTGTGTACGCGAAGGAGGAAAGTTGTTTTGAGTGCAAAAACGTGGAAAAATTGAATGTATAAGGAAAAGAAACAAAAGGGAGGTATTGGTTTAAAAGGTCTTTTAGACGGTTTTGCGAGTCAGATCGGTTCGGAATCATAAAAACAGTGTGTACGCGAAGGAGGTAAGTATTTTTGAGTACAAAAACGTGGAAAAAATGAATGTATGAGGAAAAGAAACAAAAGGGAGGCATTGGTTTAGAACGTCTTTTAGACGATTTTTTGAGTCAGATGGGCTTGAAATCATAAAAACAGTGTGTACGCGAAGGAGAAAATTTGTTTTGAGTGCAAAAACGCGGAAAAATTGAATGTATAAGGAAAAGAACCAAAAGGGAGGCTTTGGTTTAAAAGGTCTTTTAGACGGTTTCGTTAGTCAGATGGGATCGGAATCATAAAAACAGTGTGTACGCGAATTAGGAAAATTGTTTTGAGTGCAAAAACGTGAAAAAAATGAATGTATAAGGAAAAGAAACAAAAGGGAGGTATTGGTTTTAAAGGTCTTTTAGACGGTTTTGTGTCAGATCGGTTCGGAATCATAAAAACAGTGTGTACGCGAAGGAGGAAAGTATTTTTGAGTACAAAAACGTGGAAAAAATGAATGTATGAGGAAAAGAAACAAAAGGGAGGCATTGGTTTAGAACGTCTTTTAGACGATTTTTTGAGTCAGATGGGCTCGGAATCATAAAAACAGTGTGTACGCGAAGGAGGAAAGTATTTTTGAGTACAAAAACGTGGAAAAAATGAATGTATGAGGAAAAGAAACAAAAGGGAGGCATTGGTTTAGAACGTCTTTTAGACGATTTTTTGAGTCAGATGGGCTCGGAATCATAAAAACAGTGTGTACGCGATAGAAGAAAGTAATTTTGAGTGCAAAAACGTGGAAAAAATGAATGTATAAGGGGAAAAAAAACAAAAGGGCGTTATTGGTTTAAATGGTCTTTTAGACGATTTTGTGAGTCAGATGTGCTCGGAATCATAAAAACATTGTGTACGCGATAGAGGAAAGTAGTTTTGAGTACAAAAACGTGTAAAAAATGAATGCATGAACAAAAGAAGAAAAAGGGAGGTATTGGTTTTAATGGTCTTTTAGACGGTTTTGTGAGTCAGATGGGATCGGAATCATAAAAACAGTGTGTTCGCGAAGGAGGAAAGTTGTTTTGAGTGCAAAAACGTGGAAAAAATAAATGAATAAGCAAAAGAAACAAAAGGGAGTTATTGGTTTAAATGGTTTTTTAGACGGCTTTATTAGTCAGATGGGTTCGGAATCATAAAAACATTGTGTACGCGAAGGAAGAAAGTTATTTTGAGTGCAAAAAAGTGCAAAAATGAATGTATAAGGAAAAGAAACAAGAGGGAGGTATTGGTTTAAATGGTCTTTTAGACGGTTTTGTTAGTCATATGTGTTCTGAATCATAAAAACAGTGTGTACGCGAAGGAGGAAAGTATTTTTGAGTACAAAAACGTGGAAAAAATGAATGTATGAGGAAAAGAAACAAAAGGGAGGCATTGGTTTAGAACGTCTTTTAGACGATTTTTTGAGTCAGATTGGCTCGGAATCATAAAAACAGTGTGTACGCGATAGAAGAAAGTAATTTTGAGTGCAAAAACGTGGAAAAAATGAATGTATAAGGGAAAAAAACAAAAGGGCGCTATTGGTTTAAATGGTCTTTTAGTCGGTTTTGTGAGTCAGATCGGTTCGGAATCATAAAAACAGTGTGTACACGAAGGAGAAAAGTAGTTTTGAGTACAAAAACGTGGAAAAAATGAATCTATGAGGAAAACAAACAAAAGGGAGGCATTGGTTTAGAAGGACTTTTAGACGGTTTTGTGAGTCAGATGGGATCGGAATCATAAAAACAGTGTGTACGCGAAGGAGAAAATTTGTTTTGAGTGCAAAAACGTGGAAAAATTGAATGTATAAGGAAAAGAACCAAAAGGGAGGTATTGGTTTAAAAGGTCTTTTAGACGGTTTTGTGTCAGATCGGTTCGGAATCATAAGAACAGTGTGTACGCGAAGGAGGAAAGTAGTTTTGAGTACAAAAACGTGGAAAAAATGAATGTATGAGGAAAAGAAACAAAAGGGAGGCATTGGTTTAGAACGTCTTTTAGACGATTTTGTGAGTCAGATGTGCTCGGAATCATAAAAACAGTGTGTACGCGATAGAGGAAAGTAGTTTTGAGTACAAAAACGTGTAAAAAATGAATGTATAAGGGAAAAAAACAAAAGGGCGTTATTGGTTTAAATGGTCTTTTAGACGGTTTTAAGAGTCAGATGGGCTTGAAATCATAAAAACAGTGTGTACGCGAAGGAGAAAATTTGTTTTGAGTGCAAAAACGCGGAAAAATTGAATGTATAAGGAAAAGAACCAAAAGGGAGGTATTCGTTTAAAAGGTCTTTTAGACGGTTTTGTGTCAGATCGGTTCGGAATCATAAAAACAGTGTGTACGCGAAGGAGAAAAGTAGTTTTGAGTACATAAACGATGAAAAAATGAATGTATGAGGAAAAGAAACAAAAGGGAGGCATTGGTAAACCAATGCCTCCCTTTTGTTTAGACGGTCTTGTGAGTCAGATGGGATCGGAAGTGTGTACGCGAAGGAGGAAAGTTGTTTTGAAGGTCTTTTAGACGGTTTTGTGAGTCAGATGGGATCGGAAGTGTGTACGCGAAGGAGGAAAGTTGTTTTGAGTGCAAGAACGTGGAAAAAATGTATTTATAAGGAAAAGAAACAAAAGGGAAGTATTGGTTTAAATGGTCTTTTAGACGGTTTTGTGAGTCAGATCGGTTCGGAATCATAAAAACAGTGTGTATACGAAGGAGAAAAGTAGTTTTGAGTACAAAAACGTGGAAAAAATGAATGTATGAGGAAAAGAAACAAAAGGGAGGCATTGGTTTAGAAGGTCTTTTAGACGATTTTGTGAGTCAGATGTGCTCGGAATCATAAAAACAGTGTGTACGCGAAGGAAGAAAGTTGTTTTGAGTGCAAAAATGTGCAAAAATGAATGTATAAGGAAAAGAAACAAGAGGGAGGTATTGGTTTAAATGGTCTTTTAGACGGTTTTGTTAGTCATATGTTTTCTGAATCATAAAAACAGTGTGTACGCGAAGGAGGAAAGTTGTTTTGAGTACAAAAACGTGGAAAAAATGAATGTATAAGGAAAAGAAACAAAAGGGAGGTATTGGTTTAAAAGGTCTTTTAGACGGTTTTGTGAGTCAGATCGGTTCGGAATAACAGCGTGTACGCGAAGGAGGAAAGTAGTTTTGAGTACAAAAACGTGGAAAAAATGAAAGTATGAGGAAAAGAAACAAAAGGGAGGCTTTGGTTTAAAAGGTCTTTTAGACGGTTTTGTGAGTCAGATCGGTTCGGAATCATAAAAACAGTGTGTACGCGAAGGAGGAAAGTATTTTTGAGTACAAAAACGTGGAAAAATTGAATGTATAAGGAAAAGAAACAAAAGGGAGGTATTGGTTTAAAAGGTCTTTTAGACGGTTTTGTGAGTCCGATCGGTTCGGAATCATAAAAACAGTGTGTACGCGAAGGAGAAAAGTAGTTTTGAGTACAAAAACGTGGAAAAAATGAAAGTATGAGGAAAAGAAACAAAAGGGAGGCATTGGTTTCTAAACCAATGCCTCCCTTTTGTTTAGACGATTTTGTGAGTCAGATGTGCTCGGAATCATAAAAACATTGTGTACGCGATAGAGGATAGTAGTTTTGAGTACAAAAACGTGTAAA
This sequence comes from Salticus scenicus, assembly GCA_963930645.1. Taxonomy (NCBI): domain Eukaryota; kingdom Metazoa; phylum Arthropoda; class Arachnida; order Araneae; family Salticidae; genus Salticus; species Salticus scenicus. Next base: position 361,970,828 of record OZ005651.1, read on the forward strand.
AAATGAATGTATAAGGAAAAGAAACAAAAGGGAGGTATTGGTTTAAAAGGTCTTTTAGACGGTTTTGTGAGTCAGATCGGTTCGGAATCATAAAAACAGTGTGTACGCGAAGGAGAAAAGTAGTTTTGTGTACAAAAACGTGTAAAAAATGAATGTATGAACAAAAGAAGAAAAAGGGAGGTATTGGTTTTAATGGCCTTTTAGACGGTTTTGTGAGTCAGATGGGATCGGAATCATAAAAACAGTGTGTACGCGAAGGAGGAAAGTTGTTTTGAGTGCAAAAACGTGGAAAAAATAAATGAATAAGCAAAAGAAACAAAAGGGAGTTATTGGTTTAAATGGTTTTTTAGACGGCTTTATTAGTCAGATGGGTTCGGAATCATAAAAACATTGTGTACGCGAAGGAAGAAAGTTGTTTTGAGGGCAAAAATGTGCAAAAATGAATGTATAAGGAAAAGAAACAAAAGGGAGTTATTGGTTTAAATGGTATTTTAGACGGTTTTGATGGGTCAGATGGGATCGGAATCATAAAAACAGTATGTACGCGAAGGAGGAAAGTTGTTTCGAGTGCAAAAACGTGGAAAAAATGAATGTATAAGGAAAAGAAACAAAAGGGAGGTATTGGATTAAATGGTCTTTTAGACGGTTTTGTTAGTTATATGTGTTCTGAATCATAAAAACAGTGTGTACGCGAAGGAGGAAAGTTGTTTTGAGTGCAAAAACGTGGAAAAAATGAATGTATAAGGAAAAGAACCAAAAGGGAGGTATTGGTTTAAATGGTCTTTTAGACGGTTTTGTTAGTCATATGTGTTCTGAATCATAAAAACAGTGTGTACGCGGAGGAAAGTAGTTTTGAGTACAAAAACGTGGAAAAAATGAATGTACGAGTAAAGGAACAAAAGGGTGGTATTGGTTTAAATGGTCTTTTAGACGGTTTTGTGAGTCAGATGGGATCGGAATCATAAAAACAGTGTGTACGCGTAGGAGGAAAGTTGTTTTGAGTGCAAAAAAAAAGGAAAAATTGAATGTATAAGGAAAAGAAACAAAAGGGAGGTATTGGTTAAAAGGTCTTTTAGACGATTTTGAGAGTCAGATGGGATCGGAATCATAAAAACAGTGTGTACGCGAAGGAGGAAAGTTGTTTTGAGTGCAAAAACGTGGAAAAAATGAATGAATAAGCAAAAGAAACAAAAGGGAGTTATTGGTTTAAATGTTTTTTTAGACGGCTTTATTAGTCAGATGGGTTCGGAATCATAAAAACATATTGTACGCGAAGGAAGAAAGTTATTTTGAGTGCAAAAAAGTGCAAAAATGAATGTATAAGGAAAAGAAACAAGAGGGAGGTATTGGTTTAAATGGTCTTTTAGACGGTTTTGTTAGTCATATGTGTTCTGAATCATAAAAACAGTGTGTACGCGAAGGAGGAAAGTTGTTTTGAGTGCAAAAACGTGGAAAAAATGAATGTGTAAGGAAAAGAACCAAAAGGGAGGTATTGGTTTAAATGATCTTTTAGACGGTTTTGTTATTCATATGTGTTCTGAATCATAAAAACAGTGTGTACGCGAAGGAGGAAAGTTGTTTTGAGTGCAAAAACGTGGAAAAATTGAATGTATAAGGAAAAGAAACAAAAGGGAGGTATTGGTTTAAAAGGTCTTTTAGACGGTTTTGCGAGTCAGATCGGTTCGGAATCATAAAAACAGTGTGTACGCGAAGGAGGTAAGTATTTTTGAGTACAAAAACGTGGAAAAAATGAATGTATGAGGAAAAGAAACAAAAGGGAGGCATTGGTTTAGAACGTCTTTTAGACGATTTTTTGAGTCAGATGGGCTTGAAATCATAAAAACAGTGTGTACGCGAAGGAGAAAATTTGTTTTGAGTGCAAAAACGCGGAAAAATTGAATGTATAAGGAAAAGAACCAAAAGGGAGGCTTTGGTTTAAAAGGTCTTTTAGACGGTTTCGTTAGTCAGATGGGATCGGAATCATAAAAACAGTGTGTACGCGAATTAGGAAAATTGTTTTGAGTGCAAAAACGTGAAAAAAATGAATGTATAAGGAAAAGAAACAAAAGGGAGGTATTGGTTTTAAAGGTCTTTTAGACGGTTTTGTGTCAGATCGGTTCGGAATCATAAAAACAGTGTGTACGCGAAGGAGGAAAGTATTTTTGAGTACAAAAACGTGGAAAAAATGAATGTATGAGGAAAAGAAACAAAAGGGAGGCATTGGTTTAGAACGTCTTTTAGACGATTTTTTGAGTCAGATGGGCTCGGAATCATAAAAACAGTGTGAACGCGATAGAAGAAAGTAATTTTGAGTGCAAAAACGTGGAAAAAATGAATGTATAAGGGGAAAAAAAACAAAAGGGCGTTATTGGTTTAAATGGTCTTTTAGACGGTTTTGTGTCAGATCGGTTCGGAATCATAAAAACAGTGTGTACGCGAAGGAGAAAAGTAGTTCTGAGTACAAAAACGTTGAAAAATGAATGTATGAGGAAAAGAAACAAAAGGGAGGCTTTGGTTTAAAAGGCCTTTTAGACGGTTTTGTGAGTCAGATCGGTTCGGAATCATAAAAACAGTGTGTACGCGAAGGAGGAAAGTATTTTTGAGTACAAAAACGTGGAAAAATTGAATGTATAAGGAAAAGAAACAAAAGGGAGGTATTGGTTTAAAAGGTCTTTTAGACGATTTTGTGAGTCAGATGTGCTCGGAATCATAAAAACAGTGTGTACGCGATAGAGGAAAGTAGTTTTGAGTACAAAAACGTGTAAAAAATGAATGTATGAACAAAAGAAGAAAAAGGGAGGTATTGGTTTTAATGGTCTTTTAGACGGTTTTGTGAGTCAGATGGGATCGGAATCATAAAAACAGTGTGTACGCGAAGGAGAAAAGTAGTTTTGAGTACAAAAACGTGGAAAAAATGAAAGTATGAGGAAAAGAAACAAAAGGGAGGCATTGGTTTCTAAACCAATGCCTCCCTTTTGTTTAGACGATTTTGTGAGTCAGATGTGCTCGGAATCATAAAAACATTGTGTACGCGATAGAGGAAAGTAGTTTTGAGTACAAAAACGTGTAAAAAATGAATGTATGAACAAAAGAAGAAAAAGGGAGGTATTGGTTTAAATGGTTTTTTAGACGGCTTTATTAGTCAGATGGGTTCGGAATCATAAAAACATTGTGTACGCGAAGGAAGAAAGTTATTTTGAGTGCAAAAAAGTGCAAAAATGAATGTATAAGGAAAAGAAACATGAGGGAGGTATTGGTTTAAATGGTCTTTTAGACGGTTTTGTTAGTCATATGTGTTCTGAATCATAAAAACAGTGTGTACGCGAAGGAGGAAAGTTGTTTTGAGTGCAAAAACGTGGAAAAAATGAATATATAAGGAAAAGAACCAAAAGGGAGGTATTGGTTTAAATGATCTTTTAGACGGTTTTGTTAGTCATATGTGTTCTGAATCATAAAAACAGTGTGTACGCGAAGGAGGAAAGTTGTTTTGAGTGCAAAAACGTGGAAAAATTGAATGTATAAGGAAAAGAAACAAAAGGGAGGTATTGGTTTAAAAGGTCTTTTAGACGGTTTTGTGAGTCAGATCGGTTCGTAATCATAAAAACAGTGTGTACGCGAAGGAGAAAAGTAGTTTTGAATGCAAAAAAATGGAAAAATTGGATGTATAAGGAAAAGAAACAAAAGGGAGGTATTGGTTTAAAAGGTCTTTTAGACGGTTTTGCGAGTCAGATCGGTTCGGAATCATAAAAACAGTGTGTACGCGAAGGAGGAAAGTATTTTTGAGTACAAAAACGTGGAAAAAATGAATGTATGAGGAAAAGAAACAAAAGGGAGGCATTGGTTTAGAACGTCTTTTAGACGATTTTTTGAGTCAGATGGGCTCGGAATCATAAAAACAGTGTGTACGCGATAGAAGAAAGTAATTTTGAGTGCAAAAACGTGGAAAAAATGAATGTATAAGGGAAAAAAACAAAAGGGCGTTATTGGTTTAAATGGTCTTTTAGACGGTTTTGTGAGTCAGATGGGCTTGAAATCATAAAAACAGTGTGTACGCGAAGGAGAAAATTTGTGTTGAGTGCAAAAACGCGGAAAAATTGAATGTATAAGGAAAAGAACCAAAAGGGAGGTATTGGTTTAAAAGGTCTTTTAGACGGTTTTGTGTCAGATCGGTTCGGAATCATAAAAACAGTGTGTACGCGAAGGAGAAAAGTAGTTCTGAGTACAAAAACGTTGAAAAATGAATGTATGAGGAAAAGAAACAAAAGGGAGGCTTTGGTTTAAAAGGTCTTTTAGACGGTTTTGTGAGTCAGATCGGTTCGGAATCATAAAAACAGTGTGTACGCGAAGGAGGAAAGTATTTTTGAGTACAAAAACGTGGAAAAATTGAATGTATAAGGAAAAGAAACAAAAGGGAGGTATTGGTTTAAAAGGTCTTTTAGACGGTTTTGTGAGTCAGATCGGTTCGGAATCATAAAAACAGTGTGTACGCGAAGGAGAAAAGTAGTTTTGAGTACAAAAACGTGGAAAAAATGAAAGTATGAAAAAAAGAAACAAAAGGGAGGCATTGGTTTAGAAGGTCTTTTAGACGATTTTGTGAGTCAGATGTGCTCGGAATCATAAAAACAGTGTGTACGCGATAGAGGAAAGTAGTTTTGTGTACAAAAACGTGTAAAAAATGAATGTATGAACAAAAGAAGAAAAAGGGAGGTATTGGTTTTAATGGCCTTTTAGACGGTTTTGTGAGTCAGATGGGATCGGAATCATAAAAACAGTGTGTACGCGAAGGAGGAAAGTTGTTTTGAGTGCAAAAACGTGGAAAAAATAAATGAATAAGCAAAAGAAACAAAAGGGAGTTATTGGTTTAAATGGTTTTTTAGACGGCTTTATTAGTCAGATGGGTTCGGAATCATAAAAACATTGTGTACGCGAAGGAAGAAAGTTGTTTTGAGGGCAAAAATGTGCAAAAATGAATGTATAAGGAAAAGAAACAAAAGGGAGTTATTGGTTTAAATGGTATTTTAGACGGTTTTGATGGGTCAGATGGGATCGGAATCATAAAAACAGTGTGTACGCGAAGGAGGAAAGTTGTTTCGAGTGCAAAAACGTGGAAAAAATGAATGTATAAGGAAAAGAAACAAAAGGGAGGTATTGGTTTAAATGGTCTTTTAGACGGTTTTGTTAGTCATATGTGTTCTGAATCATAAAAACAGTGTGTACGCGGAGGAAAGTAGTTTTGAGTACAAAAACGTGGAAAAAATGAATGTACGAGTAAAGGAACAAAAGGGTGGTATTGGTTTAAATGGTCTTTTAGACGGTTTTGTGAGTCAGATGGGATCGGAATCATAAAAACAGTGTGTACGCGTAGGAGGAAAGTTGTTTTGAGTGCAAAAAAAAAGGAAAAATTGAATGTATAAGGAAAAGTAACAAAAGGGAGGTATTGGTTAAAAGGTCTTTTAGACGATTTTGTGAGTCAGATGGGATCGGAATCATAAAAACAGTGTGTACGCGAAGGAGGAAAGTTGTTTTGAGTGCAAAAACGTGGAAAAAATGAATGAATAAGCAAAAGAAACAAAAGGGAGTTATTGGTTTAAATGTTTTTTTAGACGGCTTTATTAGTCAGATGGGTTCGGAATCATAAAAACATATTGTACGCGAAGGAAGAAAGTTATTTTGAGTGCAAAAAAGTGCAAAAATGAATGTATAAGGAAAAGAAACAAGAGGGAGGTATTGGTTTAAATGGTCTTTTAGATGGTTTTGTTAGTCATATGTGTTCTGAATCATAAAAACAGTGTGTACGCGAAGGAGGAAAGTTGTTTTGAGTGCAAAAACGTGGAAAAAATGAATGTATAAGGAAAAGAACCAAAAGGGAGGTATTGGTTTAAATGATCTTTTAGACGGTTTTGTTAGTCATATGTGTTCTGAATCATAAAAACAGTGTGTACGCGAAGGAGGAAAGTTGTTTTGAGTGCAAAAACGTGGAAAAATTGAATGTATAAGGAAAAGAAACAAAAGGGAGGTATTGGTTTAAAAGGTCTTTTAGACGGTTTTGCGAGTCAGATCGGTTCGGAATCATAAAAACAGTGTGTACGCGAAGGAGGTAAGTATTTTTGAGTACAAAAACGTGGAAAAAATGAATGTATGAGGAAAAGAAACAAAAGGGAGGCATTGGTTTAGAACGTCTTTTAGACGATTTTTTGAGTCAGATGGGCTTGAAATCATAAAAACAGTGTGTACGCGAAGGAGAAAATTTGTTTTGAGTGCAAAAACGCGGAAAAATTGAATGTATAAGGAAAAGAACCAAAAGGGAGGCTTTGGTTTAAAAGGTCTTTTAGACGGTTTCGTTAGTCAGATGGGATCGGAATCATAAAAACAGTGTGTACGCGAATTAGGAAAATTGTTTTGAGTGCAAAAACGTGAAAAAAATGAATGTATAAGGAAAAGAAACAAAAGGGAGGTATTGGTTTTAAAGGTCTTTTAGACGGTTTTGTGTCAGATCGGTTCGGAATCATAAAAACAGTGTGTACGCGAAGGAGGAAAGTATTTTTGAGTACAAAAACGTGGAAAAAATGAATGTATGAGGAAAAGAAACAAAAGGGAGGCATTGGTTTAGAACGTCTTTTAGACGATTTTTTGAGTCAGATGGGCTCGGAATCATAAAAACAGTGTGTACGCGAAGGAGGAAAGTATTTTTGAGTACAAAAACGTGGAAAAAATGAATGTATGAGGAAAAGAAACAAAAGGGAGGCATTGGTTTAGAACGTCTTTTAGACGATTTTTTGAGTCAGATGGGCTCGGAATCATAAAAACAGTGTGTACGCGATAGAAGAAAGTAATTTTGAGTGCAAAAACGTGGAAAAAATGAATGTATAAGGGGAAAAAAAACAAAAGGGCGTTATTGGTTTAAATGGTCTTTTAGACGATTTTGTGAGTCAGATGTGCTCGGAATCATAAAAACATTGTGTACGCGATAGAGGAAAGTAGTTTTGAGTACAAAAACGTGTAAAAAATGAATGCATGAACAAAAGAAGAAAAAGGGAGGTATTGGTTTTAATGGTCTTTTAGACGGTTTTGTGAGTCAGATGGGATCGGAATCATAAAAACAGTGTGTTCGCGAAGGAGGAAAGTTGTTTTGAGTGCAAAAACGTGGAAAAAATAAATGAATAAGCAAAAGAAACAAAAGGGAGTTATTGGTTTAAATGGTTTTTTAGACGGCTTTATTAGTCAGATGGGTTCGGAATCATAAAAACATTGTGTACGCGAAGGAAGAAAGTTATTTTGAGTGCAAAAAAGTGCAAAAATGAATGTATAAGGAAAAGAAACAAGAGGGAGGTATTGGTTTAAATGGTCTTTTAGACGGTTTTGTTAGTCATATGTGTTCTGAATCATAAAAACAGTGTGTACGCGAACGAGGAAAGTTGTTTTGAGTGCAAAAACGTGGAAAAAATGAATATATAAGGAAAAGAACCAAAAGGGAGGTATTGGTTTAAATGATCTTTTAGACGGTTTTGTTAGTCATATGTGTTCTGAATCATAAAAACAGTGTGTACGCGAAGGAGGAAAGTTGTTTTGAGTGCAAAAACGTGGAAAAATTGAATGTATAAGGAAAAGAAACAAAAGGGAGGTATTGGTTTAAAAGGTCTTTTAGACGGTTTTGTGAGTCAGATCGGTTCGGAATCATAAAAACAGTGTGTACGCGAAGGAGAAAAGTAGTTTTGAATGCAAAAAAATGGAAAAATTGGATGTATAAGGAAAAGAAACAAAAGGGAGGTATTGGTTTAAAAAGTCTTTTAGACGGTTTTGCGAGTCAGATCGGTTCGGAATCATAAAAACAGTGTGTACGCGAAGGAGGAAAGTATTTTTGATTACAAAAACGTGGAAAAAATGAATGTATGAGGAAAAGAAACAAAAGGGAGGCATTGGTTTAGAACGTCTTTTAGACGATTTTTTGAGTCAGATGGGCTCGGAATCATAAAAACAGTGTGTACGCGATAGAAGAAAGTAATTTTGAGTGCAAAAACGTGGAAAAAATGAATGTATAAGGGAAAAAAACAAAAGGGCGTTATTGGTTTAAATGGTCTTTTAGACGGTTTTGTGAGTCAGATGGGCTTGAAATCATAAAAACAGTGTGTACGCGAAGGAGAAAATTTGTTTTGAGTGCAAAAACGCGGAAAAGTTGAATGTATAAGGAAAAGAACCAAAAGGGAGGTATTGGTTTAAAAGGTCTTTTAGACGGTTTTGTGTCAGATCGGTTCGGAATCATAAAAACAGTGTGTACGCGAAGGAGAAAAGTAGTTCTGAGTACAGAAACGTTGAAAAATGAATGTATGAGGAAAAGAAACAAAAGGGAGGCATTGGTTTAGAACGTCTTTTAGACGATTTTTTGAGTCAGATGGGCTCGGAATCATAAAAACAGTGTGTACGCGATAGAAGAAAGTAATTTTGAGTGCAAAAACGTGGAAAAAATGAATGTATAAGGGGAAAAAAAACAAAAGGGCGTTATTGGTTTAAATGGTCTTTTAGACGGTTTTGTGTCAGATCGGTTCGGAATCATAAAAACAGTGTGTACGCGAAGGAGAAAAGTAGTTCTGAGTACAAAAACGTTGAAAAATGAATGTATGAGGAAAAGAAAAGGGAGGCTTTGGTTTAAAAGGCCTTTTAGACGGTTTTGTGAGTCAGATCAGTTCGGAATCATAAAAACAGTGTGTACGCGAAGGAGGAAAGTATTTTTGAGTACAAAAACGTGCAAAAAATTGAATGTATAAGGAAAAGAAACAAAAGGGAGGTATTGGTTTAAAAGGTCTTTTAGACGATTTTGTGAGTCAGATGTGCTCGGAATCATAAAAACAGTGTGTACGCGATAGAGGAAAGTAGTTTTGAGTACAAAAACGTGTAAAAAATGAATGTATGAACAAAAGAAGAAAAAGGGAGGTATTGGTTTTAATGGTCTTTTAGACGGTTTTGTGAGTCAGATGGGATCGGAATCATAAAAACAGTGTGTACGCGAAGGAGAAAAGTAGTTTTGAGTACAAAAACGTGGAAAAAATGAAAGTATGAGGAAAAGAAACAAAAGGGAGGCATTGGTTTCTAAACCAATGCCTCCCTTTTGTTTAGACGATTTTGTGAGTCAGATGTGCTCGGAATCATAAAAACATTGTGTACGCGATAGAGGAAAGTAGTTTTGAGTACAAAAACGTGTAAAAAATGAATGTATGAACAAAAGAACCAAAAGGGAGGTATTGGTTTAAATGATCTTTTAGACGGTTTTGTTAGTCATATGTGTTCTGAATCATAAAAACAGTGTGTACGCGAAGGAGGAAAGTTGTTTTGAGTGCAAAAACGTGGAAAAATTGAATGTATAAGGAAAAGAAACAAAAGGGAGGTATTGGTTTAAAAGGTCTTTTAGACGGTTTTGTGAGTCATATGTGTTCTGAATCATAAAAACAGTGTGTACGCGATAGAAGAAAGTAATTGTGAGTGCAAAAACGTGGAAAAAATGAATGTATAAGGGAAAAAAACAAAAGGGCGTTATTGGTTTAAATGGTCTTTTAGACGGTTTTGTGAGTCAGATGGGCTTGAAATCATAAAAACAGTGTGTACGCGAAGGAGAAAATTTCTTTTGAGTGCAAAAACGCGGAAAAATTGAATGTATCAGGAAAAGAACCAAAAGGGAGGTATTGGTTTAAAAGGTCTTTTAGACGGTTTTGTGTCAGATCGGTTCGGAATCATAAAAACAGTGTGTACGCGAAGGAGAAAAGTAGTTTTGTGTACATAAACGTTGAAAAAATGAATGTATGAGGAAAAGAAACAAAAGGGAGGCATTGGTAAACCAATGCCTCCCTTTTGTTTAGACGGTCTTGTGAGTCAGATGGGATCGGAAGTGTGTCCGCGAAGGAGGAAAGTCGTTTTGAGTGCAAAAACGTGGAAAAAATGTATATATAAGGAAAAGAAACAAAAGGGAGGTATTGGTTTAAATGGTCTTTTAGACGATTTTGTGAGTCAGATGTGCTCGGAATCATAAAAACAGTGTGTACGCGATAGAGGAAAGTAATTTTGAGTACAAAAACGTGGAAAAAATGAATGTATGAACAAAAGAAGCAAAAGGGAGGTATTGGTTTTAATGGTCTTTTAGACGGTTTTGTGAGTCAGATGGGATCGGAATCATAAAAACAGTGTGTACGCGAAGGAGAAAATTTGTTTTGAGTGCAAAAACGTGGAAAAATTGAATGTATAAGGAAAAGAACCAAAAGGGAGGTATTGGTTTAAAAGGTCTTTTAGACGGTTTTGTGTCAGATCGGTTCGGAATCATAAGAACAGTGTGTACGCGAAGGAGGAAAGTTGTTTTGAGTGCAAAAACGTGGAAAAAATGAATGTATAAGGAAAAGAAACAAAAGGGAGGTATTGGTTTAAATGATCTTCTAGACGGTTTTTTGAGTCAGATCTGTTCGGATTCATAAAAACAGTGTGTACGCGAAGGAGAAAAGTAGTTTTGAGTACAAAAACGTGGAAAAAATGAATGTATGAAGAAAAGAAACAAAAGGGAGGCATTGGTTTAAAAGGTGTTTTAGTCGGTTTTGTGAGTCAGATGGGATCGGAAGTGTGTACGCGAAGGAGGAAATTTGTTTTGAGTGCAAAAACGTAGAAAAAATGTATTTATAAGGAAAAGAAACAAAAGGGAGTTATTGGTTTAAATGGTCTTTTAGACGGTTTTATTAGTCAGATGGGTTCGGAATCATAAAAACAGTGTGTACGCGAAGGAAGAAAGTTGTTTTGAGTGCAAAAATGTGCAAAAATGAATGTATAAGGAAAAGAAACAAGAGGGAGGTATTGGTTTAAATGGTCTTTTAGACGGTTTTGTTAGTCATATGTGTTCTGAATCATAAAAACAGTGTGTACGCGAAGGAGGAAAGTTGTTTTGAGTGCAAAAACGTGGAAAAAATGAATGTATAAGGAAAAGAACCAAAAGGGAGGTATTGGTTTAAATGGTCTTTTAGACGGTTTTGTTAGTCATATGTGTTCTGAATCATAAAAACAGTGTGTACGCGGAGGAAAGTAGTTTTGAGTACAAAAACGTGGAAAAAATGAATGTACGAGTAAAGGAACAAAAGGGTGGTATTGGTTTAAATGGTCTTTTAGACGGTTTTGTGAGTCAGATGGGATCGGAATCATAAAAACAGTGTGTACGCGTAGGAGGAAAGTTGTTTTGAGTGCAAAAAAAAAGGAAAAATTGAATGTATAAGGAAAAGAAACAAAAGGGAGGTATTGGTTAAAAGGTCTTTTACACGATTTTGTGAGTCAGATCGGTTCGGAATCATAAAAACAGTGTGTACGCGAAGGAGGAAAGTATTTTTGAGTACACAAACGTGGAAAAATTGAATGTATAAGGAAAAGAAACAAAAGGGAGGTATTGGTAAACCAATGCCTCCCTTTTGTTTAGACGGTCTTGTGAGTCAGATGGGATCGGAAGTGTGTACGCGAAGGAGGAAAGTTGTTTTGAGTGCAAAAACGTGGAAAAAATGTATTTATAAGGAAAAGAAACAAAAGGGAAGTATTGGTTTAAATGGTCTTTTAGACGGTTTTGTGAGTCAGATCGGTTCGGAATCATAAAAACAGTGTGTACGCGAAGGAGAAAAGTAGTTTTGAATGCAAAAAAATGGAAAAATTGAATGTATAAGGAAAAGAAACAAAAGGGAGGTATTGGTTTAAAAGGTCTTTTAGACGGTTTTGCGAGTCAGATCGGTTCGGAATCATAAAAACAGTGTGTACGCGAAGGAGGAAAGTAGTTTTGAGTACAAAAACGTGGAAAAAATGAATGTATGAGGAAAAGAAACAAAAGAGAGGTATTGGTTTAAATGGTCTTTTAGACGGTTTTGTGAGTCTGATGAGTTCGGAATCATAAAAAAAAGTGTGTAAGCGAAGGACGAAAGTTGTTTGGAGTGCAAAAACGTGGAAAAAATGAATGTATAAGGAAAAGAAACAAAAGGGAGGTATTGGTTTAAATGGTCTTTTAGACGGTTTCGTTAGTCATATGTGTTCTGAATCATAAAAACAGTGTGTACGCGAAGGAGGAAGGTAGTTTTTGAGTACAAAAACATGGAAAAAATGAATGTATGAGGAAAAGAAACAAAAGGGAGGTATTGGTTTAAATGGTCTTTTAGACGGTTTTCTTAGTCAGATGGGATCGGAATCATAAAAACAGTGTGTACGCGAAGGAGAAAATTTGTTTTGAGTGCAAAAACGTGGAAAAATTGAATGTATAAGGAAAAGAACCAAAAGGGAGGTATTGGTTTAAAAGGTCTTTTAGACGGTTTTGTGTCAGATCGGTTCGGAATCATAAGAACAGTGTGTACGCGAAGGAGGAAAGTTGTTTTGAGTGCAAAAACGTGGAAAAAATGAATGTATAAGGAAAAGAAACAAAAGGGAGGTAGTTTTGAGTACATCTCCTTATATTATTAAAATCTGTGCGCGTTTGTCTGTCTGTCTGTCTGTCTGTCTGTCTGTGAGAAATGCCTTGTCATCGCTAAAGCTCCGGCGCTAATGGTCGCATCGACTCGAAACCGGTGTCGACAGACGCAGAATTTCTTCATCTCGTCATCGCGATAATTCGCTAAGCGATGCGACCCTAATTAGCGGAGATATTAATTAAAATGTCCACCCATGTCTACCGAAAAATGACCCAAAATTCATGATTAAATGCTTAAAAAGCGACATTTTTACGGAAAAAGTTGAAAATAAATTAGAAATATCAGTCGCATTGTTACAAACAAGATACCATTGGAAAGGGCTTTTTTTTCTCAATCCGATGGTTTAAACGGCTTATCGATCGGACAATTAGATTTTTTCAAATTAACTAAACTAAAAAAAATGGTGGCAACAAATCACAAGCATTTTAACTTGGCAGACGATCTTGAACGGAAAGAAAAAACATCTGGTGTTTAATGACGTCACGTGTTTTTGTACTGCGATTAAAAATTGCAATTTTCTATTTTCTTCAATTTTTCAAAATTCGCACATTTCAATTAGTATACAATCTTAACACCACAAAACAAACTTGCTGTTAAAATTTCAGCGATTTTGGTCAATAAACAAAAGATTTACATTTTAATTGCAAATTAAATTTTATCTTTACACGCCTGACATTTTATCTGTCGAAAGAGGATCGAAAGTGGAATTAGAGATTTCACCTGATTTACACGTTTTGAGGTGTCCTGAATGGGTTATCTTTTGTATATCAGCTACTAATTAAAGTGTCGAAAGTGGAATTAGAGATTTCACCTGATTTACACGTTTTGAGGTGTCTTGAATGGGTTTTCTTTTGTATCTCAGATGCTAATTAAAATAATTTCATAAGTAATACATCATTTGAAAGCTTTGTTAATTTGGAATTGAATAGTAGATTACAGAAATTCGATATTTCGACATTTCTCCTGATTTAAACGTTTTGAGGAGTCCTGAATGGGTTTCTCTTTTGTCTCAGTTACTAATTAAAAAAATTTCATAAGTAATACATCATTTGAAAGCTTTGTTGAGTTGGAATCGAACAGTAGATTACAGAAATTTCTACCGCCAGATGGCGCTGTAATATTTTTAAATTACAATATTTCTATTTCTAATCATGATTAATTTTTTTTTAATGCGTCATTCGATACACATTTTAAAGTACTTTTACATTATCGAAAATGGAATTCAAGATTTCACCAGATTTACACGTTTTGAGGTCTCCTGAATCAGTTTTCTTTTGTATCTCAACTACTAATTAAAATAATTTCATAAGTAATACATCATTAAAAAGCTTTGTTGATTTGGGATCGAACAGTGGAATATAGAAATTTCTACCGCCAGATGGCGCTGTAATATTTTTAAATTGCAATATTTCAATTTCTAATCATGATTACATTATTTTTAATACATCATTTGAAAGATATTTTAAAGTTCTTTTATATTATCGAATGTTTTCAGCAGATTTACACGTTTTGAGGCGTCCTGATTAGGTGTTCTTTTGCATCTCAGCTAATTGAGTAAGACCGTTCAAAATTGGTATACGCAGGTTAATTAGAAGGGGCTGAAAGATTGGGGAAGAAATAGGCGTGCACCGCGCGCGTATCTATTGTGAAAAAAACAATTTCCACATATATCAAGTTAGCAGAGTTAGCAGTGCAGTGAAATGATAGTTGCTCAGCTCTAAAAAGCTATAAAGAAGATAAATATATGTGGCATTCATTGAAGACAAAAGTTCAATTGAAACAGTTTATTAAAGTTGAAACAAAATGATGAATAACATTAAATCAGCTAAAACAATTTTAGAAAGGTTGCTGACGAACGGTTAAATACCCTTAAAAATACTGCCATACTGAGTTCAAATAGAAAGCTACTTTTAACACTAAACGAACAAGTCACAAAAACGTAATTTACAATCATAAGAAAACTAAACAGTTTATAATTATATCGAAATACCAGCTCATGACTTTGAGCTAAACTGAAAAAACATAAAAGCTTAAAAGATTAAGGACTTCAGAGCTTAAGAGACTGATTACATATTTCCTACCTCCTTTTTATAGTCACGAAACGGATTCAAGTAACAGCTACTAGATGCTGTAGAATAGGAACGCCTCCCATAACTATAGCAACACGACGCTGCGAGTCAGCCGCCATCTATGGGCTAAGCAAAGAGACTCTGCAGTTGAAAAAATATTACATCTCCTCGCTAAATAGCGAAAAGAACAATCCGTAAAAGGATTTAAACATATTTTTCTTTAAGTTAATTTTAATAAAATATGCTTTTAAATATGAGGTAAGTAATTAAAGTTATTTCAAATGACTTAAACATAAATTTATTAATAAGGAATATAATTTTTAATTAAAAGTAATTATCATTAAGCTTTTTAATTTTAATATATCTTTAACCCAAATGGCAGTATCAAAAGAGAAAATAGCACTAAACGCTATAATTCATTTAATTAATAACTTAAATTTTAAAGGTTATAACGTGAATTTAAATTATATTTAAGTAGTAAATGAATTTAAATTTGAGAATCAACACGGAAAGGGTATAAATTTTACAACAAGGCCCCCCACCGTGTTGATTCGACAAACACAAACGTCAGCAATTACAATATAAACTTTATTAGAAAAGAAATAAAAAAATTCCTTGAATATTTAGTGACTTGATGAGAGATTCACATATGTCCTCTACAGAATATACTTCACACAAAGCTACAAGGTTTGTCAATCTCGTAAATCATAAGATCAAGAGTCCACAAGTCCAACTCACACTTTCAAAAAAAACAGTAGCACTATCAATATTCTATACATATCTACTAAAAGAAAGAACAAGATATTAATACAGAGCAAATATGCACAGCATTTCAAGGAAACCTTTTTTTTTCCCATTCCCCATTGTCAAAATAAGAAAACGATGATATTCACAAATATATGAAACATTTATATAACATACACATAACCAATTACACGTAGCGCCACGAATTTCTCTCATACAAAAGTTAAACTAAACTATACATCACTACACAATGGAAAACGTAGGAAAAACCCACCAAGAAAATGCATACATATCCCTCTAAAAAACCATTTTTTCAGTTTCAAAAAAATTTAAATATATATTATACGTTCAAAACTATTTTAAATTTACTCTATGTACATTTACTTAATAAATACCTTATTTACAAACTTAGACATATCACCTTTAGTAAGGGGCTTTGTGAAGGGATCGGCAAAGTTATTTTTAGTATTTACATATTTTAAATCAAACCGTTCCTCAAATAACCATTCACGGATGAAAAATAATTTTACATTAATATGTTTAGATTTGTTATTCTCTATAGGAGACCTCGTAAAATTAATAGCTGCTTGGTTATCAGCAAAAAGTATTGGTGGTTCATATGAAATAGCAATTAATTTAAAATCAATACAATCTCGTAATATATTATCAAACCACATTAATTCTTTAACCCCGTCACACATGGATACAAATTCACTTTCCATGGTTGAAAGGCAAACACTTTTTTGCTTAAAGGTTTTCCAAGAAATAGGGCTATTATCCAAAAATAAAATTTGTCCCCCCATTGATACGAAGTCATCTCTATTCATCGCGAAATCAGCGTCAGAGAAAGCAGTTAAACATGGATTAAAACAATTCAAATTTAATTTCAAATCTCGAGTACACGAAACATACCCAAGCAATTTAATTAACCCATTCCAATGATTAAACCCCGGTGAATTTTGAAATTGACTGAATATATTAACTGCGTAGGCAATATCAGGTCGTGTCCTGTTTGCAATGAAAGATAAACATCCTAAGATATTCCGATATGGAAATTTAGACATTTCATCAATTTCATTTTGATTAGTAGGACAATCTTTTTTCGAATACTTAATGCCTTTTACAATAGGTAATGAGCAGAAAGGGATGTTAAACGACTTAAACCTGTCATACACTTCATTAATATATAATTCCTGAAAAATTTGTACTGAATCATTTTCATAATTAAATTCTACACCAAGTAATTTCTTGGTTTTACCTAAAATTTTTATATCAAATTTACATTTTAATAAATTAAGAATTTTATCTATTTGAAATTGATTTTTACCAAACAAAACTAAATCATCTACATAAACTAATAAAACAATATAATTTTCAAAATAATATGAACAATTACACCAGTTAAATTTATTAAACCCTAAATCTAATAGTACTTTATTTAACTCATAATACCAGAGCCGACCACTTTGATGAAGGCCATATAACGCTTTGTCTAGTTTACAAACAAGATTTTCCCCTCCCTTTACAACATATCCTTTTGGCTGAGACATATAAATTTCTTCTTTTAAAGGTGCATAAAGATAAGCACATTTTATATCGCATTGAACATTATGCCATTTATAACATGAGACCAATAATGAAAAAAAGAAACGTATTACTGAGAAATTAACGACGGGTGAAAACGTCTCGTCATAAGTGTCCCCCTTTATCTGATGAAAGCCCTGGGCCACGAGCCTCGCTTTAAAGCGGGCAACGTTTCCTAGCTCATCTCTTTTAACGGCGTATACCCATCTATTTCCCAAAACTTTTTTCCCCTCCGGTAAATTAACCAGATGCCAAACTTTACGAGTTTTCATATTATTTATCTCATCATCCATGGCATTTTTCCATTCAATACATTCTGAAGATTTAACGGCCTGATTATATGTTTTAGGTATAGGGATAACTAGTCATGATTTTTTATGAGTTAAACTTGAAGTTGGGTTATCTGAGTTTTGCTGATCAACCACCCCCTCGAACTTATTACTACTAGAGAAATCAAAAAAATTAGAGTCAAAAATTAAATTATTTTTATCACAATATTGCTTGACATCGTTCATTGATCTCAATCTAGTTTTAGTGTTGTCCGGGTAATAGAAGATATCAACTCTGTCACTCATTTTTCTGGGTACGGGTTTTCTATTCCAAGTAATTGAAGAAAGAGGTTTAAGAGAAGATTTATCTACAGGAGTTTCATCGACGGGCTCGTCACTAGAATCATCGGGCTCACCCCCGAAAACAATGTCAACAGGATCGGAAACTTGACAATCAACTGGACTTTCCGGAAGTAAGTCCAATTCCTCCAGTGAGGTGCCCATCACCGCTCCACTGCATTTACTAAATAGCTGATCTGAGAACGTTACGTTTATGGTTTCAACTATTTTATCCTCATTCTCCAACCAAATTTTATACCCCTTAGTCTTTAATGAATAACCTATTAGTACTCCCTTTTTAGCCTTAGGTTCAAGCTTATGGTCTCTATGCTGTTTTGAAATCCCTACATACGAAATTAACCCAAACGGCTTCAGGTGTCTTACGGATGGTTTAAACCCAGTATATAACTCAAAAGGAGTCTTAGTTTGTCCCCTATGGATTAAACGGTTCCAAGTGTACGCGAAATACAACATTGCATCGGGCCAGAAAGAGAAAGGCAAACCACTATCCGTGATAATAGCTCTAACACAATTTAAAGAAGTTTGATTAAACCGCTCACTTAACCCATTTTGCTCAGGTGTGAACGTGTTAGTTAACTCATGAACAACTCCATTTTTGCTACAAAATGATTTGAAATTGTCATTTACAAATTCGGAACCATTATCCGTACGAATAGCTTTTAATTTTTTATTCAAACTACGTTCAGCCCGTGCAATGTGCCTCTCGAATACACCAAAAACCTGAGACTTATCCTTTAAAGGATAAACAGCAACCCTTTTAGAAAATCCATCAATGGACAAAAAGAACCTTTCCCCATTTTTACCAGTTACTTTAATTGGGCCCCAGACGTCCATAAATACTTTCTCTAACGGTGACCTAACGCCATGAACATCGGATGACTTAAAAGACACACGGTTTTGTTTACTAATCCTACAAGGTTCACAAAAAAATTTCTTAAACTTAAGTTTAGGAAGGCCCCTCACCCCGTTCTTCTTGCTAGTATTTACAATAGTATCAGGACTTACATGCCCAAAACGAGCATGCCAATACCCAATTTCATTAACTTTTGCAAGAGAAGCTGAAGGATTTTCTGGGTGCCCCCCATTCACTTTACTCCCCTTTTTAACTTTAGAAACATTAGGATATAAATAGTAAACACCGTCTTTAATTTTAGCAGTAAAAATATGTCTTTTATCTTTACCGAACACCGACACTCGACCCTTACCGCCAGTGTATGTGGCACCGTTCACATCTAATTTAGGACCTGATATTAAATTTTTCCGTAACTTTGGGGAATATAACACATCTTTTAAATACAATACATTTTTACCAAAATCCAACTTAACAGTTCCTTTAGCAGTAATAGGAAAACTAATACCATCGATCGCGACAAAAAGCTCCTCTCCCTCCACAGGAGTATAATGCTCAAAAAGATCTAAATTTCTTAGAAAATGATTTGAAGCAGCAGTATCAAAAATAAAGCTGTCATCATCACTTAAATTACTAAAGTTAGCTTGAGCTATGTAGTAGGAGGGGGGAGATTTGCATTTGTCACGACCGTTGGAGTTATACTTTAAATTTCTAGGTTTAAATTTAACATTACTATTTAAAAAACAGTTTTTCTTAAAGTGGCCAATACGGCCACACTTAAAACAAGTTAAAGGTTTTTTACCTTTTTGCTGGATGTTCTGTATCTGAACACTGTTATTGGCATCTTTCTTAATATCACCCTCACGAAGCTGTAGACGCGATTCCTCCGCTGTTAACTCGGACACAATATTCTGGAACTTGAACTGGTCGTTCTTCCAACGCAACAAATATTGCACTGCAGATTCAAACTTGGATGGTAGGTGTTGCAAGAGCTGAAAACAGCAGTACACATCCTCCATAGCATGACCAATTTCACGCAGCTGGTCCAGTATCCTTGATAACCGGGTTACAAAAGAATTCACCGTTTCATTCTCAGACATTCTACAATTAATGAACTCTGTAAACAGTCCCATATGATGAGCTCTTGAGTCTGATATAAAGGTCTTCTTCAAAGTCTCCCAGGCATCAATAGCACAATCACAATTTTCAATAATGCTTCTGACTTCAGGCGATGTATTCAAATATATTGTTGATAATGCAACTCGACTACGAGATTTAAAATCCTCCACTTGTTTTGAAGTTATTCCGGCCTCAGCATCTTCAACAGGCAGTTTTTCTTTTTTACATATTATATTCCAGCAGTTTCTTTCAATTAAAATAAATTTAATGTCCTTGACCCACGTAGTATAATTATTCATCCGTAATTTTTCAATCGTGGGGTTTAAACTTACTGCCATTTCAATTTCTTATCTTCAAACACTTAGAATGCCATAAAAACTATTATCAAAATTTTAATGCTATGAGCTGACAACGAGCCAAATCGCCCATAACCGCTTATTGTGAAAAAAACAATTTCCACATATATCAAGTTAGCAGAGTTAGCAGTGCAGTGAAATGATAGTTGCTCAGCTCTAAAAAGCTATAAAGAAGATAAATATATGTGGCATTCATTGAAGACAAAAGTTCAATTGAAACAGTTTATTAAAGTTGAAACAAAATGATGAATAACATTAAATCAGCTAAAACAATTTTAGAAAGGTTGCTGACGAACGGTTAAATACCCTTAAAAATACTGCCATACTGAGTTCAAATAGAAAGCTACTTTTAACACTAAACGAACAAGTCACAAAAACGTAATTTACAATCATAAGAAAACTAAACAGTTTATAATTATATCGAAATACCAGCTCATGACTTTGAGCTAAACTGAAAAAACATAAAAGCTTAAAAGATTAAGGACTTCAGAGCTTAAGAGACTGATTACATATTTCCTACCTCCTTTTTATAGTCACGAAACGGATTCAAGTAACAGCTACTAGATGCTGTAGAATAGGAACGCCTCCCATAACTATAGCAACACGACGCTGCGAGTCAGCCGCCATCTATGGGCTAAGCAAAGAGACTCTGCAGTTGAAAAAATATTACATCTCCTCGCTAAATAGCGAAAAGAACAATCCGTAAAAGGATTTAAACATATTTTTCTTTAAGTTAATTTTAATAAAATATGCTTTTAAATATGAGGTAAGTAATTAAAGTTATTTCAAATGACTTAAACATAAATTTATTAATAAGGAATATAATTTTTAATTAAAAGTAATTATCATTAAGCTTTTTAATTTTAATATATCTTTAACCCAAATGGCAGTATCAAAAGAGAAAATAGCACTAAACGCTATAATTCATTTAATTAATAACTTAAATTTTAAAGGTTATAACGTGAATTTAAATTATATTTAAGTAGTAAATGAATTTAAATTTGAGAATCAACACGGAAAGGGTATAAATTTTACAACAGTATCCCCTAACAAGTGCGCGCGCAGCGCGCATGTGTCTGCGCTGCCAAAGGCAGTGGGGACCCGGTGTGATTTTTTACCCGATCAGACATGATTTTTTTTAGGGGGCACGAAGTGTCAGGGAAGGAATGCGGGCGTGCAGCGCGTGAATTCTTTAACTTGTGCGCGCGCAGCGCGCACGGAACTGCGCTGCCGAAGGCTGTGGGGACCCGTGCCGACTTTGTACCCAATGAAAAATGATTTTTTTTTCTTTTCTTTTCTTAAGAATAAAAATTTGATTTGAGAAGGAACATTTGCGCGCAGCGCACGTATACCTGCACACGTGCGCGCGCATGGGTCTGCGCTGCCGAAGGCAGTGGAGACCCGGTGTGAGTTTTTACCCGATCAGAAATGATTTTTTTTGGGGGGGGGCACGAAGGGTCAGGGAAGGAATACGCGCGCGCAGCGCGTGTATCCTTTAACTTGTGCACGCGCAGCGCGCACGGGACTGCGCTGCCGAAGGCAGTGGGGACCCGGGGCGACATTTTACCCGATCAGAAATGATTTTTTTTTTAAATTTCTTTTCTTAAGACTAAAAGTTACTGTTAGTGATTCATTAATTATAGTGATTCATTTGAAAATACTAACCCGCTAGCGGGCGAAGCTCGCTAGTCAATATTATTAAAATCTGTGCGCGTTTGTCTGTCTGTCTGTCTGTCTGTCTGTCTGTGAGAAATGCCTTGTCATAGCTAAAGCTCCGGCGCTAATGGTCGCAGCGCTTCGAAACCGGTGTCGACACACGCAGAATTTCTTCATCTCGACATCGCGATATTTCGCTAAGCGATGCGACCCTAATTAGCGGAGATATTAATTAAAATGTCCACCCATGTCTACCAAAAAATGACCCAGAATTCATGATTAAATGCTTAAAAAGCGACATTTTTACGGAAAAAGTAGAAAATTAATTAGAAATATCAGTCGTATTGTTACAAACAAGATACCATTGGAAAGGGCTTTTTTTTCTCAATCCGATGGTGTAAGCGGCTTATCGATCGGACGATTAGATTTTTTTAAATTAACTAAACTAAACAAAAATGGTGGCAACAAATCACAAGCATTTTAACTTGGCAGACGATCTTGAACGGAAAGAAAAAACATCTGGTGTTTAATGAGGTCAGGTGTTTTTGTACTGGGATTAAAAATTGCAATTTTCTATTTTCTTCAAATTTTCAAAATTCGCACATTTGAATTAGTATACAATCTTAACACCACAAAACAAACTTCCTGTTCAAATTTCATAGATTTTCGTCAATAAACAAAAGATTTACATTTTAATTGCAAATTAAATTTTATCTTTAAACGAATCACATTTTATCTGTCGAAAGAGGATGCGAGTTTCAAAACGACACAAATACACTTAAGGTAAAAATATTTCTTTTTCTATTTACTTCCATTAACCGACAACCGTAGATAATGGAATTCGAAATTTCACCTGACTTACACGTTTTGAGGTGTCATGGCGCTGTAATAATTTAAAATTTCAATATTTAAAACTCTAATTATGTTTAACTTTTTTTTTTTATTAATATGTCATTCGATACACCTTTTAAAGTTCGGTTACATTATCGAAAGGGGAATTCGAGATTCCACCCGATTTACACGTTTTGAGGTCTCCTGATTAGGTTTTCTTTTGCATCGCAATAGTGGAATTCGAGATTTCAGCTTATTTACACGTTTTGAGGTCTCCTGAATGGGTTTTCTTTTGTATCTCAGCTACTAATTAAAGTGTCGAAAGTGGAATTAGAGATTTCACCTGATTTACACGTTTTGAGGTGTCCTGAATGGGTTTTCTTTTGTATCGCAACTGCTAATTAAAATAATTTCATAAGTAATGCATCATTTGAAAGCTTTGTTAATTTGGAATTGAATAGTAGATTACAGAAATTCGATATTTCGACATTTCTCCTGATTTAAACGTTTTGAGGTGTCCTGAATGGGTTTCTCTTTTGTCTCAGTTACTAATTAAAAAAATTTCATAAGTAATGCATCATTTGAAAGCTTTGTTGAGTTGGAATCGAACAGTAGATTACAGAAATTTCTACCGCCAGATGGCGCTGTAATATTTTTAAATTACAATATTTCTATTTCTAATCATGATTATTTTTTTTTTTTTAATGCGTCATTCGATACACTTTTTAAAGTACTTTTACACTATCGAAAATAAATTCAAGATTTCAATAGATTTACACGTTTTGAGGTCTCCTGAATCAGTTTTCTTTTGTATCTCAACTACTAATTAAAATAATTTCATAAGTAATACATCATTAGAAAGCTTTGTTGATTTGGGATCGAACAGTGGAATACAGAAATTTCTACCGCCAGATGGCGCTGTAATATTTTCAAATTTCAATATTTCAATTTCTAATCATGATTAAATTATTTTTAATACATCATTCGAAAGATATTTTAAAGTTCTTTTATATTATCGAAAGTTTTCAGCAGATTTACACGTTTTGAGGCGTCCTGATTAGGTGTTCTTTTGCATCTCAGCTAATTGAGTAAGACCGTTCAAAACTGGTATACGTAGGTTTATTAGAAGGGGCTGAAAGGGTGGGGATGAAATAGGCGTGCACCGCGCGCGTATCCCCTAACTTGTGCGTGCGCAGCGCGCACGGGACTGCGCTGACCCAATCCAACTTTTTAATCGATGAGACATAATTTTTTTATTTTTCTTTTCTTAAGAATAAAAAATTGATTCGAGAAGCAATACGTGCGCGCAGCATGCGTATACCCTCACACGTGCGCGCGCATGGGTCTGCGCTGCCGAAGGCAGTGGGGACCCGGTGTGATTTTTTACTCGATCAGAAATGATTTTTTTAAGGGGCACGAAGTGTCAGGGAAGGAATGCGGGCGTGCAGCGCGTATATTCTTTAACTGGTGCGCGCGCAGCGCGCACGGGACTGCGCTGGCGAAGGCAGTGGGGACCCGGGCCGACTTTGTACCACATGAGAAATGATTTTTTTTCTTTTCTTTTCTTAAGAATAAAAATTTGATTTGAGAAGAAATATTTGCGCGCAGCGCACATATACCTTCACACGTGCGCGCGCAGCGCGCATGGGTCTGCGCTGCCGAAGGCAGTGGGGACCCGGTGTGAGTTTTTACCCGATCAGAAATGATTTTTCGGGGGGGGGGGCACGAAGGGTCAGGGAAGGAATACGCGCGCGCAGCGCGTGTATCCTTAACTTGTGCACGCGCAGCGCGCACGGGACTGCGCTGCCGAAGGCAGTGGAGACCCGGGACGACATTTTACCCGATCAGAAATGATTTTTTTTTTGTAATTTCTTTTCTTAATACTAAAAGTTACTGTTAGTGATTCATTAATTATAGTGATTCATTTGAAAATACTGACCCGCTAGCGGGCGAAGCTCGCTAGTCGGAATCATAAAAACAGTGTGTACGCGAAGGAGGAAAGTTATTTCGAGTGCAAAAACGTGGAAAAAATGAATGTATAAGGAAAAGAAACAAAAGGGAGGTATTGGATTAAATGGTCTTTTAGACGGTTTTGTGAGTCAGATCGGTACGGAATCATAAAAACAGTGTGTACGCGAAGGAGGAAAGTAGTTTTGAGTACAAAAACGTGGAAAAAATGAATGTATGAGGAAAAGAAACAAAAGGGAGGTATTGGTTTAAATGGTCTTTTAGACGGTTTTGTGAGTCAGATGGGATCGGAATCATAAAAACAGTGTGTACGCGTAGGAGGAAAGTTGTTTTGAGTGCAAAAAAAAGGAAAAATTGAATTTAAAAGGAAAAGAAACAAAAGGGAGGTATTGGTTAAAAGGTCTTTTAGACGATTTTGTGAGTCAGATCGGTTCGGAATCATAAAAACAGTGTGTACGCGAAGGAGAAAAGTAGTTTTGAATGCAAAAAAAATGGAAAAATTGAATGTATAAGGAAAAGAAACAAAAGGGAGGTATTGGTTTAAAAGGTCTTTTAGACGGTTTTGCGAGTCAGATCGGTTCGGAATCATAAAAACAGTGTGTACGCGAAGGAGGAAAATA
Organism: Salticus scenicus; assembly: GCA_963930645.1. Taxonomy (NCBI): domain Eukaryota; kingdom Metazoa; phylum Arthropoda; class Arachnida; order Araneae; family Salticidae; genus Salticus; species Salticus scenicus. Next base: position 361,995,715 of record OZ005651.1, read on the forward strand.
TTTTTGAGTACAAAAACGTGGAAAAAATGAATGTATGAGGAAAAGAAACAAAAGGGAGGCATTGGTTTAGAACGTCTTTTAGACGATTTTTTGAGTCAGATGGGCTCGGAATCATAAAAACAGTGTGTACGCGATAGAAGAAAGTAATTTTGAGTGCAAAAACGTGGAAAAAATGAATGTATAAGGGAAAAAAACAAAAGGGCGTTATTGGTTTAAATGGTCTTTTAGACGGTTTTAAGAGTCAGATGGGCTTGAAATCATAAAAACAGTGTGTATGCGAAGGAGAAAATTTGTTTTGAGTGCAAAAACGCGGAAAAATTGAATGTATAAGGAAAAGAACCAAAAGGGAGGTATTGGTTTAAAAGGTCTTTTAGACGGTTTTGTGTTAGATCGGTTCGGAATCATAAAAACAGTGTGTACGCGAAGGAGAAAAGTAGTTTTGAGTACATAAACGATGAAAAAATGAATGTATGAGGAAAAGAAACAAAAGGGAGGCATTGGTAAACCAATGCCTCCCTTTTGTTTAGACGGTCTTGTGAGTCAGATGGGATCGGAAGTGTGTACGCGAAGGAGGAAAGTTGTTTTGAGTGCAAAAACGTGGAAAAAATGTATTTATAAGGAAAAGAAACAAAAGGGAAGTATTGGTTTAAATGGTCTTTTAGATGGTTTTGTGAGTCTGATGAGTTCGGAATCATAAAAAAAGTGTGTAAGCGAAGGACGAAAGTTGTTTGGAGTGCAAAAACGTGGAAAAATTGAATGTATAAGGAAAAGAAACAAAAGGGAGGTATTGGTTTAAAAGGTCTTTTAGACGGTTTTGTGAGTCAGATCGGTTCGGAATCATAAAAACAGTGTGTACGCGAAGGAGAAAAGTAGTTTTGAATGCAAAAAAATGGAAAAATTGAATGTATAAGGAAAAGAAACAAAAGGGAGGTATTGGTTTAAAAGGTCTTTTAGACGGTTTTGCGAGTCAGATCGGTTCGGAATCATAAAAACAGTGTGTACGCGAAGGAGAAAAGTAGTTTTGAGTACAAAAACGTGGAAAAAATGAATGTATGAGGAAAAGAAACAAAAGAGAGGTATTGGTTTAAATGGTCTTTTAGACGGTTTTGTGAGTCTGATGAGTTTGGAATCATAAAAAAAGTGTGTAAGCGAAGGACGAAAGTTGTTTGGAGTGCAAAAACGTGGAAAAAATGAATGTATAAGGAAAAGAAACAAAAGGGAGGTATTGGTTTAAATGGTCTTTTAGACGGTTTCGTTAGTCATATGTGTTCTGAATCATAAAAACAGTGTGTACGCGAAGGAGGAAGGTAGTTTTTGAGTACAAAAACATGGAAAAAATGAATGTATGAGGAAAAGAAACAAAAGGGAGGTATTGGTTTAAATGGTCTTTTAGACGGTTTCGTTAGTCATATGTGCTCTGAATCATAAAAACAGTGTGTACGCGAATGAGGAAAGTAGTTTTGAGTACAAAAACGTGAAAAAAATGAATGTATAACGAAAAGAAACAAAAGGGAGGTATTGGTTTAAATGGTATTTCAGACGGTTTTGATGGGTCAGATGGGATCGGAATCACAAAAACAGTGTTTACGCGAAGGAGGAAAGTTGTTTTGAGTGCAAAAAAAAGGAAAAATTGAATTTAAAAGGAAAAGAAACAAAAGGGAGGTATTGGTTAAAAGGTCTTTTAGACGATTTTGTGAGTCAGATCGGTTCGGAATCATAAAAACAGTGTGTACGCGAAGGAGGAAAGTATTTTTGAGTACACAAACGTGGAAAAATTGAATGTATAAGGAAAAGAAACAAAAGGGAGGTATTGGTTTAAAAGGTCTTTTAGACGGTTTTGTGAGTCAGATCGGTTCGGAATCATAAAAACAGTGTGTACGCGAAGGAGAAAAGTAGTTTTGAATGCAAAAAAATGGAAAAATTGAATGTATAAGGAAAAGAAACAAAAGGGAGGTATTGGTTTAAAAGGTCTTTTAGACGGTTTTGCGAGTCAGATCGGTTCGGAATCATAAAAACAGTGTGTACGCGAAGGAGGAAAGTATTTTTGAGTACAAAAACGTGGAAAAAATGAATGTATGAGGAAAAGAAACAAAAGGGAGGTATTGGATCAAATGGTCTTTTAGACGGTTTTGTGAGTCAGATCGGTACGGAATCATAAAAACAGTGTGTACGCGAAGGAGGAAAGTGGTTTTGAGTACAAAAACGTGGAAAAAATGAATGTATGAGGAAAAGAAACAAAAGAGAGGTATTGGTTTAAATGGTCTTTTAGACGGTTTTGTGAGTGAGATGGGAAAGGAATCATAAAAACTTTGTGTACGCGAAGGAGGAAAGTTGTTTCGAGTGCAAAAACGTGGAAAAATTGAATGTATAAGGAAAAGAAACAAAAGGGAGGTATTGGTTTAAAAGGTCTTTTAGACGGTTTTGTGAGTCAGATCGGTTCGGAATCTAAAAAACAGTGTGTACGCGAAGGAGAAAAGTAGTTTTGAATGCAAAAAAAATGGAAAAATTGAATGTATAAGGAAAAGAAACAAAAGGGAGGTATTGGTTTAAAAGGTCTTTTAGACGGTTTTGCGAGTCAGATCGGTTCGGAATCATAAAAACAGTGTGTACGCGAAGGAGGAAAGTATTTTTGAGTACAAAAACGTGGAAAAAATGAATGTATGAGGAAAAGAAACAAAAGGGAGGCATTGGTTTAGAACGTCTTTTAGACGATTTTTTGAGTCAGATGGGCTCGGAATCATAAAAACAGTGTGTACGCGATAGAAGAAAGTAATTTTGAGTGCAAAAACGTGGAAAAAATGAATGTATAAGGGAAAAAAACAAAAGGGCGTTATTGGTTTAAATGGTCTTTTAGACGGTTTTAAGAGTCAGATCTGCTTGAAATCATAAAAACAGTGTGTACGCGAAGGAGAAAATTTGTTTTGAGTGCAAAAACGCGGAAAAATTGAATGTATAAGGAAAAGAACCAAAAGGGAGGTATTGGTTTAAAAGGTCTTTTAGACGGTTTTGTGTCAGATCGGTTCGGAATCATAAAAACAGTGTGTACGCGAAGGAGAAAAGTAGTTTTGAGTACATAAACGATGAAAAAATGAATGTATGAGGAAAAGAAACAAAAGGGAGGCATTGGTAAACCAATGCCTCCCTTTTGTTTAGACGGTCTTGTGAGTCAGATGGGATCGGAAGTGTGTACGCGAAGGAGGAAAGTTGTTTTGAGTGCAAAAACGTGGAAAAAATGTATTTATAAGGAAAAGAAACAAAAGGGAAGTATTTGTTTAAATGGTCTTTTAGACGGTTTTGTGAGTCAGATCGGTTCGGAATCATAAAAACAGTGTGTACGCGAAGGAGAAAAGTAGTTTTGAATGCAAAAAAATGGAAAAATTGAATGTATAAGGAAAAGAAACAAAAGGGAGGTATTGGTTTAAAAGGTCTTTTAGACGGTTTTGCGAGTCAGATCGGTTCGGAATCATAAAAACAGTGTGTACGCGAAGGAGGAAAGTAGTTTTGAGTACAAAAACGTGGAAAAAATGAATGTATGAGGAAAAGAAACAAAAGAGAGGTATTGGTTTAAATGGTCTTTTAGACGGTTTTGTGAGTCTGATGAGTTCGGAATCATAAAAAAAGTGTGTAAGCGAAGGACGAAAGTTGTTTGGAGTGCAAAAACGTGGAAAAAATGAATGTATAAGGAAAAGAAACAAAAGGGAGGTATTGGTTTAAATGGTCTTTTAGACGGTTTCGTTAGTCATATGTGTTCTGAATCATAAAAACAGTGTGTACGCGAAGGAGGAAGGTAGTTTTTGAGTACAAAAACATGGAAAAAATGAATGTATGAGGAAAAGAAACAAAAGGGAGGTATTGGTTTAAATGGTCTTTTAGACGGTTTCGTTAGTCATATGTGTTCTGAATCATAAAAACAGTGTGTACGCGAATGAGGAAAGTAGTTTTGAGTACAAAAACGTGAAAAAAATGAATGTATAACGAAAAGAAACAAAAGGGAGGTATTGGTTTAAATGGTATTTCAGACGGTTTTGATGGGTCAGATGGGATCGGAATCACAAAAACAGTGTGTACGCGAAGGAGGAAAGTTGTTTTGAGTGCAAAAACGTGGAAAAATGAATGTATAAGGAAAAGAACCAAAAGGGAGGTATTGGTTTAAATGGTCTTTTAGACGGTTTTGTTAGTCATATGTGTTCTGAATCATAAAAACAGTGTGTACGCGGAGGAAAGTAGTTTTGAGTACAAAAACGTGGAAAAAATGTATTTATAAGGAAAAGAAACAAAAGAGTATTGGTTTAAATGGTCTTTTAGACGGTTTTGTGAGTCAGATGGGATCGGAATCATAAAAACAGTGTGTACGCGTAGGAGGAAAGTTGTTTTGAGTGCAAAAAAAAAGGAAAAATTGAATGTATAAGGAAAAGAAACAAAAGGGAGGTATTGGTTAAAAGGTCTTTTAGACGATTTTGTGAGTCAGATCGGTTCGGAATCATAAAAACAGTGTGTACGCGAAGGAGGAAAGTATTTTTGAGTACACAAACGTGGAAAAATTGAATGTATAAGGAAAAGAAACAAAAGGGAGGTATTGGTTTAAAAGGTCTTTTAGACGGTTTTGTGAGTCAGATCGGTTCGGAATCATAAAAACAGTGTGTACGCGAAGGAGAAAAGTAGTTTTGAATGCAAAAAAATGGAAAAATTGAATGTATAAGGAAAAGAAACAAAAGGGAGGTATTGGTTAAAAGGTCTTTTAGACGATTTTGTGAGTCAGATCGGTTCGGAATCATAAAAACAGTGTGTACGCGAAGGAGGAAAGTATTTTTGAGTACAAAAACGTGGAAAAAATGAATGTATGAGGAAAAGAAACAAAAGGGAGGCATTGGTTTAGAACGTCTTTTAGACGATTTTTTGAGTCAGATGGGCTCGGAATCATAAAAACAGTGTGTACGCGATAGAAGAAAGTAATTTTGAGTGCAAAAACGTGGAAAAAATGAATGTATAAGGGAAAAAAACAAAAGGGTGTTATTGGTTTAAATGGTCTTTTAGACGGTTTTAAGAGTCAGATGGGCTTGAAATCATAAAAACAGTGTGTACGCGAAGGAGAAAATTTGTTTTGAGTGCAAAAACGCGGAAAAATTGAATGTATAAGGAAAAGAACCAAAAGGGAGGTATTGGTTTAAAAGGTCTTTTAGACGGTTTTGTGTGAGATCGGTTCGGAATCATAAAAACAGTGTGTACGCGAAGGAGAAAAGTAGTTTTGAGTACATAAACGATGAAAAAATGAATGTATGAGGAAAAGAAACAAAAGGGAGGCATTGGTAAACCAATGTCTCCCTTTTGTTTAGACGGTCTTGTGAGTCAGATGGGATCGGAAGTGTGTACGCGAAGGAGGAAAGTTGTTTTGAAGGTCTTTTAGACGGTTTTGTGAGTCAGATGGGATCGGAAGTGTGTACGCGAAGGAGGAAAGTTGTTTTAAGTGCAAAAACGTGGAAAAAATGTATTTATAAGGAAAAGAAACAAAAGGGAAGTATTGGTTTAAATGGTTTTTTAGACGGTTTTGTGAGTCAGATCGGTTCGGAATCATAAAAACAGTGTGTATACGAAGGAGAAAAGTAGTTTTGAGTACAAAAACGTGGAAAAAATATGTATGAGGAAAAGAAACAAAAGGGAGGCATTGGTTTAAAAGGTCTTTTAGACGGTTTTGCGAGTCAGATCGGTTCGGAATCATAAAAACAGTCTGTACGCGAAGGAGGAAAGTATTTTTGAGTACAAAAACGTGGAAAAAATGAATGTATGAGGAAAAGAAACAAAAGGGAGGCATTGGTTTAGAACGTCTTTTAGACGATTTTTTGAGTCAGATGGGCTCGGAATCATAAAAACAGTGTGTACGCGATAGAAGAAAGTAATTTTGAGTGCAAAAACGTGGAAAAAATGAATGTATAAGGGAAAAAAACAAAAGGGCGTTATTGGTTTAAATGGTCTTTTAGACGGTTTTAAGAGTCAGATGGGCTTGAAATCATAAAAACAGTGTGTACGCGAAGGAGAAAATTTGTTTTGAGTGCAAAAACGCGAAAAAATTGAACGTATAAGGAAAAGAACCAAAAGGGAGGTAATGGTTTAAAAGGTCTTTTAGACGGTTTTGTGTCAGATCGGTTCGGAATCATAAAAACAGTGTGTACGCGAAGGAGAAAAGTAGTTTTGAGTACATAAACGATGAAAAAATGAATGTATGAGGAAAAGAAACAAAAGGGAGGCAAAGGGTAAAAAAATGAATGTATTGGTAAACCAATGCCTCCCTTTTGTTTAGACGGTCTTGTGAGTCAGATGGGATCGGAAGTGTGTACGCGAAGGAGGAAAGTTGTTTTGAGTGCAAAAACGTGGAAAAAATGTATTTATAAGGAAAAGAAACAAAAGGGAAGTATTGGTTTAAATGGTCTTTTAGACGGTTTTGTGAGTCAGATCGGTTCGGAATCATAAAAACAGTGTGTACGCGAAGGAGAAAAGTAGTTTTGAATGCAAAAAAATGGAAAAATTGAATGTATAAGGAAAAGAAACAAAAGGGAAGTATTGGTTTAAATGGTCTTTTAGACGGTTTTGTTATTCAGATGTGTTCTGAATCATAAAAACAGTGTGTACGCGAATGAGGAAAGTAGTTTTGGGGAGGCATTGGTTTAGAAGGTCTTTTAGACGATTTTGTGAGTCAGATGTGCTCGGAATCATAAAAACAGTGTGTACGCGATAGAGGAAAGTAGTTTTGAGTACAAAAACGTGTAAAAAATGAATGTATGAACAAAAGAAGAAAAAGGGAGGTATTGGTTTTAATGGTCTTTTAGACGGTTTTGTGAGTCAGATGGGATCGGAATCATAAAAACAGTGTGTACGCGAAGGAGGAAAGTTGTTTTGAGTGCAAAAACGTGGAAAAAACTAGTATGTTGTGGCCACCACAAGACTTTCTTCTATATGTTCCTATACATATTCAATCAGTAACAATATTTAAAAAAAAAAATGATTTTTTTTTTTCCTTTCTTTTTTTTTTTTTTTTTTTTGTGAAAATTAATACATATTCAATCACTAACAATATTAAACAAAACAAAAAAAAAAAAAAAAAAAAATAGAATTTTTTTCTAAGTTTTTTTTTTTTTTTTTTTTTTTGCTTAAAAGTAAAAAAAATCGATAACTTTGTTTTAAATTATCACAGATTTATAGTTCAACCATTCGTTTTAAAGGTATTGACGAGACCTTTCGAATGATACCCATCTTCAAAATTTACCCCCCCGGGGGGTACTTCCCCCCCAGGGGGGAAGCGATGCCCCCCCATGCACAAAATTTTTTTCCTAGTTACGTACTACTATTATCAATAATTCATATTAATTTTACAAACACAAGTGTAAAATAACTCTTATTATGCACATTTATACGAATTTTTGTCCTATGCTGCCATGTTAAAAATTTAGATAAAATGCTATCACAGCGCCACCTGTTGAGCTATTGATCCCCAAATATAATCAGCAACAGTTTATGTCGGGGACCAACTAAATACCAAGTTTGGTAAAATTTCGTTTAAAAAAAAAAAAAAAAAAAAAAAAAAAATACGATTATTTTTCTAAGTTTTTTTTTTTTTGTTAAAAGTAAAAAAAATCGATAACTTTGTTTTAAATTATCACAGATTTATGGCTCAACCATTCGTTTTAAAGGTATTGACGAGATCTTTCGAATGATACCCATCTTCAAAATTTAACCCCCCCGGGGGGGTACTTCCCCCCAGGGGGGGAACCGATGCCCCCCCATGCACAATTTTTTTTTCCTAGTTAACTACTACTATCATCAATAATTCAAATTAATTTTACAATCACAAGTTTAAAATAACTCTCATTATGCCCATTTATACGGAATTTTGTCCTATGCTGCCATGTTAAAAATTTGCATAAAATGCGATCACAACGCCACCTGTTGAGCTATTGATCCCCAAATCTAATGGGCACCAGTTCATGTCAGGGTGCAACTAAATACCAAGTTTGGTTAAATTTCATTCATTGGTTCGTGAGATACAGCGTCCACAAAAAAATGATACAGACACACAGACAGACAGACAGACAGACAGACAGACAGACAGACAGACACACAGACAGACATTTTTTAAAAACTATCAATTCGTGTTCAGGACATCCCAAAACGTGTAGATCCGTCAAAAAACGGAGGTCGAAAATTTTCGCGAATCCAATACTTTCTCTATATTACATATAGAAGAAAGTAATAAATGAATAAGGAAAAGAAACAAAAGGGAGTTATTGGTTTAAATGGTTTTTTAGACGGCTTTATTAGTCAGATGGGTTCGGAATCATAAAAACATTGTGTACGCGAAGGAAGAAAGTTATTTTGAGTGCAAAAAGTGCAAAAATGAATGTATAAGGAAAAGAAACAAGAGGGAGGTATTGGTTTAAATGGTCTTTTAGACGGTTTTGTTAGTCATATGTGTTCTGAATCATAAAAACAGTGTGTACACGAAGGAGGAAAGTTGTTTTGAGTGCAAAAACGTGGAAAAAATGAATGTATAAGGAAAAGAACCAAAAGGGAGGTATTGGTTTAAATGATCTTTTAGACGGTTTTGTTAGTCATATGTGTTCTGAATCATAAAAACAGTGTGTACGCGAAGGAGGAAAGTTGTTTTGAGTGCAAAAACGTGGAAAAATTGAATGTATAAGGAAAAGAAACAAAAGGGAGGTATTGGTTTAAAAGGTCTTTTAGACGGTTTTGTGAGTCATATGTGTTCTGAATCATAAAAACAGTGTGTACGCGATAGAAGAAAGTAATTGTGAGTGCAAAAACATGGAAAAAATGAATGTATAAGGGAAAAAAACAAAAGGGCGTTATTGGTTTAAATGGTCTTTTAGACGGTTTTGTGAGTCAGATGGGCTTGAAATCATAAAAACAGTGTGTCCGCGAAGGAGGAAAGTCGTTTTGAGTGCAAAAACGTGGAAAAAATGTATATATAAGGAAAAGAAACAAAAGGGAGGTATTGGTTTAAATGGTCTTTTAGACGGTTTTGTGAGTCAGATCGGTTCGGAATCATAAAAACACTGTGTACACGAAGGAGAAAAGTAGTTTTGAGTACAAAAACGTGGAAAAAATGAATCTATGAGGAAAAGAAACAAAAGGGAGGCATTGGTTTAGAAGGTCTTTTAGACGATTTTGTGAGTCAGATGTGCTCGGAATCATAAAAACAGTGTGTACGCGATAGAGGAAAGTAATTTTGAGTACAAAAACGTGGAAAAAATGAATGTATGAACAAAAGAAGCAAAAGGGAGGTATTGGTTTTAATGGTCTTTTAGACGGTTTTGTGAGTCAGATGGGATCGGAATCATAAAAACAGTGTGTACGCGAAGGAGAAAATTTGTTTTGAGTGCAAAAACGTGGAAAAATTGAATGTATAAGGAAAAGAACCAAAAGGGAGGTATTGGTTTAAAAGGTCTTTTAGACGGTTTTGTGTCAGATCGGTTCGGAATCATAAGAACAGTGTGTACGCGAAGGAGGAAAGTTGTTTTGAGTGCAAAAACGTGGAAAAAATGAATGTATAAGGAAAAGAAACAAAAGGGAGGTATTGGTTTAAATGATCTTCTAGACGGTTTTTTGAGTCAGATCTGTTCGGATTCATAAAAACAGTGTGTACGCGAAGGAGAAAAGTAGTTTTGAGTACAAAAACGTGGAAAAAATGAATGTATGAAGAAAAGAAACAAAAGGGAGGCATTGGTTTAAAAGGTGTTTTAGTCGGTTTTGTGAGTCAGATGGGATCGGAAGTGTGTACGCGAAGGAGGAAATTTGTTTTGAGTGCAAAAACGTAGAAAAAATGTATTTATAAGGAAAAGAAACAAAAGGGAGTTATTGGTTTAAATGGTCTTTTAGACGGTTTTATTAGTCAGATGGGTTCGGAATCATAAAAACAGTGTGTACGCGAAGGAAGAAAGTTGTTTTGAGTGCAAAAATGTGCAAAAATGAATGTATAAGGAAAAGAAACAAGAGGGAGGTATTGGTTTAAATGGTCTTTTAGACGGTTTTGTTAGTCATATGTGTTCTGAATCATAAAAACAGTGTGTACGCGAAGGAGGAAAGTTGTTTTGAGTGCAAAAACGTGGAAAAAATGAATGTATAAGGAAAAGAACCAAAAGGGAGGTATTGGTTTAAATGGTCTTTTAGACGGTTTTGTTAGTCATATGTGTTCTGAATCATAAAAACAGTGTGTACGCGGAGGAAAGTAGTTTTGAGTACAAAAACGTGGAAAAAATGAATGTACGAGTAAAGGAACAAAAGGGTGGTATTGGTTTAAATGGTCTTTTAGACGGTTTTGTGAGTCAGATGGGATCGGAATCATAAAAACAGTGTGTACGCGTAGGAGGAAAGTTGTTTTGAGTGCAAAAAAAAAGGAAAAATTGAATGTATAAGGAAAAGAAACAAAAGGGAGGTATTGGTTAAAAGGTCTTTTACACGATTTTGTGAGTCAGATCGGTTCGGAATCATAAAAACAGTGTGTACGCGAAGGAGGAAAGTATTTTTGAGTACACAAACGTGGAAAAATTGAATGTATAAGGAAAAGAAACAAAAGGGAGGTATTGGTAAACCAATGCCTCCCTTTTGTTTAGACGGTCTTGTGAGTCAGATGGGATCGGAAGTGTGTACGCGAAGGAGGAAAGTTGTTTTGAGTGCAAAAACGTGGAAAAAATGTATTTATAAGGAAAAGAAACAAAAGGGAAGTATTGGTTTAAATGGTCTTTTAGACGGTTTTGTGAGTCAGATCGGTTCGGAATCATAAAAACAGTGTGTACGCGAAGGAGAAAAGTAGTTTTGAATGCAAAAAAATGGAAAAATTGAATGTATAAGGAAAAGAAACAAAAGGGAGGTATTGGTTTAAAAGGTCTTTTAGACGGTTTTGCGAGTCAGATCGGTTCGGAATCATAAAAACAGTGTGTACGCGAAGGAGGAAAGTAGTTTTGAGTACAAAAACGTGGAAAAAATGAATGTATGAGGAAAAGAAACAAAAGAGAGGTATTGGTTTAAATGGTCTTTTAGACGGTTTTGTGAGTCTGATGAGTTCGGAATCATAAAAAAAGTGTGTAAGCGAAGGACCAAAGTTGTTTGGAGTGCAAAAACGTGGAAAAAATGAATGTATAAGGAAAAGAAAGAAAAGGGAGGTATTGGTTTAAATGGTCTTTTAGACGGTTTCGTTAGTCATATGTGTTCTGAATCATAAAAACAGTGTGTACGCGAAGGAGGAAGGTAGTTTTTGAGTACAAAAACATGGAAAAAATGAATGTATGAGGAAAAGAAACAAAAGGGAGGTATTGGTTTAAATGGTCTTTTAGACGGTTTTCTTAGTCAGATGGGATCGGAATCATAAAAACAGTGTGTACGCGAAGGAGGAAAGTTATTTCGAGTGCAAAAACGTGGAAAAAATGAATGTATAAGGAAAAGAAACAAAAGGGAGGTATTGGATTAAATGGTCTTTTAGACGGTTTTGTGAGTCAGATCGGTACGGAATCATAAAAACAGTGTGTACGCGAAGGAGGAAAGTAGTTTTGAGTACAAAAACGTGGAAAAAATGAATGTATGAGGAAAAGAAACAAAAGGGAGGTATTGGTTTAAATGGTCTTTTAGACGGTTTTGTGAGTCAGATGGGATCGGAATCATAAAAACAGTGTGTACGCGTAGGAGGAAAGTTGTTTTGAGTGCAAAAAAAAAGGAAAAATTGAATTTAAAAGGAAAAGAAACAAAAGGGAGGTATTGGTTAAAAGGTCTTTTAGACGATTTTGTGAGTCAGATCGGTTCGGAATCATAAAAACAGTGTGTACGCGAAGGAGGAAAGTATTTTTGAGTACACAAACGTGGAAAAATTGAATGTATAAGGAAAAGAAACAAAAGGGAGGTATTGGTTTAAAAGGTCTTTTAGACGGTTTTGTGAGTCAGATCGGTTCGGAATCATAAAAACAGTGTGTACGCGAAGGAGAAAAGTAGTTTTGAATGCAAAAAAATGGAAAAATTGAATGTATAAGGAAAAGAAACAAAAGGGAGGTATTGGTTTAAAAGGTCTTTTAGACGGTTTTGCGAGTCAGATCGGTTCGGAATCATAAAAACAGTGTGTACGCGAAGGAGGAAAGTATTTTTGAGTACAAAAACGTGGAAAAAATGAATGTATGAGGAAAAGAAACAAAAGGGAGGTATTGGATCAAATGGTCTTTTAGACGGTTTTGTGAGTCAGATCGGTACGGAATCATAAAAACAGTGTGTACGCGAAGGAGGAAAGTGGTTTTGAGTACAAAAACGTGGAAAAAATGAATGTATGAGGAAAAGAAACAAAAGAGAGGTATTGGTTTAAATGGTCTTTTAGACGGTTTTGTGAGTGAGATGGGAAAGGAATCATAAAAACTTTGTGTACGCGAAGGAGGAAAGTTGTTTCGAGTGCAAAAACGTGGAAAAATTGAATGTATAAGGAAAAGAAACAAAAGGGAGGTATTGGTTTAAAAGGTCTTTTAGACGGTTTTGTGAGTCAGATCGGTTCGGAATCTAAAAAACAGTGTGTACGCGAAGGAGAAAAGTAGTTTTGAATGCAAAAAAAATGGAAAAATTGAATGTATAAGGAAAAGAAACAAAAGGGAGGTATTGGTTTAAAAGGTCTTTTAGACGGTTTTGCGAGTCAGATCGGTTTGGAATCATAAAAACAGTGTGTACGCGAAGGAGGAAAGTATTTTTGAGTACAAAAACGTGGAAAAAATGAATGTATGAGGAAAAGAAACAAAAGGGAGGCATTGGTTTAGAACGTCTTTTAGACGATTTTTTGAGTCAGATGGGCTCGGAATCATAAAAACAGTGTGTACGCGATAGAAGAAAGTAATTTTGAGTGCAAAAACGTGGAAAAAATGAATGTATAAGGGAAAAAAACAAAAGGGCGTTATTGGTTTAAATGGTCTTTTAGACGGTTTTAAGAGTCAGATGGGCTTGAAATCATAAAAACAGTGTGTATGCGAAGGAGAAAATTTGTTTTGAGTGCAAAAACGCGGAAAAATTGAATGTATAAGGAAAAGAACCAAAAGGGAGGTATTGGTTTAAAAGGTCTTTTAGACGGTTTTGTGTTAGATCGGTTCGGAATCATAAAAACAGTGTGTACGCGAAGGAGAAAAGTAGTTTTGAGTACATAAACGATGAAAAAATGAATGTATGAGGAAAAGAAACAAAAGGGAGGCATTGGTAAACCAATGCCTCCCTTTTGTTTAGACGGTCTTGTGAGTCAGATGGGATCGGAAGTGTGTACGCGAAGGAGGAAAGTTGTTTTGAGTGCAAAAACGTGGAAAAAATGTATTTATAAGGAAAAGAAACAAAAGGGAAGTATTGGTTTAAATGGTCTTTTAGACGGTTTTGTGAGTCTGATGAGTTCGGAATCATAAAAAAAGTGTGTAAGCGAAGGACGAAAGTTGTTTGGAGTGCAAAAACGTGGAAAAATTGAATGTATAAGGAAAAGAAACAAAAGGGAGGTATTGGTTTAAAAGGTCTTTTAGACGGTTTTGTGAGTCAGATCGGTTCGGAATCATAAAAACAGTGTGTACGCGAAGGAGAAAAGTAGTTTTGAATGCAAAAAAATGGAAAAATTGAATGTATAAGGAAAAGAAACAAAAGGGAGGTATTGGTTTAAAAGGTCTTTTAGACGGTTTTGCGAGTCAGATCGGTTCGGAATCATAAAAACAGTGTGTACGCGAAGGAGGAAAGTAGTTTTGAGTACAAAAACGTGGAAAAAATGAATGTATGAGGAAAAGAAACAAAAGAGAGGTATTGGTTTAAATGGTCTTTTAGACGGTTTTGTGAGTCAGATCGGTTCGGAATCATAAAAACAGTGTGTACGCGAAGGAGAAAAGTAGTTTTGAATGCAAAAAAATGGAAAAATTGAATGTATAAGGAAAAGAAACAAAAGGGAGGTATTGGTTTAAAAGGTCTTTTAGACGGTTTTGCGAGTCAGATCGGTTCGGAATCATAAAAACAGTGTGTACGCGAAGGAGGAAAGTATTTTTGAGTACAAAAACGTGGAAAAAATGAATGTATGAGGAAAAGAAACAAAAGGGAGGTATTGGATCAAATGGTCTTTTAGACGGTTTTGTGAGTCAGATCGGTACGGAATCATAAAAACAGTGTGTACGCGAAGGAGGAAAGTGGTTTTGAGTACAAAAACGTGGAAAAAATGAATGTATGAGGAAAAGAAACAAAAGAGAGGTATTGGTTTAAATGGTCTTTTAGACGGTTTTGTGAGTGAGATGGGAAAGGAATCATAAAAACTTTGTGTACGCGAAGGAGGAAAGTTGTTTCGAGTGCAAAAACGTGGAAAAATTGAATGTATAAGGAAAAGAAACAAAAGGGAGGTATTGGTTTAAAAGGTCTTTTAGACGGTTTTGTGAGTCAGATCGGTTCGGAATCTAAAAAACAGTGTGTACGCGAAGGAGAAAAGTAGTTTTGAATGCAAAAAAAATGGAAAAATTGAATGTATAAGGAAAAGAAACAAAAGGGAGGTATTGGTTTAAAAGGTCTTTTAGACGGTTTTGCGAGTCAGATCGGTTCGGAATCATAAAAACAGTGTGTACGCGAAGGAGGAAAGTATTTTTGAGTACAAAAACGTGGAAAAAATGAATGTATGAGGAAAAGAAACAAAAGGGAGGCATTGGTTTAGAACGTCTTTTAGACGATTTTTTGAGTCAGATGGGCTCGGAATCATAAAAACAGTGTGTACGCGATAGAAGAAAGTAATTTTGAGTGCAAAAACGTGGAAAAAATGAATGTATAAGGGAAAAAAACAAAAGGGCGTTATTGGTTTAAATGGTCTTTTAGACGGTTTTAAGAGTCAGATGGGCTTGAAATCATAAAAACAGTGTGTATGCGAAGGAGAAAATTTGTTTTGAGTGCAAAAACGCGGAAAAATTGAATGTATAAGGAAAAGAACCAAAAGGGAGGTATTGGTTTAAAAGGTCTTTTAGACGGTTTTGTGTTAGATCGGTTCGGAATCATAAAAACAGTGTGTACGCGAAGGAGAAAAGTAGTTTTGAGTACATAAACGATGAAAAAATGAATGTATGAGGAAAAGAAACAAAAGGGAGGCATTGGTAAACCAATGCCTCCCTTTTGTTTAGACGGTCTTGTGAGTCAGATGGGATCGGAAGTGTGTACGCGAAGGAGGAAAGTTGTTTTGAGTGCAAAAACGTGGAAAAAATGTATTTATAAGGAAAAGAAACAAAAGGGAAGTATTGGTTTAAATGGTCTTTTAGACGGTTTTGTGAGTCTGATGAGTTCGGAATCATAAAAAAAGTGTGTAAGCGAAGGACGAAAGTTGTTTGGAGTGCAAAAACGTGGAAAAATTGAATGTATAAGGAAAAGAAACAAAAGGGAGGTATTGGTTTAAAAGGTCTTTTAGACGGTTTTGTGAGTCAGATCGGTTCGGAATCATAAAAACAGTGTGTACGCGAAGGAGAAAAGTAGTTTTGAATGCAAAAAAATGGAAAAATTGAATGTATAAGGAAAAGAAACAAAAGGGAGGTATTGGTTTAAAAGGTCTTTTAGACGGTTTTGCGAGTCAGATCGGTTCGGAATCATAAAAACAGTGTGTACGCGAAGGAGGAAAGTAGTTTTGAGTACAAAAACGTGGAAAAAATGAATGTATGAGGAAAAGAAACAAAAGAGAGGTATTGGTTTAAATGGTCTTTTAGACGGTTTTGTGAGTCTGATGAGTTCGGAATCATAAAAAAAGTGTGTAAGCGAAGGACGAAAGTTGTTTGGAGTGCAAAAACGTGGAAAAAATGAATGTATAAGGAAAAGAAACAAAAGGGAGGTATTGGTTTAAATGGTCTTTTAGACGGTTTCGTTAGTCATATGTGTTCTGAATCATAAAAACAGTGTGTACGCGAAGGAGGAAGGTAGTTTTTGAGTACAAAAACATGGAAAAAATGAATGTATGAGGAAAAGAAACAAAAGGGAGGTATTGGTTTAAATGGTCTTTTAGACGGTTTCGTTAGTCATATGTGCTCTGAATCATAAAAACAGTGTGTACGCGAATGAGGAAAGTAGTTTTGAGTACAAAAACGTGAAAAAAATGAATGTATAACGAAAAGAAACAAAAGGGAGGTATTGGTTTAAATGGTATTTCAGACGGTTTTGATGGGTCAGATGGGATCGGAATCACAAAAACAGTGTGTACGCGAAGGAGGAAAGTTGTTTTGAGTGCAAAAAAAAGGAAAAATTGAATTTAAAAGGAAAAGAAACAAAAGGGAGGTATTGGTTAAAAGGTCTTTTAGACGATTTTGTGAGTCAGATCGGTTCGGAATCATAAAAACAGTGTGTACGCGAAGGAGGAAAGTATTTTTGAGTACACAAACGTGGAAAAATTGAATGTATAAGGAAAAGAAACAAAAGGGAGGTATTGGTTTAAAAGGTCTTTTAGACGGTTTTGTGAGTCAGATCGGTTCGGAATCATAAAAACAGTGTGTACGCGAAGGAGAAAAGTAGTTTTGAATGCAAAAAAATGGAAAAATTGAATGTATAAGGAAAAGAAACAAAAGGGAGGTATTGGTTTAAAAGGTCTTTTAGACGGTTTTGCGAGTCAGATCGGTTCGGAATCATAAAAACAGTGTGTACGCGAAGGAGGAAAGTATTTTTGAGTACAAAAACGTGGAAAAAATGAATGTATGAGGAAAAGAAACAAAAGGGAGGTATTGGATCAAATGGTCTTTTAGACGGTTTTGTGAGTCAGATCGGTACGGAATCATAAAAACAGTGTGTACGCGAAGGAGGAAAGTGGTTTTGAGTACAAAAACGTGGAAAAAATGAATGTATGAGGAAAAGAAACAAAAGAGAGGTATTGGTTTAAATGGTCTTTTAGACGGTTTTGTGAGTGAGATGGGAAAGGAATCATAAAAACTTTGTGTACGCGAAGGAGGAAAGTTGTTTCGAGTGCAAAAACTTGGAAAAATTGAATGTATAAGGAAAAGAAACAAAAGGGAGGTATTGGTTTAAAAGGTCTTTTAGACGGTTTTGTGAGTCAGATCGGTTCGGAATCTAAAAAACAGTGTGTACGCGAAGGAGAAAAGTAGTTTTGAATGCAAAAAAAATGGAAAAATTGAATGTATAAGGAAAAGAAACAAAAGGGAGGTATTGGTTTAAAAGGTCTTTTAGACGGTTTTGCGAGTCAGATCGGTTCGGAATCATAAAAACAGTGTGTACGCGAAGGAGGAAAGTATTTTTGAGTACAAAAACGTGGAAAAAATGAATGTATGAGGAAAAGAAACAAAAGGGAGGCATTGGTTTAGAACGTCTTTTAGACGATTTTTTGAGTCAGATGGGCTCGGAATCATAAAAACAGTGTGTACGCGATAGAAGAAAGTAATTTTGAGTGCAAAAACGTGGAAAAAATGAATGTATAAGGGAAAAAAACAAAAGGGCGTTATTGGTTTAAATGGTCTTTTAGACGGTTTTAAGAGTCAGATGGGCTTGAAATCATAAAAACAGTGTGTATGCGAAGGAGAAAATTTGTTTTGAGTGCAAAAACGCGGAAAAATTGAATGTATAAGGAAAAGAACCAAAAGGGAGGTATTGGTTTAAAAGGTCTTTTAGACGGTTTTGTGTTAGATCGGTTCGGAATCATAAAAACAGTGTGTACGCGAAGGAGAAAAGTAGTTTTGAGTACATAAACGATGAAAAAATGAATGTATGAGGAAAAGAAACAAAAGGGAGGCATTGGTAAACCAATGCCTCCCTTTTGTTTAGACGGTCTTGTGAGTCAGATGGGATCGGAAGTGTGTACGCGAAGGAGGAAAGTTGTTTTGAGTGCAAAAACGTGGAAAAAATGTATTTATAAGGAAAAGAAACAAAAGGGAAGTATTGGTTTAAATGGTCTTTTAGACGGTTTTGTGAGTCTGATGAGTTCGGAATCATAAAAAAAGTGTGTAAGCGAAGGACGAAAGTTGTTTGGAGTGCAAAAACGTGGAAAAATTGAATGTATAAGGAAAAGAAACAAAAGGGAGGTATTGGTTTAAATGGTCTTTTAGACGGTTTCGTTAGTCATATGTGTTCTGAATCATAAAAACAGTGTGTACGCGAAGGAGGAAGGTAGTTTTTGAGTACAAAAACATGGAAAAAATGAATGTATGAGGAAAAGAAACAAAAGGGAGGTATTGGTTTAAATGGTCTTTTAGACGGTTTCGTTAGTCATATGTGCTCTGAATCATAAAAACAGTGTGTACGCGAATGAGGAAAGTAGTTTTGAGTACAAAAACGTGAAAAAAATGAATGTATAACGAAAAGAAACAAAAGGGAGGTATTGGTTTAAATGGTATTTCAGACGGTTTTGATGGGTCAGATGGGATCGGAATCACAAAAACAGTGTGTACGCGAAGGAGGAAAGTTGTTTTGAGTGCAAAAAAAAGGAAAAATTGAATTTAAAAGGAAAAGAAACAAAAGGGAGGTATTGGTTAAAAGGTCTTTTAGACGATTTTGTGAGTCAGATCGGTTCGGAATCATAAAAACAGTGTGTACGCGAAGGAGGAAAGTATTTTTGAGTACACAAACGTGGAAAAATTGAATGTATAAGGAAAAGAAACAAAAGGGAGGTATTGGTTTAAAAGGTCTTTTAGACGGTTTTGTGAGTCAGATCGGTTCGGAATCATAAAAACAGTGTGTACGCGAAGGAGAAAAGTAGTTTTGAATGCAAAAAAATGGAAAAATTGAATGTATAAGGAAAAGAAACAAAAGGGAGGTATTGGTTTAAAAGGTCTTTTAGACGGTTTTGCGAGTCAGATCGGTTCGGAATCATAAAAACAGTGTGTACGCGAAGGAGGAAAGTATTTTTGAGTACAAAAACGTGGAAAAAATGAATGTATGAGGAAAAGAAACAAAAGGGAGGTATTGGATCAAATGGTCTTTTAGACGGTTTTGTGAGTCAGATCGGTACGGAATCATAAAAACAGTGTGTACGCGAAGGAGGAAAGTGGTTTTGAGTACAAAAACGTGGAAAAAATGAATGTATGAGGAAAAGAAACAAAAGAGAGGTATTGGTTTAAATGGTCTTTTAGACGGTTTTGTGAGTGAGATGGGAAAGGAATCATAAAAACTTTGTGTACGCGAAGGAGGAAAGTTGTTTCGAGTGCAAAAACTTGGAAAAATTGAATGTATAAGGAAAAGAAACAAAAGGGAGGTATTGGTTTAAAAGGTCTTTTAGACGGTTTTGTGAGTCAGATCGGTTCGGAATCTAAAAAACAGTGTGTACGCGAAGGAGAAAAGTAGTTTTGAATGCAAAAAAAATGGAAAAATTGAATGTATAAGGAAAAGAAACAAAAGGGAGGTATTGGTTTAAAAGGTCTTTTAGACGGTTTTGCGAGTCAGATCGGTTCGGAATCATAAAAACAGTGTGTACGCGAAGGAGGAAAGTATTTTTGAGTACAAAAACGTGGAAAAAATGAATGTATGAGGAAAAGAAACAAAAGGGAGGCATTGGTTTAGAACGTCTTTTAGACGATTTTTTGAGTCAGATGGGCTCGGAATCATAAAAACAGTGTGTACGCGATAGAAGAAAGTAATTTTGAGTGCAAAAACGTGGAAAAAATGAATGTATAAGGGAAAAAAACAAAAGGGCGTTATTGGTTTAAATGGTCTTTTAGACGGTTTTAAGAGTCAGATGGGCTTGAAATCATAAAAACAGTGTGTATGCGAAGGAGAAAATTTGTTTTGAGTGCAAAAACGCGGAAAAATTGAATGTATAAGGAAAAGAACCAAAAGGGAGGTATTGGTTTAAAAGGTCTTTTAGACGGTTTTGTGTTAGATCGGTTCGGAATCATAAAAACAGTGTGTACGCGAAGGAGAAAAGTAGTTTTGAGTACATAAACGATGAAAAAATGAATGTATGAGGAAAAGAAACAAAAGGGAGGCATTGGTAAACCAATGCCTCCCTTTTGTTTAGACGGTCTTGTGAGTCAGATGGGATCGGAAGTGTGTACGCGAAGGAGGAAAGTTGTTTTGAGTGCAAAAACGTGGAAAAAATGTATTTATAAGGAAAAGAAACAAAAGGGAAGTATTGGTTTAAATGGTCTTTTAGACGGTTTTGTGAGTCTGATGAGTTCGGAATCATAAAAAAAGTGTGTAAGCGAAGGACGAAAGTTGTTTGGAGTGCAAAAACGTGGAAAAATTGAATGTATAAGGAAAAGAAACATAAGGGAGGTATTGGTTTAAAAGGTCTTTTAGACGGTTTTGTGAGTCAGATCGGTTCGGAATCATAAAAACAGTGTGTACGCGAAGGAGAAAAGTAGTTTTGAATGCAAAAAAATGGAAAAATTGAATGTATAAGGAAAAGAAACAAAAGGGAGGTATTGGTTTAAAAGGTCTTTTAGACGGTTTTGCGAGTCAGATCGGTTCGGAATCATAAAAACAGTGTGTACGCGAAGGAGGAAAGTAGTTTTGAGTACAAAAACGTGGAAAAAATGAATGTATGAGGAAAAGAAACAAAAGAGAGGTATTGGTTTAAATGGTCTTTTAGACGGTTTTGTGAGTCTGATGAGTTCGGAATCATAAAAAAAGTGTGTAAGCGAAGGTCGAAAGTTGTTTGGAGTGCAAAAACGTGGAAAAAATGAATGTATAAGGAAAAGAAACAAAAGGGAGGTATTGGTTTAAATGGTCTTTTAGACGGTTTCGTTAGTCATATGTGTTCTGAATCATAAAAACAGTGTGTACGCGAAGGAGGAAGGTAGTTTTTGAGTACAAAAACATGGAAAAAATGAATGTATGAGGAAAAGAAACAAAAGGGAGGTATTGGTTTAAATGGTCTTTTAGACGGTTTCGTTAGTCATATGTGCTCTGAATCATAAAAGCAGTGTGTACGCGAATGAGGAAAGTAGTTTTGAGTACAAAAACGTGAAAAAAATGAATGTATAACGAAAAGAAACAAATGGGAGATATTGGTTTAAATGGTATTTCAGACGGTTTTGATGGGTCAGATGGGATCACAATCACAAAAACAGTGTGTACGCGAAGGAGGAAAGTTGTTTTGAGTGCAAAAACGTGGAAAAATGAATGTATAAGGAAAAGAACCAAAAGGGAGGTATTGGTTTAAATGGTCTTTTAGACGGTTTTGTTAGTCATATGTGTTCTGAATCATAAAAACAGTGTGTACGCGGTGGAAAGTAGTTTTGAGTACAAAAACGTGGAAAAAATGAATGTACGAGTAAAGGAACAAAAGGGTGGTATTGGTTTAAATGGTCTTTTAGACGGTTTTGTGAGTCAGATGGGATCGGAATCATAAAAACAGTGTGTACGCGTAGGAGGAAAGTTGTTTTGAGTGCAAAAAAAAAGGAAAAATTGAATGTATAAGGAAAAGAAACAAAAGGGAGGTATTGGTTAAAAGGTCTTTTAGACGATTTTGTGAGTCAGATCGGTTCGGAATCATAAAAACAGTGTGTACGCGAAGGAGGAAAGTATTTTTGAGTTCACAAACGTGGAAAAATTGAATGTATAAGGAAAAGAAACAAAAGGGAGGTATTGGTTTAAAAGGTCTTTTAGACGGTTTTGTGAGTCAGATCGGTTCGGAATCATAAAAACAGTGTGTACGCGAAGGAGAAAAGTAGTTTTGAATGCAAAAAAATGGAAAAATTGAATGTATAAGGAAAGGAAACAAAAGGGAGGTATTGGTTTAAAAGGTCTTTTAGACGGTTTTGCGAGTCAGATCGGTTCGGAATCATAAAAACTGTGTGTACGCGAAGGAGGAAAGTATTTTTGAGTACAAAAACGTGGAAAAAATGAATGTATGAGGAAAAGAAACAAAAGGGAGGTATTGGATCAAATGGTCTTTTAGACGGTTTTGTGAGTCAGATCGGTACGGAATCATAAAAACAGTGTGTACGCGAAGGAGGAAAGAAGTTTTGAGTACAAAAACGTGGAAAAAATGAATGTATGAGGAAAAGAAACAAAAGAGAGGTATTGGTTTAAATGGTCTTTTAGACGGTTTTGTGAGTCAGATGGGAAAGGAATCATAAAAACTTTGTGTACGCGAAGGAGGAAAGTTGTTTCGAGTGCAAAAACGTGGAAAAATTGAATGTATAAGGAAAAGAAACAAAAGGGAGGTATTGGTTTAAAAGGTCTTTTAGACGGTTTTGTGAGTCAGATCGGTTCGGAATCTAAAAAACAGTGTGTACGCGAAGGAGAAAAGTAGTTTTGAATGCAAAAAAAATGGAAAAATTGAATGTATAAGGAAAAGAAACAAAAGGGAGGTATTGGTTTAAAAGGTCTTTTAGACGGTTTTGCGAGTCAGATCGGTTCGGAATCATAAAAACAGTGTGTACGCGAAGGAGGAAAGTATTTTTGAGTACAAAAACGTGGAAAAAATGAATGTATGAGGAAAAGAAACAAAAGGGAGGCATTGGTTTAGAACGTCTTTTAGACGATTTTTTGAGTCAGATGGGCTCGGAATCATAAAAACAGTGTGTACGCGATAGAAGAAAGTAATTTTGAGTGCAAAAACGTGGAAAAAATGAATGTATAAGGGAAAAAAACAAAAGGGCGTTATTGGTTTAAATGGTCTTTTAGACGGTTTTAAGAGTCAGATGGGCTTGAAATCATAAAAACAGTGTGTATGCGAAGGAGAAAATTTGTTTTGAGTGCAAAAACGCGGAAAAATTGAATGTATAAGGAAAAGAACCAAAAGGGAGGTATTGGTTTAAAAGGTCTTTTAGACGGTTTTGTGTCAGATCGGTTCGGAATCATAAAAACAGTGTGTACGCGAAGGAGAAAAGTAGTTTTGAGTACATAAACGATGAAAAAATGAATGTATGAGGAAAAGAAACAAAAGGGAGGCATTGGTAAAC
Organism: Salticus scenicus; assembly: GCA_963930645.1. Classification (NCBI taxonomy): domain Eukaryota; kingdom Metazoa; phylum Arthropoda; class Arachnida; order Araneae; family Salticidae; genus Salticus; species Salticus scenicus. The sequence goes on from OZ005651.1 coordinate 362,018,565, forward strand.
CAATGCCTCCCTTTTGTTTAGACGGTCTTGTGAGTCAGATGGGATCGGAAGTGTGTACGCGAAGGAGGAAAGTTGTTTTGAGTGCAAAAACGTGGAAAAAATGTATTTATAAGGAAAAGAAACAAAAGGGAAGTATTGGTTTAAATGGTCTTTTAGACGGTTTTGTGAGTCTGATGAGTTCGGAATCATAAAAAAAGTGTGTAAGCGAAGGACGAAAGTTGTTTGGAGTGCAAAAACGTGGAAAAATTGAATGTATAAGGAAAAGAAACAAAAGGGAGGTATTGGTTTAAAAGGTCTTTTAGACGGTTTTGTGAGTCAGATCGGTTCGGAATCATAAAAACAGTGTGTACGCGAAGGAGAAAAGTAGTTTTGAATGCAAAAAAATGGAAAAATTGAATGTATAAGGAAAAGAAACAAAAGGGAGGTATTGGTTTAAAAGGTCTTTTAGACGGTTTTGCGAGTCAGATCGGTTCGGAATCATAAAAACAGTGTGTACGCGAAGGAGGAAAGTAGTTTTGAGTACAAAAACGTGGAAAAAATGAATGTATGAGGAAAAGAAACAAAAGAGAGGTATTGGTTTAAATGGTCTTTTAGACGGTTTTGTGAGTCTGATGAGTTCGGAATCATAAAAAAAGTGTGTAAGCGAAGGTCGAAAGTTGTTTGGAGTGCAAAAACGTGGAAAAAATGAATGTATAAGGAAAAGAAACAAAAGGGAGGTATTGGTTTAAATGGTCTTTTAGACGGTTTTGTGAGTCTGATGAGTTCGGAATCATAAAAAAAGTGTGTAAGCGAAGGACGAAAGTTGTTTGGAGTGCAAAAACGTGGAAAAATTGAATGTATAAGGAAAAGAAACAAAAGGGAGGTATTGGTTTAAATGGTCTTTTAGACGGTTTCGTTAGTCATATGTGTTCTGAATCATAAAAACAGTGTGTACGCGAAGGAGGAAGGTAGTTTTTGAGTACAAAAACATGGAAAAAATGAATGTATGAGGAAAAGAAACAAAAGGGAGGTATTGGTTTAAATGGTCTTTTAGACGGTTTCGTTAGTCATATGTGCTCTGAATCATAAAAACAGTGTGTACGCGAATGAGGAAAGTAGTTTTGAGTACAAAAACGTGAAAAAAATGAATGTATAACGAAAAGAAACAAAAGGGAGGTATTGGTTTAAATGGTATTTCAGACGGTTTTGATGGGTCAGATGGGATCGGAATCACAAAAACAGTGTGTACGCGAAGGAGGAAAGTTGTTTTGAGTGCAAAAAAAAGGAAAAATTGAATTTAAAAGGAAAAGAAACAAAAGGGAGGTATTGGTTAAAAGGTCTTTTAGACGATTTTGTGAGTCAGATCGGTTCGGAATCATAAAAACAGTGTGTACGCGAAGGAGGAAAGTATTTTTGAGTACACAAACGTGGAAAAATTGAATGTATAAGGAAAAGAAACAAAAGGGAGGTATTGGTTTAAAAGGTCTTTTAGACGGTTTTGTGAGTCAGATCGGTTCGGAATCATAAAAACAGTGTGTACGCGAAGGAGAAAAGTAGTTTTGAATGCAAAAAAATGGAAAAATTGAATGTATAAGGAAAAGAAACAAAAGGGAGGTATTGGTTTAAAAGGTCTTTTAGACGGTTTTGCGAGTCAGATCGGTTCGGAATCATAAAAACAGTGTGTACGCGAAGGAGGAAAGTATTTTTGAGTACAAAAACGTGGAAAAAATGAATGTATGAGGAAAAGAAACAAAAGGGAGGTATTGGATCAAATGGTCTTTTAGACGGTTTTGTGAGTCAGATCGGTACGGAATCATAAAAACAGTGTGTACGCGAAGGAGGAAAGTGGTTTTGAGTACAAAAACGTGGAAAAAATGAATGTATGAGGAAAAGAAACAAAAGAGAGGTATTGGTTTAAATGGTCTTTTAGACGGTTTTGTGAGTGAGATGGGAAAGGAATCATAAAAACTTTGTGTACGCGAAGGAGGAAAGTTGTTTCGAGTGCAAAAACTTGGAAAAATTGAATGTATAAGGAAAAGAAACAAAAGGGAGGTATTGGTTTAAAAGGTCTTTTAGACGGTTTTGTGAGTCAGATCGGTTCGGAATCTAAAAAACAGTGTGTACGCGAAGGAGAAAAGTAGTTTTGAATGCAAAAAAAATGGAAAAATTGAATGTATAAGGAAAAGAAACAAAAGGGAGGTATTGGTTTAAAAGGTCTTTTAGACGGTTTTGCGAGTCAGATCGGTTCGGATCATAAAAACAGTGTGTACGCGAAGGAGGAAAGTATTTTTGAGTACAAAAACGTGGAAAAAATGAATGTATGAGGAAAAGAAACAAAAGGGAGGCATTGGTTTAGAACGTCTTTTAGACGATTTTTTGAGTCAGATGGGCTCGGAATCATAAAAACAGTGTGTACGCGATAGAAGAAAGTAATTTTGAGTGCAAAAACGTGGAAAAAATGAATGTATAAGGGAAAAAAACAAAAGGGCGTTATTGGTTTAAATGGTCTTTTAGACGGTTTTAAGAGTCAGATGGGCTTGAAATCATAAAAACAGTGTGTATGCGAAGGAGAAAATTTGTTTTGAGTGCAAAAACGCGGAAAAATTGAATGTATAAGGAAAAGAACCAAAAGGGAGGTATTGGTTTAAAAGGTCTTTTAGACGGTTTTGTGTTAGATCGGTTCGGAATCATAAAAACAGTGTGTACGCGAAGGAGAAAAGTAGTTTTGAGTACATAAACGATGAAAAAATGAATGTATGAGGAAAAGAAACAAAAGGGAGGCATTGGTAAACCAATGCCTCCCTTTTGTTTAGACGGTCTTGTGAGTCAGATGGGATCGGAAGTGTGTACGCGAAGGAGGAAAGTTGTTTTGAGTGCAAAAACGTGGAAAAAATGTATTTATAAGGAAAAGAAACAAAAGGGAAGTATTGGTTTAAATGGTCTTTTAGACGGTTTTGTGAGTCTGATGAGTTCGGAATCATAAAAAAAGTGTGTAAGCGAAGGACGAAAGTTGTTTGGAGTGCAAAAACGTGGAAAAATTGAATGTATAAGGAAAAGAAACAAAAGGGAGGTATTGGTTTAAAAGGTCTTTTAGACGGTTTTGTGAGTCAGATCGGTTCGGAATCATAAAAACAGTGTGTACGCGAAGGAGAAAAGTAGTTTTGAATGCAAAAAAATGGAAAAATTGAATGTATAAGGAAAAGAAACAAAAGGGAGGTATTGGTTTAAAAGGTCTTTTAGACGGTTTTGCGAGTCAGATCGGTTCGGAATCATAAAAACAGTGTGTACGCGAAGGAGGAAAGTAGTTTTGAGTACAAAAACGTGGAAAAAATGAATGTATGAGGAAAAGAAACAAAAGAGAGGTATTGGTTTAAATGGTCTTTTAGACGGTTTTGTGAGTCTGATGAGTTCGGAATCATAAAAAAAGTGTGTAAGCGAAGGTCGAAAGTTGTTTGGAGTGCAAAAACGTGGAAAAAATGAATGTATAAGGAAAAGAAACAAAAGGGAGGTATTGGTTTAAATGGTCTTTTAGACGGTTTCGTTAGTCATATGTGTTCTGAATCATAAAAACAGTGTGTACGCGAAGGAGGAAGGTAGTTTTTGAGTACAAAAACATGGAAAAAATGAATGTATGAGGAAAAGAAACAAAAGGGAGGTATTGGTTTAAATGGTCTTTTAGACGGTTTCGTTAGTCATATGTGCTCTGAATCATAAAAGCAGTGTGTACGCGAATGAGGAAAGTAGTTTTGAGTACAAAAACGTGAAAAAAATGAATGTATAACGAAAAGAAACAAATGGGAGGTATTGGTTTAAATGGTATTTCAGACGGTTTTGATGGGTCAGATGGGATCGGAATCACAAAAACAGTGTGTACGCGAAGGAGGAAAGTTGTTTTGAGTGCAAAAACGTGGAAAAATGAATGTATAAGGAAAAGAACCAAAAGGGAGGTATTGGTTTAAATGGTCTTTTAGACGGTTTTGTTAGTCATATGTGTTCTGAATCATAAAAACAGTGTGTACGCGGTGGAAAGTAGTTTTGAGTACAAAAACGTGGAAAAAATGAATGTACGAGTAAAGGAACAAAAGGGTGGTATTGGTTTAAATGGTCTTTTAGACGGTTTTGTGAGTCAGATGGGATCGGAATCATAAAAACAGTGTGTACGCGTAGGAGGAAAGTTGTTTTGAGTGCAAAAAAAAAGGAAAAATTGAATGTATAAGGAAAAGAAACAAAAGGGAGGTATTGGTTAAAAGGTCTTTTAGACGATTTTGTGAGTCAGATCGGTTCGGAATCATAAAAACAGTGTGTACGCGAAGGAGGAAAGTATTTTTGAGTTCACAAACGTGGAAAAATTGAATGTATAAGGAAAAGAAACAAAAGGGAGGTATTGGTTTAAAAGGTCTTTTAGACGGTTTTGTGAGTCAGATCGGTTCGGAATCATAAAAACAGTGTGTACGCGAAGGAGAAAAGTAGTTTTGAATGCAAAAAAATGGAAAAATTGAATGTATAAGGAAAAGAAACAAAAGGGAGGTATTGGTTTAAAAGGTCTTTTAGACGGTTTTGCGAGTCAGATCGGTTCGGAATCATAAAAACTGTGTGTACGCGAAGGAGGAAAGTATTTTTGAGTACAAAAACGTGGAAAAAATGAATGTATGAGGAAAAGAAACAAAAGGGAGGTATTGGTTCAAATGGTCTTTTAGACGGTTTTGTGAGTCAGATCGGTACGGAATCATAAAAACAGTGTGTACGCGAAGGAGGAAAGAAGTTTTGAGTACAAAAACGTGGAAAAAATGAATGTATGAGGAAAAGAAACAAAAGAGAGGTATTGGTTTAAATGGTCTTTTAGACGGTTTTGTGAGTCAGATGGGAAAGGAATCATAAAAACTTTGTGTACGCGAAGGAGGAAAGTTGTTTGGAGTGCAAAAACGTGGAAAAATTGAATGTATAAGGAAAAGAAACAAAAGGGAGGTATTGGTTTAAAAGGTCTTTTAGACGGTTTTGTGAGTCAGATCGGTTCGGAATCTAAAAAACAGTGTGTACGCGAAGGAGAAAAGTAGTTTTGAATGCAAAAAAAATGGAAAAATTGAATGTATAAGGAAAAGAAACAAAAGGGAGGTATTGGTTTAAAAGGTCTTTTAGACGGTTTTGCGAGTCAGATCGGTTCGGAATCATAAAATCAGTGTGTACGCGAAGGAGGAAAGTATTTTTGAGTACAAAAACGTGGAAAAAATGAATGTATGAGGAAAAGAAACAAAAGGGAGGCATTGGTTTAGAACGTCTTTTAGACGATTTTTTGAGTCAGATGGGCTCGGAATCATAAAAACAGTGTGTACGCGATAGAAGAAAGTAATTTTGAGTGCAAAAACGTGGAAAAAATGAATGTATAAGGGAAAAAAACAAAAGGGCGTTATTGGTTTAAATGGTCTTTTAGACGGTTTTAAGAGTCAGATGGGCTTGAAATCATAAAAACAGTGTGTATGCGAAGGAGAAAATTTGTTTTGAGTGCAAAAACGCGGAAAAATTGAATGTATAAGGAAAAGAACCAAAAGGGAGGTATTGGTTTAAAAGGTCTTTTAGACGGTTTTGTGTCAGATCGGTTCGGAATCATAAAAACAGTGTGTACGCGAAGGAGAAAAGTAGTTTTGAGTACATAAACGATGAAAAAATGAATATATGAGGAAAAGAAACAAAAGGGAGGCATTGGTAAACCAATGCCTCCCTTTTGTTTAGACGGTCTTGTGAGTCAGATGGGATCGGAAGTGTGTACGCGAAGGAGGAAAGTTGTTTTGAGTGCAAAAACGTGGAAAAAATGTATTTATAAGGAAAAGAAACAAAAGGGAAGTATTGGTTTAAATGGTCTTTTAGACGGTTTTGTGAGTCTGATGAGTTCGGAATCATAAAAAAAGTGTGTAAGCGAAGGACGAAAGTTGTTTGGAGTGCAAAAACGTGGAAAAATTGAATGTATAAGGAAAAGAAACAAAAGGGAGGTATTGGTTTAAAAGGTCTTTTAGACGGTTTTGTGAGTCAGATCGGTTCGGAATCATAAAAACAGTGTGTACGCGAAGGAGAAAAGTAGTTTTGAATGCAAAAAAATGGAAAAATTGAATGTATAAGGAAAAGAAACAAAAGGGAGGTATTGGTTTAAAAGGTCTTTTAGACGGTTTTGCGAGTCAGATCGGTTCGGAATCATAAAAACAGTGTGTACGCGAAGGAGGAAAGTAGTTTTGAGTACAAAAACGTGGAAAAAATGAATGTATGAGGAAAAGAAACAAAAGAGAGGTATTGGTTTAAATGGTCTTTTAGACGGTTTTGTGAGTCTGATGAGTTCGGAATCATAAAAAAAGTGTGTAAGCGAAGGTCGAAAGTTGTTTGGAGTGCAAAAACGTGGAAAAAATGAATGTATAAGGAAAAGAAACAAAAGGGAGGTATTGGTTTAAATGGTCTTTTAGACGGTTTCGTTAGTCATATGTGTTCTGAATCATAAAAACAGTGTGTACGCGAAGGAGGAAGGTAGTTTTTGAGTACAAAAACATGGAAAAAATGAATGTATGAGGAAAAGAAACAAAAGGGAGGTATTGGTTTAAATGGTCTTTTAGACGGTTTCGTTAGTCATATGTGCTCTGAATCATAAAAGCAGTGTGTACGCGAATGAGGAAAGTAGTTTTGAGTACAAAAACGTGAAAAAAATGAATGTATAACGAAAAGAAACAAATGGGAGGTATTGGTTTAAATGGTATTTCAGACGGTTTTGATGGGTCAGATGGGATCGGAATCACAAAAACAGTGTGTACGCGAAGGAGGAAAGTTGTTTTGAGTGCAAAAACGTGGAAAAATGAATGTATAAGGAAAAGAACCAAAAGGGAGGTATTGGTTTAAATGGTCTTTTAGACGGTTTTGTTAGTCATATGTGTTCTGAATCATAAAAACAGTGTGTACGCGGTGGAAAGTAGTTTTGAGTACAAAAACGTGGAAAAAATGAATGTACGAGTAAAGGAACAAAAGGGTGGTATTGGTTTAAATGGTCTTTTAGACGGTTTTGTGAGTCAGATGGGATCGGAATCATAAAAACAGTGTGTACGCGTAGGAGGAAAGTTGTTTTGAGTGCAAAAAAAAAGGAAAAATTGAATGTATAAGAAACAAAAGGGAGGTATTGGTTAAAAGGTCTTTTAGACGATTTTGTGAGTCAGATCGGTTCGGAATCATAAAAACAGTGTGTACGCGAAGGAGGAAAGTATTTTTGAGTTCACAAACGTGGAAAAATTGAATGTATAAGGAAAAGAAACAAAAGGGAGGTATTGGTTTAAAAGGTCTTTTAGACGGTTTTGTGAGTCAGATCGGTTCGGAATCATAAAAACAGTGTGTACGCGAAGGAGAAAAGTAGTTTTGAATGCAAAAAAATGGAAAAATTGAATGTATAAGGAAAAGAAACAAAAGGGAGGTATTGGTTTAAAAGGTCTTTTAGACGGTTTTGCGAGTCAGATCGGTTCGGAATCATAAAAACTGTGTGTACGCGAAGGAGGAAAGTATTTTTGAGTACAAAAACGTGGAAAAAATGAATGTATGAGGAAAAGAAACAAAAGGGAGGTATTGGATCAAATGGTCTTTTAGACGGTTTTGTGAGTCAGATCGGTACGGAATCATAAAAACAGTGTGTACGCGAAGGAGGAAAGAAGTTTTGAGTACAAAAACGTGGAAAAAATGAATGTATGAGGAAAAGAAACAAAAGAGAGGTATTGGTTTAAATGGTCTTTTAGACGGTTTTGTGAGTCAGATGGGAAAGGAATCATAAAAACTTTGTGTACGCGAAGGAGGAAAGTTGTTTCGAGTGCAAAAACGTGGAAAAATTGAATGTATAAGGAAAAGAAACAAAAGGGAGGTATTGGTTTAAAAGGTCTTTTAGACGGTTTTGTGAGTCAGATCGGTTCGGAATCTAAAAAACAGTGTGTACGCGAAGGAGAAAAGTAGTTTTGAATGCAAAAAAAATGGAAAAATTGAATGTATAAGGAAAAGAAACAAAAGGGAGGTATTGGTTTAAAAGGTCTTTTAGACGGTTTTGCGAGTCAGATCGGTTCGGAATCATAAAAACAGTGTGTACGCGAAGGAGGAAAGTATTTTTGAGTACAAAAACGTGGAAAAAATGAATGTATGAGGAAAAGAAACAAAAGGGAGGCATTGGTTTAGAACGTCTTTTAGACGATTTTTTGAGTCAGATGGGCTCGGAATCATAAAAACAGTGTGTACGCGATAGAAGAAAGTAATTTTGAGTGCAAAAACGTGGAAAAAATGAATGTATAAGGGAAAAAAACAAAAGGGCGTTATTGGTTTAAATGGTCTTTTAGACGGTTTTAAGAGTCAGATGGGCTTGAAATCATAAAAACAGTGTGTATGCGAAGGAGAAAATTTGTTTTGAGTGCAAAAACGCGGAAAAATTGAATGTATAAGGAAAAGAACCAAAAGGGAGGTATTGGTTTAAAAGGTCTTTTAGACGGTTTTGTGTCAGATCGGTTCGGAATCATAAAAACAGTGTGTACGCGAAGGAGAAAAGTAGTTTTGAGTACATAAACGATGAAAAAATGAATGTATGAGGAAAAGAAACAAAAGGGAGGCATTGGTAAACCAATGCCTCCCTTTTGTTTAGACGGTCTTGTGAGTCAGATGGGATCGGAAGTGTGTACGCGAAGGAGGAAAGTTGTTTTGAGTGCAAAAACGTGGAAAAAATGTATTTATAAGGAAAAGAAACAAAAGGGAAGTATTGGTTTAAATGGTCTTTTAGACGGTTTTGTGAGTCAGATCGGTTCGGAATCTTAAAAACAGTTACGCGAAGGAGAAAAGTAGTTTTGAATGCAAAAAAATGGAAAAATTGAATGTATAAGGAAAAGAAACAAAAGGGAGGTATTGGTTTAAAAGGTCTTTTAGACGGTTTTGTGAGTCAGATCGGTTCGGAATCATAAAAACAGTGTGTACGCGAAGGAGAAAAGTAGTTTTGAATGCAAAAAAATGGAAAAATTGAATGTATAAGGAAAAGAAACAAAAGGGAGGTATTGGTTTAAAAGGTCTTTTAGACGGTTTTGTGAGTCAGATCGGTTCGGAATCTAAAAAACAGTGTGTACGCGAAGGAGAAAAGTAGTTTTGAATGCAAAAAAAATGGAAAAATTGAATGTATAAGGAAAAGAAACAAAAGGGAGGTATTGGTTTAAAAGGTCTTTTAGACGGTTTTGCGAGTCAGATCGGTTCGGAATCATAAAAACAGTGTGTACGCGAAGGAGGAAAGTATTTTTGAGTACAAAAACGTGGAAAAAATGAATGTATGAGGAAAAGAAACAAAAGGGAGGCATTGGTTTAGAACGTCTTTTAGACGATTTTTTGAGTCAGATGGGCTCGGAATCATAAAAACAGTGTGTACGCGATAGAAGAAAGTAATTTTGAGTGCAAAAACGTGGAAAAAATGAATGTATAAGGGAAAAAAACAAAAGGGCGTTATTGGTTTAAATGGTCTTTTAGACGGTTTTAAGAGTCAGATGGGCTTGAAATCATAAAAACAGTGTGTATGCGAAGGAGAAAATTTGTTTTGAGTGCAAAAACGCGGAAAAATTGAATGTATAAGGAAAAGAACCAAAAGGGAGGTATTGGTTTAAAAGGTCTTTTAGACGGTTTTGTGTCAGATCGGTTCGGAATCATAAAAACAGTGTGTACGCGAAAGAGAAAAGTAGTTTTGAGTACATAAACGATGAAAAAATGAATGTATGAGGAAAAGAATCAAAAGGGAGGCATTGGTAAACCAATGCCTCCCTTTTGTTTAGACGGTCTTGTGAGTCAGATGGGATCGGAAGTGTGTACGCGAAGGAGGAAAGTTGTTTTGAGTGCAAAAACGTGGAAAAAATGTATTTATAAGGAAAAGAAACAAAAGGGAAGTATTGGTTTAAATGGTCTTTTAGACGGTTTTGTGAGTCAGATCGGTTCGGAATCTTAAAAACAGTGTGTACGCGAAGGAGAAAAGTAGTTTTGAATGCAAAAAAATGGAAAAATTGAATGTATAAGGAAAAGAAACAAAAGGGAGGTATTGGTTTAAAAGGTCTTTTAGACGGTTTTGTGAGTCAGATCGGTTCGGAATCATAAAAACAGTGTGTACGCGAAGGAGAAAAGTAGTTTTGAATGCAAAAAAATGGAAAAATTGAATGTATAAGGAAAAGAAACAAAAGGGAGGTATTGGTTTAAAAGGTCTTTTAGACGGTTTTGTGAGTCAGATCGGTTCGGAATCATAAAAAAAGTGTGTAAGCGAAGGACGAAAGTTGTTTGGAGTGCAAAAACGTGGAAAAAATGAATGTATAAGGAAAAGAAACAAAAGGGAGGTATTGGTTTAAATGGTCTTTTAGACGGTTTCGTTAGTCATATGTGTTCTGAATCATAAAAACAGTGTGTACGCGAAGGAGGAAGGTAGTTTTTGAGTACAAAAACATGGAAAAAATGAATGTATGAGGAAAAGAAACAAAAGGGAGGTATTGGTTTAAATGGTCTTTTAGACGGTTTCGTTAGTCATATGTGCTCTGAATCATAAAAGCAGTGTGTACGCGAATGAGGAAAGTAGTTTTGAGTACAAAAACGTGAAAAAAATGAATGTATAACGAAAAGAAACAAATGGGAGGTATTGGTTTAAATGGTATTTCAGACGGTTTTGATGGGTCAGATGGGATCGGAATCACAAAAACAGTGTGTACGCGAAGGAGGAAAGTTGTTTTGAGTGCAAAAACGTGGAAAAATGAATGTATAAGGAAAAGAACCAAAAGGGAGGTATTGGTTTAAATGGTCTTTTAGACGGTTTTGTTAGTCATATGTGTTCTGAATCATAAAAACAGTGTGTACGCGGTGGAAAGTAGTTTTGAGTACAAAAACGTGGAAAAAATGAATGTACGAGTAAAGGAACAAAAGGGTGGTATTGGTTTAAATGGTCTTTTAGACGGTTTTGTGAGTCAGATGGGATCGGAATCATAAAAACAGTGTGTACGCGTAGGAGGAAAGTTGTTTTGAGTGCAAAAAAAAAGGAAAAATTGAATGTATAAGGAAAAGAAACAAAAGGGAGGTATTGGTTAAAAGGTCTTTTAGACGATTTTGTGAGTCAGATCGGTTCGGAATCATAAAAACAGTGTGTACGCGAAGGAGGAAAGTATTTTTGAGTTCACAAACGTGGAAAAATTGAATGTATAAGGAAAAGAAACAAAAGGGAGGTGTTGGTTTAAAAGGTCTTTTAGACGGTTTTGTGAGTCAGATCGGTTCGGAATCATAAAAACAGTGTGTACGCGAAGGAGAAAAGTAGTTTTGAATGCAAAAAAATGGAAAAATTGAATGTATAAGGAAAAGAAACAAAAGGGAGGTATTGGTTTAAAAGGTCTTTTAGACGGTTTTGCGAGTCAGATCGGTTCGGAATCATAAAAACTGTGTGTACGCGAAGGAGGAAAGTATTTTTGAGTACAAAAACGTGGAAAAAATGAATGTATGAGGAAAAGAAACAAAAGGGAGGTATTGGATCAAATGGTCTTTTAGACGGTTTTGTGAGTCAGATCGGTACGGAATCATAAAAACAGTGTGTACGCGAAGGAGGAAAGTAGTTTTGAGTACAAAAACGTGGAAAAAATGAATGTATGAGGAAAAGAAACAAAAGAGAGGTATTGGTTTAAATGGTCTTTTAGACGGTTTTGTGAGTCAGATGGGAAAGGAATCATAAAAACTTTGTGTACGCGAAGGAGGAAAGTTGTTTCGAGTGCAAAAACGTGGAAAAATTGAATGTATAAGGAAAAGAAACAAAAGGGAGGTATTGGTTTAAAAGGTCTTTTAGACGGTTTTGTGAGTCAGATCGGTTCGGAATCTAAAAAACAGTGTGTACGCGAAGGAGAAAAGTAGTTTTGAATGCAAAAAAAATGGAAAAATTGAATGTATAAGGAAAAGAAACAAAAGGGAGGTATTGGTTTAAAAGGTCTTTTAGACGGTTTTGCGAGTCAGATCGGTTCGGAATCATAAAAACAGTGTGTACGCGAAGGAGGAAAGTATTTTTGAGTACAAAAACGTGGAAAAAATGAATGTATGAGGAAAAGAAACAAAAGGGAGGCATTGGTTTAGAACGTCTTTTAGACGATTTTTTGAGTCAGATGGGCTCGGAATCATAAAAACAGTGTGTACGCGATAGAAGAAAGTAATTTTGAGTGCAAAAACGTGGAAAAAATGAATGTATAAGGGAAAAAAACAAAAGGGCGTTATTGGTTTAAATGGTCTTTTAGACGGTTTTAAGAGTCAGATGGGCTTGAAATCATAAAAACAGTGTGTATGCGAAGGAGAAAATTTGTTTTGAGTGCAAAAACGCGGAAAAATTGAATGTATAAGGAAAAGAAACAAAAGGGAGGCATTGGTAAACCAATGCCTCCCTTTTGTTTAGACGGTCTTGTGAGTCAGATGGGATCGGAAGTGTGTACGCGAAGGAGGAAAGTTGTTTTGAGTGCAAAAACGTGGAAAAAATGTATTTATAAGGAAAAGAAACAAAAGGGAAGTATTGGTTTAAATGGTCTTTTAGACGGTTTTGTGAGTCAGATCGGTTCGGAATCTTAAAAACAGTGTGTACGCGAAGGAGAAAAGTAGTTTTGAATGCAAAAAAATGGAAAAATTGAATGTATAAGGAAAAGAAACAAAAGGGAGGTATTGGATTAAAAGGTCTTTTAGACGGTTTTGCGAGTCAGATCGGTTCGGAATCATAAAAACAGTGTGTACGCGAAGGAGGAAAGTAGTTTTGAGTACAAAAACGTGGAAAAAATGAATGTATGAGGAAAAGAAACAAAAGAGAGGTATTGGTTTAAATAATCTTTTAGACGGTTTTGTGAGTCTGATGAGTTCGGAATCATAAAAAAAGTGTGTAAGCGAAGGACGAAAGTTGTTTGGAGTGCAAAAACGTGGAAAAAATGAATGTATAAGGAAAAGAAACAAAAGGGAGGTATTGGTTTAAATGGTCTTTTAGACGGTTTCGTTAGTCATATGTGTTCTGAATCATAAAAACAGTGTGTACGCGAAGGAGGAAGGTAGTTTTTGAGTACAAAAACATGGAAAAAATGAATGTATGAGGAAAAGAAACAAAAGGGAGGTATTGGTTTAAATGGTATTTCAGACGGTTTTGATGGGTCAGATGGGATCGGAATCACAAAAACAGTGTGTACGCGAAGGAGGAAAGTTGTTTTGAGTGCAAAAACGTGGAAAAATGAATGTATAAGGAAAAGAACCAAAAGGGAGGTATTGGTTTAAATGGTCTTTTAGACGGTTTTGTTAGTCATATGTGTTCTGAATCATAAAAACAGTGTGTACGCGGTGGAAAGTAGTTTTGAGTACAAAAACGTGGAAAAAATGAATGTACGAGTAAAGGAACAAAAGGGTGGTATTGGTTTAAATGGTCTTTTAGACGGTTTTGTGAGTCAGATGGGATCGGAATCATAAAAACAGTGTGTACGCGTAGGAGGAAAGTTGTTTTGAGTGCAAAAAAAAAGGAAAAATTGAATGTATAAGGAAAAGAAACAAAAGGGAGGTATTGGTTAAAAGGTCTTTTAGACGATTTTGTGAGTCAGATCGGTTCGGAATCATAAAAACAGTGTGTACGCGAAGGAGGAAAGTATTTTTGAGTACACAAACGTGGAAAAATTGAATGTATAAGGAAAAGAAACAAAAGGGAGGTATTGGTTTAAAAGGTCTTTTAGACGGTTTTGTGAGTCAGATCGGTTCGGAATCATAAAAACAGTGTGTACGCGAAGGAGAAAAGTAGTTTTGAATGCAAAAAAATGGAAAAATTGAATGTATAAGGAAAAGAAACAAAAGGGAGGTATTGGTTTAAAAGGTCTTTTAGACGGTTTTGCGAGTCAGATCGGTTCGGAATCATAAAAACTGTGTGTACGCGAAGGAGGAAAGTATTTTTGAGTACAAAAACGTGGAAAAAATGAATGTATGAGGAAAAGAAACAAAAGGGAGGCATTGGTTTAGAACGTTTTTTAGACGATTTTTTGAGTCAGATGGGCTCGGAATTATAAAAACAGTGTGTACGCGATAGAAGAAAGTAATTTTGAGTGCAAAAACGTGGAAAAAATGAATGTATAAGGGAAAAAAACAAAAGGGCGTTATTGGTTTAAATGGTCTTTTAGACGGTTTTAAGAGTCAGATGGGCTTGAAATCATAAAGACAGTGTGTACGCGAAGGAGAAAATTTGTTTTGAGTGCAAAAACGCGGAAAAATTGAATGTATAAGGAAAAGAACCAAAAGGGAGGTATTGGTTTAAAAGGTCTTTTAGACGGTTTTGTGTCAGATCGGTTCGGAATCATAAAAACAGTTTGTACGCGAAGGAGAAAAGTAGTTTTGAGTACATCTCCTTATATTATTAAAATCTGTGCGCGTTTGTCTGTCTGTCTGTCTGTCTGTCTGTGAGAAATGCCTTGTCATAGCTAAAGCTCCGGCGCTAATGGTCGCAGCGCTTCGAAACCGGTGTCGACAGACGCAGAATTTCTTCATCTCGACATCGCGATATTTCGCTAAGCGATGCGACCCTAATTAGCGGAGATATTAATTAAAATGTCCACCCATGTCTACCGAAAAATGACCCAGAATTCATGATTAAATGCTTAAAAAGCGACATTTTTACGGAAAAAGTAGAAAATAAATTAGAAATATCAGTCGTATTGTTACAAACAAGATACCATTGGAAAGGGCTTTTTTTTCTCAATCCGATGGTGTAAACGGCTTATTGATCGGACAATTAGATTTTTTTAAATTAACTAAACTAAACAAAAATGGTGGCAACAAATCACAAGCATTTTAACTTGGCAGACGATCTTGAACGGAAAGAAAAAACATCTGGTGTTTTAATGAGGCCATGTATTTTTGTACTGGGATTAAAAATTACAATTTTCTATTTTCTTCAATTTTTCAAAATTCGCACATTTGAATTAGTATACAATCTTAACACCACAAAACTAACTTCCTGTTAAAATTTCATCGATTTTCGTCAATAAACAAAAGATTTACATTTTAATTGCAAATTAAATTTTATCTTTAATCGAATCACATTTTATCTGTCGAAAGAGGATGCGAGTTTCAAAACGACACAAATAAACTTAAGGTAAAAATATTTCTTTTTCTATTTACTTCCATTAACCGACAACCGTAGATAATGGAATTCGAAATTTCACCTGACTTACACGTTTTGAGGTGTCATGGCGCTGTAATAATTTAAAATTTCAATATTTAAAATTCTAATTATGTTTAACTTTTTTATATTTTTTTAATATGTCATTCGATACACATTTTAAAGTACGGTTACATTATCGAAAGGGGAATTCGAGATTTCACCCGATTTACACGTTTTGAGGTCTCCTGATTAGGTTTTCTTTTGCATCGCAATAGTGGAATTCGAGATTTCAGCTTATTTACACGTTTCGAGGTCTCCTGAATGGGTTTTCTTTTGTATCTCAGCTACTAATTAAAGTGTCGAAAGTGGAATTAGAGATTTCACCTGATTTACACGTTTTGAGGTGTTCTGAATGGGTTTTCTTTTGTATCTCAACTGCTAATTAAAATAATTTCATAAGTAATACATCATTTGAAAGCTTTGTTAATTTGGAATTGAATAGTAGATTACAGAAATTCGATATTTCGACATTTCTCCTGATTTAAACGTTTTGAGGTATCCTGAATGGGTTTCTCTTTTGTCTCAGTTACTAATTAAAAAAATTTCATAAGTAATGCATCATTTGAAAGCTTTGTTGAGTTGGAATCGAACAGTAGATTACAGAAATTTCTACCGCCAGATGGCGCTGTAATATTTTTAAATTACAATATTTCTATTTCTAATCATGATTATTATTTTTTTTTAATGCGTCATTCGATACACATTTTAAAGTACTTTTACATTATCGAAAATTAATTCAAGATTTCAATAGATTTACACGTTTTGAGGTCTCCTGAATCAGTTTTCTTTTGTATCTCAACTACTAATTAAAATAATTTTATAAGTAATACATCATTAGAAAGCTTTGTTGATTTGGGATCGAACAGTGGAATACAGAAATTTCTACCGCCAGATGGCGCTGTAATATTTTCAAATTTCCATATTTCAATTTCTAATCATGATTAAATTATTTTTAATACATCATTCGAAAGATATTTTAAAGTTCTTTTATATTATCGAAATCAGCAGATTTACACGTTTTGAGGCGTCCTGATTAGGTGTTCTTTTGCATCTCAGCTAATTGAGTAAGACCGTTCGAAACTGGTATACGTAGGTTTATTAGAAGGGGCTGAAAGGGTGGGGATGAAATAAGCGTGCACCGCGCGCGTATCCCCTAACTTGTGCGTGCGCAGCGCGCACGGGACTGCGCTGACCCAGTCCGACTTTTTAACCGATGAGAAATAATTTTTTTAATTTTCTTTTCTTAAGAATAAAAATTTGATTCGAGAAGCAATACGTGTGCGCAGCGTGCGTATACCCTCACACGTGCGCGCGCAGCGCGCATGGGTCTGCGCTGCCAAAGGCAGTGGGGACCAGGTGTGATTTTTTTCCCGATCAGAAATGATTTTATTAGGGGGCACGAAGTGTCAGGGAAGGAATGCGGGCGTGCAGCGCGTATATTCTTTAACTTGTGCGCGCGCAGCGCGCACTGGACTACGCTGCCGAAGGCAGTGGGGACCCGGGCCGACTTTGTACCCCATGAGAAATGATTTTTTTTCTTTTCTTTTCTTAAGAATAAAAATTTAATTTGAGAAGAAATATTTGCGAGCTGCGCACATATACCTTCACATGTGCGCGCGCAGCGCGCATGGGTCTGCGCTGCCGAAGGCAGTGGGGACCCGGTGTGAGTTTTTACCCGATCAGAAATGATTTTTTTTTTGGGGGGGGGCACGAAGGGTCAGGGAAGGAATACGCGCGCGCAGCGCGTGTATCCCTTAACTTGTGCACGCGCAGCGCGCACGGGACTGCGCTGCCGAAGGCAGTGGGGACCCAGGACGACACTTTGCCCGATCAGAAATGATTTTTTTTTTAAATTTCTTTTCTTAAGACTAAAAGTTACTGTTAGTGATTCATTAATTATAGTGATTCATTTGAAAATACTGACCCGCTAGCGGGCGAAGCTCGCTAGTAAACGATGAAAAAATGAATGTATGAGGAAAAGAAACAAAAGGGAGGCATTGGTAAACCAATGCCTCCCTTTTGTTTAGACGGTCTTGTGAGTCAGATGGGATCGGAAGTGTGTACGCGAAGGAGGAAAGTTGTTTTGAAGGTCTTTTAGACGGTTTTGTGAGTCAGATGGGATCGGAAGTGTGTACGCGAAGGAGGAAAGTTGTTTTGAGTGCAAAAACGTGGAAAAAATGTATTTATAAGGAAAAGAAACAAAAGGGAAGTATTGGTTTAAATGTTCTTTTAGACGGTTTTGTGAGTCAGATCGGTTCGGAATCATAAAAACAGTGTGTATACGAAGGAGAAAAGTAGTTTTGAGTACAAATACGTGGAAAAAATGAATGTATGAGGAAAAGAAACAAAAGGGAGGCATTGGTTTAGAAGGTCTTTTAGACGATTTTGTGAGTCAGATGTGCTCGGAATCATAAAAACAGTGTGTACGCGATAGAGGAAAGTAGTTTTGAGTACAAAAACGTGGAAAAAATGAATGTATGAACAAAAGAAGCAAAAGGGAGGTATTGGTTTTAATGGTCTTTTAGACGGTTTTGTGAGTCAGATGGGATCGGAATCATAAAAACAGTGTGTACGCGAAGGAGAAAAGTTGTTTTGAGTGCAAAAACGTGAAAAAAATGAATGTATAAGGAAAAGAAAGAAAAGGGAGGTATTGGATTTAAAAGGTCTTTTAGACGGTTTTGTGAGTCAGATCGGTTCGGAATCATAAAAACAGTGTGTACGCGAAGGAGAAAAGTAGTTTTGAATGCAAAAAAATGGAAAAATTGAATGTATAAGGAAAAGAAACAAAAGGAAGGTATTGGTTTAAAAGGTCTTTTAGACGGTTTTGCCAGTCAGATCGGTTCGGAATCATAAAAACAGTGTGTACGCGAAGGAGGAAAGTAGTTTTGAGTACAAAAACGTGGAAAAAATGAATGTATGAGGAAAAGAAACAAAAGAGAGGTATTGGTTTAAATGGTCTTTTAGACGGTTTTGTGAGTCTGATGAGTTCGGAATCATAAAAAAAGTGTGTAAGCGAAGGACGAAAGTTGTTTGGAGTGCAAAAACGTGGAAAAAATGAATGTATCAGGAAAAGAAACAAAAGGGAGGTATTGGTTTAAATGGTCTTTTAGACGGTTTCGTTAGTCATATGTGTTCTGAATCATAAAAACAGTGTGTACGCGAAGGAGGAAGGTAGTTTTTGAGTACAAAAACATGGAAAAAATGAATGTATGAGGAAAAGAAACAAAAGGGAGGTATTGGTTTAAATGGTCTTTTAGACGGTTTTCTTAGTCAGATGTGTGCTGAATCATAAAAACAGTGTGTACGCGAATGAGGAAAGTAGTTTTGAGTACAAAAACGTGGAAAAAATGAATGTATAACGAAAAGAAACAAAAGGGAGGTATTGGTTTAAATGGTATTTTAGACGGTTTTGATGGGTCAGATGGGATCGGAATCATAAAAACAGTGTGTACGCGAAGGAGGAAAGTTATTTCGAGTGCAAAAACGTGGAAAAAATGAATGTATAAGGAAAAGAAACAAAAGGGACGTATTGGATTAATGGTCTTTTAGACGGTTTTGTGAGTCAGATCGGTACGGAATCATAAAAACACTGTGTACGCGAAGGAGGAAAGTTGTTTCGAGTGCAAAAACGTGGAAAAAATGAATGTATAAGGAAAAGAAACAAAAGGGAGGTATTGGTTTAAAAGGTCTTTTAGACGGTTTTGTGAGTCAGATCGGTTCGGAATAACAGCGTGTACGCGAAGGAGGAAAGTAGTTTTGAGTACAAAAACGTGGAAAAAATGAATGTATAACGAAAAGAAACAAAAGGGAGGTATTGGTTTAAATGGTATTTTAGACGGTTTTGTGAGTCAGATCGGTTCGGAATAACAGCGTGTACGCGAAGGAGGAAAGTAGTTTTGAGTACAAAAACATGGAAAAAATGAATGTATGAGGAAAAGAAACAAAAGGGAGGTATTGGTTTAAATGGTATTTTAGACGGTTTTGATGGGTCAGATGGGATCGGAATCATAAAAACAGTGTGTACGCGAAGGAGGAAAGTTGTTTCGAGTGCAAAAACGTGGAAAAAATGAATGTATAAGGAAAAGAAACAAAAGGGAGGTATTGGTTTAAAAGGTCTTTTAGACGGTTTTGTGAGTCAGATCGGTTCGGAATAACAGCGTGTACGCGAAGGAGGAAAGTAGTTTTGAGTACAAAAACGTGGAAAAAATGAATGTATGAGGAAAAAAACAAAAGAGAGGTATTGGTTTAAAAGGTCTTTTAGACGGTTTTGTGTCAGATCGGTTCGGAATCATAAAAACAGTGTGTACGTGAAGGAGAAAAGTAGTTCTGAGTACAAAAACGTTGAAAAATGAATGTATGAGGAAAAGAAACAAAAGGGAGGCTTTGGTTTAAAAGGTCTTTTAGACGGTTTTGTGAGTCAGATCGGTTCGGAATCATAAAAACAGTGTGTACGCGAAGGAGGAAAGTATTTTTGAGTACAAAAACGTGGAAAAATTGAATGTATAAGGAAAAGAAACAAAAGGGAGGTATTGGTTTAAAAGGTCTTTTAGACGGTTTTGTGAGTCAGATCGGTTCGGAATCATAAAAACAGTGTGTACGCGAAGGAGAAAAGTAGTTTTGAGTACAAAAACGTGGAAAAAATGAAAGTATGAGGAAAAGAAACAAAAGGGAGGCATTGGTTTAGAAGGTCTTTTAGAAGATTTTGTGAGTCAGATGTGCTCGGAATCATAAAAACATTGTGTACGCGAAGGAGGAAAGTTGTTTTGAGTGCAAACACGTGGAAAAAATGAATGTATAAGGAAAAGAACCAAAAGGGAGGTATTGGTTTAAATGATCTTTTAGACGGTTTTGCGAGTCAGATCGGTTCGGAATCATAAAAACAGTGTGTACGCGAAGGAGGAAAGTATTTTTGAGTACAAAAACGTGGAAAAAATGAATGTATGAGGAAAAGAAACAAAAGGGAGGCATTGGTTTAGAACGTCTTTTAGACGATTTTTTGAGTCAGATGGGCTCGGAATCATAAAAACAGTGTGTACGCGATAGAAGAAAGTAATTTTGAGTGCAAAAACGTGGAAAAAATGAATGTATAAGGGAAAAAAACAAAAGGGCGTTATTGGTTTAAATAGTCTTTTAGACGGTTTTGTGAGTCAGATGGGCTTGAAATCATAAAAACAGTGTGTACGCGAAGGAGAAAATTTGTTTTGAGTGCAAAAACGCGGAAAAATTGAATGTATAAGGAAAAAAACCAAAAGGGAGGTATTGGTTTAAAAGGTCTTTTAGACGGTTTTGTGTCAGATCGGTTCGGAATCATAAAAACAGTGTGTACGCGAAGGAGAAAAGTAGTTCTGAGTACAAAAACGTTGAAAAATGAATGTATGAGGAAAAGAAACAAAAGGGAGGCTTTGGTTTAAAAGGTCTTTTAGACGGTTTCGTTATTCATATTTGTTCTGAATCATAAAAACAGTGTGTACGCGAAGGAGGAAAGTAGTTTTTGAGTACAAAAACGTGGAGAAAATGAATGTATGAGGAAAAGAAACAAAAGGGAGGTATTGGTTTAAATGGTCTTTTAGACGGTTTTGTTATTCAGATGTGTTCTGAATCATAAAAACAGTGTGTACGCGAATGAGGAAAGTAGTTTTGAGTACAAAAACGTGGAAAAAATGAATGTATGAGGAAAAGAAACAAAAGGGAGTTATTGGTTTAAATGGTATTTTAGACGGTTTTGATGGGTCAGATGGGATCGGAATCATAAAAACAGTGTGTACGCGAAGGAGGAAAGTTATTTCGAGTGCAAAAACGTGGAAAAAATGAATGTATAAGGAAAAGAAACAAAAGGGAGGTATTGGATTAAATGGTCTTTTAGACGGTTTTGTGAGTCAGATCGGTACGGAATCATAAAAACAGTGTGTACGCGAAGGAGGAAAGTTGTTTCGAGTGCAAAAACGTGGAAAAAATGAATGTATAAGGAAAAGAAACAAAAGGGAGGTATTGGTTTAAAAGGTCTTTTAGACGGTTTTGTGAGTCAGATCGGTTCGGAATAACAGCGTGTACGCGAAGGAGGAAAGTAGTTTTGAGTACAAAAACGTGGAAAAAATGAATGTATGAGGAAAAAAACAAAAGAGAGGTATTGGTTTAAAAGGTCTTTTAGACGGTTTTGTGTCAGATCGGTTCGGAATCATAAAAACAGTGTGTACGCGAAGGAGAAAAGTAGTTCTGAGTACAAAAACGTTGAAAAATGAATGTATGAGGAAAAGAAACAAAAGGGAGGCTTTGGTTTAAAAGGTCTTTTAGACGGTTTTGTGAGTCAGATCGGTTCGGAATCATAAAAACAGTGTGTACGCGAAGGAGGAAAGTATTTTTGAGTACAAAAACGTTGAAAAATGAATGTATGAGGAAAAGAAACAAAAGGGAGGCTTTGGTTTAAAAGGTCTTTTAGACGGTTTCGTTATTCATATTTGTTCTGAATCATAAAAACAGTGTGTACGCGAAGGAGGAAAGTAGTTTTTGAGTACAAAAACGTGGAGAAAATGAATGTATGAGGAAAAGAAACAAAAGGGAGGTATTGGTTTAAATGGTCTTTTAGACGGTTTTGTTATTCAGATGTGTTCTGAATCATAAAAACAGTGTGTACGCGAATGAGGAAAGTAGTTTTGAGTACAAAAACGTGGAAAAAATGAATGTATGAGGAAAAGAAACAAAAGGGAGTTATTGGTTTAAATGGTATTTTAGACGGTTTTGATGGGTCAGATGGGATCGGAATCATAAAAACAGTGTGTACGCGAAGGAGGAAAGTTATTTCGAGTGCAAAAACGTGGAAAAAATGAATGTATAAGGAAAAGAAACAAAAGGGAGGTATTGGATTAAATGGTCTTTTAGACGGTTTTGTGAGTCAGATCGGTACGGAATCATAAAAACAGTGTGTACGCGAAGGAGGAAAGTTGTTTCGAGTGCAAAAACGTGGAAAAAATGAATGTATAAGGAAAAGAAACAAAAGGGAGGTATTGGTTTAAAAGGTCTTTTAGACGGTTTTGTGAGTCAGATCGGTTCGGAATAACAGCGTGTACGAGAAGGAGGAAAGTAGTTTTGAGTACAAAAACGTGGAAAAAATGAATGTATGAGGAAAAAAACAAAAGAGAGGTATTGGTTTAAAAGGTCTTTTAGACGGTTTTGTGTCAGATCGGTTCGGAATCATAAAAACAGTGTGTACGCGAAGGAGAAAAGTAGTTCTGAGTACAAAAACGTTGAAAAATGAATGTATGAGGAAAAGAAACAAAAGGGAGGCTTTGGTTTAAAAGGTCTTTTAGACGGTTTTGTGAGTCAGATCGGTTCGGAATCATAAAAACAGTGTGTACGCGAAGGAGGAAAGTATTTTTGAGTACAAAAACGTGGAAAAATTGAATGTATAAGGAAAAGAAACAAAAGGGAGGTATTGGTTTAAAAGGTCTTTTAGACGGTTTTGTGAGTCAGATCGGTTCGGAATCATAAAAACAGTGTGTACGCGAAGGAGAAAAGTAGTTTTGAGTACAAAAACGTGGAAAAAATGAAAGTATGAGGAAAAGAAACAAAAGGGAGGCATTGGTTTAGAAGGTCTTTTAGACGATTTTGTGAGTCAGATGTGCTCGGAATCATAAAAACATTGTGTACGCGATAGAGGAAAGTAGTTTTGAGTACAAAAACGTGTAAAAAATGAAT
This sequence comes from Salticus scenicus, assembly GCA_963930645.1. Lineage (NCBI taxonomy): Eukaryota > Metazoa > Arthropoda > Arachnida > Araneae > Salticidae > Salticus > Salticus scenicus. Next base: position 362,041,435 of record OZ005651.1, read on the forward strand.
GTATGAACAAAAGAAGAAAAAGGGAGGTATTGGTTTTAATGGTCTTTTAGACGGTTTTGTAAGTCAGATGGGATCGGAATCATAAAAACAGTGTGTACGCGAAGGAGGAAAGTTGTTTTGAGTGCAAAAACGTGGAAAAAATAAATGAATAAGCAAAAGAAACAAAAGGGAGTTATTGGTTTAAATGGTTTTTTAGACGGCTTTATTAGTCAGATGGGTTCGGAATCATAAAAACATTGTGTACGCGAAGGAAGAAAGTTATTTTGAGTGCAAAAATGTGCAAAAATGAATGTATAAGGAAAAGAAACAAGAGGGAGGTATTGGTTTAAATGGTCTTTTAGACGGTTTTGTTAGTCATATGTGTTCTGAATCATAAAAACAGTGTGTACGCGAAGGAGGAAAGTTGTTTTGAGTGCAAAAACGTGGAAAAAATGAATGTATAAGGAAAAGAACCAAAAGGGAGGTATTGGTTTAAATGATCTTTTAGACGGTTTTGCGAGTCAGATCGGTTCGGAATCATAAAAACAGTGTGTACGCGAAGGAGGAAAGTATTTTTGAGTACAAAAACGTGGAAAAAATGAATGTATAAGGGAAAAAAACAAAAGGGCGTTATTGGTTTAAATGGTCTTTTAGACGGTTTTGTGAGTCAGATGGGCTTGAAATCATAAAAACAGTGTGTACACGAAGGAGAAAATTTGTTTTGAGTGCAAAAACGCGGAAAAATTGAATGTATAAGGAAAAAAAACCAAAAGGGAGGTATTGGTTTAAAAGGTCTTTTAGACGGTTTTGTGTCAGATCGGTTCGGAATCATAAAAACAGTGTGTACGCGAAGGAGAAAAGTAGTTCTGAGTACAAAAACGTTGAAAAATGAATGTATGAGGAAAAGAAACAAAAGGGAGGCTTTGGTTTAAAAGGTCTTTTAGACGGTTTTGTGAGTCAGATCGGTTCGGAATCATAAAAACAGTGTGTACGCGAAGGAGGAAAGTATTTTTGAGTACAAAAACGTGGAAAAATTGAATGTATAAGGAAAAGAAACAAAAGGGAGGTATTGGTTTAAAAGGTCTTTTAGACGGTTTTGTGAGTCAGATCGGTTCGGAATCATAAAAACAGTGTGTACGCGAAGGAGAAAAGTAGTTTTGAGTACGAAAACGTGGAAAAAATGAAAGTATGAGGAAAAGAAACAAAAGGGAGGCATTGGTTTAGAAGGTCTTTTAGACGATTTTGTGAGTCAGATGTGCTCGGAATCATAAAAACAGTGTGTACGCGATAGAGGAAAGTAGTTTTGTGTACAAAAACGTGTAAAAAATGAATGTATGAACAAAAGAAGAAAAAGGGAGGTATTGGTTTTAATGGTCTTTTAGACGGTTTTGTGAGTCAGATGGGATCGGAATCATAAAAACAGTGTGTACGCGAAGGAGGAAAGTTGTTTTGAGTGCAAAAACGTGGAAAAAATAAATGAATAAGCAAAAGAAACAAAAGGGAGTTATTGGTTTAAATGGTTTTTTAGACGGCTTTATTAGTCAGATGGGTTCGGAATCATAAAAACATTGTGTACGCGAAGGAAGAAAGTTGTTTTGAGTGCAAAAATGTGCAAAAATGAATGTATAAGGAAAAGAAACAAGAGGGAGGTATTGGTTTAAATGGTCTTTTAGACGGTTTTGTTAGTCATATGTGTTCTGAATCATAAAAACAGTGTGTACGCGAAGGAGGAAAGTTGTTTTGAGTGCAAAAACGTGGAAAAAATGAATGTATAAGGAAAAGAACCAAAAGGGAGGTATTGGTTTAAATGGTCTTTTAGACGGTTTTGTTAGTCATATGTGTTCTGAATCATAAAAAGAGTGTGTACGCGGAGGAAAGTAGTTTTGAGTACAAAAACGTGAAAAAAATGAATGTACGAGTAAAGGAACAAAAGGGTGGTATTGGTTTAAATGGTCTTTTAGACGGTTTTGTGAGTCAGATGGGATCGGAATCATAAAAACAGTGTGTACGCGAAGGAGGAAAGTATTTTTGAGTACACAAACGTGGAAAAATTGAATGTATAAGGAAAAGAAACAAAAGGGAGGTTTAAAAGGTCTTTTAGACGGTTTTGTGAGTCAGATCGGTTCGGAATCATAAAAACAGTGTGTACGCGAAGGAGAAAAGTAGTTTTGAATGCAAAAAAATGGAAAAATTGAATGTATAAGGAAAAGAAACAAAAGGGAGGTATTGGTTTAAAAGGTCTTTTAGACGGTTTTGCGAGTCAGATCGGTTCGGAATCATAAAAACAGTGTGTACGCGAAGGAGGAAAGTATTTTTGAGTACAAAAACGTGGAAAAAATGAATGTATGAGGAAAAGAAACAAAAGTGAGGCATTGGTTTAGAACGTCTTTTAGACGATTTTTTGAGTCAGATGGGCTCGGAATCATAAAAACAGTGTGTACGCGATAGAAGAAAGTAATTTTGAGTGCAAAAACGTGGAAAAAATGAATGTATAAGGGAAAAAAACAAAAGGGCGTTATTGGTTTAAATGGTCTTTTAGACGGTTTTAAGAGTCAGATGGGCTTGAAATCATAAAAACAGTGTGTACGCGAAGGAGAAAATTTGTTTTGAGTGCAAAAACGCGGAAAAATTGAATGTATAAGGAAAAGAACCAAAAGGGAGGTATTGGTTTAAAAGGTCTTTTAGACGGTTTTGTGTCAGATCGGTTCGGAATCATAAAAACAGTGTGTACGCGAAGGAGAAAAGTAGTTTTGAGTACATAAACGATGAAAAAATGAATGTATGAGGAAAAGAAACAAAAGGGAGGCATTGGTAAACCAATGCCTCCCTTTTGTTTAGACGGTCTTGTGAGTCAGATGGAATCGGAAGTGCGTACGCGAAGGAGGAAAGTTGTTTTGAGTGCAAAAACGTGGAAAAAATGTATTTATAAGGAAAAGAAACAAAAGGGAAGTATTGGTTTAAATGTTCTTTTAGACGGTTTTGTGAGTCAGATCGGTTCGGAATCATAAAAACAGTGTGTATACGAAGGAGAAAAGTAGTTTTGAGTACAAATACGTGGAAAAAATGAATGTATGAGGAAAAGAAACAAAAGGGAGGCATTGGTTTAGAAGGTCTTTTAGACGATTTTGTGAGTCAGATGTGCTCGGAATCATAAAAACAGTGTGTACGCGATAGAGGAAAGTAGTTTTGAGTACAAAAACGTGGAAAAAATGAATGTATGAACAAAAGAAGCAAAAGGGAGGTATTGGTTTTAATGGTCTTTTAGACGGTTTTGTGAGTCAGATGGGATCGGAATCATAAAAACAGTGTGTACGCGAAGGAGAAAAGTTGTTTTGAGTGCAAAAACGTGAAAAAAATGAATGTATAAGGAAAAGAAAGAAAAGGGAGGTATTGGATTTAAAAGGTCTTTTAGACGGTTTTGTGAGTCAGATCGGTTCGGAATCATAAAAACAGTGTGTACGCGAAGGAGAAAAGTAGTTTTGAATGCAAAAAAATGGAAAAATTGAATGTATAAGGAAAAGAAACAAAAGGGAGGTATTGGTTTAAAAGGTCTTTTAGACGGTTTTGCCAGTCAGATCGGTTCGGAATCATAAAAACAGTGTGTACGCGAAGGAGGAAAGTAGTTTTGAGTACAAAAACGTGGAAAAAATGAATGTATGAGGAAAAGAAACAAAAGAGAGGTATTGGTTTAAATGGTCTTTTAGACGGTTTTGTGAGTCTGATGAGTTCGGAATCATAAAAAAAGTGTGTAAGCGAAGGACGAAAGTTGTTTGGAGTGCAAAAACGTGGAAAAAATGAATGTATCAGGAAAAGAAACAAAAGGGAGGTATTGGTTTAAATGGTCTTTTAGACGGTTTCGTTAGTCATATGTGTTCTGAATCATAAAAACAGTGTGTACGCGAAGGAGGAAGGTAGTTTTTGAGTACAAAAACATGGAAAAAATGAATGTATGAGGAAAAGAAACAAAAGGGAGGTATTGGTTTAAATGGTCTTTTAGACGGTTTTCTTAGTCAGATGTGTGCTGAATCATAAAAACAGTGTGTACGCGAATGAGGAAAGTAGTTTTGAGTACAAAAACGTGGAAAAAATGAATGTATAACGAAAAGAAACAAAAGGGAGGTATTGGTTTAAATGGTATTTTAGACGGTTTTGATGGGTCAGATGGGATCGGAATCATAAAAACAGTGTGTACGCGAAGGAGGAAAGTTATTTCGAGTGCAAAAACGTGGAAAAAATGAATGTATAAGGAAAAGAAACAAAAGGGACGTATTGGATTAATGGTCTTTTAGACGGTTTTGTGAGTCAGATCGGTACGGAATCATAAAAACAGTGTGTACGCGAAGGAGGAAAGTTGTTTCGAGTGCAAAAACGTGGAAAAAATGAATGTATAAGGAAAAGAAACAAAAGGGAGGTATTGGTTTAAAAGGTCTTTTAGACGGTTTTGTGAGTCAGATCGGTTCGGAATAACAGCGTGTACGCGAAAGAGGAAAGTAGTTTTGAGTACAAAAACGTGGAAAAAATGAATGTATAACGAAAAGAAACAAAAGGGAGGTATTGGTTTAAATGGTATTTTAGACGGTTTTGTGAGTCAGATCGGTTCGGAATAACAGCGTGTACGCGAAGGAGGAAAGTAGTTTTGAGTACAAAAACGTGGAAAAAATGAATGTATGAGGAAAAGAAACAAAAGGGAGGTATTGGTTTAAATGGTATTTTAGACGGTTTTGATGGGTCAGATGGGATCGGAATCATAAAAACAGTGTGTACGCGAAGGAGGAAAGTTGTTTCGAGTGCAAAAACGTGGAAAAAATGAATGTATAAGGAAAAGAAACAAAAGGGAGGTATTGGTTTAAAAGGTCTTTTAGACGGTTTTGTGAGTCAGATCGGTTCGGAATAACAGCGTGTACGCGAAGGAGGAAAGTAGTTTTGAGTACAAAAACGTGGAAAAAATGAATGTATGAGGAAAAAAACAAAAGAGAGGTATTGGTTTAAAAGGTCTTTTAGACGGTTTTGTGTCAGATCGGTTCGGAATCATAAAAACAGTGTGTACGCGAAGGAGAAAAGTAGTTCTGAGTACAAAAACGTTGAAAAATGAATGTATGAGGAAAAGAAACAAAAGGGAGGCTTTGGTTTAAAAGGTCTTTTAGACGGTTTTGTGAGTCAGATCGGTTCGGAATCATAAAAACAGTGTGTACGCGAAGGAGGAAAGTATTTTTGAGTACAAAAACGTGGAAAAATTGAATGTATAAGGAAAAGAAACAAAAGGGAGGTATTGGTTTAAAAGGTCTTTTAGACGGTTTTGTGAGTCAGATCGGTTCGGAATCATAAAAACAGTGTGTACGCGAAGGAGAAAAGTAGTTTTGAGTACAAAAACGTGGAAAAAATGAAAGTATGAGGAAAAGAAACAAAAGGGAGGCATTGGTTTAGAAGGTCTTTTAGACGATTTTGTGAGTCAGATGTGCTCGGAATCATAAAAACATTGTGTACGCGATAGAGGAAAGTAGTTTTGAGTACAAAAACGTGTAAAAAATGAATGTATGAACAAAAGAAGAAAAAGGGAGGTATTGGTTTTAATGGTCTTTTAGACGGTTTTGTGAGTCAGATGGGATCGGAATCATAAAAACAGTGTGTATGCGAAGGAGGAAAGTTGTTTTGAGTGCAAAAACATGGAAAAAATAAATGAATAAGCAAAAGAAACAAAAGGGAGTTATTGGTTTAAATGGTTTTTTAGACGGCTTTATTAGTCAGATGGGTTCGGAATCATAAAAACATTGTGTACGCGAAGGAAGAAAGTTATTTTGAGTGCAAAAATGTGCAAAAATGAATGTATAAGGAAAAGAAACAAGAGGGAGGTATTGGTTTAAATGGTCTTTTAGACGGTTTTGTTAGTCATATGTGTTCTGAATCATAAAAACAGTGTGTACGCGAAGGAGGAAAGTTGTTTTGAGTGCAAACACGTGGAAAAAATGAATGTATAAGGAAAAGAACCAAAAGGGAGGTATTGGTTTAAATGATCTTTTAGACGGTTTTGCGAGTCAGATCGGTTCGGAATCATAAAAACAGTGTGTACGCGAAGGAGGAAAGTATTTTTGAGTACAAAAACGTGGAAAAAATGAATGTATGAGGAAAAGAAACAAAAGGGAGGCATTGGTTTAGAACGTCTTTTAGACGATTTTTTGAGTCAGATGGGCTCGGAATCATAAAAACAGTGTGTACGCGATAGAAGAAAGTAATTTTGAGTGCAAAAACGTGGAAAAAATGAATGTATAAGGGAAAAAAACAAAAGGGCGTTATTGGTTTAAATAGTCTTTTAGACGGTTTTGTGAGTCAGATGGGCTTGAAATCATAAAAACAGTGTGTACGCGAAGGAGAAAATTTGTTTTGAGTGCAAAAACGCGGAAAAATTGAATGTATAAGGAAAAAAACCAAAAGGGAGGTATTGGTTTAAAAGGTCTTTTAGACGGTTTTGTGTCAGATCGGTTCGGAATCATAAAAACAGTGTGTACGCGAAGGAGAAAAGTAGTTCTGAGTACAAAAACGTTGAAAAATGAATGTATGAGGAAAAGAAACAAAAGGGAGGCTTTGGTTTAAAAGGTCTTTTAGACGGTTTCGTTATTCATATTTGTTCTGAATCATAAAAACAGTGTGTACGCGAAGGAGGAAAGTAGTTTTTGAGTACAAAAACGTGGAGAAAATGAATGTATGAGGAAAAGAAACAAAAGGGAGGTATTGGTTTAAATGGTCTTTTAGACGGTTTTGTTATTCAGATGTGTTCTGAATCATAAAAACAGTGTGTACGCGAATGAGGAAAGTAGTTTTGAGTACAAAAACGTGGAAAAAATGAATGTATGAGGAAAAGAAACAAAAGGGAGTTATTGGTTTAAATGGTATTTTAGACGGTTTTGATGGGTCAGATGGGATCGGAATCATAAAAACAGTGTGTACGCGAAGGAGGAAAGTTATTTCGAGTGCAAAAACGTGGAAAAAATGAATGTATAAGGAAAAGAAACAAAAGGGAGGTATTGGATTAAATGGTCTTTTAGACGGTTTTGTGAGTCAGATCGGTACGGAATCATAAAAACAGTGTGTACGCGAAGGAGGAAAGTTGTTTCGAGTGCAAAAACGTGGAAAAAATGAATGTATAAGGAAAAGAAACAAAAGGGACGTATTGGTTTAAAAGGTCTTTTAGACGGTTTTGTGAGTCAGATCGGTTCGGAATAACAGCGTGTACGCGAAGGAGGAAAGTAGTTTTGAGTACAAAAACGTGGAAAAAATGAATGTATGAGGAAAAAAACAAAAGAGAGGTATTGGTTTAAAAGGTCTTTTAGACGGTTTTGTGTCAGATCGGTTCGGAATCATAAAAACAGTGTGTACGCGAAGGAGAAAAGTAGTTCTGAGTACAAAAACGTTGAAAAATGAATGTATGAGGAAAAGAAACAAAAGGGAGGCTTTGGTTTAAAAGGTCTTTTAGACGGTTTTGTGAGTCAGATCGGTTCGGAATCATAAAAACAGTGTGTACGCGAAGGAGGAAAGTATTTTTGAGTACAAAAACGTGGAAAAATTGAATGTATAAGGAAAAGAAACAAAAGGGAGGTATTGGTTTAAAAGGTCTTTTAGACGGTTTTGTGAGTCAGATCGGTTCGGAATCATAAAAACAGTGTGTACGCGAAGGAGAAAAGTAGTTTTGAGTACAAAAACGTGGAAAAAATGAAAGTATGAGGAAAAGAAACAAAAGGGAGGCATTGGTTTAGAAGGTCTTTTAGACGATTTTGTGAGTCAGATGTGCTCGGAATCATAAAAACATTGTGTACGCGATAGAGGAAAGTAGTTTTGAGTACAAAAACGTGTAAAAAATGAATGTATGAACAAAAGAAGAAAAAGGGAGGTATTGGTTTTAATGGTCTTTTAGACGGTTTTGTAAGTCAGATGGGATCGGAATCATAAAAACAGTGTGTACGCGAAGGAGGAAAGTTGTTTTGAGTGCAAAAACGTGGAAAAAATAAATGAATAAGCAAAAGAAACAAAAGGGAGTTATTGGTTTAAATGGTTTTTTAGACGGCTTTATTAGTCAGATGGGTTCGGAATCATAAAAACATTGTGTACGCGAAGGAAGAAAGTTATTTTGAGTGCAAAAATGTGCAAAAATGAATGTATAAGGAAAAGAAACAAGAGGGAGGTATTGGTTTAAATGGTCTTTTAGACGGTTTTGTTAGTCATATGTGTTCTGAATCATAAAAACAGTGTGTACGCGAAGGAGGAAAGTTGTTTTGAGTGCAAAAACGTGGAAAAAATGAATGTATAAGGAAAAGAACCAAAAGGGAGGTATTGGTTTAAATGATCTTTTAGACGGTTTTGCGAGTCAGATCGGTTCGGAATCATAAAAACAGTGTGTACGCGAAGGAGGAAAGTATTTTTGAGTACAAAAACGTGGAAAAAATGAATGTATAAGGGAAAAAAACAAAAGGGCGTTATTGGTTTAAATGGTCTTTTAGACGGTTTTGTGAGTCAGATGGGCTTGAAATCATAAAAACAGTGTGTACACGAAGGAGAAAATTTGTTTTGAGTGCAAAAACGCGGAAAAATTGAATGTATAAGGAAAAAAAACCAAAAGGGAGGTATTGGTTTAAAAGGTCTTTTAGACGGTTTTGTGTCAGATCGGTTCGGAATCATAAAAACAGTGTGTACGCGAAGGAGAAAAGTAGTTCTGAGTACAAAAACGTTGAAAAATGAATGTATGAGGAAAAGAAACAAAAGGGAGGCTTTGGTTTAAAAGGTCTTTTAGACGGTTTTGTGAGTCAGATCGGTTCGGAATCATAAAAACAGTGTGTACGCGAAGGAGAAAAGTAGTTTTGAGTACAAAAACGTGGAAAAAATGAAAGTATGAGGAAAAGAAACAAAAGGGAGGCATTGGTTTAGAAGGTCTTTTAGACGATTTTGTGAGTCAGATGTGCTCGGAATCATAAAAACATTGTGTACGCGATAGAGGAAAGTAGTTTTGAGTACAAAAACGTGTAAAAAATGAATGTATGAACAAAAGAAGAAAAAGGGAGGTATTGGTTTTAATGGTCTTTTAGACGGTTTTGTGAGTCAGATGGGATCGGAATCATAAAAACAGTGTGTACGCGAAGGAGGAAAGTTGTTTTGAGTGCAAAAACGTGGAAAAAATAAATGAATAAGCAAAAGAAACAAAAGGGAGTTATTGGTTTAAATGGTTTTTTAGACGGCTTTATTAGTCAGATGGGTTCGGAATCATAAAAACATTGTGTACGCGAAGGAAGAAAGTTGTTTTGAGGGCAAAAATGTGCAAAAATGAATGTATAAGGAAAAGAAACAAAAGGGAGTTATTGGTTTAAATGGTATTTTAGACGGTTTTGATATGTCAGATGGGATCGGAATCATAAAAACAGTGTGTACGCGAAGGAGGAAAGTTGTTTCGAGTGCAAAAACGTGGAAAAAATGAATGTATAAGGAAAAGAAACAAAAGGGAGGTATTGGATTAAATGGTCTTTTAGACGGTTTTGTGAGTCAGATCGGTACGGAATCATAAAAACAGTGTGTACGCGAAGGAAGAAAGTTGTTTTGAGTGCAAAAATGTGCAAAAATGAATGTATAAGGAAAAGAAACAAGAGGGAGGTATTGGTTTAAATGGTCTTTTAGACGGTTTTGTTAGTCATATGTGTTCTGAATCATAAAAACAGTGTGTACGCGAAGGAGGAAAGTTGTTTTGAGTGCAAAAACGTGGAAAAAATGAATGTATAAGGAAAAGAACCAAAAGGGAGGTATTGGTTTAAATGGTCTTTTAGACGGTTTTGTTAGTCATATGTGTTCTGAATCATAAAAAGAGTGTGTACGCGGAGGAAAGTAGTTTTGAGTACAAAAACGTGGAAAAAATGAATGTACGAGTAAAGGAACAAAAGGGTGGTATTGGTTTAAATGGTCTTTTAGACGGTTTTGTGAGTCAGATGGGATCGGAATCATAAAAACAGTGTGTACGCGAAGGAGGAAAGTATTTTTGAGTACACAAACGTGGAAAAATTGAATGTATAAGGAAAAGAAACAAAAGGGAGGTTTAAAAGGTCTTTTAGACGGTTTTGTGAGTCAGATCGGTTCGGAATCATAAAAACAGTGTGTACGCGAAGGAGAAAAGTAGTTTTGAATGCAAAAAAATGGAAAAATTGAATGTATAAGGAAAAGAAACAAAAGGGAGGTATTGGTTTAAAAGGTCTTTTAGACGGTTTTGCGAGTCAGATCGGTTCGGAATCATAAAAACAGTGTGTACGCGAAGGAGGAAAGTATTTTTGAGTACAAAAACGTGGAAAAAATGAATGTATGAGGAAAAGAAACAAAAGTGAGGCATTGGTTTAGAACGTCTTTTAGACGATTTTTTGAGTCAGATGGGCTCGGAATCATAAAAACAGTGTGTACGCGATAGAAGAAAGTAATTTTGAGTGCAAAAACGTGGAAAAAATGAATGTATAAGGGAAAAAAACAAAAGGGCGTTATTGGTTTAAATGGTCTTTTAGACGGTTTTAAGAGTCAGATGGGCTTGAAATCATAAAAACAGTGTGTACGCGAAGGAGAAAATTTGTTTTGAGTGCAAAAACGCGGAAAAATTGAATGTATAAGGAAAAGAACCAAAAGGGAGGTATTGGTTTAAAAGGTCTTTTAGACGGTTTTGTGTCAGATCGGTTCGGAATCATAAAAACAGTGTGTACGCGAAGGAGAAAAGTAGTTTTGAGTACATAAACGATGAAAAAATGAATGTATGAGGAAAAGAAACAAAAGGGAGGCATTGGTAAACCAATGCCTCCCTTTTGTTTAGACGGTCTTGTGAGTCAGATGGAATCGGAGGTGCGTACGCGAAGGAGGAAAGTTGTTTTGAAGGTCTTTTAGACGGTTTTGTGAGTCAGATGGGATCGGAAGTGTGTACGCGAAGGAGGAAAGTTGTTTTGAGTGCAAAAACGTGGAAAAAATGTATTTATAAGGAAAAGAAACAAAAGGGAAGTATTGGTTTAAATGGTCTTTTAGACGGTTTTGTGAGTCAGATCGGTTCGGAATCATAAAAACAGTGTGTACGCGAAGGAAGAAAGTTGTTTTGAGTGCAAAAATGTGCAAAAATGAATGTATAAGTAAAAGAAACAAGAGGGAGGTATTGGTTTAAATGGTCTTTTAGACGGTTTTGTTAGTCATATGTGTTCTGAATCATAAAAACAGTGTGTACGCGAAGGAGGAAAGTTGTTTTGAGTGCAAAAACGTGGAAAAAATGAATGTATAAGGAAAAGAACCAAAAGGGAGGTATTGGTTTAAATGGTCTTTTAGACGGTTTTGTTAGTCATATGTGTTCTGAATCATAAAAACAGTGTGTACGCGGAGGAAAGTAGTTTTGAGTACAAAAACGTGGAAAAAATCAATGTACGAGTAAAGGAACAAAAGGGTGGTATTGGTTTAAATGGTCTTTTAGACGGTTTTCTTAGTCAGATGTGTGCTGAATCATAAAAACAGTGTGTACGTGAATGAGGAAAGTAGTTTTGAGTACAAAAACGTGGAAAAAATGAATGTATAACGAAAAGAAACAAAAGGGAGGTATTGGTTTAAATGGTCTTTTAGACGGTTTTGTTATTCAGATGTGTTCTGAATCATAAAAACAGTGTGTACGCGAATGAGGAAAGTAGTTTTGAGTACAAAAACGTGGAAAAAATCAATGGATGAGGAAAAGAAACAAAAGGGAGTTATTGGTTTAAATGGTATTTTAGACGGTTTTGATGGGTCAGATGGGATCGGAATCATAAAAACAGTGTGTACGCGAAGGAGGAAAGTTATTTCGAGTGCAAAAACGTGGAAAAAATGAATGTATAAGGAAAATAAACAAAAGGGAGGTATTGGTTTAAATGGTCTTTTAGACGGTTTTGTTAGTCATATGTGTTCTGAATCATAAAAACAGTGTGTACGCGAAGGAGGAAAGTTGTTTTGAGTGCAAAAACGTGGAAAAAATGAATGTATAAGGAAAAGAACCAAAAGGGAGGTATTGGTTTAAATGGTCTTTTAGACGGTTTTGTTAGTCATATGTGTTCTGAATCATAAAAAGAGTGTGTACGCGGAGGAAAGTAGTTTTGAGTACAAAAACGTGGAAAAAATGAATGTACGAGTAAAGGAACAAAAGGGTGGTATTGGTTTAAATGGTCTTTTAGACGGTTTTGTGAGTCAGATGGGATCGGAATCATAAAAACAGTGTGTACGCGAAGGAGGAAAGTATTTTTGAGTACACAAACGTGGAAAAATTGAATGTATAAGGAAAAGAAACAAAAGGGAGGTTTAAAAGGTCTTTTAGACGGTTTTGTGAGTCAGATCGGTTCGGAATCATAAAAACAGTGTGTACGCGAAGGAGAAAAGTAGTTTTGAATGCAAAAAAATGGAAAAATTGAATGTATAAGGAAAAGAAACAAAAGGGAGGTATTGGTTTAAAAGGTCTTTTAGACGGTTTTGCGAGTCAGATCGGTTCGGAATCATAAAAACAGTGTGTACGCGAAGGAGGAAAGTATTTTTGAGTACAAAAACGTGGAAAAAATGAATGTATGAGGAAAAGAAACAAAAGTGAGGCATTGGTTTAGAACGTCTTTTAGACGATTTTTTGAGTCAGATGGGCTCGGAATCATAAAAACAGTGTGTACGCGATAGAAGAAAGTAATTTTGAGTGCAAAAACGTGGAAAAAATGAATGTATAAGGGAAAAAAACAAAAGGGCGTTATTGGTTTAAATGGTCTTTTAGACGGTTTTAAGAGTCAGATGGGCTTGAAATCATAAAAACAGTGTGTACGCGAAGGAGAAAATTTGTTTTGAGTGCAAAAACGCGGAAAAATTGAATGTATAAGGAAAAGAACCAAAAGGGAGGTATTGGTTTAAAAGGTCTTTTAGACGGTTTTGTGTCAGATCGGTTCGGAATCATAAAAACAGTGTGTACGCGAAGGAGAAAAGTAGTTTTGAGTACATAAACGATGAAAAAATGAATGTATGAGGAAAAGAAACAAAAGGGAGGCATTGGTAAACCAATGCCTCCCTTTTGTTTAGACGGTCTTGTGAGTCAGATGGAATCGGAAGTGCGTACGCGAAGGAGGAAAGTTGTTTTGAAGGTCTTTTAGACGGTTTTGTGAGTCAGATGGGATCGGAAGTGTGTACGCGAAGGAGGAAAGTTGTTTTGAGTGCAAAAACGTGGAAAAAATGTATTTATAAGGAAAAGAAACAAAAGGGAAGTATTGGTTTAAATGGTCTTTTAGACGGTTTTGTGAGTCAGATCGGTTCGGAATCATAAAAACAGTGTGTACGCGAAGGAAGAAAGTTGTTTTGAGTGCAAAAATGTGCAAAAATGAATGTATAAGGAAAAGAAACAAGAGGGAGGTATTGGTTTAAATGGTCTTTTAGACGGTTTTGTTAGTCATATGTGTTCTGAATCATAAAAACAGTGTGTACGCGAAGGAGGAAAGTTGTTTTGAGTGCAAAAACGTGGAAAAAATGAATGTATAAGGAAAAGAACCAAAAGGGAGGTATTGGTTTAAATGGTCTTTTAGACGGTTTTGTTAGTCATATGTGTTCTGAATCATAAAAACAGTGTGTACGCGGAGGAAAGTAGTTTTGAGTACAAAAACGTGGAAAAAATCAATGTACGAGTAAAGGAACAAAAGGGTGGTATTGGTTTAAATGGTCTTTTAGACGGTTTTCTTAGTCAGATGTGTGCTGAATCATAAAAACAGTGTGTACGCGAATGAGGAAAGTAGTTTTGAGTACAAAAACGTGGAAAAAATGAATGTATAACGAAAAGAAACAAAAGGGAGGTATTGGTTTAAATGGTCTTTTAGACGGTTTTGTTATTCAGATGTGTTCTGAATCATAAAAACAGTGTGTACGCGAATGAGGAAAGTAGTTTTGAGTACAAAAACGTGGAAAAAATCAATGGATGAGGAAAAGAAACAAAAGGGAGTTATTGGTTTAAATGGTATTTTAGACGGTTTTGATGGGTCAGATGGGATCGGAATCATAAAAACAGTGTGTACGCGAAGGAGGAAAGTTATTTCGAGTGCAAAAACGTGGAAAAAATGAATGTATAAGGAAAATAAACAAAAGGGAGGTATTGGATTAAATGGTCTTTTAGACGGTTTTGTGAGTCAGATCGGTACGGAATCATAAAAACAGTGTGTACGCGAAGGAGGAAAGTAGTTTTGAGTACAAAAACGTGGTAAAAATGAATGTATGAGGAAAAGAAACAAAAGAGAGGTATTGGTTTAAATGGTCTTTTAGACGGTTTTGTTAGTCATATGTGTTCTGAATCATAAAAAGAGTGTGTACGCGGAGGAAAGTAGTTTTGAGTACAAAAACGTGGAAAAAATGAATGTACGAGTAAAGGAACAAAAGGGTGGTATTGGTTTAAATGGTCTTTTAGACGGTTTTGTGAGTCAGATGGGATCGGAATCATAAAAACAGTGTGTACGCGAAGGAGGAAAGTATTTTTGAGTACACAAACGTGGAAAAATTGAATGTATAAGGAAAAGAAACAAAAGGGAGGTTTAAAAGGTCTTTTAGACGGTTTTGTGAGTCAGATCGGTTCGGAATCATAAAAACAGTGTGCACGCGAAGGAGAAAAGTAGTTTTGAATGCAAAAAAATGGAAAAATTGAATGTATAAGGAAAAGAAACAAAAGGGAGGTATTGGTTTAAAAGGTCTTTTAGACGGTTTTGCGAGTCAGATCGGTTCGGAATCATAAAAACAGTGTGTACGCGAAGGAGGAAAGTATTTTTGAGTACAAAAACGTGGAAAAAATGAATGTATGAGGAAAAGAAACAAAAGTGAGGCATTGGTTTAGAACGTCTTTTAGACGATTTTTTGAGTCAGATGGGCTCGGAATCATAAAAACAGTGTGTACGCGATAGAAGAAAGTAATTTTGAGTGCAAAAACGTGGAAAAAATGAATGTATAAGGGAAAAAAACAAAAGGGCGTTATTGGTTTAAATGGTCTTTTAGACGGTTTTAAGAGTCAGATGGGCTTGAAATCATAAAAACAGTGTGTACGCGAAGGAGAAAATTTGTTTTGAGTGCAAAAACGCGGAAAAATTGAATGTATAAGGAAAAGAACCAAAAGGGAGGTATTGGTTTAAAAGGTCTTTTAGACGGTTTTGTGTCAGATCGGTTCGGAATCATAAAAACAGTGTGTACGCGAAGGAGAAAAGTAGTTTTGAGTACATAAACGATGAAAAAATGAATGTATGAGGAAAAGAAACAAAAGGGAGGCATTGGTAAACCAATGCCTCCCTTTTGTTTAGACGGTCTTGTGAGTCAGATGGAATCGGAAGTGCGTACGCGAAGGAGGAAAGTTGTTTTGAAGGTCTTTTAGACGGTTTTGTGAGTCAGATGGGATCGGAAGTGTGTACGCGAAGGAGGAAAGTTGTTTTGAGTGCAAAAACGTGGAAAAAATGTATTTATAAGGAAAAGAAACAAAAGGGAAGTATTGGTTTAAATGGTCTTTTAGACGGTTTTGTGAGTCAGATCGGTTCGGAATCATAAAAACAGTGTGTACGCGAAGGAAGAAAGTTGTTTTGAGTGCAAAAATGTGCAAAAATGAATGTATAAGGAAAAGAAACAAGAGGGAGGTATTGGTTTAAATGGTCTTTTAGACGGTTTTGTTAGTCATATGTGTTCTGAATCATAAAAACAGTGTGTACGCGAAGGAGGAAAGTTGTTTTGAGTGCAAAAACGTGGAAAAAATGAATGTATAAGGAAAAGAACCAAAAGGGAGGTATTGGTTTAAATGGTCTTTTAGACGGTTTTGTTAGTCATATGTGTTCTGAATCATAAAAACAGTGTGTACGCGGAGGAAAGTAGTTTTGAGTACAAAAACGTGGAAAAAATCAATGTACGAGTAAAGGAACAAAAGGGTGGTATTGGTTTAAATGGTCTTTTAGACGGTTTTCTTAGTCAGATGTGTGCTGAATCATAAAAACAGTGTGTACGCGAATGAGGAAAGTAGTTTTGAGTACAAAAACGTGGAAAAAATGAATGTATAACGAAAAGAAACAAAAGGGAGGTATTGGTTTAAATGGTCTTTTAGACGGTTTTGTTATTCAGATGTGTTCTGAATCATAAAAACAGTGTGTACGCGAATGAGGAAAGTAGTTTTGAGTACAAAAACGTGGAAAAAATCAATGGATGAGGAAAAGAAACAAAAGGGAGTTATTGGTTTAAATGGTATTTTAGACGGTTTTGATGTGTCAGATGGGATCGGAATCATAAAAACAGTGTGTACGCGAAGGAGGAAAGTTATTTCGAGTGCAAAAACGTGGAAAAAATGAATGTATAAGGAAAATAAACAAAAGGGAGGTATTGGATTAAATGGTCTTTTAGACGGTTTTGTGAGTCAGATCGGTACGGAATCATAAAAACAGTGTGTACGCGAAGGAGGAAAGTAGTTTTGAGTACAAAAACGTGGAAAAAATGAATGTATGAGGAAAAGAAACAAAAGAGAGGTATTGGTTTAAATGGTCTTTTAGACGGTTTTGTGAGTCAGATGGGAAAGGAATCATAAAAACTGTGTGTACGCGAAGGAGGAAAGTTGTTTCGAGTGCAAAAACGTGGAAAAAATGAATGTATAAGGAAAAGAAACAAAAGGGAGGTATTGGTTTAAAAGGTCTTTTAGACGGTTTTGTGAGTCAGATCGGTTCGGAATAACAGCGTGTACGCGAAGGAGGAAAGTAGTTTTGAGTACAAAAACGTGGAAAAAATGAATGTATGAGGAAAAAAACAAAAGAGAGGTATTGGTTTAAAAGGTCTTTTAGACGGTTTTGTGTCAGATCGGTTCGGAATCATAAAAACAGTGTGTACGCGAAGGAGAAAAGTAGTTCTGAGTACAAAAACGTTGAGAAATGAATGTATGAGGAAAAGAAACAAAAGGGAGGCTTTGGTTTAAAAGGTCTTTTAGACGGTTTTGTGAGTCAGATCGGTTCGGAATCATAAAAACAGTGTGTACGCGAAGGAGGAAAGTTGTTTTGAGTGCAAAAACGTGGAAAAAATGAATGTATAAGGAAAAGAACCAAAAGAGAGGTATTGGTTTAAATGGTCTTTTAGACGGTTTTGTTAGTCATATGTGTTCTGAATCATAAAAACAGTGTGTACGCGGAGGAAAGTAGTTTTGAGTACAAAAACGTGGAAGAAATGAATGTACGAGTAAAGGAACAAAAGGGTGGTATTGGTTTAAATGGTCTTTTAGACGGTTTTCTTAGTCAGATGTGTGCTGAATCATAAAAACAGTGTGTACGCGAATGAGGAAAGTAGTTTTGAGTACAAAAACGTGGAAAAAATGAATGTATGAGGAAAAGAAACAAAAGGGAGTTATTGGTTTAAATGGTATTTTAGACGGTTTTGATGGGTCAGATGGGATCGGAATCATAAAAACAGTGTGTACGCGAAGGAGGAAAGTTATTTCGAGTGCAAAAACGTGGAAAAAATGAATGTATAAGGAAAAGAAACAAAAGGGAGGTATTGGATTAAATGGTCTTTTAGACGGTTTTGTGAGTCAGATCGGTACGGAATCATAAAAACAGTGTGTACGCGAAGGAGGAAAGTAGTTTTGAGTACAAAAACGTGGAAAAAATGAATGTATGAGGAAAAGAAACAAAAGAGAGGTATTGGTTTAAATGGTCTTTTAGACGGTTTTGTGAGTCAGATGGGAAAGGAATCATAAAAACTGTGTGTACGCGAAGGAGGAAAGTTGTTTCGACTGCAAAAACGTGGAAAAAATGAATGTATAAGGAAAAGAAACAAAAGGGAGGTATTGGTTTAAAAGGTCTTTTAGACGGTTTTGTGAGTCAGATCGGTTCGGAATAACAGCGTGTACGCGAAGGAGGAAAGTAGTTTTGAGTACAAAAACGTGGAAAAAATGAATGTATGAGGAAAAAAACAAAAGAGAGGTATTGGTTTAAAAGGTCTTTTAGACGGTTTTGTGTCAGATCGGTTCGGAGTCATAAAAAAAGTGTGTACGCGAAGGAGAAAAGTAGTTCTGAGTACAAAAACGTTGAAAAATGAATGTATGAGGAAAAGAAACAAAAGGGAGGCTTTGGTTTAAAAGGTCTTTTAGACGGTTTTGTGAGTCAGATCGGTTCGGAATCATAAAAACAGTGTGTACGCGAAGGAGGAAAGTATTTTTGAGTACAAAAACGTGGAAAAATTGAATGTATAAGGAAAAGAAACAAAAGGGAGGTATTGGTTTAAAAGGTCTTTTAGACGGTTTTGTGAGTCAGATCGGTTCGGAATCATAAAAACAGTGTGTACGCGAAGGAGAAAAGTAGTTTTGAATGCAAAAAAATGGAAAAATTGAATGTATAAGGAAAAGAAACAAAAGGGAGGTATTGGTTTAAAAGGTCTTTTAGACGGTTTTGCGAGTCAGATCGGTTCGGAATCATAAAAACAGTGTGTACGCGAAGGAGGAAAGTAGTTTTGAGTACAAAAACGTGGAAAAAATGAATGTATGAGGAAAAGAAACAAAAGAGAGGTATTGGTTTAAATGGTCTTTTAGACGGTTTTGTGAGTCTGATGAGTTCGGAATCATAAAAAAAGTGTGTAAGCGAAGGACGAAAGTTGTTTGGAGTGCAAAAACGTGGAAAAAATGAATGTATAAGGAAAAGAAACAAAAGGGAGGTATTGGATTAAATGGTCTTTTAGACGGTTTCGTTAGTCATATGTGTTCTGAATCATAAAAACAGTGTGTACGCGAAGGAGGAAGGTAGTTTTTGAGTACAAAAACATGGAAAAAATGAATGTATGAGGAAAAGAAACAAAAGGGAGGTATTGGTTTAAATGGTCTTTTAGACGGTTTTCTTAGTCAGATGTGCGCTGAATCATAAAAACAGTGTGTACGCGAATGAGGAAAGTAGATTTGAGTACAAAAACGTGGAAAAAATGAATGTATGAGGAAAAGAAACAAAAGGGAGTTATTGGTTTAAATGGTATTTTAGACGGTTTTGATGGGTCAGATGGGATCGGAATCATAAAAACAGTGTGTACGCGAAGGAGGAAAGTTATTTCGAGTGCAAAAACGTGGAAAAAATGAATGTATAAGGAAAATAAACAAAAGGGAGGTATTGGATTAAATGGTCTTTTAGACGGTTTTGTGAGTCAGATCGGTACGGAATCATAAAAACAGTGTGTACGCGAAGGAGGAAAGTAGTTTTGAGTACAAAAACGTGGAAAAAATGAATGTATGAGGAAAAGAAACAAAAGAGAGGTATTGGTTTAAATGGTCTTTTAGACGGTTTTGTGAGTCAGATGGGAAAGGAATCATAAAAACTGTGTGTACGCGAAGGAGGAAAGTTGTTTCGAGTGCAAAAACGTGGAAAAAATGAATGTATAAGGAAAAGAAACAAAAGGGAGGTATTGGTTTAAAAGGTCTTTTAGACGGTTTTGTGAGTCAGATCGGTTCGGAATAACAGCGTGTACGCGAAGGAGGAAAGTAGTTTTGAGTACAAAAACGTGGAAAAAATGAATGTATGAGGAAAAAAACAAAAGAGAGGTATTGGTTTAAAAGGTCTTTTAGACGGTTTTGTGTCAGATCGGTTCGGAATCATAAAAACAGTGTGTACGCGAAGGAGAAAAGTAGTTCTGAGTACAAAAACGTTGAAAAATGAATCTATGAGGAAAAGAAACAAAAGGGAGGCTTTGGTTTAAAAGGTCTTTTAGACGGTTTTGTGAGTCAGATCGGTTCGGAATCATAAAAACAGTGTGTACGCGAAGGAGAAAATTTGTTTTGAGTGCAAAAACGCGGAAAAATTGAATGTATAAGGAAAAGAACCAAAAGGGAGGTATTGGTTTAAAAGGTCTTTTAGACGGTTTTGTGTCAGATCGGTTCGGAATCATAAAAACAGTGTGTACGCGAAGGAGAAAAGTAGTTTTGAGTACATAAACGATGAAAAAATGAATGTATGAGGAAAAGAAACAAAAGGGAGGCATTGGTAAACCAATGCCTCCCTTTTGTTTAGACGGTCTTGTGAGTCAGATGGGATCGGAAGTGTGTACGCGAAGGAGGAAAGTTGTTTTGAAGGTCTTTTAGACGGTTTTGTGAGTCAGATGGGATCGGAAGTGTGTACGTGAAGGAGGAAAGTTGTTTTGAGTGCAAAAATGTGTAAAAATGAATGTATAAGGAAAAGAAACAAGAGGGAGGTATTGGTTTAAATGGTCTTTTAGACGGTTTTGTTAGTCATACGTGTTCTGAATCATAAAAACAGTGTGTACGCGAAGGAGGAAAGTTGTTTTGAGTGCAAAAACGTGGAAAAAATGAATGTATAAGGAAAAGAACCAAAAGGGAGGTATTGGTTTAAATGGTCTTTTAGACGGTTTTGTTAGTCATATGTGTTCTGAATCATAAAAACAGTGTGTACGCGGAGGAAAGTAGTTTTGAGTACAAAAACGTGGAAAAAATGAATGTACGAGTAAAGGAACAAAAGGGTGGTATTGGTTTAAATGGTCTTTTAGACGGTTTTCTTAGTCAGATGTGTGCTGAATCATAAAAACAGTGTGTACGCGAATGAGGAAAGTAGTTTTGAGTACAAAAACGTGGAAAAAATGAATGTATGAGGAAAAGAAACAAAAGGGAGTTATTGGTTTAAATGGTATTTTAGACGGTTTTGATGGGTCAGATGGGATCGGAATCATAAAAACAGTGTGTACGCGAAGGAGGAAAGTTATTTCGAGTGCAAAAACGTGGAAAAAATGAATGTATAAGGAAAAGAAACAAAAGGGAGGTATTGGATTAAATGGTCTTTTAGACGGTTTTGTGAGTCAGATCGGTACGGAATCATAAAAACAGTGTGTACGCGAAGGAGGAAAGTAGTTTTGAGTACAAAAACGTGGAAAAAATGAATGTATGAGGAAAAGAAACAAAAGAGAGGTATTGGTTTAAATGGTCTTTTAGACGGTTTTGTGAGTCAGATGGGAAAGGAATCATAAAAACTGTGTGTACGCGAAGGAGGAAAGTTGTTTCGACTGCAAAAACGTGGAAAAAATGAATGTATAAGGAAAAGAAACAAAAGGGAGGTATTGGTTTAAAAGGTCTTTTAGACGGTTTTGTGAGTCAGATCGGTTCGGAATAACAGCGTGTACGCGAAGGAGGAAAGTAGTTTTGAGTACAAAAACGTGGAAAAAATGAATGTATGAGGAAAAAAACAAAAGAGAGGTATTGGTTTAAAAGGTCTTTTAGACGGTTTTGTGTCAGATCGGTTCGGAGTCATAAAAAAAGTGTGTACGCGAAGGAGAAAAGTAGTTCTGAGTACAAAAACGTTGAAAAATGAATGTATGAGGAAAAGAAACAAAAGGGAGGCTTTGGTTTAAAAGGTCTTTTAGACGGTTTTGTGAGTCAGATCGGTTCGGAATCATAAAAACAGTGTGTACGCGAAGGAGGAAAGTATTTTTGAGTACAAAAACGTGGAAAAATTGAATGTATAAGGAAAAGAAACAAAAGGGAGGTATTGGTTTAAAAGGTCTTTTAGACGGTTTTGTGAGTCAGATCGGTTCGGAATCATAAAAACAGTGTGTACGCGAAGGAGAAAAGTAGTTTTGAATGCAAAAAAATGGAAAAATTGAATGTATAAGGAAAAGAAACAAAAGGGAGGTATTGGTTTAAAAGGTCTTTTAGACGGTTTTGCGAGTCAGATCGGTTCGGAATCATAAAAACAGTGTGTACGCGAAGGAGGAAAGTAGTTTTGAGTACAAAAACGTGGAAAAAATGAATGTATGAGGAAAAGAAACAAAAGAGAGGTATTGGTTTAAATGGTCTTTTAGACGGTTTTGTGAGTCTGATGAGTTCGGAATCATAAAAAAAGTGTGTAAGCGAAGGACGAAAGTTGTTTGGAGTGCAAAAACGTGGAAAAAATGAATGTATAAGGAAAAGAAACAAAAGGGAGGTATTGGTTTAAATGGTCTTTTAGACGGTTTCGTTAGTCATATGTGTTCTGAATCATAAAAACAGTGTGTACGCGAAGGAGGAAGGTAGTTTTTGAGTACAAAAACATGGAAAAAATGAATGTATGAGGAAAAGAAACAAAAGGGACGTATTGGTTTAAATGGTCTTTTAGACGGTTTTCTTAGTCAGATGTGTGCTGAATCATAAAAACAGTGTGTACGCGAATGAGGAAAGTAGTTTTGAGTACAAAAACGTGGAAAAAATGAATGTATGAGGAAAAGAAACAAAAGGGAGTTATTGGTTTAAATGGTATTTTAGACGGTTTTGATGGGTCAGATGGGATCGGAATCATAAAAACAGTGTGTACGCGAAGGAGGAAAGTTATTTCGAGTGCAAAAACGTTGAAAAAATGAATGTATAAGGAAAAGAAACAAAAGGGAGGTATTGGATTAAATGGTCTTTTAGACGGTTTTGTGAGTCATATCGGTACGGAATCATAAAAACAGTGTGTACGCGAAGGAGGAAAGTAGTTTTGAGTACAAAAACGTGGAAAAAATGAATGTATGAGGAAAAGAAACAAAAGAGAGGTATTGGTTTAAATGGTCTTTTAGACGGTTTTGTGAGTCAGACGGGAAAGGAATCATAAAAACTGTGTGTACGCGAAGGAGGAAAGTTGTTTCGAGTGCAAAAACGTGGAAAAATTGAATGTATAAGGAAAAGAAACAAAAGGGAGCTATTGGTTTAAAAGGTCTTTTAGACGGTTTTGTGAGTCAGATCGGTTCGGAATCTAAAAAACAGTGTGTACGCGAAGGAGAAAAGTAGTTTTGAATGCAAAAAAATGGAAAAATTGAATGTATAAGGAAAAGAAACAAAAGGGAGGTATTGGTTTAAAAGGTCTTTTAGACGGTTTTGCGAGTCAGATCGGTTCGGAATCATAAAAACAGTGTGTACGCGAAGGAGGAAAGTATTTTTGAGTACAAAAACGTGGAAAAAATGAATGTATGAGGAAAAGAAACAAAAGGGAGGCATTGGTTTAGAACGTCTTTTAGACGATTTTTTGAGTCAGATGGGCTCGGAATCATAAAAACAGTGTGTACGCGATAGAAGAAAGTAATTTTGAGTGCAAAAACGTGGAAAAAATGAATGTATAAGGGAAAAAAACAAAAGGGCGTTATTGGTTTAAATGGTCTTTTAGACGGTTTTAAGAGTCAGATGGGCTTGAAATCATAAAAACAGTGTGTACGCGAAGGAGAAAATTTCTTTTGAGTGCAAAAACGCGGAAAAATTGAATGTATAAGGAAAAGAACCAAAAGGGAGGTATTGGTTTAAAAGGTCTTTTAGACGGTTTTGTGTCAGATCGGTTCGGAATCATAAAAACAGTGTGTACGCGAAGGAGAAAAGTAGTTTTGAGTACATAAACGATGAAAAAATGAATGTATGAGGAAAAGAAACAAAAGGGAGGCATTGGTAAACCAATGCCTCCCTTTTGTTTAGACGGTCTTGTGAGTCAGATGGGATCGGAAGTGTGTACGCGAAGGAGGAAAGTTCTTTTGAGTGCAAAAACGTGGAAAAAATGTATTTATAAGGAAAAGAAACAAAAGGGAAGTATTGGTTTAAACGGTCTTTTAGACGGTTTTGTGAGTCAGATCGGTTCGGAATCATAAAAACAGTGTGTACGCGAAGGAGAAAAGTAGTTTTGAATGCAAAAAAATGGAAAAATTGAATGTATAAGGAAAAGAAACAAAAGGGAGGTATTGGTTTAAAAGGTCTTTTAGACGGTTTTGCGAGTCAGATCGGTTCGGAATCATAAAAACAGTGTGTACGCGAAGGAGGAAAGTAGTTTTGAGTACAAAAACGTGGAAAAAATGAATGTATGAGGAAAAGAAACAAAAGAGAGGTATTGGTTTAAATGGTCTTTTAGACGGTTTTGTGAGTCTGATGAGTTCGGAATCATAAAAAAAGTGTGTAAGCGAAGGACGAAAGTTGTTTGGAGTGCAAAAACGTGGAAAAAATGAATGTATAAGGAAAAGAAACAAAAGGGAGGTATTGGTTTAAATGGTCTTTTAGACGGTTTCGTTAGTCATATGTGTTCTGAATCATAAAAACAGTGTGTACGCGAAGGAGGAAGGTAGTTTTTGAGTACAAAAACATGGAAAAAATGAATGTATGAGGAAAAGAAACAAAAGGGAGGTATTGGTTTAAATGGTCTTTTAGACGGTTTCGTTAGTCATATGTGTTCTGAATCATAAAAACAGTGTGTACGCGAATGAGGAAAGTAGTTTTGAGTACAAAAACGTGAAAAAAATGAATGTATAACGAAAAGAAACAAAAGGGAGGTATTGGTTTAAATGGTATTTCAGACGGTTTTGATGGGTCAGATGGGATCGGAATCACAAAAACAGTGTGTACGCGAAGGAGGAAAGTTGTTTTGAGTGCAAAAACGTGGAAAAATGAATGTATAAGGAAAAGAACCAAAAGGGAGGTATTGGTTTAAATGGTCTTTTAGACGGTTTTGTTAGTCATATGTGTTCTGAATCATAAAAACAGTGTGTACGCGGAGGAAAGTAGTTTTGAGTACAAAAACGTGGAAAAAATGAATGTACGAGTAAAGGAACAAAAGGGTGGTATTGGTTTAAATGGTCTTTCAGACGGTTTTGTGAGTCAGATGGGATCGGAATCATAAAAACAGTGTGTACGCGTAGGAGGAAAGTTGTTTTGAGTGCAAAAAAAAAGGAAAAATTGAATGTATAAGGAAAAGAAGCAAAAGGGAGGTATTGGTTAAAAGGTCTTTTAGACGATTTTGTGAGTCAGATCGGTTCGGAATCATAAAAACAGTGTGTACGCGAAGGAGGAAAGTATTTTTGAGTACACAAACGTGGAAAAATTGAATGTATAAGGAAAAGAAACAAAAGGGAGGTATTGGTTTAAAAGGTCTTTTAGACGGTTTTGTGAGTCAGATCGGTTCGGAATCATAAAAACAGTGTGTACGGAAAGGAGAAAAGTAGTTTTGAATGCAAAAAAATGGAAAAATTGAATGTATAAGGAAAAGAAACAAAAGGGAGGTATTGGTTTAAAAGGTCTTTTAGACGGTTTTGCGAGTCAGATCGGTTCGGAATCATAAAAACAGTGTGTACGCGAAGGAGGAAAGTATTTTTGAGTACAAAAACGTGGAAAAAATGAATGTATGAGGAAAAGAAACAAAAGGGAGGCATTGGTTTAGAACGTCTTTTAGACGATTTTTTGAGTCAGATGGGCTCGGAATCATAAAAACAGTGTGTACGCGATAGAAGAAAGTAATTTTGAGTGCAAAAACGTGGAAAAAATGAATGTATAAGGGAAAAAAACAAAAGGGCGTTATTGGTTTAAATGGTCTTTTAGACGGTTTTAAGAGTCAGATGGGCTTGAAATCATAAAAACAGTGTGTACGCGAAGGAGAAAATTTGTTTTGAGTGCAAAAACGCGGAAAAATTGAATGTATAAGGAAAAGAACCAAAAGGGAGGTATTGGTTTAAATGGTCTTTTAGACGGTTTTGTTAGTCATATGTGTTCTGAATCATAAAAACAGTGTGTACGCGGAGGAAAGTAGTTTTGAGTACAAAAACGTGGAAAAAATGAATGTACGAGTAAAGGAACAAAAGGGTGGTATTGGTTTAAATGGTCTTTCAGACGGTTTTGTGAGTCAGATGGGATCGGAATCATAAAAACAGTGTGTACGCGTAGGAGGAAAGTTGTTTTGAGTGCAAAAAAAAAGGAAAAATTGAATGTATAAGGAAAAGAAGCAAAAGGGAGGTATTGGTTAAAAGGTCTTTTAGACGATTTTGTGAGTCAGATCGGTTCGGAATCATAAAAACAGTGTGTACGCGAAGGAGGAAAGTATTTTTGAGTACACAAACGTGGAAAAATTGAATGTATAAGGAAAAGAAACAAAAGGGAGGTATTGGTTTAAAAGGTCTTTTAGACGGTTTTGTGAGTCAGATCGGTTCGGAATCATAAAAACAGTGTGTACGGAAAGGAGAAAAGTAGTTTTGAATGCAAAAAAATGGAAAAATTGAATGTATAAGGAAAAGAAACAAAAGGGAGGTATTGGTTTAAAAGGTCTTTTAGACGGTTTTGCGAGTCAGATCGGTTCGGAATCATAAAAACAGTGTGTACGCGAAGGAGGAAAGTATTTTTGAGTACAAAAACGTGGAAAAAATGAATGTATGAGGAAAAGAAACAAAAGGGAGGCATTGGTTTAGAACGTCTTTTAGACGATTTTTTGAGTCAGATGGGCTCGGAATCATAAAAACAGTGTGTACGCGATAGAAGAAAGTAATTTTGAGTGCAAAAACGTGGAAAAAATGAATGTATAAGGGAAAAAAACAAAAGGGCGTTATTGGTTTAAATGGTCTTTTAGACGGTTTTAAGAGTCAGATGGGCTTGAAATCATAAAAACAGTGTGTACGCGAAGGAGAAAATTTGTTTTGAGTGCAAAAACGCGGAAAAATTGAATGTATAAGGAAAAGAACCAAAAGGGAGGTATTGGTTTAAAAGGTCTTTTAGACGGTTTTTTGTCAGATCGGTTCGGAATCATAAAAACAGTGTGTACGCGAAGGAGAAAAGTAGTTTTGAGTACATAAACGATGAAAAAATGAATGTATGAGGAAAAGAAACAAAAGGGAGGCATTGGTAAACCAATGCCTCCCTTTTCTTTAGACGGTCTTGTGAGTCAGATGGGATCGGAAGTGTGTACGCGAAGGAGGAAAGTTGTTTTGAAGGTCTTTTAGACGGTTTTGTGAGTCAGATGGGATCGGAAGTGTGTACGCGAAGGAGGAAAGTTGTTTTGAGTGCAAAAACGTGGAAAAAATGTATTTATAAGGAAAAGAAACAAAAGGGAAGTATTGGTTTAAATGGTCTTTTAGACGGTTTTGTGAGTCAGATCGGTTCGGAATCATAAAAACAGTGTGTATACGAAGGAGAAAAGTAGTTTTGAGTACAAAAACGTGGAAAAAATGAATGTATGAGGAAAAGAAACAAAAGGGAGGCATTGGTTTAAAAGGTCTTTTAGACGGTTTTGCGAGTCAGATCGGTTCGGAATCATAAAAACAGTGTGTACGCGAAGGAGGAAAGTATTTTTGAGTACAAAAACGTGGAAAAAATGAATGTATGAGGAAAAGAAACAAAAGGGAGGCATTGGTTTAGAACGTCTTTTAGACGATTTTTTGAGTCAGATGGGCTCGGAATCATAAAAACAGTGTGTACGCGATAAAAGAAAGTAATTTTGAGTGCAAAAACGTGGAAAAAATGAATGTATAAGGGAAAAAAACAAAAGGGAGGCATTGGTTTAGAACGTCTTTTAGACGATTTTTTGAGTCAGATGGGCTCGGAATCATAAAAACAGTGCGTACGCGATAGAAGAAAGTAATTTTGAGTGCAAAAACGTGGAAAAAATGAATGTATAAGGGAAAAAAACAAAAGGGCGTTATTGGTTTAAATGGTCTTTTAGACGGTTTTGTGAGTCAGATGGGCTTGAAATCATAAAAACAGTGTGTACGCGAAGGAGAAAATTTGTTTTGAGTGCAAAAACGCGGAAAAATTGAACGTATAAGGAAAAGAACCAAAAGGGAGGTATTGGTTTAAAAGGTCTTTTAGACGGTTTTGTGTCAGATCGGTTCGGAATCACAAAAACAGTGTGTACGCGAAGGAGAAAAGTAGTTCTGAGTACAAAAACGTTGAAAAATGAATGTATGAGGAAAAGAAACAAAAAGGAGGCTTTGGTTTAAAAGGTCTTTTAGACGGTTTTGTGAGTCAGATCGGTTCGGAATCATAAAAACAGTGTGTACGCGAAGGAGGAAAGTATTTTTGAGTACAAAAACGTGGAAAAATTGAATGTATAAGGAAAAGAAACAAAAGGGAGGTATTGGTTTAAAAGGTCTTTTAGACGGTTTTGTGAGTCAGATCGGTTCGGAATCATAAAAACAGTGTGTACGCGAAGGAGAAAAGTAGTTTTGAGTACAAAAACGTGGAAAAAATGAAAGTATGAGGAAAAGAAACAAAAGGGAGGCATTGGTTTAGGTCTTTTAGACGATTTTGTGAGTCAGATGTGCTCGGAATCATAAAAACAGTGTGTACGCGATAGAGGAAAGTAGTTTTGTGTACAAAAACGTGTAAAAAATGAATGTATGAACAAAAGAAGAAAAAGGGAGGTATTGGTTTTAATGGTCTTTTAGACGGTTTTGTGAGTCAGATGGGATCGGAATCATAAAAACAGTGTGTACGCGAAGGAGGAAAGTTGTTTTGAGTGCAAAAACGTGGAAAAAATAAATGAATAAGCAAAAGAAACAAAAGGGAGTTATTGGTTTAAATGGTTTTTTAGACGGCTTTATTAGTCAGATGGGTTCGGAATCATAAAAACATTGTGTACGCGAAGGAAGAAAGTTGTTTTGAGGGCAAAAATGTGCAAAAATGAATGTATAAGGAAAAGAAACAAAAGGGAGTTATTGGTTTAAATGGTATTTTAGACGGTTTTGATGGGTCAGATGGGATCGGAATCATAAAAACAGTGTGTACGCGAAGGAGGAAAGTTGTTTTGAGTGCAAAAACGTGGAAAAAATGAATGTATAAGGAAAAGAACCAAAAGGGAGGTATTGGTTTAAATGGTCTTTTAGACGGTTTTGTTAGTCATATGTGTTCTGAATCATAAAAACAGTGTGTACGCGGAGGAAAGTAGTTTTGAGTACAAAAACGTGGAAAAAATGAATGTACGAGTAAAGGAACAAAAGGGTGGTATTGGTTTAAATGGTCTTTTAGACGGTTTTGTGAGTCAGATGGGATCGGAATCATAAAAACAGTGTGTACGCGTAGGAGGAAAGTTGTTTTGAGTGCAAAAAAAAGGTAAAATTGAATGTATAAGGAAAAGAAACAAAAGGGAGGTATTGGTTAAAAGGTCTTTTAGACGATTTTGTGAGTCAGATCGGTTCGGAATCATAAAAACAGTGTGTACGCGAAGGAGGAAAGTATTTTTGAGTACACAAACGTGGAAAAATTGAATGTATAAGGAAAAGAAACAAAAGGGAGGTTTAAAAGGTCTTTTAGACGGTTTTGTGAGTCAGATCGGTTCGGAATCATAAAAACAGTGTGTACGCGAAGGAGAAAAGTAGTTTTGAATGCAAAAAAAATGGAAAAATTGAATGTATAAGGAAAAGAAACAAAAGGGAGGTATTGGTTTAAAAGGTCTTTTAGACGGTTTTGTGAGTCAGATCGGTTCGGAATCATAAAAACAGTGTGTACGCGAAGGAGGAAAGTATTTTTGAGTACAAAAACGTGGAAAAAATGAATGTATGAGGAAAAGAAACAAAAGTGAGGCATTGGTTTAGAACGTCTTTTAGACGATTTTTTGAGTCAGATGGGTTCGGAATCATAAAAACATTGTGTACGCGAAGGAAGAAAGTTGTTTTGAGGGCAAAAATGTGCAAAAATGAATGTATAAGGAAAAGAAACAAAAGGGAGTTATTGGTTTAAAAGGTCTTTTAGACGGTTTTGTGAGTCAGATCGGTTCGGAATAACAGCGTGTACGCGAAGGAGGAAAGTATTTTTGAGTACAAAAACGTGGAAAAAATGAATGTATGAGGAAAAGAAACAAAAGAGAGGTATTGGTTTAAATGGTCTTTTAGACGGTTTTGTGAGTCAGATGGGAAAGGAATCATAAAAACTGTGTGTACGCGAAGGAGGAAAGTTGTTTCGACTGCAAAAACGTGGAAAAAATGAATGTATAAGGAAAAGAAACAAAAGGGAGGTATTGGTTTAAAAGGTCTTTTAGACGGTTTTGTGAGTCAGATCGGTTCGGAATAACAGCGTGTACGCGAAGGAGGAAAGTAGTTTTGAGTACAAAAACGTGGAAAAAATGAATGTATGAGGAAAAAAACAAAAGAGAGGTATTGGTTTAAAAGGTCTTTTAGACGGTTTTGTGTCAGATCGGTTCGGAGTCATAAAAAAAGTGTGTACGCGAAGGAGAAAAGTAGTTCTGAGTACAAAAACGTTGAAAAATGAATGTATGAGGAAAAGAAACAAAAGGGAGGCTTTGGTTTAAAAGGTCTTTTAGACGGTTTTGTGAGTCAGATCGGTTCGGAATCATAAAAACAGTGTGTACGCGAAGGAGGAAAGTATTTTTGAGTACAAAAACGTGGAAAAATTGAATGTATAAGGAAAAGAAACAAAAGGGAGGTATTGGTTTAAAAGGTCTTTTAGACGGTTTTGTGAGTCAGATCGGTTCGGAATCATAAAAACAGTGTGTACGCGAAGGAGAAAAGTAGTTTTGAATGCAAAAAAATGGAAAAATTGAATGTATAAGGAAAAGAAACAAAAGGGAGGTATTGGTTTAAAAGGTCTTTTAGACGGTTTTGCGAGTCAGATCGGTTCGGAATCATAAAAACAGTGTGTACGCGAAGGAGGAAAGTAGTTTTGAGTACAAAAACGTGGAAAAAATGAATGTATGAGGAAAAGAAACAAAAGAGAGGTATTGGTTTAAATGGTCTTTTAGACGGTTTTGTGAGTCTGATGAGTTCGGAATCATAAAAAAAGTGTGTAAGCGAAGGACGAAAGTTGTTTGGAGTGCAAAAACGTGGAAAAAATGAATGTATAAGGAAAAGAAACAAAAGGGAGGTATTGGTTTAAATGGTCTTTTAGACGGTTTCGTTAGTCATATGTGTTCTGAATCATAAAAACAGTGTGTACGCGAAGGAGGAAGGTAGTTTTTGAGTACAAAAACATGGAAAAAATGAATGTATGAGGAAAAGAAACAAAAGGGACGTATTGGTTTAAATGGTCTTTTAGACGGTTTTCTTAGTCAGATGTGTGCTGAATCATAAAAACAGTGTGTACGCGAATGAGGAAAGTAGTTTTGAGTACAAAAACGTGGAAAAAATGAATGTATGAGGAAAAGAAACAAAAGGGAGTTATTGGTTTAAATGGTATTTTAGACGGTTTTGATGGGTCAGATGGGATCGGAATCATAAAAACAGTGTGTACGCGAAGGAGGAAAGTTATTTCGAGTGCAAAAACGTTGAAAAAATGAATGTATAAGGAAAAGAAACAAAAGGGAGGTATTGGATTAAATGGTCTTTTAGACGGTTTTGTGAGTCATATCGGTACGGAATCATAAAAACAGTGTGTACGCGAAGGAGGAAAGTAGTTTTGAGTACAAAAACGTGGAAAAAATGAATGTATGAGGAAAAGAAACAAAAGAGAGGTATTGGTTTAAATGGTCTTTTAGACGGTTTTGTGAGTCAGACGGGAAAGGAGTCATAAAAACTGTGTGTACGCGAAGGAGGAAAGTTGTTTCGAGTGCAAAAACGTGGAAAAATTGAATGTATAAGGAAAAGAAACAAAAGGGAGGTATTGGTTTAAAAGGTCTTTTAGACGGTTTTGTGAGTCAGATCGGTTCGGAATCTAAAAAACAGTGTGTACGCGAAGGAGAAAAGTAGTTTTGAATGCAAAAAAAATGGAAAAATTGAATGTATAAGGAAAAGAAACAAAAGGGAGGTATTGGTTTAAAAGGTCTTTTAGACGGTTTTGCGAGTCAGATCGGTTCGGAATCATAAAAACAGTGTGTACGCGAAGGAGGAAAGTAGTTTTGAGTACAAAAACGTGGAAAAAATGAATGTATGAGGAAAAGAAACAAAAGAGAGGTATTGGTTTAAATGGTCTTTTAGACGGTTTTGTGAGTCTGATGAGTTCGGAATCATAAAAAAAGTGTGTAAGCGAAGGACGAAAGTTGTTTGGAGTGCAAAAACGTGGAAAAAATGAATGTATAAGGAAAAGAAACAAAAGGGAGGTATTGGTTTAAATGGTCTTTTAGACGGTTTCGTTAGTCATATGTGTTCTGAATCATAAAAACAGTGTGTACGCGAAGGAGGAAGGTAGTTTTTGAGTACAAAAACATGGAAAAAATGAATGTATGAGGAAAAGAAACAAAAGGGAGGTATTGGTTTAAATGGTCTTTTAGACGGTTTCGTTAGTCATATGTGTTCTGAATCATAAAAACAGTGTGTACGCGAATGAGGAAAGTAGTTTTGAGTACAAAAACGTGAAAAAAATGAATGTATAACGAAAAGAAACAAAAGGGAGGTATTGGTTTAAATGGTATTTCAGACGGTTTTGATGGGTCAGATGGGATCGGAATCACAAAAACAGTGTGTACGCGAAGGAGGAAAGTTGTTTTGAGTGCAAAAACGTGGAAAAATGAATGTATAAGGAAAAGAACCAAAAGGGAGGTATTGGTTTAAATGGTCTTTTAGACGGTTTTGTTAGTCATATGTGTTCTGAATCATAAAAACAGTGTGTACGCGGAGGAAAGTAGTTTTGAGTACAAAAACGTGGAAAAAATGAATGTACGAGTAAAGGAACAAAAGGGTGGTATTGGTTTAAATGGTCTTTCAGACGGTTTTGTGAGTCAGATGGGATCGGAATCATAAAAACAGTGTGTACGCGTAGGAGGAAAGTTGTTTTGAGTGCAAAAAAAAAGGAAAAATTGAATGTATAAGGAAAAGAAGCAAAAGGGAGGTATTGGTTAAAAGGTCTTTTAGACGATTTTGTGAGTCAGATCGGTTCGGAATCATAAAAACAGTGTGTACGCGAAGGAGGAAAGTATTTTTGAGTACACAAACGTGGAAAAATTGAATGTATAAGGAAAAGAAACAAAAGGGAGGTATTGGTTTAAAAGGTCTTTTAGACGGTTTTGTGAGTCAGATCGGTTCGGAATCATAAAAACAGTGTGTACGGAAAGGAGAAAAGTAGTTTTGAATGCAAAAAAATGGAAAAATTGAATGTATAAGGAAAAGAAACAAAAGGGAGGTATTGGTTTAAAAGGTCTTTTAGACGGTTTTGCGAGTCAGATCGGTTCGGAATCATAAAAACAGTGTGTACGCGAAGGAGGAAAGTATTTTTGAGTACAAAAACGTGGAAAAAATGAATGTATGAGGAAAAGAAACAAAAGGGAGGCATTGGTTTAGAACGTCTTTTAGACGATTTTTTGAGTCAGATGGGCTCGGAATCATAAAAACAGTGTGTACGCGATAGAAGAAAGTAATTTTGAGTGCAAAAACGTGGAAAAAATGAATGTATAAGGGAAAAAAACAAAAGGGCGTTATTGGTTTAAATGGTCTTTTAGACGGTTTTAAGAGTCAGATGGGCTTGAAATCATAAAAACAGTGTGTACGCGAAGGAGAAAATTTGTTTTGAGTGCAAAAACGCGGAAAAATTGAATGTATAAGGAAAAGAACCAAAAGGGAGGTATTGGTTTAAATGGTCTTTTAGACGGTTTTGTTAGTCATATGTGTTCTGAATCATAAAAACAGTGTGTACGCGGAGGAAAGTAGTTTTGAGTACAAAAACGTGGAAAAAATGAATGTACGAGTAAAGGAACAAAAGGGTGGTATTGGTTTAAATGGTCTTTCAGACGGTTTTGTGAGTCAGATGGGATCGGAATCATAAAAACAGTGTGTACGCGTAGGAGGAAAGTTGTTTTGAGTGCAAAAAAAAAGGAAAAATTGAATGTATAAGGAAAAGAAGCAAAAGGGAGGTATTGGTTAAAAGGTCTTTTAGACGATTTTGTGAGTCAGATCGGTTCGGAATCATAAAAACAGTGTGTACGCGAAGGAGGAAAGTATTTTTGAGTACACAAACGTGGAAAAATTGAATGTATAAGGAAAAGAAACAAAAGGGAGGTATTGGTTTAAAAGGTCTTTTAGACGGTTTTGTGAGTCAGATCGGTTCGGAATCATAAAAACAGTGTGTACGGAAAGGAGAAAAGTAGTTTTGAATGCAAAAAAATGGAAAAATTGAATGTATAAGGAAAAGAAACAAAAGGGAGGTATTGGTTTAAAAGGTCTTTTAGACGGTTTTGCGAGTCAGATCGGTTCGGAATCATAAAAACAGTGTGTACGCGAAGGAGGAAAGTATTTTTGAGTACAAAAACGTGGAAAAAATGAATGTATGAGGAAAAGAAACAAAAGGGAGGCATTGGTTTAGAACGTCTTTTAGACGATTTTTTGAGTCAGATGGGCTCGGAATCATAAAAACAGTGTGTACGCGATAGAAGAAAGTAATTTTGAGTGCAAAAACGTGGAAAAAATGAATGTATAAGGGAAAAAAACAAAAGGGCGTTATTGGTTTAAATGGTCTTTTAGACGGTTTTAAGAGTCAGATGGGCTTGAAATCATAAAAACAGTGTGTACGCGAAGGAGAAAATTTGTTTTGAGTGCAAAAACGCGGAAAAATTGAATGTATAAGGAAAAGAACCAAAAGGGAGGTATTGGTTTAAAAGGTCTTTTAGACGGTTTTTTGTCAGATCGGTTCGGAATCATAAAAACAGTGTGTACGCGAAGGAGAAAAGTAGTTTTGAGTACATAAACGATGAAAAAATGAATGTATGAGGAAAAGAAACAAAAGGGAGGCATTGGTAAACCAATGCCTCCCTTTTCTTTAGACGGTCTTGTGAGTCAGATGGGATCGGAAGTGTGTACGCGAAGGAGGAAAGTTGTTTTGAAGGTCTTTTAGACGGTTTTGTGAGTCAGATGGGATCGGAAGTGTGTACGCGAAGGAGGAAAGTTGTTTTGAGTGCAAAAACGTGGAAAAAATGTATTTATAAGGAAAAGAAACAAAAGGGAAGTATTGGTTTAAATGGTCTTTTAGACGGTTTTGTGAGTCAGATCGGTTCGGAATCATAAAAACAGTGTGTATACGAAGGAGAAAAGTAGTTTTGAGTACAAAAACGTGGAAAAAATGAATGTATGAGGAAAAGAAACAAAAGGGAGGCATTGGTTTAAAAGGTCTTTTAGACGGTTTTGCGAGTCAGATCGGTTCGGAATCATAAAAACAGTGTGTACGCGAAGGAGGAAAGTATTTTTGAGTACAAAAACGTGGAAAAAATGAATGTATGAGGAAAAGAAACAAAAGGGAGGCATTGGTTTAGAACGTCTTTTAGACGATTTTTTGAGTCAGATGGGCTCGGAATCATAAAAACAGTGTGTACGCGATAAAAGAAAGTAATTTTGAGTGCAAAAACGTGGAAAAAATGAATGTATAAGGGAAAAAAACAAAAGGGAGGCATTGGTTTAGAACGTCTTTTAGACGATTTTTTGAGTCAGATGGGCTCGGAATCATAAAAACAGTGCGTACGCGATAGAAGAAAGTAATTTTGAGTGCAAAAACGTGGAAAAAATGAATGTATAAGGGAAAAAAACAAAAGGGCGTTATTGGTTTAAATGGTCTTTTAGACGGTTTTGTGAGTCAGATGGGCTTGAAATCATAAAAACAGTGTGTACGCGAAGGAGAAAATTTGTTTTGAGTGCAAAAACGCGGAAAAATTGAACGTATAAGGAAAAGAACCAAAAGGGAGGTATTGGTTTAAAAGGTCTTTTAGACGGTTTTGTGTCAGATCGGTTCGGAATCACAAAAACAGTGTGTACGCGAAGGAGAAAAGTAGTTCTGAGTACAAAAACGTTGAAAAATGAATGTATGAGGAAAAGAAACAAAAAGGAGGCTTTGGTTTAAAAGGTCTTTTAGACGGTTTTGTGAGTCAGATCGGTTCGGAATCATAAAAACAGTGTGTACGCGAAGGAGGAAAGTATTTTTGAGTACAAAAACGTGGAAAAATTGAATGTATAAGGAAAAGAAACAAAAGGGAGGTATTGGTTTAAAAGGTCTTTTAGACGGTTTTGTGAGTCAGATCGGTTCGGAATCATAAAAACAGTGTGTACGCGAAGGAGAAAAGTAGTTTTGAGTACAAAAACGTGGAAAAAATGAAAGTATGAGGAAAAGAAACAAAAGGGAGGCATTGGTTTAGGTCTTTTAGACGATTTTGTGAGTCAGATGTGCTCGGAATCATAAAAACAGTGTGTACGCGATAGAGGAAAGTAGTTTTGTGTACAAAAACGTGTAAAAAATGAATGTATGAACAAAAGAAGAAAAAGGGAGGTATTGGTTTTAATGGTCTTTTAGACGGTTTTGTGAGTCAGATGGGATCGGAATCATAAAAACAGTGTGTACGCGAAGGAGGAAAGTTGTTTTGAGTGCAAAAACGTGGAAAAAATAAATGAATAAGCAAAAGAAACAAAAGGGAGTTATTGGTTTAAATGGTTTTTTAGACGGCTTTATTAGTCAGATGGGTTCGGAATCATAAAAACATTGTGTACGCGAAGGAAGAAAGTTGTTTTGAGGGCAAAAATGTGCAAAAATGAATGTATAAGGAAAAGAAACAAAAGGGAGTTATTGGTTTAAATGGTATTTTAGACGGTTTTGATGGGTCAGATGGGATCGGAATCATAAAAACAGTGTGTACGCGAAGGAGGAAAGTTGTTTTGAGTGCAAAAACGTGGAAAAAATGAATGTATAAGGAAAAGAACCAAAAGGGAGGTATTGGTTTAAATGGTCTTTTAGACGGTTTTGTTAGTCATATGTGTTCTGAATCATAAAAACAGTGTGTACGCGGAGGAAAGTAGTTTTGAGTACAAAAACGTGGAAAAAATGAATGTACGAGTAAAGGAACAAAAGGGTGGTATTGGTTTAAATGGTCTTTTAGACGGTTTTGTGAGTCAGATGGGATCGGAATCATAAAAACAGTGTGTACGCGTAGGAGGAAAGTTGTTTTGAGTGCAAAAAAAAGGTAAAATTGAATGTATAAGGAAAAGAAACAAAAGGGAGGTATTGGTTAAAAGGTCTTTTAGACGATTTTGTGAGTCAGATCGGTTCGGAATCATAAAAACAGTGTGTACGCGAAGGAGGAAAGTATTTTTGAGTACACAAACGTGGAAAAATTGAATGTATAAGGAAAAGAAACAAAAGGGAGGTTTAAAAGGTCTTTTAGACGGTTTTGTGAGTCAGATCGGTTCGGAATCATAAAAACAGTGTGTACGCGAAGGAGAAAAGTAGTTTTGAATGCAAAAAAAATGGAAAAATTGAATGTATAAGGAAAAGAAACAAAAGGGAGGTATTGGTTTAAAAGGTCTTTTAGACGGTTTTGTGAGTCAGATCGGTTCGGAATCATAAAAACAGTGTGTACGCGAAGGAGGAAAGTATTTTTGAGTACAAAAACGTGGAAAAAATGAATGTATGAGGAAAAGAAACAAAAGTGAGGCATTGGTTTAGAACGTCTTTTAGACGATTTTTTGAGTCAGATGGGTTCGGAATCATAAAAACATTGTGTACGCGAAGGAAGAAAGTTGTTTTGAGGGCAAAAATGTGCAAAAATGAATGTATAAGGAAAAGAAACAAAAGGGAGTTATTGGTTTAAAAGGTCTTTTAGACGGTTTTGTGAGTCAGATCGGTTCGGAATAACAGCGTGTACGCGAAGGAGGAAAGTATTTTTGAGTACAAAAACGTGGAAAAAATGAATGTATGAGGAAAAGAAACAAAAGAGAGGTATTGGTTTAAATGGTCTTTTAGACGGTTTTGTGAGTCAGATGGGAAAGGAATCATAAAAACTGTGTGTACGCGAAGGAGGAAAGTTGTTTCGACTGCAAAAACGTGGAAAAAATGAATGTATAAGGAAAAGAAACAAAAGGGAGGTATTGGTTTAAAAGGTCTTTTAGACGGTTTTGTGAGTCAGATCGGTTCGGAATAACAGCGTGTACGCGAAGGAGGAAAGTAGTTTTGAGTACAAAAACGTGGAAAAAATGAATGTATGAGGAAAAAAACAAAAGAGAGGTATTGGTTTAAAAGGTCTTTTAGACGGTTTTGTGTCAGATCGGTTCGGAGTCATAAAAAAAGTGTGTACGCGAAGGAGAAAAGTAGTTCTGAGTACAAAAACGTTGAAAAATGAATGTATGAGGAAAAGAAACAAAAGGGAGGCTTTGGTTTAAAAGGTCTTTTAGACGGTTTTGTGAGTCAGATCGGTTCGGAATCATAAAAACAGTGTGTACGCGAAGGAGGAAAGTATTTTTGAGTACAAAAACGTGGAAAAATTGAATGTATAAGGAAAAGAAACAAAAGGGAGGTATTGGTTTAAAAGGTCTTTTAGACGGTTTTGTGAGTCAGATCGGTTCGGAATCATAAAAACAGTGTGTACGCGAAGGAGAAAAGTAGTTTTGAATGCAAAAAAATGGAAAAATTGAATGTATAAGGAAAAGAAACAAAAGGGAGGTATTGGTTTAAAAGGTCTTTTAGACGGTTTTGCGAGTCAGATCGGTTCGGAATCATAAAAACAGTGTGTACGCGAAGGAGGAAAGTAGTTTTGAGTACAAAAACGTGGAAAAAATGAATGTATGAGGAAAAGAAACAAAAGAGAGGTATTGGTTTAAATGGTCTTTTAGACGGTTTTGTGAGTCTGATGAGTTCGGAATCATAAAAAAAGTGTGTAAGCGAAGGACGAAAGTTGTTTGGAGTGCAAAAACGTGGAAAAAATGAATGTATAAGGAAAAGAAACAAAAGGGAGGTATTGGTTTAAATGGTCTTTTAGACGGTTTCGTTAGTCATATGTGTTCTGAATCATAAAAACAGTGTGTACGCGAAGGAGGAAGGTAGTTTTTGAGTACAAAAACATGGAAAAAATGAATGTATGAGGAAAAGAAACAAAAGGGACGTATTGGTTTAAATGGTCTTTTAGACGGTTTTCTTAGTCAGATGTGTGCTGAATCATAAAAACAGTGTGTACGCGAATGAGGAAAGTAGTTTTGAGTACAAAAACGTGGAAAAAATGAATGTATGAGGAAAAGAAACAAAAGGGAGTTATTGGTTTAAATGGTATTTTAGACGGTTTTGATGGGTCAGATGGGATCGGAATCATAAAAACAGTGTGTACGCGAAGGAGGAAAGTTATTTCGAGTGCAAAAACGTTGAAAAAATGAATGTATAAGGAAAAGAAACAAAAGGGAGGTATTGGATTAAATGGTCTTTTAGACGGTTTTGTGAGTCATATCGGTACGGAATCATAAAAACAGTGTGTACGCGAAGGAGGAAAGTAGTTTTGAGTACAAAAACGTGGAAAAAATGAATGTATGAGGAAAAGAAACAAAAGAGAGGTATTGGTTTAAATGGTCTTTTAGACGGTTTTGTGAGTCAGACGGGAAAGGAGTCATAAAAACTGTGTGTACGCGAAGGAGGAAAGTTGTTTCGAGTGCAAAAACGTGGAAAAATTGAATGTATAAGGAAAAGAAACAAAAGGGAGGTATTGGTTTAAAAGGTCTTTTAGACGGTTTTGTGAGTCAGATCGGTTCGGAATCTAAAAAACAGTGTGTACGCGAAGGAGAAAAGTAGTTTTGAATGCAAAAAAAATGGAAAAATTGAATGTATAAGGAAAAGAAACAAAAGGGAGGTATTGGTTTAAAAGGTCTTTTAGACGGTTTTGCGAGTCAGATCGGTTCGGAATCATAAAAACAGTGTGTACGCGAAGGAGGAAAGTATTTTTGAGTACAAAAACGTGGAAAAAATGAATGTATGAGGAAAAGAAACAAAAGGGAGGCATTGGTTTAGAACGTCTTTTAGACGATTTTTTGAGTCAGATGGGCTCGGAATCATAAAAACAGTGTGTACGCGATAGAAGAAAGTAATTTTGAGTGCAAAAACGTGGAAAAAATGAATGTATAAGGGAAAAAAACAAAAGGGCGTTATTGGTTTAAATGGTCTTTTAGACGGTTTTAAGAGTCAGATGGGCTTGAAATCATAAAAACAGTGTGTACGCGAAGGAGAAAATTTCTTTTGAGTGCAAAAACGCGGAAAAATTGAATGTATAAGGAAAAGAACCAAAAGGGAGGTATTGGTTTAAAAGGTCTTTTAGACGGTTTTGTGTCAGATCGGTTCGGAATCATAAAAACAGTGTGTACGCGAAGGAGAAAAGTAGTTTTGAGTACATAAACGATGAAAAAATGAATGTATGAGGAAAAGAAACAAAAGGGAGGCATT
The DNA here is from genome assembly GCA_963930645.1 of Salticus scenicus. Classification (NCBI taxonomy): domain Eukaryota; kingdom Metazoa; phylum Arthropoda; class Arachnida; order Araneae; family Salticidae; genus Salticus; species Salticus scenicus. The sequence continues at coordinate 362,081,216 of OZ005651.1, forward strand.
GGTAAACCAATGCCTCCCTTTTGTTTAGACGGTCTTGTGAGTCAGATGGGATCGGAAGTGTGTACGCGAAGGAGGAAAGTTCTTTTGAGTGCAAAAACGTGGAAAAAATGTATTTATAAGGAAAAGAAACAAAAGGGAAGTATTGGTTTAAACGGTCTTTTAGACGGTTTTGTGAGTCAGATCGGTTCGGAATCATAAAAACAGTGTGTACGCGAAGGAGAAAAGTAGTTTTGAATGCAAAAAAATGGAAAAATTGAATGTATAAGGAAAAGAAACAAAAGGGAGGTATTGGTTTAAAAGGTCTTTTAGACGGTTTTGCGAGTCAGATCGGTTCGGAATCATAAAAACAGTGTGTACGCGAAGGAGGAAAGTAGTTTTGAGTACAAAAACGTGGAAAAAATGAATGTATGAGGAAAAGAAACAAAAGAGAGGTATTGGTTTAAATGGTCTTTTAGACGGTTTTGTGAGTCTGATGAGTTCGGAATCATAAAAAAAGTGTGTAAGCGAAGGACGAAAGTTGTTTGGAGTGCAAAAACGTGGGAAAAAATGAATGTATAAGGAAAAGAAACAAAAGGGAGGTATTGGTTTAAATGGTCTTTTAGACGGTTTCGTTAGTCATATGTGTTCTGAATCATAAAAACAGTGTGTACGCGAAGGAGGAAGGTAGTTTTTGAGTACAAAAACATGGAAAAAATGAATGTATGAGGAAAAGAAACAAAAGGGAGGTATTGGTTTAAATGGTCTTTTAGACGGTTTCGTTAGTCATATGTGTTCTGAATCATAAAAACAGTGTGTACGCGAATGAGGAAAGTAGTTTTGAGTACAAAAACGTGAAAAAAATGAATGTATAACGAAAAGAAACAAAAGGGAGGTATTGGTTTAAATGGTATTTCAGACGGTTTTGATGGGTCAGATGGGATCGGAATCACAAAAACAGTGTGTACGCGAAGGAGGAAAGTTGTTTTGAGTGCAAAAACGTGGAAAAATGAATGTATAAGGAAAAGAACCAAAAGGGAGGTATTGGTTTAAATGGTCTTTTAGACGGTTTTGTTAGTCATATGTGTTCTGAATCATAAAAACAGTGTGTACGCGGAGGAAAGTAGTTTTGAGTACAAAAACGTGGAAAAAATGAATGTACGAGTAAAGGAACAAAAGGGTGGTATTGGTTTAAATGGTCTTTCAGACGGTTTTGTGAGTCAGATGGGATCGGAATCATAAAAACAGTGTGTACGCGTAGGAGGAAAGTTGTTTTGAGTGCAAAAAAAAAGGAAAAATTGAATGTATAAGGAAAAGAAGCAAAAGGGAGGTATTGGTTAAAAGGTCTTTTAGACGATTTTGTGAGTCAGATCGGTTCGGAATCATAAAAACAGTGTGTACGCGAAGGAGGAAAGTATTTTTGAGTACACAAACGTGGAAAAATTGAATGTATAAGGAAAAGAAACAAAAGGGAGGTATTGGTTTAAAAGGTCTTTTAGACGGTTTTGTGAGTCAGATCGGTTCGGAATCATAAAAACAGTGTGTACGGAAAGGAGAAAAGTAGTTTTGAATGCAAAAAAATGGAAAAATTGAATGTATAAGGAAAAGAAACAAAAGGGAGGTATTGGTTTAAAAGGTCTTTTAGACGGTTTTGCGAGTCAGATCGGTTCGGAATCATAAAAACAGTGTGTACGCGAAGGAGGAAAGTATTTTTGAGTACAAAAACGTGGAAAAAATGAATGTATGAGGAAAAGAAACAAAAGGGAGGCATTGGTTTAGAACGTCTTTTAGACGATTTTTTGAGTCAGATGGGCTCGGAATCATAAAAACAGTGTGTACGCGATAGAAGAAAGTAATTTTGAGTGCAAAAACGTGGAAAAAATGAATGTATAAGGGAAAAAAACAAAAGGGCGTTATTGGTTTAAATGGTCTTTTAGACGGTTTTAAGAGTCAGATGGGCTTGAAATCATAAAAACAGTGTGTACGCGAAGGAGAAAATTTGTTTTGAGTGCAAAAACGCGGAAAAATTGAATGTATAAGGAAAAGAACCAAAAGGGAGGTATTGGTTTAAAAGGTCTTTTAGACGGTTTTTTGTCAGATCGGTTCGGAATCATAAAAACAGTGTGTACGCGAAGGAGAAAAGTAGTTTTGAGTACATAAACGATGAAAAAATGAATGTATGAGGAAAAGAAACAAAAGGGAGGCATTGGTAAACCAATGCCTCCCTTTTGTTTAGACGGTCTTGTGAGTCAGATGGGATCGGAAGTGTGTACGCGAAGGAGGAAAGTTGTTTTGAAGGTCTTTTAGACGGTTTTGTGAGTCAGATGGGATCGGAAGTGTGTACGCGAAGGAGGAAAGTTGTTTTGAGTGCAAAAACGTGGAAAAAATGTATTTATAAGGAAAAGAAACAAAAGGGAAGTATTGGTTTAAATGGTCTTTTAGACGGTTTTGTGAGTCAGATCGGTTCGGAATCATAAAAACAGTGTGTATACGAAGGAGAAAAGTAGTTTTGAGTACAAAAACGTGGAAAAAATGAATGTATGAGGAAAAGAAACAAAAGGGAGGCATTGGTTTAAAAGGTCTTTTAGACGGTTTTGCGAGTCAGATCGGTTCGGAATCATAAAAACAGTGTGTACGCGAAGGAGGAAAGTATTTTTGAGTACAAAAACGTGGAAAAAATGAATGTATGAGGAAAAGAAACAAAAGGGAGGCATTGGTTTAGAACGTCTTTTAGACGATTTTTTGAGTCAGATGGGCTCGGAATCATAAAAACAGTGTGTACGCGATAGAAGAAAGTAATTTTGAGTGCAAAAACGTGGAAAAAATGAATGTATAAGGGAAAAAAACAAAAGGGAGGCATTGGTTTAGAACGTCTTTTAGACGATTTTTTGAGTCAGATGGGCTCGGAATCATAAAAACAGTGCGTACGCGATAGAAGAAAGTAATTTTGAGTGCAAAAACGTGGAAAAAATGAATGTATAAGGGAAAAAAACAAAAGGGCGTTATTGGTTTAAATGGTCTTTTAGACGGTTTTGTGAGTCAGATGGGCTTGAAATCATAAAAACAGTGTGTACGCGAAGGAGAAAATTTGTTTTGAGTGCAAAAACGCGGAAAAATTGAACGTATAAGGAAAAGAACCAAAAGGGAGGTATTGGTTTGAAAGGTCTTTTAGACGGTTTTGTGTCAGATCGGTTCGGAATCACAAAAACAGTGTGTACGCGAAGGAGAAAAGTAGTTCTGAGTACAAAAACGTTGAAAAATGAATGTATGAGGAAAAGAAACAAAAAGGAGGCTTTGGTTTAAAAGGTCTTTTAGACGGTTTTGTGAGTCAGATCGGTTCGGAATCATAAAAACAGTGTGTACGCGAAGGAGGAAAGTATTTTTGAGTACAAAAACGTGGAAAAATTGAATGTATAAGGAAAAGAAACAAAAGGGAGGTATTGGTTTAAAAGGTCTTTTAGACGGTTTTGTGAGTCAGATCGGTTCGGAATCATAAAAACAGTGTGTACGCGAAGGAGAAAAGTAGTTTTGAGTACAAAAACGTGGAAAAAATGAAAGTATGAGGAAAAGAAACAAAAGGGAGGCATTGGTTTAGGTCTTTTAGACGATTTTGTGAGTCAGATGTGCTCGGAATCATAAAAACAGTGTGTACGCGATAGAGGAAAGTAGTTTTGTGTACAAAAACGTGTAAAAAATGAATGTATGAACAAAAGAAGAAAAAGGGAGGTATTGGTTTTAATGGTCTTTTAGACGGTTTTGTGAGTCAGATGGGATCGGAATCATAAAAACAGTGTGTACGCGAAGGAGGAAAGTTGTTTTGAGTGCAAAAACGTGGAAAAAATAAATGAATAAGCAAAAGAAACAAAAGGGAGTTATTGGTTTAAATGGTTTTTTAGACGGCTTTATTAGTCAGATGGGTTCGGAATCATAAAAACATTGTGTACGCGAAGGAAGAAAGTTGTTTTGAGGGCAAAAATGTGCAAAAATGAATGTATGAGGAAAAGAAACAAAAGAGAGGTATTGGTTTAAATGGTCTTTTAGACGGTTTTGTGAGTCTGATGAGTTCGGAATCATAAAAAAAGTGTGTAAGCGAAGGACGAAAGTTGTTTGGAGTGCAAAAACGTGGAAAAAATGAATGTATAAGGAAAAGAAACAAAAGGGAGGTATTGGTTTAAATGGTCTTTTAGACGGTTTCGTTAGTCATATGTGTTCTGAATCATAAAAACAGTGTGTACGCGAAGGAGGAAGGTAGTTTTTGAGTACAAAAACATGGAAAAAATGAATGTATGAGGAAAAGAAACAAAAGGGAGGTATTGGTTTAAATGGTCTTTTAGACGGTTTCGTTAGTCATATGTGTTCTGAATCATAAAAACAGTGTGTACGCGAATGAGGAAAGTAGTTTTGAGTACAAAAACGTGAAAAAAATGAATGTATAACGAAAAGAAACAAAAGGGAGGTATTGGTTTAAATGGTATTTCAGACGGTTTTGATGGGTCAGATGGGATCGGAATCACAAAAACAGTGTGTACGCGAAGGAGGAAAGTTGTTTTGAGTGCAAAAACGTGGAAAAATGAATGTATAAGGAAAAGAACCAAAAGGGAGGTATTGGTTTAAATGGTCTTTTAGACGGTTTTGTTAGTCATATGTGTTCTGAATCATAAAAACAGTGTGTACGCGGAGGAAAGTAGTTTTGAGTACAAAAACGTGGAAAAAATGAATGTACGAGTAAAGGAACAAAAGGGAGGTATTGGTTTAAAAGGTCTTTTAGACGGTTTTGTGAGTCAGATCGGTTCGGAATCATAAAAACAGTGTGTACGGAAAGGAGAAAAGTAGTTTTGAATGCAAAAAAATGGAAAAATTGAATGTATAAGGAAAAGAAACAAAAGGGAGGTATTGGTTTAAAAGGTCTTTTAGACGGTTTTGCGAGTCAGATCGGTTCGGAATCATAAAAACAGTGTGTACGCGAAGGAGGAAAGTATTTTTGAGTACAAAAACGTGGAAAAAATGAATGTATGAGGAAAAGAAACAAAAGGGAGGCATTGGTTTAGAACGTCTTTTAGACGATTTTTTGAGTCAGATGGGCTCGGAATCATAAAAACAGTGTGTACGCGATAGAAGAAAGTAATTTTGAGTGCAAAAACGTGGAAAAAATGAATGTATAAGGGAAAAAAACAAAAGGGCGTTATTGGTTTAAATGGTCTTTTAGACGGTTTTAAGAGTCAGATGGGCTTGAAATCATAAAAACAGTGTGTACGCGAAGGAGAAAATTTGTTTTGAGTGCAAAAACGCGGAAAAATTGAATGTATAAGGAAAAGAACCAAAAGGGAGGTATTGGTTTAAAAGGTCTTTTAGACGGTTTTTTGTCAGATCGGTTCGGAATCATAAAAACAGTGTGTACGCGAAGGAGAAAAGTAGTTTTGAGTACATAAACGATGAAAAAATGAATGTATGAGGAAAAGAAACAAAAGGGAGGCATTGGTAAACCAATGCCTCCCTTTTGTTTAGACGGTCTTGTGAGTCAGATGGGATCGGAAGTGTGTACGCGAAGGAGGAAAGTTGTTTTGAAGGTCTTTTAGACGGTTTTGTGAGTCAGATGGGATCGGAAGTGTGTACGCGAAGGAGGAAAGTTGTTTTGAGTGCAAAAACGTGGAAAAAATGAATGTATGAGGAAAAGAAACAAAAGGGAGGCATTGGTTTAAAAGGTCTTTTAGACGGTTTTGCGAGTCAGATCGGTTCGGAATCATAAAAACAGTGTGTACGCGAAGGAGGAAAGTATTTTTGAGTACAAAAACGTGGAAAAAATGAATGTATGAGGAAAAGAAACAAAAGGGAGGCATTGGTTTAGAACGTCTTTTAGACGATTTTTTGAGTCAGATGGGCTCGGAATCATAAAAACAGTGTGTACGCGATAGAAGAAAGTAATTTTGAGTGCAAAAACGTGGAAAAAATGAATGTATAAGGGAAAAAAACAAAAGGGAGGCATTGGTTTAGAACGTCTTTTAGACGATTTTTTGAGTCAGATGGGCTCGGAATCATAAAAACAGTGCGTACGCGATAGAAGAAAGTAATTTTGAGTGCAAAAACGTGGAAAAAATGAATGTATAAGGGAAAAAAACAAAAGGGCGTTATTGGTTTAAATGGTCTTTTAGACGGTTTTGTGAGTCAGATGGGCTTGAAATCATAAAAACAGTGTGTACGCGAAGGAGAAAATTTGTTTTGAGTGCAAAAACGCGGAAAAATTGAACGTATAAGGAAAAGAACCAAAAGGGAGGTATTGGTTTAAAAGGTCTTTTAGACGGTTTTGTGTCAGATCGGTTCGGAATCACAAAAACAGTGTGTACGCGAAGGAGAAAAGTAGTTCTGAGTACAAAAACGTTGAAAAATGAATGTATGAGGAAAAGAAACAAAAAGGAGGCTTTGGTTTAAAAGGTCTTTTAGACGGTTTTGTGAGTCAGATCGGTTCGGAATCATAAAAACAGTGTGTACGCGAAGGAGGAAAGTATTTTTGAGTACAAAAACGTGGAAAAATTGAATGTATAAGGAAAAGAAACAAAAGGGAGGTATTGGTTTAAAAGGTCTTTTAGACGGTTTTGTGAGTCAGATCGGTTCGGAATCATAAAAACAGTGTGTACGCGAAGGAGAAAAGTAGTTTTGAGTACAAAAACGTGGAAAAAATGAAAGTATGAGGAAAAGAAACAAAAGGGAGGCATTGGTTTAGGTCTTTTAGACGATTTTGTGAGTCAGATGTGCTCGGAATCATAAAAACAGTGTGTACGCGATAGAGGAAAGTAGTTTTGTGTACAAAAACGTGTAAAAAATGAATGTATGAACAAAAGAAGAAAAAGGGAGGTATTGGTTTTAATGGTCTTTTAGACGATTTTGTGAGTCAGATCGGTTCGGAATCATAAAAACAGTGTGTACGCGAAGGAGGAAAGTATTTTTGAGTACACAAACGTGGAAAAATTGAATGTATAAGGAAAAGAAACAAAAGGGAGGTTTAAAAGGTCTTTTAGACGGTTTTGTGAGTCAGATCGGTTCGGAATCATAAAAACAGTGTGTACGCGAAGGAGAAAAGTAGTTTTGAATGCAAAAAAAATGGAAAAATTGAATGTATAAGGAAAAGAAACAAAAGGGAGGTATTGGTTTAAAAGGTCTTTTAGACGGTTTTGTGAGTCAGATCGGTTCGGAATCATAAAAACAGTGTGTACGCGAAGGAGGAAAGTATTTTTGAGTACAAAAACGTGGAAAAAATGAATGTATGAGGAAAAGAAACAAAAGTGAGGCATTGGTTTAGAACGTCTTTTAGACGATTTTTTGAGTCAGATGGGTTCGGAATCATAAAAACATTGTGTACGCGAAGGAAGAAAGTTGTTTTGAGGGCAAAAATGTGCAAAAATGAATGTATAAGGAAAAGAAACAAAAGGGAGTTATTGGTTTAAATGGTATTTTAGACGGTTTTGATGGGTCAGATGGGATCGGAATCATAAAAACAGTGTGTACGCGAAGGAGGAAAGTTGTTTTGAGTGCAAAAACGTGGAAAAAATGAATGTATAAGGAAAAGAACCAAAAGGGAGGTATTGGTTTAAATGGTCTTTTAGACGGTTTTGTTAGTCATATGTGTTCTGAATCATAAAAACAGTGTGTACGCGAATGAGGAAAGTAGTTTTGAGTACAATAACGTGGAAAAAATGAATGTATAACGAAAAGAAACAAAAGGGAGGTATTGGTTTAAATGGTCTTTTAGACGGTTTTGTTATTCAGATGTGTTCTGAATCATAAAAACAGTGTGTACGCGAATGAGGAAAGTAGTTTTGAGTACAAAAACGTGGAAAAAATCAATGTATGAGGAAAAGAAACAAAAGGGAGTTATTGGTTTAAATGGTATTTTAGACGGTTTTGATGGGTCAGATGGGATCGGAATCATAAAAACAGTGTGTACGCGAAGGAGGAAAGTTATTTCGAGTGCAAAAATGTGGAAAAAATGAATGTATAAGGAAAAGAAACAAAAGGGAGGTATTGGATTAAATGGTCTTTTAGACGGTTTTGTGAGTCAGATCGGTACGGAATCATAAAAACAGTGTGTACGCGAAGGAGGAAAGTAGTTTAGAGTACAAAAACGTGGAAAAAATGAATGTATGAGGAAAAGAAACAAAAGGGTGGTATTGGTTTAAATGGTCTTTTAGACGGTTTTCTTAGTCAGATGTGTGCTGAATCATAAAAACAGTGTGTACGCGGAGGAAAGTAGTTTTGAGTACAAAAACGTGGAAAAAATGAATGTACGAGTAAAGGAACAAAAGGGTGGTATTGGTTTAAATGGTCTTTTAGACGGTTTTCTTAGTCAGATGTGTGCTGAATCATAAAAACAGTGTGTACGCGAATGAGGAAAGTAGTTTTGAGTACAATAACGTGGAAAAAATGAATGTATAACGAAAAGAAACAAAAGGGAGGTATTGGTTTAAATGGTCTTTTAGACGGTTTTGTTATTCAGATGTGTTCTGAATCATAAAAACAGTGTGTACGCGAATGAGGAAAGTAGTTTTGAGTACAAAAACGTGGAAAAAATCAATGTATGAGGAAAAGAAACAAAAGGGAGTTATTGGTTTAAATGGTATTTTAGACGGTTTTGATGGGTCAGATGGGATCGGAATCATAAAAACAGTGTGTACGCGAAGGAGGAAAGTTATTTCGAGTGCAAAAATGTGGAAAAAATGAATGTATAAGGAAAAGAAACAAAAGGGAGGTATTGGATTAAATGGTCTTTTAGACGGTTTTGTGAGTCAGATCGGTACGGAATCATAAAAACAGTGTGTACGCGAAGGAGGAAAGTAGTTTAGAGTACAAAAACGTGGAAAAAATGAATGTATGAGGAAAAGAAACAAAAGAGAGGTATTGGTTTAAATGGTCTTTTAGACGGTTTTGTGAGTCAGATAAGAAAGGAATCATAAAAACTGTGTGTACGCGAAGGAGGAAAGTTGTTTCGAGTGCAAAAACGTGGAAAAAATGAATGTATAAGGAAAAGAAACAAAAGGGAGGTATTGGTTTAAAAGGTCTTTTAGACGGTTTTGTGAGTCAGATCGGTTCGGAATAACAGCGTGTACGCGAAGGAGGAAAGTAGTTTTGAGTACAAAAACGTGGAAAAAATGAATGTATGAGGAAAAAAACAAAAGAGAGGTATTGGTTTAAAAGGTCTTTTAGACGGTTTTGTGTCAGATCGGTTCGGAATCATAAAAACAGTGTGTACGCGAAGGAGAAAAGTAGTTCTGAGTACAAAAACGTTGAAAAATGAATGTATGAGGAAAAGAAACAAAAGGGAGGCTTTGGTTTAAAAGGTCTTTTAGACGATTTTGTGAGTCAGATGTGCTCGGAATCATAAAAACAGTGTGTACGCGATAGAGGAAAGTAGTTTTGAGTACAAAAACGTGTAAAAAATGAATGTATAAGGGAAAAAAACAAAAGGGCGTTATTGGTTTAAATGGTCTTTTAGACGGTTTTAAGAGTCAGATGGGCTTGAAATCATAAAAACAGTGTGTACGCGAAGGAGAAAATTTGTTTTGAGTGCAAAAACGCGGAAAAATTGAATGTATAAGGAAAAGAACCAAAAGGGAGGTATTGGTTTAAAAGGTCTTTTAGACGGTTTTGTGTCAGATCGGTTCGGAATCATAAAAACAGTGTGTACGCGAAGGAGAAAAGTAGTTTTGAGTACATAAACGATGAAAAAATGAATGTATGAGGAAAAGAAACAAAAGGGAGGCATTGGTAAACCAATGCCTCCCTTTTGTTTAGACGGTCTTGTGAGTCAGATGGGATCGGAAGTGTGTACGCGAAGGAGGAAAGTTGTTTTGAAGGTCTTTTAGACGGTTTTGTGAGTCAGATGGGATCGGAAGTGTGTACGTGAAGGAGGAAAGTTGTTTTGAGTGCAAAAATGTGCAAAAATGAATGTATAAGGAAAAGAAACAAGAGGGAGGTATTGGTTTAAATGGTCTTTTAGACGGTTTTGTTAGTCATATGTGTTCTGAATCATAAAAACAGTGTGTACGCGAAGGAGGAAAGTTGTTTTGAGTGCAAAAACGTGGAAAAAATGAATGTATAAGGAAAAGAACCAAAAGGGAGGTATTGGTTTAAATGGTCTTTTAGACGGTTTTGTTAGTCATATGTGTTCTGAATCATAAAAACAGTGTGTACGCGGAGGAAAGTAGTTTTGAGTACAAAAACGTGGAAAAAATGAATGTATAACGAAAAGAAACAAAAGGGAGGTATTGGTTTAAATGGTCTTTTAGACGGTTTTGTTATTCAGATGTGTTCTGAATCATAAAAACAGTGTGTACGCGAATGAGGAAAGTAGTTTTGAGTACAAAAACGTGGAAAAAATGAATGTATGAGGAAAAGAAACAAAAGGGAGTTATTGGTTTAAATGGTATTTTAGACGGTTTTGATGGGTCAGATGGGATCGGAATCATAAAAACAGTGTGTACGCGAAGGAGGAAAGTTATTTCGAGTGCAAAAACGTGGAAAAAATGAATGTATAAGGAAAAGAAACAAAAGGGAGGTATTGGATTAAATGGTCTTTTAGACGGTTTTGTGAGTCAGATCGGTACGGAATCATAAAAACAGTGTGTACGCGAAGGAGGAAAGTAGATTTGAGTACAAAAACGTGGAAAAAATGAATGTATGAGGAAAAGAAACAAAAGAGAGGTATTGGTTTAAATGGTCTTTTAGACGGTTTTGTGAGTCAGATGGGAAAGGAATCATAAAAACTGTGTGTACGCGAAGGAGGAAAGTTGTTTCGACTGCAAAAACGTGGAAAAAATGAATGTATAAGGAAAAGAAACAAAAGGGAGGTATTGGTTTAAAAGGTCTTTTAGACGGTTTTGTGAGTCAGATCGGTTCGGAATAACAGCGTGTACGCGAAGGAGGAAAGTAGTTTTGAGTACAAAAACGTGGAAAAAATGAATGTATGAGGAAAAAAACAAAAGAGAGGTATTGGTTTAAAAGGTCTTTTAGACGGTTTTGTGTCAGATCGGTTCGGAGTCATAAAAAAAGTGTGTACGCGAAGGAGAAAAGTAGTTCTGAGTACAAAAACGTTGAAAAATGAATGTATGAGGAAAAGAAACAAAAGGGAGGCTTTGGTTTAAAAGGTCTTTTAGACGGTTTTGTGAGTCAGATCGGTTCGGAATCATAAAAAAAGTGTGTACGCGAAGGAGAAAAGTAGTTTTGAGTACAAAAACGTGGAAAAAATGAAAGTATGAGGAAAAGAAACAAAAGGGAGGCATTGGTTTAGAAGGTCTTTTAGACGATTTTGTGAGTCAGATGTGCTCGGAATCATAAAAACAGTGTGTACGCGATAGAGGAAAGTAGTTTTGAGTACAAAAACGTGTAAAAAATGAATGTAAGAACAAAAGAAGAAAAAGGGAGATATTGGTTTTAATGGTCTTTTAGACGGTTTTGTGAGTCAGATGGGATCGGAATCATAAAAACAGTGTGTACGCGAAGGAGGAAAGTTGTTTTGAGTGCAAAAACGTGGAAAAAATAAATGAATAAGCAAAAGAAACAAAAGGGAGTTATTGGTTTAAATGGTTTTTTAGACGGCTTTATTAGTCAGATGGGTTCGGAATCATAAAAACATTGTGTACGCGAAGGAAGAAAGTTGTTTTGAGTGCAAAAATGTGCAAAAATGAATGTATAAGGAAAAGAAACAAAAGGGATTTATTGGTTTAAATGGTATTTTAGACGGTTTTGATGGGTCAGATGGGATCGGAATCATAAAAACAGTGTGTACGCGAAGGAGGAAAGTTGTTTCGAGTGCAAAAACGTGGAAAAAATGAATGTATAAGGAAAAGAAACAAAAGGGAGGTATTGGATTAAATAGTCTTTTAGACGGTTTTGTGAGTCAGATCGGTACGGAATCATAAAAACAGTGTGTACGCGAAGGAAGAAAGTTGTTTTGAGTGCAAAAATGTGCAAAAATGAATGTATAAGGAAAAGAAACAAGAGGGAGGTATTGGTTTAAATGGTCTTTTAGACGGTTTTGTTAGTCATATGTGTTCTGAATCATAAAAACAGTGTGTACGCGAAGGAGGAAAGTTGTTTTGAGTGCAAAAACGTGGAAAAATGAATGTATAAGGAAAAGAACCAAAAGGGAGGTATTGGTTTAAATGGTCTTTTAGACGGTTTTGTTAGTCATATGTGTTCTGAATCATAAAAACAGTGTGTACGCGGAGGAAAGTAGTTTTGAGTACAAAAACGTGGAAAAAATGAATGTACGAGTAAAGGAACAAAAGGGTGGTATTGGTTTAAATGGTCTTTTAGACGGTTTTGCGAGTCAGATCGGTTCGGAATCATAAAAACAGTGTGTACGCGAAGGAGGAAAGTATTTTTGAGTACAAAAACGTGGAAAAAATGAATGTATGAGGAAAAGAAACAAAAGGGAGGCATTGGTTTAGAACGTCTTTTAGACGATTTTTTGAGTCAGATGGGCTCGGAATCATAAAAACAGTGTGTACGCGATAGAAGAAAGTAATTTTGAGTGCAAAAACGTGGAAAAAATGAATGTATAAGGGAAAAAAACAAAAGGGAGGTATTGGTTTAAAAGGTCTTTTAGACGGTTTTGTGTCAGATCGGTTCGGAATCATAAAAACAGTGTGTACGCGAAGGAGAAAAGTAGTTTTGAGTACATAAACGATGAAAAAATGAATGTATGAGGAAAAGAAACAAAAGGGAGGCATTGGTAAACCAATGCCTCCCTTTTGTTTAGACGGTCTTGTGAGTCAGATGGGATCGGAAGTGTGTACGCGAAGGAGGAAAGTTGTTTTGAAGGTCTTTTAGACGGTTTTGTGAGTCAGATGGGATCGGAATCATAAAAACAGTGTGTACGCGATAGAGGAAAGTAGTTTTGAGTACAAAAACGTGGAAAAAATGAATGTATGAACAAAAGAAGCAAAATGGAGGTATTGGTTTTAATGGTCTTTTAGACGGTTTTGTGAGTCAGATGGGATCGGAATCATAAAAACAGTGCGTACGCGAAGGAGAAAATTTGTTTTAAGTGCAAAAACGTGGAAAAATTGAATGTATAAGGAAAAGAACCAAAAGGGAGGTATTGGTTTAAAAGGTCTTTTAGACGGTTTTGTGTCAGATCGGTTCGGAATCATAAGAACAGTGTGTACGCGAAGGAGGAAAGTTGTTTTGAGCGCAAAAACGTGGAAAAAATGAATGTATGAAGAAAAGAAACAAAAGGGAGGCATTGGTTTAAAAGGTGTTTTAGACGGTTTTGTGAGTCAGATGGGATCGGAAGTGTGTACGCGAAGGAGGAAAGTTGTTTTGAGTGCAAAAACTTGGAAAAAATGAATGTATAAGGAAAAGAAACAAAAGGGAGGTATTGGTTTAAATGGTCTTTTAGACGGTTTTGTTAGTGATATGTGTTCTGAATCATAAAAACAGTGTGTACGCGAAGGAGAAAATTTCTTTTGAGTGCAAAAACGTGGAAAAATTGAATGTATAACGAAAAGAAACAAAAGGGAGGTATTGGTTTAAATGGTCTTTTAGACGGTTTCGTTAGTCATATGTGTTCTGAATCAAAATAACAGTGTTTACGCGAAGGAGGAAAGTAGTTTTTGAGTACAAAAACGTGCAAAAAATGAATGTATGAGGAAAAGAAACAAAAGGGAGGTATTGGTTTAAATGGTCTTTTAGACGGTTTTGTTATTCAGATGAGTTCTGAATCATAAAAACAGTGTGTACGCGAATGAGGAAAGTAGTTTCGAGTACAAAAACGTGGAAAAAATGAATGTATGAGGAAAAGAAACAAAAGGGAGTTATTGGTTTAAATGGTATTTTAGACGGTTTTGATGGGTCAGATGGGATCGGAATCATAAAAACAGTGTGTACGCGAAGGAGGAAAGTTGTTTCGAGTGCAAAAACGTGGAAAAAATGAATGTATAAGGAAAAGAAACAAAAGGGAGGTATTGGATTAATTGGTCTTTTAGACGGTTTTGTGAGTCAGATCGGTACGGAATCATAAAAACAGTGTGTACGCGAAGGAGGAAAGTAGTTTTGAGTACAAAAACGTGGAAAAAATGAATGTATGAGGAAAAAAAACAAAAAGGAGGTATTGGTTTAAATGGTCTTTTAGACGGTTTTGTTAGTCAGATGTGTTCTGAATCATACAAACAGTGTGTACGCGAATGAGAAAAGTAGTTTTGAGTACAAAAACGTTTAAAAAATGAATGTATAACGAAAAGAAACAAAAGGGAGGTATTGGTTTAAATGGTCTTTTAGACGGTTTCGTTAGTCATATGTGTTCTGAATCATAAAAACAGTGTGTACGCGAAGGAGGAAGGTAGTTTTTGAGTACAAAAACATGGAAAAAATGAATGTATGAGGAAAAGAAACAAAAGGGAGGTATTGGTTTAAATGGTCTTTTAGACGGTTTTGTTAGTCAGATGTGTTCTGAATCATAAAAACAGTGTGTACGCGAATGAGGAAAGTAGTTTTGAGTACAAAAACATGGAAAAAATGAATGTATAACGAAAAGAAACAAAAGGGAGGTATTGGTTTAAATGGACTTTTAGACGGTTTCGTTAGTCAGATGGGATCGGAATCATAAAAACAGTGTGTACGCGAATTAGGAAAATTGTTTTGAGTGCAAAAACGTGAAAAAAATGAATGTATAAGGAAAAGAAACAAAAGGGAGGTATTGGTTTTAAAGGTCTTTTAGACGGTTTTGTGAGTCAGATCGGTTCGGAATCATAAAAACAGTGTGTACGCGAAGGAGGAATGTAGTTTTGAGTACAAAAACGTGGAAAAAATGAATGTATAACGAAAAGAAACAAAAGGGACGTATTGGTTTAAATGGTTTTTTTAGACGGTTTTGTGAGTCAGATGGGATCGGAATCATAAAAACAGTGTGTACGCGAAGGAGAAAAGTTGTTTTGAGTGCAAAAACGTGAAAAAAAATGAATGTATAAGGAAAAGAAAGAAAAGGGAGGTATTGGTTTAAAAGGTCTTTTAGACGGTTTTGTGAGTCAGATCGGTTCGGAATCATAAAAACAGTGTGTACGCGAAGGAGAAAAGTAGTTTTGAATGCAAAAAAATGGAAAAATTGAATGTATAAGGAAAAGAAACAAAAGGGAGGTATTGGTTTAAAAGGTCTTTTAAACGGTTTTGCGAGTCAGATCGGTTCGGAATCATAAAAACAGTGTGTACGCGAAGGAGGAAAGTAGTTTTGAGTACAAAAACGTGGAAAAAATGAATGTATGAGGAAAAGAAACAAAAGAGAGGTATTGGTTTAAATGGTCTTTTAGACGGTTTTGTGAGTCTGATGAGTTCGGAATCATAAAAAAAGTGTGTAAGCGGAGGACGAAAGTTGTTTGGAGTGCAAAAACGTGGAAAAAATGAATGTATAAGGAAAAGAAACAGAAGGGAGGTATTGGTTTAAATGGTCTTTTAGACGGTTTCGTTAGTCATATGTGTTCTGAATCATAAAATCAGTGTGTACGCGAAGGAGGAAGGTAGTTTTTGAGTACAAAAACATGGAAAAAATGAATGTATGAGGAAAAGAAACAAAAGGGAGGTATTGGTTTAAATGGTCTTTTAGACGGTTTTCTTAGTCAGATGTGTGCTGAATCATAAAAACAGTGTGTACGCGAATGAGGAAAGTAGTTTTGAGTACAAAAACGTGGAAAAAATGAATGTATAACGAAAAGAAACAAAAGGGAGGTATTGGTTTAAATGGTCTTTTAGACGGTTTCGTTTGTCATATGTGTTCTGAATCATAAAAACAGTGTGTACGCGAAGGAGGAAAGTAGTTTTTGAGTACAAAAAAGTGGAGAAAATGAATGTATGTAGAAAAGAAACAAAAGGGAGGTATTGGTTTAAATGGTCTTTTAGACGGTTTTGTTATTCAGATGTGTTCTGAATCATAAAAACAGTGTGTACGCGAATGAGGAAAGTAGTTTTGAGTACAAAAACGTGGAAAAAATGAATGTATGAGGAAAAGAAACAAAAGGGAGTTTAAATGGTATTTTAGACGGTTTTGATGGGTCAGATGGGATCGGAATCATAAAAACAGTGTGTACGCGATAGAAGAAAGTAATTTTGAGTGCAAAAACGTGGAAAAAATGAATGTATAAGGGAAAAAAACAAAAGGGCGTTATTGGTTTAAATGGTCTTTTAGACGGTTTTAAGAGTCAGATGGGCTTAAAATCATAAAAACAGTGTGTACGCGAAGGAGAAAATTTGTTTTGAGTGCAAAAACGCGGAAAAATTGAATGTATAAGGAAAAGAACCAAAAGGGAGGTATTGGTTTAAAAGGTCTTTTAGACGGTTTTGTGTCAGATCGGTTCGGAATCATAAAAACAGTGTGTACGCGAAGGAGAAAAGTAGTTTTGAGTACATAAACGATGAAAAAATGAATGTATGAGGAAAAGAACCAAAAGGGAGGTATTGGTTTAAAAGGTCTTTTAGACGGTTTTGTGTCAGATCGGTTCGGAATCATAAAAACAGTGTGTACGCGAAGGAGAAAAGTAGTTTTGAGTACATAAACGATGAAAAAATGAATGTATGAGGAAAAGAAACAAAAGGGAGGCATTGGTAAACCAATGCCTCCCTTTTGTTTAGACGGTCTTGTGAGTCAGATGGGATCGGAAGTGTGTACGCGAAGGAGGAAAGTTGTTTTGAAGGTCTTTTAGACGGTTTTGTGAGTCAGATGGGATCGGAATCATAAAAACAGTGTGTACGCGATAGAGGAAAGTAGTTTTGAGTACAAAAACGTGGAAAAAATGAATGTATGAACAAAAGAAGCAAAATGGAGGTATTGGTTTTAATGGTCTTTTAGACGGTTTTGTGAGTCAGATGGGATTGGAATCATAAAAACAGTGCGTACGCGAAGGAGAAAATTTGTTTTAAGTGCAAAAACGTGGAAAAATTGAATGTATAAGGAAAAGAACCAAAAGGGAGGTATTGGTTTAAAAGGTCTTTTAGACGGTTTTGTGTCAGATCGGTTCGGAATCATAAGAACAGTGTGTACGCGAAGGAGGAAAGTTGTTTTGAGTGCAAAAACGTGGAAAAAATGAATGTATGAAGAAAAGAAACAAAAGGGAGGCATTGGTTTAAAAGGTGTTTTAGACGGTTTTGTGAGTCAGATGGGATCGGAAGTGTGTACGCGAAGGAGGAAAGTTGTTTTGAGTGCAAAAACTTGGAAAAAATGAATGTATAAGGAAAAGAAACAAAAGGGAGGTATTGGTTTAAATGGTCTTTTAGACGGTTTTGTTAGTGATATGTGTTCTGAATCATAAAAACAGTGTGTACGCGAAGGAGAAAATTTCTTTTGAGTGCAAAAACGTGGAAAAATTGAATGTATAACGAAAAGAAACAAAAGGGAGGTATTGGTTTAAATGGTCTTTTAAGACGGTTTCGTTAGTCATATGTGTTCTGAATCAAAATAACAGTGTTTACGCGAAGGAGGAAAGTAGTTTTTGAGTACAAAAACGTGGAAAAAATGAATGTATGAGGAAAAGAAACAAAAGGGAGGTATTGGTTTAAATGGTCTTTTAGACGGTTTTGTTATTCAGATGAGTTCTAAATCATAAAAGCAGTGTGTACGCGAATGAGGAAAGTAGTTTTGAGTACAAAAACGTGGAAAAAATGAATGTATGAGGAAAAGAAACAAAAGGGAGTTATTGGTTTAAATGGTATTTTAGACGGTTTTGATGGGTCAGATGGGATCGGAATCATAAAAACAGTGTGTACGCGAAGGAGAAAAGTTGTTTTGAGTGCAAAAACGTGAAAAAAATGAATGTATAAGGAAAAGAAACAAAAGGGAGGTATTGGATTAATTGGTCTTTTAGACGGTTTTGTGAGTCAGATCGGTACGGAATCATAAAAACAGTGTGTACGCGAAGGAGGAAAGTAGTTTTGAGTACAAAAACGTGGAAAAAATGAATGTATGAAGAAAAAAAACAAAAAGGAGGTATTGGTTTAAATGGTCTTTTAGACGGTTTTGTTAGTCAGATGTGTTCTGAATCATAAAAACAGTGTGTACGCGAATGAGAAAAGTAGTTTTGAGTACAAAAACGTTTAAAAAATGAATGTATAACGAAAAGAAACAAAAGGGAGGTATTGGTTTAAATGGTCTTTTAGACGGTTTCGTTAGTCATATGTGTTCTGAATCATAAAAACAGTGTGTACGCGAAGGAGGAAGGTAGTTTTTGAGTACAAAAACATGGAAAAAATGAATGTATGAGGAAAAGAAACAAAAGGGAGGTATTGGTTTAAATGGTCTTTTAGACGGTTTTGTTAGTCAGATGTGTTCTGAATCATAAAAACAGTGTGTACGCGAATGAGGAAAGTAGTTTTGAGTACAAAAACATGGAAAAAATGAATGTATAACGAAAAGAAACAAAAGGGAGGTATTGGTTTAAATGGTCTTTTAGACGGTTTCGTTAGTCAGATGGGATCGGAATCATAAAAACAGTGTGTACGCGAATTAGGAAAATTGTTTTGAGTGCAAAAACGTGAAAAAAATGAATGTATAAGGAAAAGAAAGAAAAGGGAGGTATTGGTTTAAAAGGTCTTTTAGACGGTTTTGTGAGTCAGATCGGTTCGGAATCATAAAAACAGTGTGTACGCGAAGGAGAAAAGTAGTTTTGAATGCAAAAAAATGGAAAAATTGAATGTATAAGGAAAAGAAACAAAAGGGAGGTATTGGTTTAAAAGGTCTTTTAAACGGTTTTGCGAGTCAGATCGGTTCGGAATCATAAAAACAGTGTGTACGCGAAGGAGGAAAGTAGTTTTGAGTACAAAAACGTGGAAAAAATGAATGTATGAGGAAAAGAAACAAAAGAGAGGTATTGGTTTAAATGGTCTTTTAGACGGTTTTGTGAGTCTGATGAGTTCGGAATCATAAAAAAAGTGTGTAAGCGAAGGACGAAAGTTGTTTGGAGTGCAAAAACGTGGAAAAAATGAATGTATAAGGAAAAGAAACAAAAGGGAGGTATTGGTTTAAATGGTCTTTTAGACGGTTTCGTTAGTCATATGTGTTCTGAATCATAAAAACAGTGTGTACGCGAAGGAGGAAGGTAGTTTTTGAGTACAAAAACATGGAAAAAATGAATGTATGAGGAAAAGAAACAAAAGGGAGGTATTGGTTTAAATGGTCTTTTAGACGGTTTTCTTAGTCAGATGTGTGCTGAATCATAAAAACAGTGTGTACGCGAATGAGGAAAGTAGTTTTGAGTACAAAAACGTGGAAAAAATGAATGTATAACGAAAAGAAACAAAAGGGAGGTATTGGTTTAAATGGTCTTTTAGACGGTTTCGTTAGTCATATGTGTTCTGAATCATAAAAACAGTGTGTACGCGAAGGAGGAAAGTAGTTTTTGAGTACAAAAAAGTGGAGAAAATGAATGTATGAGGAAAAGAAACAAAAGGGAGGTATTGGTTTAAATGGTCTTTTAGACGGTTTTGTTATTCAGATGTGTTCTGAATCATAAAAACAGTGTGTACGCGAATGAGGAAAGTAGTTTTGAGTACAAAAACGTGGAAAAAATGAATGTATGAGGAAAAGAAACAAAAGGGAGTTTAAATGGTATTTTAGACGGTTTTGATGGGTCAGATGGGATCGGAATCATAAAAACAGTGTGTACGCGAAGGAGGAAAGTTATTTCGAGTGCAAAAACGTGGAAAAAATGAATGTATAAGGAAAAGAAACAAAAGGGAGGTATTGGATTAAATGGTCTTTTAGACGGTTTTGTGAGTCAGATCGGTACGGAATCATAAAAACAGTGTGTACGCGAAGGAGGAAAGTAGTTTTGAGTACAAAAACGTGGAAAAAATGAATGTATGAGGAAAAGAAACAAAAGAGAGGTATTGGTTTAAATGGTCTTTTAGACGGTTTTGTGAGTCAGATGGGAAAGGAATCATAAAAACTGTGTGTACGCGAAGGAGGAAAGTTGTTTCGAGTGCAAAAACGTGGAAAAAATAAATGTATAAGGAAAAGAAACAAAAGGGAGGTATTGGTTTAAAAGGTCTTTTAGACGGTTTTGTGAGTCAGATCGGTTCGGAATAACAGCGTGTACGCGAAGGAGGAAAGTTGTTTTGAGTGCGAAAATGTGCAAAAATGAATGTATAAGGAAAAGAAACAAAAGGGAGGTATTGGATTAAATGGTCTTTTAGACGGTTTCGTTAGTCATATGTGTTCTGAATCATAAAAACAGTGTGTACGCGAAGGAGGAAGGTAGTTTTTGAGTACAAAAACATGGAAAAAATGAATGTATGAGGAAAAGAAACAAAAGGGAGGTATTGGTTTAAATGGTCTTTTAGACGGTTTTGTTAGTCAGATGTGTTCTGAATCATAAAAACAGTGTGTACGCGAATGAGGAAAGTAGTTTTGAGTACAAAAACATGGAAAAAATGAATGTATAACGAAAAGAAACAAAAGGGAGGTATTGGTTTAAATGGTCTTTTAGACGGTTTCGTTAGTCAGATGGGATCGGAATCATAAAAACAGTGTGTACGCGAATTAGGAAAATTGTTTTGAGTGCAAAAACGTGAAAAAAATGAATGTATAAGGAAAAGAAAGAAAAGGGAGGTATTGGTTTAAAAGGTCTTTTAGACGGTTTTGTGAGTCAGATCGGTTCGGAATCATAAAAACAGTGTGTACGCGAAGGAGAAAAGTAGTTTTGAATGCAAAAAAATGGAAAAATTGAATGTATAAGGAAAAGAAACAAAAGGGAGGTATTGGTTTAAAAGGTCTTTTAAACGGTTTTGCGAGTCAGATCGGTTCGGAATCATAAAAACAGTGTGTACGCGAAGGAGGAAAGTAGTTTTGAGTACAAAAACGTGGAAAAAATGAATGTATGAGGAAAAGAAACAAAAGAGAGGTATTGGTTTAAATGGTCTTTTAGACGGTTTTGTGAGTCTGATGAGTTCGGAATCATAAAAAAAGTGTGTAAGCGAAGGACGAAAGTTGTTTGGAGTGCAAAAACGTGGAAAAAATGAATGTATAAGGAAAAGAAACAAAAGGGAGGTATTGGTTTAAATGGTCTTTTAGACGGTTTCGTTAGTCATATGTGTTCTGAATCATAAAAACAGTGTGTACGCGAAGGAGGAAGGTAGTTTTTGAGTACAAAAACATGGAAAAAATGAATGTATGAGGAAAAGAAACAAAAGGGAGGTATTGGTTTAAATGGTCTTTTAGACGGTTTTCTTAGTCAGATGTGTGCTGAATCATAAAAACAGTGTGTACGCGAATGAGGAAAGTAGTTTTGAGTACAAAAACGTGGAAAAAATGAATGTATAACGAAAAGAAACAAAAGGGAGGTATTGGTTTAAATGGTCTTTTAGACGGTTTCGTTAGTCATATGTGTTCTGAATCATAAAAACAGTGTGTACGCGAAGGAGGAAAGTAGTTTTTGAGTACAAAAAAGTGGAGAAAATGAATGTATGAGGAAAAGAAACAAAAGGGAGGTATTGGTTTAAATGGTCTTTTAGACGGTTTTGTTATTCAGATGTGTTCTGAATCATAAAAACAGTGTGTACGCGAATGAGGAAAGTAGTTTTGAGTACAAAAACGTGGAAAAAATGAATGTATGAGGAAAAGAAACAAAAGGGAGTTTAAATGGTATTTTAGACGGTTTTGATGGGTCAGATGGGATCGGAATCATAAAAACAGTGTGTACGCGAAGGAGGAAAGTTATTTCGAGTGCAAAAACGTGGAAAAAATGAATGTATAAGGAAAAGAAACAAAAGGGAGGTATTGGATTAAATGGTCTTTTAGACGGTTTTGTGAGTCAGATCGGTACGGAATCATAAAAACAGTGTGTACGCGAAGGAGGAAAGTAGTTTTGAGTACAAAAACGTGGAAAAAATGAATGTATGAGGAAAAGAAACAAAAGAGAGGTATTGGTTTAAATGGTCTTTTAGACGGTTTTGTGAGTCAGATGGGAAAGGAATCATAAAAACTGTGTGTACGCGAAGGAGGAAAGTTGTTTCGAGTGCAAAAACGTGGAAAAAATAAATGTATAAGGAAAAGAAACAAAAGGGAGGTATTGGTTTAAAAGGTCTTTTAGACGGTTTTGTGAGTCAGATCGGTTCGGAATAACAGCGTGTACGCGAAGGAGGAAAGTAGTTTTGAGTACAAAAACGTGGAAAAAATGAATGTATGAGGAAAAAAACAAAAGAGAGGTATTGGTTTAAAAGGTCTTTTAGACGGTTTTGTGTCAGATCGGTTCGGAATCATAAAAACAGTGTGTACGCGAAGGAGAAAAGTAGTTCTGAGTACAAAAACGTTGAAAAATGAATGTATGAGGAAAAGAAACAAAAGGGAGGCTTTGGTTTAAAAGGTCTTTTAGACGGTTTTGTGAGTCAGATCGGTTCGGAATCATAAAAACAGTGTGTACGCGAAGGAGGAAAGTATTTTTGAGTACAAAAACGTGGAAAAATTGAATGTATAAGGAAAAGAAACAAAAGGGAGGCATTGGTTTAGAAGGTCTTTTAGACGATTTTGTGAGTCAGATGTGCTCGGAATCATAAAAACATTGTGTACGCGATAGAGGAAAGTAGTTTTGAGTACAAAAACGTGTAAAAAATGAATGTAAGAACAAAAGAAGAAAAAGGGAGGTATTGGTTTTAATGGTCTTTTAGACGGTTTTGTGAGTCAGATGGGATCGGAATCATAAAAACAGTGTGTACGCGAAGGAAGAAAGTTATTTTGAGTGCAAAAAAGTGCAAAAATGAATGTATAAGGAAAAGAAACAAGAGGGAGGTATTGGTTTTAATGGTCTTTTAGACGGTTTTGTGAGTCAGATGGGATCGGAATCATAAAAACAGTGTGTACGCGAAGGAAGAAAGTTATTTTGAGTGCAAAAAAGTGCAAAAATGAATGTATAAGGAAAAGAAACAAGAGGGAGGTATTGGTTTAAATGGTCTATTAGACGGTTTTGTTAGTCATATGTGTTCTGAATCATAAAAACAGTGTTTACGCGAAGGAGGAAAGTTGTTTTGAGTGCAAAAACGTGGAAAAAATGAATGTATAAGGAAAAGAACCAAAAGGGAGGTATTGGTTTAAATGATCTTTTAGACGGTTTTGTTAGTCATATGTGTTCTGAATCATAAAAACAGTGTGTACGCGAAGGAGGAAAGTTGTTTTGAGTACAAAAACGTGGAAAAATTGAATGTATAAGGAAAAGAAACAAAAGGGAGGTATTGGTTTAAAAGGTCTTTTAGACGGTTTTGTGAGTCAGATCGGTTCGGAATCATAAAAACAGTGTGTACGCGAAGGAGAAAAGTAGTTTTGAATGCAAAAAAATGGAAAAATTGGATGTATAAGGAAAAGAAACAAAAGGGAGGTATTGGTTTAAAAGGTCTTTTAGACGGTTTTGCGAGTCAGATCGGTTCGGAATCATAAAAACAGTGTGTACGCGAAGGAGGAAAGTATTTTTGAGTACAAAAACGTGGAAAAAATGAATGTATGAGGAAAAGAAACAAAAGGGAGGCATTGGTTTAGAACGTCTTTTAGACGATTTTTTGAGTCAGATGGGCTCGGAATCATAAAAACAGTGTGTACGCGATAGAAGAAAGTAATTTTGAGTGCAAAAACGTGGAAAAAATGAATGTATAAGGGAAAAAAAAACAAAAGGGCGTTATTGGTTTAAATGGTCTTTTAGACGGTTTTGTGAGTCAGATGGGCTTGAAATCATAAAAACAGTGTGTACGCGAAGGAGAAAATTTGTTTTGAGTGCAAAAACGCGGAAAAATTGAATGTATAAGGAAAAGAACCAAAAGGGAGGTATTGGTTTAAAAGGTCTTTTAGACGGTTTTGTGAGTCAGATCGGTTCGGAATCATAAAAACAGTGTGTACGCGAAGGAGGAAAGTAGTTTTGAGTACAAAAACGTGGAAAAAATGAATGTATGAGGAAAAGAAACAAAAGAGAGGTATTGGTTTAAATGGTCTTTTAGACGGTTTTGTGAGTCTGATGAGTTCGGAATCATAAAAAAAGTGTGTAAGCGGAGGACGAAAGTTGTTTGGAGTGCAAAAACGTGGAAAAAATGAATGTATAAGGAAAAGAAACAGAAGGGAGGTATTGGTTTAAATGGTCTTTTAGACGGTTTCGTTAGTCATATGTGTTCTGAATCATAAAATCAGTGTGTACGCGAAGGAGGAAGGTAGTTTTTGAGTACAAAAACATGGAAAAAATGAATGTATGAGGAAAAGAAACAAAAGGGAGGTATTGGTTTAAATGGTCTTTTAGACGGTTTTCTTAGTCAGATGTGTGCTGAATCATAAAAACAGTGTGTACGCGAATGAGGAAAGTAGTTTTGAGTACAAAAACGTGGAAAAAATGAATGTATAACGAAAAGAAACAAAAGGGAGGTATTGGTTTAAATGGTCTTTTAGACGGTTTCGTTTGTCATATGTGTTCTGAATCATAAAAACAGTGTGTACGCGAAGGAGGAAAGTAGTTTTTGAGTACAAAAAAGTGGAGAAAATGAATGTATGTAGAAAAGAAACAAAAGGGAGGTATTGGTTTAAATGGTCTTTTAGACGGTTTTGTTATTCAGATGTGTTCTGAATCATAAAAACAGTGTGTACGCGAATGAGGAAAGTAGTTTTGAGTACAAAAACGTGGAAAAAATGAATGTATGAGGAAAAGAAACAAAAGGGAGTTTAAATGGTATTTTAGACGGTTTTGATGGGTCAGATGGGATCGGAATCATAAAAACAGTGTGTACGCGATAGAAGAAAGTAATTTTGAGTGCAAAAACGTGGAAAAAATGAATGTATAAGGGAAAAAAACAAAAGGGCGTTATTGGTTTAAATGGTCTTTTAGACGGTTTTAAGAGTCAGATGGGCTTAAAATCATAAAAACAGTGTGTACGCGAAGGAGAAAATTTGTTTTGAGTGCAAAAACGCGGAAAAATTGAATGTATAAGGAAAAGAACCAAAAGGGAGGTATTGGTTTAAAAGGTCTTTTAGACGGTTTTGTGTCAGATCGGTTCGGAATCATAAAAACAGTGTGTACGCGAAGGAGAAAAGTAGTTTTGAGTACATAAACGATGAAAAAATGAATGTATGAGGAAAAGAACCAAAAGGGAGGTATTGGTTTAAAAGGTCTTTTAGACGGTTTTGTGTCAGATCGGTTCGGAATCATAAAAACAGTGTGTACGCGAAGGAGAAAAGTAGTTTTGAGTACATAAACGATGAAAAAATGAATGTATGAGGAAAAGAAACAAAAGGGAGGCATTGGTAAACCAATGCCTCCCTTTTGTTTAGACGGTCTTGTGAGTCAGATGGGATCGGAAGTGTGTACGCGAAGGAGGAAAGTTGTTTTGAAGGTCTTTTAGACGGTTTTGTGAGTCAGATGGGATCGGAAGCATAAAAACAGTGTGTACGCGATAGAGGAAAGTAGTTTTGAGTACAAAAACGTGGAAAAAATGAATGTATGAACAAAAGAAGCAAAATGGAGGTATTGGTTTTAATGGTCTTTTAGACGGTTTTGTGAGTCAGATGGGATTGGAATCATAAAAACAGTGCGTACGCGAAGGAGAAAATTTGTTTTAAGTGCAAAAACGTGGAAAAATTGAATGTATAAGGAAAAGAACCAAAAGGGAGGTATTGGTTTAAAAGGTCTTTTAGACGGTTTTGTGTCAGATCGGTTCGGAATCATAAGAACAGTGTGTACGCGAAGGAGGAAAGTTGTTTTGAGTGCAAAAACGTGGAAAAAATGAATGTATGAAGAAAAGAAACAAAAGGGAGGCATTGGTTTAAAAGGTGTTTTAGACGGTTTTGTGAGTCAGATGGGATCGGAAGTGTGTACGCGAAGGAGGAAAGTTGTTTTGAGTGCAAAAACTTGGAAAAAATGAATGTATAAGGAAAAGAAACAAAAGGGAGGTATTGGTTTAAATGGTCTTTTAGACGGTTTTGTTAGTGATATGTGTTCTGAATCATAAAAACAGTGTGTACGCGAAGGAGAAAATTTCTTTTGAGTGCAAAAACGTGGAAAAATTGAATGTATAACGAAAAGAAACAAAAGGGAGGTATTGGTTTAAATGGTCTTTTAAGACGGTTTCGTTAGTCATATGTGTTCTGAATCAAAATAACAGTGTTTACGCGAAGGAGGAAAGTAGTTTTTGAGTACAAAAACGTGGAAAAAATGAATGTATGAGGAAAAGAAACAAAAGGGAGGTATTGGTTTAAATGGTCTTTTAGACGGTTTTGTTATTCAGATGAGTTCTAAATCATAAAAGCAGTGTGTACGCGAATGAGGAAAGTAGTTTTGAGTACAAAAACGTGGAAAAAATGAATGTATGAGGAAAAGAAACAAAAGGGAGTTATTGGTTTAAATGGTATTTTAGACGGTTTTGATGGGTCAGATGGGATCGGAATCATAAAAACAGTGTGTACGCGAAGGAGAAAAGTTGTTTTGAGTGCAAAAACGTGAAAAAAATGAATGTATAAGGAAAAGAAACAAAAGGGAGGTATTGGATTAATTGGTCTTTTAGACGGTTTTGTGAGTCAGATCGGTACGGAATCATAAAAACAGTGTGTACGCGAAGGAGGAAAGTAGTTTTGAGTACAAAAACGTGGAAAAAATGAATGTATGAAGAAAAAAAACAAAAAGGAGGTATTGGTTTAAATGGTCTTTTAGACGGTTTTGTTAGTCAGATGTGTTCTGAATCATAAAAACAGTGTGTACGCGAATGAGAAAAGTAGTTTTGAGTACAAAAACGTTTAAAAAATGAATGTATAACGAAAAGAAACAAAAGGGAGGTATTGGTTTAAATGGTCTTTTAGACGGTTTCGTTAGTCATATGTGTTCTGAATCATAAAAACAGTGTGTACGCGAAGGAGGAAGGTAGTTTTTGAGTACAAAAACATGGAAAAAATGAATGTATGAGGAAAAGAAACAAAAGGGAGGTATTGGTTTAAATGGTCTTTTAGACGGTTTTGTTAGTCAGATGTGTTCTGAATCATAAAAACAGTGTGTACGCGAATGAGGAAAGTAGTTTTGAGTACAAAAACATGGAAAAAATGAATGTATAACGAAAAGAAACAAAAGGGAGGTATTGGTTTAAATGGTCTTTTAGACGGTTTCGTTAGTCAGATGGGATCGGAATCATAAAAACAGTGTGTACGCGAATTAGGAAAATTGTTTTGAGTGCAAAAACGTGAAAAAAATGAATGTATAAGGAAAAGAAAGAAAAGGGAGGTATTGGTTTAAAAGGTCTTTTAGACGGTTTTGTGAGTCAGATCGGTTCGGAATCATAAAAACAGTGTGTACGCGAAGGAGAAAAGTAGTTTTGAATGCAAAAAAATGGAAAAATTGAATGTATAAGGAAAAGAAACAAAAGGGAGGTATTGGTTTAAAAGGTCTTTTAAACGGTTTTGCGAGTCAGATCGGTTCGGAATCATAAAAACAGTGTGTACGCGAAGGAGGAAAGTAGTTTTGAGTACAAAAACGTGGAAAAAATGAATGTATGAGGAAAAGAAACAAAAGAGAGGTATTGGTTTAAATGGTCTTTTAGACGGTTTTGTGAGTCTGATGAGTTCGGAATCATAAAAAAAGTGTGTAAGCGAAGGACGAAAGTTGTTTGGAGTGCAAAAACGTGGAAAAAATGAATGTATAAGGAAAAGAAACAAAAGGGAGGTATTGGTTTAAATGGTCTTTTAGACGGTTTCGTTAGTCATATGTGTTCTGAATCATAAAAACAGTGTGTACGCGAAGGAGGAAGGTAGTTTTTGAGTACAAAAACATGGAAAAAATGAATGTATGAGGAAAAGAAACAAAAGGGAGGTATTGGTTTAAATGGTCTTTTAGACGGTTTTCTTAGTCAGATGTGTGCTGAATCATAAAAACAGTGTGTACGCGAATGAGGAAAGTAGTTTTGAGTACAAAAACGTGGAAAAAATGAATGTATAACGAAAAGAAACAAAAGGGAGGTATTGGTTTAAATGGTCTTTTAGACGGTTTCGTTAGTCATATGTGTTCTGAATCATAAAAACAGTGTGTACGCGAAGGAGGAAAGTAGTTTTTGAGTACAAAAAAGTGGAGAAAATGAATGTATGAGGAAAAGAAACAAAAGGGAGGTATTGGTTTAAATGGTCTTTTAGACGGTTTTGTTATTCAGATGTGTTCTGAATCATAAAAACAGTGTGTACGCGAATGAGGAAAGTAGTTTTGAGTACAAAAACGTGGAAAAAATGAATGTATGAGGAAAAGAAACAAAAGGGAGTTTAAATGGTATTTTAGACGGTTTTGATGGGTCAGATGGGATCGGAATCATAAAAACAGTGTGTACGCGAAGGAGGAAAGTTATTTCGAGTGCAAAAACGTGGAAAAAATGAATGTATAAGGAAAAGAAACAAAAGGGAGGTATTGGATTAAATGGTCTTTTAGACGGTTTTGTGAGTCAGATCGGTACGGAATCATAAAAACAGTGTGTACGCGAAGGAGGAAAGTAGTTTTGAGTACAAAAACGTGGAAAAAATGAATGTATGAGGAAAAGAAACAAAAGAGAGGTATTGGTTTAAATGGTCTTTTAGACGGTTTTGTGAGTCAGATGGGAAAGGAATCATAAAAACTGTGTGTACGCGAAGGAGGAAAGTTGTTTCGAGTGCAAAAACGTGGAAAAAATAAATGTATAAGGAAAAGAAACAAAAGGGAGGTATTGGTTTAAAAGGTCTTTTAGACGGTTTTGTGAGTCAGATCGGTTCGGAATAACAGCGTGTACGCGAAGGAGGAAAGTTGTTTTGAGTGCGAAAATGTGCAAAAATGAATGTATAAGGAAAAGAAACAAAAGGGAGGTATTGGATTAAATGGTCTTTTAGACGGTTTCGTTAGTCATATGTGTTCTGAATCATAAAAACAGTGTGTACGCGAAGGAGGAAGGTAGTTTTTGAGTACAAAAACATGGAAAAAATGAATGTATGAGGAAAAGAAACAAAAGGGAGGTATTGGTTTAAATGGTCTTTTAGACGGTTTTGTTAGTCAGATGTGTTCTGAATCATAAAAACAGTGTGTACGCGAATGAGGAAAGTAGTTTTGAGTACAAAAACATGGAAAAAATGAATGTATAACGAAAAGAAACAAAAGGGAGGTATTGGTTTAAATGGTCTTTTAGACGGTTTCGTTAGTCAGATGGGATCGGAATCATAAAAACAGTGTGTACGCGAATTAGGAAAATTGTTTTGAGTGCAAAAACGTGAAAAAAATGAATGTATAAGGAAAAGAAAGAAAAGGGAGGTATTGGTTTAAAAGGTCTTTTAGACGGTTTTGTGAGTCAGATCGGTTCGGAATCATAAAAACAGTGTGTACGCGAAGGAGAAAAGTAGTTTTGAATGCAAAAAAATGGAAAAATTGAATGTATAAGGAAAAGAAACAAAAGGGAGGTATTGGTTTAAAAGGTCTTTTAAACGGTTTTGCGAGTCAGATCGGTTCGGAATCATAAAAACAGTGTGTACGCGAAGGAGGAAAGTAGTTTTGAGTACAAAAACGTGGAAAAAATGAATGTATGAGGAAAAGAAACAAAAGAGAGGTATTGGTTTAAATGGTGTTTTAGACGGTTTTGTGAGTCTGATGAGTTCGGAATCATAAAAAAAGTGTGTAAGCGAAGGACGAAAGTTGTTTGGAGTGCAAAAACGTGGAAAAAATGAATGTATAAGGAAAAGAAACAAAAGGGAGGTATTGGTTTAAATGGTCTTTTAGACGGTTTCGTTAGTCATATGTGTTCTGAATCATAAAAACAGTGTGTACGCGAAGGAGGAAGGTAGTTTTTGAGTACAAAAACATGGAAAAAATGAATGTATGAGGAAAAGAAACAAAAGGGAGGTATTGGTTTAAATGGTCTTTTAGACGGTTTTCTTAGTCAGATGTGTGCTGAATCATAAAAACAGTGTGTACGCGAATGAGGAAAGTAGTTTTGAGTACAAAAACGTGGAAAAAATGAATGTATAACGAAAAGAAACAAAAGGGAGGTATTGGTTTAAATGGTCTTTTAGACGGTTTCGTTAGTCATATGTGTTCTGAATCATAAAAACAGTGTGTACGCGAAGGAGGAAAGTAGTTTTTGAGTACAAAAAAGTGGAGAAAATGAATGTATGAGGAAAAGAAACAAAAGGGAGGTATTGGTTTAAATGGTCTTTTAGACGGTTTTGTTATTCAGATGTGTTCTGAATCATAAAAACAGTGTGTACGCGAATGAGGAAAGTAGTTTTGAGTACAAAAACGTGGAAAAAATGAATGTATGAGGAAAAGAAACAAAAGGGAGTTTAAATGGTATTTTAGACGGTTTTGATGGGTCAGATGGGATCGGAATCATAAAAACAGTGTGTACGCGAAGGAGGAAAGTTATTTCGAGTGCAAAAACGTGGAAAAAATGAATGTATAAGGAAAAGAAACAAAAGGGAGGTATTGGATTAAATGGTCTTTTAGACGGTTTTGTGAGTCAGATCGGTACGGAATCATAAAAACAGTGTGTACGCGAAGGAGGAAAGTAGTTTTGAGTACAAAAACGTGGAAAAAATGAATGTATGAGGAAAAGAAACAAAAGAGAGGTATTGGTTTAAATGGTCTTTTAGACGGTTTTGTGAGTCAGATGGGAAAGGAATCATAAAAACTGTGTGTACGCGAAGGAGGAAAGTTGTTTCGAGTGCAAAAACGTGGAAAAAATAAATGTATAAGGAAAAGAAACAAAAGGGAGGTATTGGTTTAAAAGGTCTTTTAGACGGTTTTGTGAGTCAGATCGGTTCGGAATAACAGCGTGTACGCGAAGGAGGAAAGTAGTTTTGAGTACAAAAACGTGGAAAAAATGAATGTATGAGGAAAAAAACAAAAGAGAGGTATTGGTTTAAAAGGTCTTTTAGACGGTTTTGTGTCAGATCGGTTCGGAATCATAAAAACAGTGTGTACGCGAAGGAGAAAAGTAGTTCTGAGTACAAAAACGTTGAAAAATGAATGTATGAGGAAAAGAAACAAAAGGGAGGCTTTGGTTTAAAAGGTCTTTTAGACGGTTTTGTGAGTCAGATCGGTTCGGAATCATAAAAACAGTGTGTACGCGAAGGAGGAAAGTATTTTTGAGTACAAAAACGTGGAAAAATTGAATGTATAAGGAAAAGAAACAAAAGGGAGGCATTGGTTTAGAAGGTCTTTTAGACGATTTTGTGAGTCAGATGTGCTCGGAATCATAAAAACATTGTGTACGCGATAGAGGAAAGTAGTTTTGAGTACAAAAACGTGTAAAAAATGAATGTAAGAACAAAAGAAGAAAAAGGGAGGTATTGGTTTTAATGGTCTTTTAGACGGTTTTGTGAGTCAGATGGGATCGGAATCATAAAAACAGTGTGTACGCGAAGGAAGAAAGTTATTTTGAGTGCAAAAAAGTGCAAAAATGAATGTATAAGGAAAAGAAACAAGAGGGAGGTATTGGTTTTAATGGTCTTTTAGACGGTTTTGTGAGTCAGATGGGATCGGAATCATAAAAACAGTGTGTACGCGAAGGAAGAAAGTTATTTTGAGTGCAAAAAAGTGCAAAAATGAATGTATAAGGAAAAGAAACAAGAGGGAGGTATTGGTTTAAATGGTCTATTAGACGGTTTTGTTAGTCATATGTGTTCTGAATCATAAAAACAGTGTTTACGCGAAGGAGGAAAGTTGTTTTGAGTGCAAAAACGTGGAAAAAATGAATGTATAAGGAAAAGAACCAAAAGGGAGGTATTGGTTTAAATGATCTTTTAGACGGTTTTGTTAGTCATATGTGTTCTGAATCATAAAAACAGTGTGTACGCGAAGGAGGAAAGTTGTTTTGAGTACAAAAACGTGGAAAAATTGAATGTATAAGGAAAAGAAACAAAAGGGAGGTATTGGTTTAAAAGGTCTTTTAGACGGTTTTGTGAGTCAGATCGGTTCGGAATCATAAAAACAGTGTGTACGCGAAGGAGAAAAGTAGTTTTGAATGCAAAAAAATGGAAAAATTGGATGTATAAGGAAAAGAAACAAAAGGGAGGTATTGGTTTAAAAGGTCTTTTAGACGGTTTTGCGAGTCAGATCGGTTCGGAATCATAAAAACAGTGTGTACGCGAAGGAGGAAAGTATTTTTGAGTACAAAAACGTGGAAAAAATGAATGTATGAGGAAAAGAAACAAAAGGGAGGCATTGGTTTAGAACGTCTTTTAGACGATTTTTTGAGTCAGATGGGCTCGGAATCATAAAAACAGTGTGTACGCGATAGAAGAAAGTAATTTTGAGTGCAAAAACGTGGAAAAAATGAATGTATAAGGGAAAAAAAAACAAAAGGGCGTTATTGGTTTAAATGGTCTTTTAGACGGTTTTGTGAGTCAGATGGGCTTGAAATCATAAAAACAGTGTGTACGCGAAGGAGAAAATTTGTTTTGAGTGCAAAAACGCGGAAAAATTGAATGTATAAGGAAAAGAACCAAAAGGGAGGTATTGGTTTAAAAGGTCTTTTAGACGGTTTTGTGTCAGATTGGTTCGGAATCATAAAAACAGTGTGTACGCGAAGGAGAAAAGTAGTTCTGAGTACAAAAACGTTGAAAAATGAATGTATGAGGAAAAGAAACAAAAGGGAGGTTTTGGTTTAAAAGGTCTTTTAGACGGTTTTGTGAGTCAGATCGGTTCGGAATCATAAAAACAGTGTGTACGCGAAGGAGGAAAGTATTTTTGAGTACAAAAACGTGGAAAAATTGAATGTATAAGGAAAAGAAACAAAAGGGAGGTATTGGTTTAAAAGGTCTTTTAGACGATTTTGTGAGTCAGATCGGTTCGGAATCATAAAAACAGTGTGTACGCGAAGGAGGAAAGTATTTTTGAGTACACAAACGTGGAAAAATTGAATGTATAAGGAAAAGAAACAAAAGGGAGGTATTGGTTTAAAAGGTCTTTTAGATGGTTTTGCGAGTCAGATCGGTTCGGAATCATAAAAACAGTGTGTACGCGAAGGAGGAAAGTATTTTTGAGTACAAAAACGTGGAAAAAATGAATGTATGAGGAAAAGAAACAAAAGGGAGGCATTGGTTTAGAACGTCTTTTAGACGATTTTTTGAGTCAGATGGGCTCGGAATCATAAAAACAGTGTGTACGCGATAGAAGAAAGTAATTTTGAGTGCAAAAACGTGGAAAAAATGAATGTATAAGGGAAAAAAACAAAAGGGTGTTATTGGTTTAAATGGTTTTTTAGACGGATTTATTAGTCAGATGTGTTCTGAATCATAAAAACAGTGTGTACGCGAATGACGAAAGTAGTTTTGAGTACAAAAACGTGGAAAAAATGAATGTATGAGGAAAAGAAACAAAAGGGAGTTATTGGTTTAATTGGTATTTTAGACGGTTTTGATGGGTCAGATGGGATCGGAATCATAAAAACAGTGTGTACGCGAAGGAGGAAAGTTATTTCGAGTGCAAAAACGTGGAAAAAATGAATGTATAAGGAAAAGAAACAAAAGGGACGTATTGGATTAAATGGTCTTTTAGAAAGTTTTGTGAGTCAGATCGGTACGGAATCATAAAAACTGTGTGTACGCGAAGGAGGAAAGTTGTTTCGAGTGCAAAAACGTGGAAAAAATGAATGTATAAGGAAAAGAAACTAAAGGGAGGTATTGGTTTAAAAGGTCTTTTAGACGGTTTTGTGAGTCAGATCGGTTCGAAATAACAGCGTGTACGCGAAGGAGGAAAGTAGTTTTGAGTACAAAAACGTGGAAAAAATGAATGTATGAGGAAAAAAACAAAAGAGAGGTATTGGTTTAAAAGGTCTTTTAGACGGTTTTGTGTCAGATCGGTTCGGAATCATAAAAACAGTGTGTACGCGAAGGAGAAAAGTAGTTCTGAGTACAAAAATGTTGAGAAAAGTAGTTCTGAGTTGAAAAATGAATGTATGAGGAAAAGAAACAAAAGGGAGGCATTGGTTTAGAAGGTCTTTTAGACGATTTTGTGAGTCAGATGTGCTCGGAATCATAAAAACAGTGTGTACGCGATAGAGGAAAGTAGTTTTGAGTACAAAAACGTGTAAAAAATGAATGTATGAACAAAAGAAGAAAAAGGGAGGTATTGGTTTTAATGGTCTTTTAGACGGTTTTGTGAGTCAGATGGGATCGGAATCATAAAAACAGTGTGTACGCGAAGGAGGAAAGTTGTTTTGAGTGCAAAAACGTGGAAAAAATAAATGAATAAGCAAAAGAAACAAAAATGAGTTATTGGTTTAAATGGTTTTTTAGACGGCTTTATTAGTCAGATGGGTTCGGAATCATAATAACATTGTGAACGCGAAGGAAGAAAGTTGTTTTGAGTGCGAAAATGTGCAAAAATGAATGTATAAGGAAAAGAAACAAAAGGGAGGTATTGGAGTAAATGGTCTTTTAGACGGTTTTGTGAGTCAGATCGGTACGGAATCATAAAAACAGTGTGTACGCGAAGGAAGAAAGTTGTTTTGAGTGCAAAAATGTGCAAAAATTGAATGTATAAGGAAAAGAAACAAAAGGGAGGTATTGGTTTAAATGGTCTTTTAGACGGTTTTGTTAGTCATATGTGTTCTGAATCATAAAAACAGTGTGTACGCGAAGGAGGAAAGTTGTTTTGAGTGCAAAAACGTGGAAAAAATGAATGTATAAGGAAAAGAACCAAAAGGGAGGTATTGGTTTAAATGGTCTTTTAGACGGTTTTGTTAGTCATATGTGTTCTGAATCATAAAAACAGTGTGTACGCGGAGGAAAGTAGTTTTGAGTACAAAAACGTGGAAAAAATGAATGTACGAGTAAAGGAACAAAAGGGTGGTATTGGTTTAAATGGTCTTTTAGACGGTTTTGTGAGTCAGATGGGATCGGAATCATAAAAACAGTGTGTACGCGTAGGAGGAAAGTTGTTTCGAGTGCAAAAACGTGAAAAAAATGAATGTATAAGGAAAAGAAACAAAAGGGAGGTATTGGATTAAATGGTCTTTTAGACGGTTTTGTGAGTCAGATCGGTTCGGAATCATAAAAAAAATGTGTGTACGCGAAGGAGGAAAGTATTTTTGAGTACACAAACGTGGAAAAATTGAATGTATAAGGAAAAGAAACAAAAGGGAGGTATTGGTTTAAAAGGTCTTTTAGACGGTTTTGTGAGTCAGATCGGTTCGGAATCATAAAAACAGTGTGTACGCGAAGGAGAAAAGTAGTTTTGAATGCAAAAAAATGGAAAAATTGAATGTATAAGGAAAAGAAACAAAAGGGAGGTATTGGTTTAAAAGGTCTTTTAGACGGTTTTGCGAGTCAGATCGGTTCGGAATCATAAAAACAGTGTGTACGCGAAGGAGGAAAGTATTTTTGAGTACAAAAACGTGGAAAAAATGAATGTATGAGGAAAAGAACCAAAAGGGAGGCATTGGTTTAGAACGTCTTTTAGACGATTTTTTGAGTCAGATGGGCTCGGAATCATAAAAACAGTGTGTACGCGATAGAAGAAAGTAATTTTGAGTGCAAAAACGTGGAAAAAATGAATGTATAAGGGAAAAAAACAAAAGAGCGTTATTGGTTTAAATGGTCTTTTAGACGGTTTTAAGAGTCAGATGGGCTTGAAATCATAAAAACAGTGTGTACGCGAAGGAGAAAAGTAGTTTTGAGTACAAAAACGTAGAAAAAATGAATGTATGAGGAAAAGAAACAAAAGGGAGGCATTGGTTTAGAAGGTCTTTTAGACAATTTTGTGAGTCAGATGTGCTCGGAATCATAAAAACAGTGTGTACGCGATAGAGGAAAGTAGTTTTGAGTACAAAAACGTGGAAAAAATGAATGTATGAACAAAAGAAGCAAAAGGGAGGTATTGGTTTTAATGGTCTTTTAGACGGTTTTGTGAGTCAGATCGGTTCGGAATCATAAAAACAGTGCGTACGCGAAGGAGAAAATTTGTTTTGAGTGCAAAAACGTGGAAAAATTGAATGTATAAGGAAAAGAACCAAAAGGGAGGTATTGGTTTAAAAGATCTTTTAGACGGTTTTGTGTCAGATCGGTTCGGAATCATAAGAACAGTGTGTACGCGAAGGAGGAAAGTTGTTTTGAGTGCAAAAACGTGGAAAAAATGAATGTATAAGGAAAAGAAACAAAAAGGAGGTATTGGTTTAAATGATCTTTTAAACGGTTTTTTGAGTCAGATCGGTTCGGATTCATAAAAACAGTGTGTACGCGAAGGAGGAAAGTAGTTTTGAGTACAAAAACGTGGAAAAAATGAATGTATGAAGAAAAGAAACAAAAGGGAGGCATTGGTTTAAAAGGTGTTTTAGACGGTTTTGTGAGTCAGATGGGATCGGAAGTGTGTACGCGAAGGAGGAAAGTTGTTTTGAGTGCAAAAACTTGGAAAAAAATGAATGTATAAGGAAAAGAAACAAAAGGGAGGTATTGGTTTAAATGGTCTTTTAGACGGTTTTGTTAGTGATATGTGTTCTGAATCATAAAAACAGTGTGTACGCGAAGGAGAAAATTTCTTTTGAGTGCAAAAACGTGGAAAAATTGAATGTATAACGAAAAGAAACAAAAGGGAGGTATTGGTTTAAATGGTCTTTTAGACGGTTTCGTTAGTCATATGTGTTCTGAATCAAAAAAAACAGTGTGTACGCGAAGGAGGAAAGTAGTTTTTGAGTACAAAAACGTGGAAAAAATGAATGTATGAGGAAAAGAAACAAAAGGGAGGTATTGGTTTAAATGGTCTTTTAGACGGTTTTGTTATTCAGATGTGTTCTGAATCATAAAAACAGTGTGTACGCGAAGGAGGAAAGTTGTTTCGAGTGCAAAAACGTGGAAAAAATGAATGTATAAGAAAAAGAAACAAAAGGGAGGTATTGGATTAAATGGTCTTTTAGACGGATTTGTAAGTCAGATCGGTACGGAATCATAAAAACAGTGTGTACGCGAAGGAGGAAAGTAGTTTTGAGTACAAAAACGTGGAAAAAATGAATGTATAACGAAAAGAAACAAAAGGGAGGTATTGGTTTAAATGGTCTTTTAGACGGTTTCGTTAGTCAGATGGGATCGGAATCATAAAAACAGTGTGTACGCGAATTAGGAAAATTGTTTTGAGTGCAAAAACGTGAAAAAAATGAATGTATAAGGAAAAGAAACAAAAGGGAGGTATTGGTTTTAAAGGTCTTTTAGACGGTTTTGTGAGTCAGATCGGTTCGGAATCATAAAAACAGTGTGTACGCGAAGGAGGAATGTAGTTTTGAGTACAAAAACGTGGAAAAAATGAATGTATAACGAAAAGAAACAAAAGGGAGGTATTGGATTAAATGGTCTTTTAGACGGTTTTGTGAGTCAGATCGGTACGGAATCATAAAAACAGTGTGTACGCGAAGGAGAAAAGTAGTTTTGAGTACAAAAACGTGGAAAAAATGAAAGTATGAGGAAAAGAAACAAAAGGGAGGCATTGGTTTAGAAGGTCTTTTAGACGATTTTGTGAGTCAGATGTGCTCGGAATCATAAAAACATTGTGTACGCGATAGAGGAAAGTAGTTTTGAGTACAAAAACGTGTAAAAAATGAATGTATGAACAAAAGAAGAAAAAGGGAGGTATTGGTTTTAATGGTCTTTTAGACGGTTTTGTGAGTCAGATGGGATCGGAATCATAAAAACAGTGTGTACGCGAAGGAAGAAAGTTATTTTGAGTGCAAAAAAGTGCAAAAATGAATGTATAAGGAAAAGAAACAAGAGGGAGGTATTGGTTTTAATGGTCTTTTAGACGGTTTTGTGAGTCAGATGGGATCGGAATCATAAAAACAGTGTGTACGCGAAGGAAGAAAGTTATTTTGAGTGCAAAAAAGTGCAAAAATGAATGTATAAGGAAAAGAAACAAGAGGGAGATATTGGTTTAAATGGTCTTTTAGACGGTTTTGTTAGTCATATGTGTTCTGAATCATAAAAACAGTGTGTACGCGAAGGAGGAAAGTTGTTTTGAGTGCAAAAACGTGGAAAAAATGAATGTATAAGGAAAAGAACCAAAAGGGAGGTATTGGTTTAAATGATCTTTTAGACGGTTTTGTTAGTCATATGTGTTCTGAATCATAAAAACAGTGTGTACGCGAAGGAGGAAAGTTGTTTTGAGTGCAAAAACGTGGAAAAATTGAATGTATAAGGAAAAGAAACAAAAGGGAGGTATTGGTTTAAAAGGTCTTTTAGACGGTTTTGTGAGTCAGATCGGTTCGGAATCATAAAAACAGTGTGTACGCGAAGGAGAAAAGTAGTTTTGAGTACAAAAACGTGGAAAAAATGAATGTATGAGGAAAAGAAACAAAAGGGAGGCATTGGTTTAGAACGTCTTTTAGACGATTTTTTGAGTCAGATGGGCTCGGAATCATAAAAACAGTGTGTACGCGATAGAAGAAAGTAATTTTGAGTGCAAAAACGTGGAAAAAATGAATGTATAAGGGAAAAAAAAACAAAAGGGCGTTATTGGTTTAAATGGTCTTTTAGACGGTTTTGTGAGTCAGATGGGCTTGAAATCATAAAAACAGTGTGTACGCGAAGGAGAAAATTTGTTTTGAGTGCAAAAACGCGGAAAAATTGAATGTATAAGGAAAAGAACCAAAAGGGAGGTATTGGTTTAAAAGGTCTTTTAGACGGTTTTGTGTCAGATCGGTTCGGAATCATAAAAACAGTGTGTACGCGAAGGAGGAAAGTATTTTTGAGTACAAAAACGTGGAAAAATTGAATGTATAAGGAAAAGAAACAAAAGGGAGGTATTGGTTTAAAAGGTCTTTTAGACGATTTTGTGAGTCAGATCGGTTCGGAATCATAAAAACAGTGTGTACGCGAAGGAGGAAAGTATTTTTGAGTACACAAACGTGGAAAAATTGAATGTATAAGGAAAAGAAACAAAAGGGAGGTATTGGTTTAAAAGGTCTTTTAGATGGTTTTGCGAGTCAGATCGGTTCGGAATCATAAAAACAGTGTGTACGCGAAGGAGGAAAGTATTTTTGAGTACAAAAACGTGGAAAAAATGAATGTAT
Source organism: Salticus scenicus (assembly GCA_963930645.1). Taxonomy (NCBI): domain Eukaryota; kingdom Metazoa; phylum Arthropoda; class Arachnida; order Araneae; family Salticidae; genus Salticus; species Salticus scenicus. Next base: position 362,120,165 of record OZ005651.1, read on the forward strand.
GAGGAAAAGAAACAAAAGGGAGGCATTGGTTTAGAACGTCTTTTAGACGATTTTTTTAATTCAGATGGGCTCGGAATCATAAAAACAGTGTGTACGCGATAGAAGAAAGTAATTTTGAGTGCAAAAACGTGGAAAAAATGAATGTATAAGGGAAAAAAACAAAAGGGTGTTATTGGTTTAAATGGTTTTTTAGACGGCTTTATTAGTCAGATGTGTTCTGAATCATAAAAACAGTGTGTACGCGAATGAGGAAAGTAGTTTTGAGTACAAAAACGTGGAAAAAATGAATGTATGAGGAAAAGAAACAAAAGGGAGTTATTGGTTTAATTGGTATTTTAGACGGTTTTGATGGGTCAGATGGGATCGGAATCATAAAAACAGTGTGTACGCGAAGGAGGAAAGTTATTTCGAGTGCAAAAACGTGGAAAAATTGAATGTATAAGGAAAAGAACCAAAAGGGAGGTATTGGTTTAAAAGGTCTTTTAGACGGTTTTGTGTCAGATCGGTTCGGAATCATAAGAACAGTGTGTACGCGAAGGAGGAAAGTTGTTTTGAGTGCAAAAACGTGGAAAAAATGAATGTATAAGGAAAAGAAACAAAAGGGAGGTATTGGTTTAAATGATCTTTTAAACGGTTTTTTGAGTCAGATCGGTTCGGATTCATAAAAACAGTGTGTACGCGAAGGAGGAAAGTAGTTTTGAGTACAAAAACGTGGAAAAAATGAATGTATGAAGAAAAGAAACAAAAGGGAGGCATTGGTTTAAAAGGTGTTTTAGACGGTTTTGTGAGTCAGATGGGATCGGAAGTGTGTACGCGAAGGAGGAAAGTTGTTTTGAGTGCAAAAACTTGGAAAAAAATGAATGTATAAGGAAAAGAAACAAAAGGGAGGTATTGGTTTAAATGGTCTTTTAGACGGTTTTGTTAGTGATATGTGTTCTGAATCATAAAAACTGTGTGTACGCGAAGGAGAAAATTTCTTTTGAGTGCAAAAACGTGGAAAAATTGAATGTATAACGAAAAGAAACAAAAGGGAGGTATTGGTTTAAATGGTCTTTTAGACGGTTTCGTTAGTCATATGTGTTCTGAATCAAAAAAACAGTGTGTACGCGAAGGAGGAAAGTAGTTTTTGAGTACAAAAACGTGGAAAAAATGAATGTATGAGGAAAAGAAACAAAAGGGAGGTATTGGTTTAAATGGTCTTTTAGACGGTTTTGTTATTCAGATGTGTTCTGAATCATAAAAACAGTGTGTACGCGAAGGAGGAAAGTTGTTTCGAGTGCAAAAACGTGGAAAAAATGAATGTATAAGGAAAAGAAACAAAAGGGAGGTATTGGATTAAATGGTCTTTTAGACGGATTTGTAAGTCAGATCGGTACGGAATCATAAAAACAGTGTGTACGCGAAGGAGGAAAGTAGTTTTGAGTACAAAAACGTGGAAAAAATGAATGTATAACGAAAAGAAACAAAAGGGAGGTATTGGTTTAAATGGTCTTTTAGACGGTTTCGTTAGTCAGATGGGATCGGAATCATAAAAACAGTGTGTACGCGAATTAGGAAAATTGTTTTGAGTGCAAAAACGTGTAAAAAATGAATGTATGAACAAAAGAAGAAAAAGGGAGGTATTGGTTTTAATGGTCTTTTAGACGGTTTTGTGAGTCAGATGGGATCGGAATCATAAAAACAGTGTGTACGCGAAGGAAGAAAGTTATTTTGAGTGCAAAAAAGTGCAAAAATGAATGTATAAGGAAAAGAAACAAGAGGGAGGTATTGGTTTTAATGGTCTTTTAGACGGTTTTGTGAGTCAGATGGGATCGGAATCATAAAAACAGTGTGTACGCGAAGGAAGAAAGTTATTTTGAGTGCAAAAAAGTGCAAAAATGAATGTATAAGGAAAAGAAACAAGAGGGAGGTATTGGTTTAAATGGTCTTTTAGACGGTTTTGTTAGTCATATGTGTTCTGAATCATAAAAACAGTGTGTACGCGAAGGAGGAAAGTTGTTTTGAGTGCAAAAACGTGGAAAAAATGAATGTATAAGGAAAAGAACCAGAAGGGAGGTATTGGTTTAAATGATCTTTTAGACGGTTTTGTTAGTCATATGTGTTCTGAATCATAAAAACAGTGTGTACGCGAAGGAGGAAAGTTGTTTTGAGTGCAAAAACGTGGAAAAATTGAATGTATAAGGAAAAGAAACAAAAGGGAGGTATTGGTTTAAAAGGTCTTTTAGACGGTTTTGTGAGTCAGATCGGTTAGGAATCATAAAAACAGTGTGTACGCGAAGGAGAAAAGTAGTTTTGAGTACAAAAACGTGGAAAAAATGAATGTATGAGGAAAAGAAACAAAAGGGAGGCATTGGTTTAGAACGTCTTTTAGACGATTTTTTGAGTCAGATGGGCTCGGAATCATAAAAACAGTGTGTACGCGATAGAAGAAAGTATTTTTGAGTACACAAACGTGGAAAAATTGAATGTATAAGGAAAAGAAACGAAAGGGAGGTATTGGTTTAAAAGGTCTTTTAGATGGTTTTGCGAGTAAGATCGGTTCGGAATCATAAAAACAGTGTGTACGCGAAGGAGGAAAGTATTTTTTGGTACACAAACGTGGAAAAATTGAATGTATAAGGAAAAGAAACGAAAGGGAGGTATTGGTTTAAAAGGTCTTTTAGATATTTTTGCGAGTAAGATCGGTTCGGAATCATAAAAACAGTGTGTACGCGAAGGAGGAAAGTAGTTTTGAGTGCAAAAACGTGGAAAAAATGAATGTATAAGGGAAAAAAAAACAAAAGGGCGTTATTGGTTTAAATGGTCTTTTAGACGGTTTTGTGAGTCAGATGGGCTTGAAATCATAAAAACAGTGTGTACGCGAAGGAGAAAATTTGTTTTGAGTGCAAAAACGCGGAAAAATTGAATGTATAAGGAAAAGAACCAAAAGGGAGGTATTGGTTTAAATGGTCTTTTAGACGGTTTTGTGTCAGATCGGTTCGGAATCATAAAAACAGTGTGTACGCGAAGGAGAAAAGTAGTTCTGAGTACAAAAACGTTGAAAAATGAATGTATGAGGAAAAGAAATAAAAGGGAGGCTTTGGTTTAAAAGGTCTTTTAGACGGTTTTGTGAGACAGATCGGTTCGGAATCATAAAAACAGTGTGTACGCGAAGGAGGAAAGTATTTTTGAGTACAAAAACGTGGAAAAATTGAATGTATAAGGAAAAGAAACAAAAGGGAGGTATTGGTTTAAAAGGTCTTTTAGACGATTTTGTGAGTCAGATCGGTTCGGAATCATAAAAACAGTGTGTACGCGAAGGAGGAAAGTATTTTTGAGTACACAAACGTGGAAAAATTGAATGTATAAGGAAAAGAAACGAAAGGGAGGTATTGGTTTAAAAGGTCTTTTAGATGGTTTTGCGAGTAAGATCGGTTCGGAATCATAAAAACAGTGTGTACGCGAAGGAGGAAAGTATTTTTGGGTACAAAAACGTGGAAAAAATGAATGTATGAGGAAAAGAAACAAAAGGGAGGCATTGGTTTAGAACGTCTTCTAGACGATTTTTTTAATTCAGATGGGCTCGGAATCATAAAAACAGTGTGTACGCGATAGAAGAAAGTAATTTTGAGTGCAAAAACGTGGAAAAAATGAATGTATAAGGGAAAAAAACAAAAGGGTGTTATTGGTTTAAATGGTTTTTTAGACGGCTTTATTAGTCAGATGTGTTCTGAATCATAAAAACAGTGTGTACGCGAATGAGGAAAGTAGTTTTGAGTACAAAAACGTTGAAAAAATGAATGTATGAGGAAAAGAAACAAAAGGGAGTTATTGGTTTAATTGGTATTTTAGACGGTTTTGATGGGTCAGATGGGATCGGAATCATAAAAACAGTGTGTACGCGAAGGAGGAAAGTTATTTCGAGTGCAAAAACGTGGAAAAAATGAATGTATAAGGAAAAGAAACAAAAGGGAGGTATTGGATTAAATGGTCTTTTAGACGGTTTTGTGAGTCAGATCGGTACGGAATCATAAAAACAGTGTGTACGCGGAGGAAAGTAGTTTTGAGTACAAAAAACGTGGAAAAAATAAATGTATGAGGAAAAGAAACAAAAGAGAGGTATTGGTTTAAATGGTCTTTTAGACGGTTTTGTGAGTCAGATGGGAAAGGAATCATAAAAACTGTGTGTACGCGAAGGAGGAAAGTTGTTTCGAGTGCAAAAACGTGGAAAAAATGAATGTATAAGGAAAAGAAACAAAAGGGAGGTATTGGTTTAAAAGGTCTTTTAGACGGTTTTGTGAGTCAGATCGGTTCGAAATAACAGCGTGTACGCGAAGGAGGAAAGTAGTTTTGAGTACAAAAACGGGGAAAAAATGAATGTATGAGGAAAAAAACAAAAGAGAGGTATTGGTTTAAAAGGTCTTTTAGACGGTTTTGTGTCAGATCGGTTCGGAATCATAAAAACAGTGTGTACGCGAAGGAGAAAAGTAGTTCTGAGTACAAAAATGTTGAGAAAAGTAGTTCTGAGTTGAAAAATGAATGTATGAGGAAAAGAAACAAAAGGGAGGCATTGGTTTAGAAGGTCTTTTAGACGATTTTGTGAGTCAGATGTGCTCGGAATCACAAAAACAGTGTGTACGCGATAGAGGAAAGTAGTTTTGAGTACAAAAACGTGTAAAAAATGAATGTATGAACAAAAGAAGAAAAAGGGAGGTATTGGTTTTAATGGTCTTTTAGACGGTTTTGTGAGTCAGATGGGATCGGAATCATAAAAACAGTGTGTACGCGAAGGAGGAAAGTTGTTTTGAGTGCAAAAACGTGAAAAAAATAAATGAATAAGCAAAAGAAACAAAAATGAGTTATTGGTTTAAATGGTTTTTTAGACGGTTTTGTTAGTCATATGTGTTCTGAATCATAAAAACAGTGTGTACGCGAAGGAGGAAAGTTGTTTTGAGTGCAAAAACGTGGAAAAAATGAATGTATAAGGAAAAGAACCAAAAGGGAGGTATTGGTTTAAATGGTCTTTTAGACGGTTTTGTGAGTCAGATCGGTACGGAATCATAAAAACAGTGTGTACGCGAAGGAAGAAAGTTGTTTTGAGTGCAAAAATGTGCAAAAATTGAATGTATAAGGAAAAGAAACAAAAGGGAGGTATTGGTTTAAATGGTCTTTTAGACGGTTTTGTTAGTCATATGTGTTCTGAATCATAAAAACAGTGTGTACGCGGAGGAAAGTTGTTTTGAGTGCAAAAACGTGGAAAAAATGAATGTATAAGGAAAAGAACCAAAAGGGAGGTATTGGTTTAAATGGTCTTTTAGACGGTTTTGTTAGTCATATGTGTTCTGAATCATAAAAACAGTGTGTACGCGGAGGAAAGTAGTTTTGAGTACAAAAACGTGGAAAAAATGAATGTACGAGTAAAGGAACAAAAGGGTGGTATTGGTTTAAATGGTCTTTTAGACGGTTTTGTGAGTCAGATGGGATCGGAATCATAAAAACAGTGTGTACGCGTAGGAGGAAAGTTGTTTCGAGTGCAAAAACGTGGAAAAAATGAATGTATAAGGAAAAGAAACAAAAGGGAGGTATTGGATTAAATGGTCTTTTAGACGGTTTTGTGAGTCAGATCGGTACGGAATCATAAAAACAGTGTGTACGCGAAGGAAGAAAGTTGTTTTGAGTGCAAAAATGTGCAAAAATGAATGTACAAGGAAAAGAAACAAGAGGGAGGTATTGGTTTAAATGGTCTTTTAGACGATTTTGTGAGTCAGATCGGTTCGGAATCATAAAAAAAATGTGTGTACGCGAAGGAGGAAAGTATTTTTGAGTACACAAACGTGGAAAAATTGAATGTATAAGGAAAAGAAACAAAAGGGAGGTATTGGTTTAAAAGGTCTTTTAGACGGTTTTGTGAGTCAGATCGGTTCGGAATCATAAAAACAGTGTGTACGCGAAGGAGAAAAGTAGTTTTGAATGCAAAAAAATGGAAAAATTGAATGTATAAGGAAAAGAAACAAAAGGGAGGTATTGGTTTAAAAGGTCTTTTAGACGGTTTTGCGAGTCAGATCGGTTCGGAATCATAAAAACAGTGTGTACGCGAAGGAGGAAAGTATTTTTGAGTACAAAAACGTGGAAAAAATGAATGTATGAGGAAAAGAACCAAAAGGGAGGCATTGGTTTAGAACGTCTTTTAGACGATTTTTTGAGTCAGATGGGCTCGGAATCATAAAAACAGTGTGTACGCGATAGAAGAAAGTAATTTTGAGTGCAAAAACGTGGAAAAAATGAATGTATAAGGGAAAAAAACAAAAGGGCGTTATTGGTTTAAATGGTCTTTTAGACGGTTTTAAGAGTCAGATGGGCTTGAAATCATAAAAACAGTGTGTACGCGAAGGAGAAAATTTGTTTTGAGTGCAAAAACGCGGAAAAATTGAATGTATAAGGAAAAGAACCAAAAGGGAGGTATTGGTTTAAAAGGTCTTTTAGACGGTTTTGTGTCAGATCGGATCGGAATCATAAAAACAGTGTGTACGCGAAGGAGAAAAGTAGTTTTGAGTACAAAAACGTGGAAAAAATGAATGTATGAGGAAAAGAAACAAAAGGGAGGCATTGGTTTAGAAGGTCTTTTAGACGATTTTGTGAGTCAGATGTGCTCGGAATCATAAAAACAGTGTGTACGCGATAGAGGAAAGTAGTTTTGAGTACAAAAACGTGGAAAAAATGAATGTATGAACAAAAGAAGCAAAAGGGAGGTATTGGTTTTAATGGTCTTTTAGACGGTTTTGTGAGTCAGATCGGTTCGGAATCATAAAAACAGTGCGTACGCGAAGGAGAAAATTTGTTTTGAGTGCAAAAACGTGGAAAAATTGAATGTATAAGGAAAAGAACCAAAAGGGAGGTATTGGTTTAAAAGGTCTTTTAGACGGTTTTGTGTCAGATCGGTTCGGAATCATAAGAACAGTGTGTACGCGAAGGAGGAAAGTTGTTTTGAGTGCAAAAACGTGGAAAAAATGAATGTATAAGGAAAAGAAACAAAAGGGAGGTATTGGTTTAAATGATCTTTTAAACGGTTTTTTGAGTCAGATCGGTTCGGAATCATAAGAACAGTGTGTACGCGAAGGAGGAAAGTTGTTTTGAGTGCAAAAACGTGGAAAAAATGAATGTATGAAGAAAAGAAACAAAAGGGAGGCATTGGTTTAAAAGGTGTTTTAGACGGTTTTGTGAGTCAGATGGGATCGGAAGTGTGTACGCGAAGGAGGAAAGTTGTTTTGAGTGCAAAAACGTGGAAAAAATGAATGTATAAGGAAAAGAAACAAAAGGGAGGTATTGGTTTAAATGATCTTTTAAACGGTTTTTTGAGTCAGATCGGTTCGGAATCATAAGAACAGTGTGTACGCGAAGGAGGAAAGTTGTTTTGAGTGCAAAAACGTGGAAAAAATGAATGTATGAAGAAAAGAAACAAAAGGGAGGCATTGGTTTAAAAGGTGTTTTAGACGGTTTTGTGAGTCAGATGGGATCGGAAGTGTGTACGCGAAGGAGGAAAGTTGTTTTGAGTGCAAAAACTTGGAAAAAAATGAATGTATAAGGAAAAGAAACAAAAGGGAGGTATTGGTTTAAATGGTCTTTTAGACGGTTTTGTTAGTGATATGTGTTCTGAATCATAAAAACAGTGTGTACGCGAAGGAGAAAATTTCTTTTGAGTACAAAAACGTGGAAAAAATGAATGTATGAGGAAAAGAAACAAAAGGGAGGTATTGGTTTAAATGGTCTTTTAGACGGTTTTGTTATTCAGATGTGTTCTGAATCATAAAAACAGTGTGTACGCGAAGGAGGAAAGTTGTTTCGAGTGCAAAAACGTGGAAAAAATGAATGTATAAGGAAAAGAAACAAAAGGGAGGTATTGGATTAAATGGTCTTTTAGACGGATTTGTAAGTCAGATCGGTACGGAATCATAAAAACAGTGTGTACGCGAAGGAGGAAAGTAGTTTTGAGTACAAAAACGTGGAAAAAATGAATGTATGAGGAAAAAAAACAAAAAGGAGGTATTGGTTTAAATTGTCTTTTAGACGGTTTTGTTAGTCAGATGTGTTCTGAATCATAAAAACAGTGTGTACGCGAATGAGAAAAGTAGTTTTGAGTACAAAAACGTGGAAAAAATGAATGTATAACGAAAAGAAACAAAAGGAAGGTATTGGTTTAAATGGTTTTTTTAGACGGTTTTGTGAGTCAGATGGGATCGGAATCATAAAAACAGTGTGTACGCGAAGGAGAAAAGTTGTTTTGAGTGCAAAAACGTGAAAAAAATGAATGTATAAGGAAAAGAAAGAAAAGGGAGGTATTGGTTTAAAAGGTCTTTTAGACGGTTTTGTGAGTCAGATCGGTTCGGAATCATAAAAACAGTGTGTACGCGAAGGAGAAAAGTAGTTTTGAATGCAAAAAAATGGAAAAATTGAATGTATAAGGAAAAGAAACAAAAGGGAGGTATTGGTTTAAAAGGTCTTTTAGACGGTTTTGTGTCAGATCGGTTCGGAATCATAAAAACAGTGTGTACGCGAAGGAGAAAAGTAGTTCTGAGTACAAAAATGTTGAGAAAAGTAGTTCTGAGTTGAAAAATGAATGTATGAGGAAAAGAAACAAAAGGGAGGCATTGGTTTAGAAGGTCTTTTAGACGATTTTGTGAGTCAGATGTGCTCGGAATCATAAAAACAGTGTGTACGCGATAGAGGAAAGTAGTTTTGAGTACAAAAACGTGTAAAAAATGAATGTATGAACAAAAGAAGAAAAAGGGAGGTATTGGTTTTAATGGTCTTTTAGACGGTTTTGTGAGTCAGATGGGATCGGAATCATAAAAACAGTGTGTACGCGAAGGAGGAAAGTTGTTTTGAGTGCAAAAACGTGGAAAAAATAAATGAATAAGCAAAAGAAACAAAAATGAGTTATTGGTTTAAATGGTTTTTTAGACGGCTTTATTAGTCAGATGGGTTCGGAATCATAATAACATTGTGTACGCGAAGGAAGAAAGTTGTTTTGAGTGCGAAAATGTGCAAAAATGAATGTATAAGGAAAAGAAACAAAAGGGAGGTATTGGATTAAATGGTCTTTTAGACGGTTTTGTGAGTCAGATCGGTACGGAATCATAAAAACAGTGTGTACGCGAAGGAAGAAAGTTGTTTTGAGTGCAAAAATGTGCAAAAATTGAATGTATAAGGAAAAGAAACAAAAGGGAGGTATTGGTTTAAATGGTCTTTTAGACGGTTTTGTTAGTCATATGTGTTCTGAATCATAAAAACAGTGTGTACGCGAAGGAGGAAAGTTGTTTTGAGTGCAAAAACGTGGAAAAAATGAATGTATAAGGAAAAGAACCAAAAGGGAGGTATTGGTTTAAATGGTCTTTTAGACGGTTTTGTTAGTCATATGTGTTCTGAATCATAAAAACAATGTGTACGCGGAGGAAAGTAGTTTTGAGTACAAAAACGTGGAAAAAATGAATGTACGAGTAAAGGAACAAAAGGGTGGTATTGGTTTAAATGGTCTTTTAGACGGTTTTGTGAGTCAGATGGGATCGGAATCATAAAAACAGTGTATACGCGTAGGAGGAAAGTTGTTTCGAGTGCAAAAACGGAGAAAAAATGAATGTATAAGGAAAAGAAACAAAAGGGAGGTATTGGATTAAATGGTCTTTTAGACGGTTTTGTGAGTCAGATCGGTACGGAATCATAAAAACAGTGTGTACGCGAAGGAAGAAAGTTGTTTTGAGTGCAAAAATGTGCAAAAATGAATGTATAAGGAAAAGAAACAAGAGGGAGGTATTGGTTTAAATGGTCTTTTAGACGATTTTGTGAGTCAGATCGGTTCGGAATCATAAAAAAAATGTGTGTACGCGAAGGAGGAAAGTATTTTTGAGTACACAAACGTGGAAAAATTGAATGTATAAGGAAAAGAAACAAAAGGGAGGTATTGGTTTAAAAGGTCTTTTAGACGGTTTTGTGAGTCAGATCGGTTCGGAATCATAAAAACAGTGTGTACGCGAAGCAGAAAATTAGTTTTGAATGCAAAAAAATGGAAAAATTGAATGTATAAGGAAAAGAAACAAAAGGGAGGTATTGGTTTAAAAGGTCTTTTAGACGGTTTTGCGAGTCAGATCGGTTCGGAATCATAAAAACAGTGTGTACGCGAAGGAGGAAAGTATTTTTGAGTACAAAAACGTGGAAAAAATGAATGTATGAGGAAAAGAACCAAAAGGGAGGCATTATTTTAGAACGTCTTTTAGACGATTTTTTGAGTCAGATGGGCTCGGAATGATAAAAACAGTGTGTACGCGATAGAAGAAAGTAATTTTGAGTGCAAAAACGTGGAAAAAATGAATGTATAAGGGAAAAAAACAAAAGGGCGTTATTGGTTTAAATGGTCTTTTAGACGGTTTTAAGAGTCAGATGGGCTTGAAATCATAAAAACAGTGTGTACGCGAAGGAGAAAATTTGTTTTGAGTGCAAAAACGCGGAAAAATTGAATGTATAAGGAAAAGAACCAAAAGGGAGGTATTGGTTTAAAAGGTCTTTTAGACGGTTTTGTGTCAGATCGGATCGGAATCATAAAAACAGTGTGTACGCGAAGGAGAAAAGTAGTTTTGAGTACAAAAACGTGGAAAAAATGAATGTATGAGGAAAAGAAACAAAAGGGAGGCATTGGTTTAGAAGGTCTTTTAGACGATTTTGTGAGTCAGATGTACTCGGAATCATAAAAACAGTGTGTACGCGAAGGAGAAAAGTTGTTTTGAGTGCAAAAACGTGAAAAAAATGAATGTATAAGGAAAAGAAAGAAAAGGGAGGTATTGGTTTAAAAGGTCTTTTAGACGGTTTTGTGAGTCAGATCGGTTCGGAATCATAAAAACAGTGTGTACGCGAAGGAGAAAAGTAGTTTTGAATGCAAAAAAATGGAAAAATTGAATGTATAAGGAAAAGAAACAAAAGGGAGGTATTGGTTTAAAAGGTCTTTTAGACGGTTTTGTGTCAGATCGGTTCGGAATCATAAAAACAGTGTGTACGCGAAGGAGAAAAGTAGTTCTGAGTACAAAAATGTTGAGAAAAGTAGTTCTGAGTTGAAAAATGAATGTATGAGGAAAAGAAACAAAAGGGAGGCATTGGTTTAGAAGGTCTTTTAGACGATTTTGTGAGTCAGATGTGCTCGGAATCATAAAAACAGTGTGTACGCGATAGAGGAAAGTAGTTTTGAGTACAAAAACGTGTAAAAAATGAATGTATGAACAAAAGAAGAAAAAGGGAGGTATTGGTTTTAATGGTCTTTTAGACGGTTTTGTGAGTCAGATGGGATCGGAATCATAAAAACAGTGTGTACGCGAAGGAGGAAAGTTGTTTTGAGTGCAAAAACGTGGAAAAAATAAATGAATAAGCAAAAGAAACAAAAATGAGTTATTGGTTTAAATGGTTTTTTAGACGGCTTTATTAGTCAGATGGGTTCGGAATCATAATAACATTGTGTACGCGAAGGAAGAAAGTTGTTTTGAGTGCGAAAATGTGCAAAAATGAATGTATAAGGAAAAGAAACAAAAGGGAGGTATTGGATTAAATGGTCTTTTAGACGGTTTTGTGAGTCAGATCGGTACGGAATCATAAAAACAGTGTGTACGCGAAGGAAGAAAGTTGTTTTGAGTGCAAAAATGTGCAAAAATTGAATGTATAAGGAAAAGAAACAAAAGGGAGGTATTGGTTTAAATGGTCTTTTAGACGGTTTTGTTAGTCATATGTGTTCTGAATCATAAAAACAGTGTGTACGCGAAGGAGGAAAGTTGTTTTGAGTGCAAAAACGTGGAAAAAATGAATGTATAAGGAAAAGAACCAAAAGGGAGGTATTGGTTTAAATGGTCTTTTAGACGGTTTTGTTAGTCATATGTGTTCTGAATCATAAAAACAATGTGTACGCGGAGGAAAGTAGTTTTGAGTACAAAAACGTGGAAAAAATGAATGTACGAGTAAAGGAACAAAAGGGTGGTATTGGTTTAAATGGTCTTTTAGACGGTTTTGTGAGTCAGATGGGATCGGAATCATAAAAACAGTGTATACGCGTAGGAGGAAAGTTGTTTCGAGTGCAAAAACGGAGAAAAAATGAATGTATAAGGAAAAGAAACAAAAGGGAGGTATTGGATTAAATGGTCTTTTAGACGGTTTTGTGAGTCAGATCGGTACGGAATCATAAAAACAGTGTGTACGCGAAGGAAGAAAGTTGTTTTGAGTGCAAAAATGTGCAAAAATGAATGTATAAGGAAAAGAAACAAGAGGGAGGTATTGGTTTAAATGGTCTTTTAGACGATTTTGTGAGTCAGATCGGTTCGGAATCATAAAAAAAATGTGTGTACGCGAAGGAGGAAAGTATTTTTGAGTACACAAACGTGGAAAAATTGAATGTATAAGGAAAAGAAACAAAAGGGAGGTATTGGTTTAAAAGGTTTTTTAGACGGTTTTGTGAGTCAGATCGGTTCGGAATCATAAAAACAGTGTGTACGCGAAGGAGAAAATTAGTTTTGAATGCAAAAAAATGGAAAAATTGAATGTATAAGGAAAAGAAACAAAAGGGAGGTATTGGTTTAAAAGGTCTTTTAGACGGTTTTGCGAGTCAGATCGGTTCGGAATCATAAAAACAGTGTGTACGCGAAGGAGGAAAGTATTTTTGAGTACAAAAACGTGGAAAAAATGAATGTATGAGGAAAAGAACCAAAAGGGAGGCATTATTTTAGAACGTCTTTTAGACGATTTTTTGAGTCAGATGGGCTCGGAATGATAAAAACAGTGTGTACGCGATAGAAGAAAGTAATTTTGAGTGCAAAAACGTGGAAAAAATGAATGTATAAGGGAAAAAAACAAAAGGGCGTTATTGGTTTAAATGGTCTTTTAGACGGTTTTAAGAGTCAGATGGGCTTGAAATCATAAAAACAGTGTGTACGCGAAGGAGAAAATTTGTTTTGAGTGCAAAAACGCGGAAAAATTGAATGTATAAGGAAAAGAACCAAAAGGGAGGTATTGGTTTAAAAGGTCTTTTAGACGGTTTTGTGTCAGATCGGATCGGAATCATAAAAACAGTGTGTACGCGAAGGAGAAAAGTAGTTTTGAGTACAAAAACGTGGAAAAAATGAATGTATGAGGAAAAGAAACAAAAGGGAGGCATTGGTTTAGAAGGTCTTTTAGACGATTTTGTGAGTCAGATGTACTCGGAATCATAAAAACAGTGTGTACGCGATAGAGGAAAGTACTTTTGAGTACAAAAACGTGGAAAAAATGAATGTATGAAGAAAAGAAACAAAAGGGAGGCATTGGTTTAAAAGGTGTTTTAGACGGTTTTGTGAGTCAGATGGGATCGGAAGTGTGTACGCGAAGGAGGAAAGTTGTTTTGAGTGCAAAAACTTGGAAAAAAATGAATGTATAAGGAAAAGAAACAAAAGGGAGGTATTGGTTTAAATGGTCTTTTAGACGGTTTTGTTAGTGATATGTGTTCTGAATCATAAAAACAGTGTGTACGCGAAGGAGAAAATTTCTTTTGAGTGCAAAAACGTGGAAAAATTGAATGTATAACGAAAAGAAACAAAAGGGAGGTATTGGTTTAAATGGTCTTTTAGACGGTTTCGTTAGTCATATGTGTTCTGAATCAAAAAAAAACAGTGTGTACGCGAAGGAGGAAAGTAGTTTTTGAGTACAAAAACGTGGAAAAAATGAATGTATGAGGAAAAGAAACAAAAGGGAGGTATTGGTTTAAATGGTCTTTTAGACGGTTTTGTTATTCAGATGTGTTCTGAATCATAAAAACAGTGTGTACGCGAAGGAGGAAAGTTGTTTCGAGTGCAAAAACGTGGAAAAAATGAATGTATAAGGAAAAGAAACAAAAGGGAGGTATTGGATTAAATGGTCTTTTAGACGGATTTGTAAGTCAGATCGGTACGGAATCATAAAAACAGTGTGTACGCGAAGGAGGAAAGTAGTTTTGAGTACAAAAACGTGGAAAAAATGAATGTATGAGGAAAAAAAACAAAAAGGAGGTATTGGTTTAAATTGTCTTTTAGACGGTTTTGTTAGTCAGATGTGTTCTGAATCATAAAAACTGTGTACGCGAATGAGAAAAGTAGTTTTGAGTACAAAAACGTTTAAAAAATGAATGTATAACGAAAAGAAACAAAAGGGAGGTATTGGCTTAAATGGTCTTTTAGACGGTTTCGTAAGTCATATGTGTTCTGAATCATAAAAACAGTGTGTACGCGAAGGAGGAAGGTAGTTTTTGAGTACAAAAACATGGAAAAAATGAATGTATGAGGAAAAGAAACAAAAGGGAGGTATTGGTTTAAATGGTCTTTTAGACGGTTTTGTTAGTCAGATGTGTTCTGAATCATAAAAACAGTGTGTACGCGAATGAGGAAAGTAGTTTTGAGTACAAAAACGTGGAAAAAATGAATGTATAACGAAAAGAAACAAAAGGGAGGTATTGGTTTAAATGGTTTTTTTAGACGGTTTTGTGAGTCAGATGGGATCGGAATCATAAAAACAGTGTGTACGCGAAGGAGAAAAGTTGTTTTGAGTGCAAAAACGTGAAAAAAATGAATGTATAAGGAAAAGAAAGAAAAGGGAGGTATTGGATTAAAAGGTCTTTTAGACGGTTTTGTGAGTCAGATCGGTTCGGAATCATAAAAACAGTGTGTACGCGAAGGAGAAAAGTAGTTTTGAATGCAAAAAAATGGAAAAATTGAATGTATAAGGAAAAGAAACAAAAGGGAGGTATTGGTTTAAAAGGTCTTTTAGACGGTTTTGTGAGTCAGATGGGATCGGAATCATAAAAACAGTGTGTACGCGAAGGAGGAAAGTTGTTTTGAGTGCAAAAAAAAGGAAAAATTGAATGTATAAGGAAAAGAAACAAAAGGGAGGTATTGGTTTAAAAGGTCTTTTAGACGATTTTGTGAGTCAGATCGGTTCGGAATCATAAAAACAGTGTGTACGCGAAGGAGGAAAGTATTTTTGAGTACAAAAACGTGGAAAAAATGAATGTATGAGGAAAAGAAACAAAAGGGAGGCATTGGTTTAGAACGTCTTTTAGACGATTTTTTGAGTCAGATGGGCTCGGAATCATAAAAACAGTGTGTACGCGATAGAAGAAAGTAATTTTGAGTGCAAAAACGTGGAAAAAATGAATGTATAAGGGAAAAAAACAAAAGGGAGGTATTGGTTTAAAAGGTCTTTTAGACGATTTTGTGAGTCAGATCGGTTCGGAATCATAAAAACAGTGTGTACGCGATAGAGGAAAGTAGTTTTGAGTACAAAAACGTGTAAAAAATGAATGTATGAACAAAAGAAGAAAAAGGGAGGTATTGGTTTTAATGGTCTTTTAGACGGTTTTGTGAGTCAGATGGGATCGGAATCATAAAAACAGTGTGTACGCGAAGGAGGAAAGTTGTTTTGAGTGCAAAAACGTGGAAAAAAATAAATTAATAAGCAAAAGAAACAAAAGGGAGTTATTGGTTTAAATGGTTTTTTAGACGGCTTTATTAGTCAGATGGGTTCGGAATCATAAAAACATTGTGTACGCGAAGGAAGAAAGTTATTTTGAGTGCAAAAACGTGGAAAAAATGAATGTATAAGGAAAAGAACCAAAAGGGAGGTATTGGTTTAAATGATCTTTTAGACGGTTTTGTTAGTCATAAAATCATATAAACAGTGTGTACGCGAAGGAGAAAAGTAGTTTTGAATGCAAAAAAATGGAAAAATTGGATGTATAAGAAAAAGAAACAAAAGGGAGGTATTGGTTTAAAAGGTCTTTTAGACGGTTTTGCGAGTGAGATCGGTTCGGAATCATAAAAACAGTGTGTACGCGAAGGAGGAAAGTATTTTTGAGTACAAAAACGTGGAAAAAATGAATGTATGAGGAAAAGAAACAAAAGGGAGGCATTGGTTTAGAACGTCTTTTAGACGATTTTTTGAGTCAGATGGGCTCGGAATCATAAAAACAGTGTGTACGCGATAGAAGAAAGTAATTTTGAGTGCAAAAACGGTCTTTTAGACGGTTTTGTGAGTCAGATGGGCTTGAAATCATAAAAACAGTGTGTACGCGAAGGAGAAAATTTGTTTTGAGTGCAAAAACGCGGAAAAATTGAATGTATAAGGAAAAGAACCAAAAGGGAGGTATTGGTTTAAAAGGTCTTTTAGACGGTTTTGTGTCAGATCGGTTCGGAATCATAAAAACAGTGTGTACGCGAAGGAGAAAAGTAGTTTTGAGTACATAAACGTTGAAAAAATGAATGTATGAGGAAAAGAAACAAAAGGGAGGCATTGGTAAACCAATGCCTCCCTTTTGTTTAGACGGTCTTGTGAGTCAGATGGAATCGGAAGTGTGTACGCGAAGGAGGAAAGTTGTTTTGAGTGCAAAAACGTGGAAAAAATGTATTTATAAGGAAAAGAAACCAAAGGGCGTTATTGGTTTAAATGGTCTTTTAGACGGTTTTAAGAGTCAGATGGGCTTGAAATCATAAAAACAGTGTGTACGCGAAGGAGAAAATTTGTTTTGAGTGCAAAAACGCGGAAAAATTGAATGTATAAGGAAAAGAACCAAAAGGGAGGTATTGGTTTAAAAGGTCTTTTAGACGGTTTTGTGTCAGATCGGATCGGAATCATAAAAACAGTGTGTACGCGAAGGAGAAAAGTAGTTTTGAGTACAAAAACGTGGAAAAAATGAATGTATGAGGAAAAGAAACAAAAGGGAGGCATTGGTTTAGAAGGTCTTTTAGACGATTTTGTGAGTCAGATGTACTCGGAATCATAAAAACAGTGTGTACGCGATAGAGGAAAGTACTTTTGAGTACAAAAACGTGGAAAAAATGAATGTATGAAGAAAAGAAACAAAAGGGAGGCATTGGTTTAAAAGGTGTTTTAGACGGTTTTGTGAGTCAGATGGGATCGGAAGTGTGTACGCGAAGGAGGAAAGTTGTTTTGAGTGCAAAAACTTGGAAAAAAATGAATGTATAAGGAAAAGAAACAAAAGGGAGGTATTGGTTTAAATGGTCTTTTAGACGGTTTTGTTAGTGATATGTGTTCTGAATCATAAAAACAGTGTGTACGCGAAGGAGAAAATTTCTTTTGAGTGCAAAAACGTGGAAAAATTGAATGTATAACGAAAAGAAACAAAAGGGAGGTATTGGTTTAAATGGTCTTTTAGACGGTTTCGTTAGTCATATGTGTTCTGAATCAAAAAAAACAGTGTGTACGCGAAGGAGGAAAGTAGTTTTTGAGTACAAAAACGTGGAAAAAATGAATGTATGAGGAAAAGAAACAAAAGGGAGGTATTGGTTTAAATGGTCTTTTAGACGGTTTTGTTATTCAGATGTGTTCTGAATCATAAAAACAGTGTGTACGCGAAGGAGGAAAGTTGTTTCGAGTGCAAAAACGTGGAAAAAATGAATGTATAAGGAAAAGAAACAAAAGGGAGGTATTGGATTAAATGGTCTTTTAGACGGATTTGTATGTCAGATCGGTACGGAATCATAAAAACAGTGTGTACGCGAAGGAGGAAAGTAGTTTTGAGTACAAAAACGTGGAAAAAATGAATGTATGAGGAAAAAAAACAAAAAGGAGGTATTGGTTTAAATTGTCTTTTAGACGGTTTTGTTAGTCAGATGTGTTCTGAATCATAAAAACTGTGTACGCGAATGAGAAAAGTAGTTTTGAGTAAAAAAACGTTTAAAAAATGAATGTATAACGAAAAGAAACAAAAGGGAGGTATTGGCTTAAATGGTCTTTTAGACGGTTTCGTTAGTCATATGTGTCCTGAATCATAAAAACAGTGTGTACGCGAAGGAGGAAGGTAGTTTTTGAGTACAAAAACATGGAAAAAATGAATGTATGAGGAAAAGAAACAAAAGGGAGGTATTGGTTTAAATGGTCTTTTAGACGGTTTTGTTAGTCAGATGTGTTCTGAATCATAAAAACAGTGTGTACGCGAATGAGGAAAGTAGTTTTGAGTACAAAAACGTGGAAAAAATGAATGTATAAGGAAAAGAAAGAAAAGGGAGGTATTGGATTAAAAGGTCTTTTAGACGGTTTTGTGAGTCAGATCGGTTCGGAATCATAAAAACAGTGTGTACGCGAAGGAGAAAAGTAGTTTTGAATGCAAAAAAATGGAAAAATTGAATGTATAAGGAAAAGAAACAAAAGGGAGGTATTGGTTTAAAAGGTCTTTTAGACGGTTTTGTGAGTCAGATGGGATCGGAATCATAAAAACAGTGTGTACGCGAAGGAGGAAAGTTGTTTTGAGTGCAAAAAAAAGGAAAAATTGAATGTATAAGGAAAAGAAACAAAAGGGAGGTATTGGTTTAAAAGGTCTTTTAGACGATTTTGTGAGTCAGATCGGTTCGGAATCATAAAAACAGTGTGTACGCGAAGGAGGAAAGTATTTTTGAGTACAAAAACGTGGAAAAAATGAATGTATGAGGAAAAGAAACAAAAGGGAGGCATTGGTTTAGAACGTCTTTTAGACGATTTTTTGAGTCAGATGGGCTCGGAATCATAAAAACAGTGTGTACGCGATAGAAGAAAGTAATTTTGAGTGCAAAAACGTGGAAAAAATGAATGTATAAGGGAAAAAAACAAAAGGGAGGTATTGGTTTAAAAGGTCTTTTAGACGATTTTGTGAGTCAGATCGGTTCGGAATCATAAAAACAGTGTGTACGCGATAGAGGAAAGTAGTTTTGAGTACAAAAACGTGTAAAAAATGAATGTATGAACAAAAGAAGAAAAAGGGAGGTATTGGTTTTAATGGTCTTTTAGACGGTTTTGTGAGTCAGATGGGATCGGAATCATAAAAACAGTGTGTACGCGAAGGAGGAAAGTTGTTTTGAGTGCAAAAACGTGGAAAAAAATAAATTAATAAGCAAAAGAAACAAAAGGGAGTTATTGGTTTAAATGGTTTTTTAGACGGCTTTATTAGTCAGATGGGTTCGGAATCATAAAAACATTGTGTACGCGAAGGAAGAAAGTTATTTTGAGTGCAAAAACGTGGAAAAAATGAATGTATAAGGAAAAGAACCAAAAGGGAGGTATTGGTTTAAATGATCTTTTAGACGGTTTTGTTAGTCATAAAATCATATAAACAGTGTGTACGCGAAGGAGAAAAGTAGTTTTGAATGCAAAAAAATGGAAAAATTGGATGTATAAGAAAAAGAAACAAAAGGGAGGTATTGGTTTAAAAGGTCTTTTAGACGGTTTTGCGAGTGAGATCGGTTCGGAATCATAAAAACAGTGTGTACGCGAAGGAGGAAAGTATTTTTGAGTACAAAAACGTGGAAAAAATGAATGTATGAGGAAAAGAAACAAAAGGGAGGCATTGGTTTAGAACGTCTTTTAGACGATTTTTTGAGTCAGATGGGCTCGGAATCATAAAAACAGTGTGTACGCGATAGAAGAAAGTAATTTTGAGTGCAAAAACGGTCTTTTAGACGGTTTTGTGAGTCAGATGGGCTTGAAATCATAAAAACAGTGTGTACGCGAAGGAGAAAATTTGTTTTGAGTGCAAAAACGCGGAAAAATTGAATGTATAAGGAAAAGAACCAAAAGGGAGGTATTGGTTTAAAAGGTCTTTTAGACGGTTTTGTGTCAGATCGGTTCGGAATCATAAAAACAGTGTGTACGCGAAGGAGAAAAGTAGTTTTGAGTACATAAACGTTGAAAAAATGAATGTATGAGGAAAAGAAACAAAAGGGAGGCATTGGTAAACCAATGCCTCCCTTTTGTTTAGACGGTCTTGTGAGTCAGATGGAATCGGAAGTGTGTACGCGAAGGAGGAAAGTTGTTTTGAGTGCAAAAACGTGGAAAAAATGTATTTATAAGGAAAAGAAACCAAAGGGCGTTATTGGTTTAAATGGTCTTTTAGACGGTTTTAAGAGTCAGATGGGCTTGAAATCATAAAAACAGTGTGTACGCGAAGGAGAAAATTTGTTTTGAGTGCAAAAACGCGGAAAAATTGAATGTATAAGGAAAAGAACCAAAAGGGAGGTATTGGTTTAAAAGGTCTTTTAGACGGTTTTGTGTCAGATCGGATCGGAATCATAAAAACAGTGTGTACGCGAAGGAGAAAAGTAGTTTTGAGTACAAAAACGTGGAAAAAATGAATGTATGAGGAAAAGAAACAAAAGGGAGGCATTGGTTTAGAAGGTCTTTTAGACGATTTTGTGAGTCAGATGTACTCGGAATCATAAAAACAGTGTGTACGCGATAGAGGAAAGTACTTTTGAGTACAAAAACGTGGAAAAAATGAATGTATGAAGAAAAGAAACAAAAGGGAGGCATTGGTTTAAAAGGTGTTTTAGACGGTTTTGTGAGTCAGATGGGATCGGAAGTGTGTACGCGAAGGAGGAAAGTTGTTTTGAGTGCAAAAACTTGGAAAAAAATGAATGTATAAGGAAAAGAAACAAAAGGGAGGTATTGGTTTAAATGGTCTTTTAGACGGTTTTGTTAGTGATATGTGTTCTGAATCATAAAAACAGTGTGTACGCGAAGGAGAAAATTTCTTTTGAGTGCAAAAACGTGGAAAAATTGAATGTATAACGAAAAGAAACAAAAGGGAGGTATTGGTTTAAATGGTCTTTTAGACGGTTTCGTTAGTCATATGTGTTCTGAATCAAAAAAAACAGTGTGTACGCGAAGGAGGAAAGTAGTTTTTGAGTACAAAAACGTGGAAAAAATGAATGTATGAGGAAAAGAAACAAAAGGGAGGTATTGGTTTAAATGGTCTTTTAGACGGTTTTGTTATTCAGATGTGTTCTGAATCATAAAAACAGTGTGTACGCGAAGGAGGAAAGTTGTTTCGAGTGCAAAAACGTGGAAAAAATGAATGTATAAGGAAAAGAAACAAAAGGGAGGTATTGGATTAAATGGTCTTTTAGACGGATTTGTAAGTCAGATCGGTACGGAATCATAAAAACAGTGTGTACGCGAAGGAGGAAAGTAGTTTTGAGTACAAAAACGTGGAAAAAATGAATGTATGAGGAAAAAAAACAAAAAGGAGGTATTGGTTTAAATTGTCTTTTAGACGGTTTTGTTAGTCAGATGTGTTCTGAATCATAAAAACTGTGTACGCGAATGAGAAAAGTAGTTTTGAGTAAAAAAACGTTTAAAAAATGAATGTATAACGAAAAGAAACAAAAGGGAGGTATTGGCTTAAATGGTCTTTTAGACGGTTTCGTTAGTCATATGTGTCCTGAATCATAAAAACAGTGTGTACGCGAAGGAGGAAGGTAGTTTTTGAGTACAAAAACATGGAAAAAATGAATGTATGAGGAAAAGAAACAAAAGGGAGGTATTGGTTTAAATGGTCTTTTAGACGGTTTTGTTAGTCAGATGTGTTCTGAATCATAAAAACAGTGTGTACGCGAATGAGGAAAGTAGTTTTGAGTACAAAAACGTGGAAAAAATGAATGTATAACGAAAAGAAACAAAAGGGAGGTATTGGTTTAAATGGTTTTTTTAGACGGTTTTGTGAGTCAGATGGGATCGGAATCATAAAAACAGTGTGTACGCGAAGGAGAAAAGTTGTTTTGAGTGCAAAAACGTGAAAAAAATGAATGTATAAGGAAAAGAAAGAAAAGGGAGGTATTGGATTAAAAGGTCTTTTAGACGGTTTTGTGAGTCAGATCGGTTCGGAATCATAAAAACAGTGTGTACGCGAAGGAGAAAAGTAGTTTTGAATGCAAAAAAATGGAAAAATTGAATGTATAAGGAAAAGAAACAAAAGGGAGGTATTGGTTTAAAAGGTCTTTTAGACGGTTTTGTGAGTCAGATGGGATCGGAATCATAAAAACAGTGTGTACGCGAAGGAGGAAAGTTGTTTTGAGTGCAAAAAAAAGGAAAAATTGAATGTATAAGGAAAAGAAACAAAAGGGAGGTATTGGTTTAAAAGGTCTTTTAGACGGTTTTGCGAGTCAGATCGGTTCGGAATCATAAAAACAGTGTGTACGCGAAGGAGGAAAGTATTTTTGAGTACAAAAACGTGGAAAAAATGAATGTATGAGGAAAAGAACCAAAAGGGAGGCATTGGTTTAGAACGTCTTTTAGACGATTTTTTGAGTCAGATGGGCTCGGAATCATAAAAACAGTGTGTACGCGATAGAAGAAAGTAATTTTGAGTGCAAAAACGTGGAAAAAATGAATGTATAAGGGAAAAAAACAAAAGAGCGTTATTGGTTTAAATGGTCTTTTAGACGGTTTTAAGAGTCAGATGGGCTTGAAATCATAAAAACAGTGTGTACGCGAAGGAGAAAAGTAGTTTTGAGTACAAAAACGTAGAAAAAATGAATGTATGAGGAAAAGAAAGAAAAGGGAGGTATTGGATTAAAAGGTCTTTTAGACGGTTTTGTGAGTCAGATCGGTTCGGAATCATAAAAACAGTGTGTACGCGAAGGAGAAAAGTAGTTTTGAATGCAAAAAAATGGAAAAATTGAATGTATAAGGAAAAGAAACAAAAGGGAGGTATTGGTTTAAAAGGTCTTTTAGACGGTTTTGTGAGTCAGATCGGTTCGGAATCATAAAAACAGTGTGTACGCGAAGGAGAAAAGTAGTTTTGAATGCAAAAAAATGGAAAAATTGAATGTATAAGGAAAAGAAACAAAAGGGAGGTATTGGTTTAAAAGGTCTTTTAGACGGTTTTGCGAGTCAGATCGGTTCGGAATCATAAAAACAGTGTGTACGCGAAGGAGGAAAGTATTTTTGAGTACAAAAACGTGGAAAAAATGAATGTATGAGGAAAAGAACCAAAAGGGAGGCATTGGTTTAGAACGTCTTTTAGACGATTTTTTGAGTCAGATGGGCTCGGAATCATAAAAACAGTGTGTACGCGATAGAAGAAAGTAATTTTGAGTGCAAAAACGTGGAAAAAATGAATGTATAAGGGAAAAAAACAAAAGAGCGTTATTGGTTTAAATGGTCTTTTAGACGGTTTTAAGAGTCAGATGGGCTTGAAATCATAAAAACAGTGTGTACGCGAAGGAGAAAAGTAGTTTTGAGTACAAAAACGTAGAAAAAATGAATGTATGAGGAAAAGAAACAAAAGGGAGGCATTGGTTTAGAAGGTCTTTTAGACAATTTTGTGAGTCAGATGTGCTCGGAATCATAAAAACAGTGTGTACGCGATAGAGGAAAGTAGTTTTGAGTACAAAAACGTGGAAAAAATGAATGTATGAACAAAAGAAGCAAAAGGGAGGTATTGGTTTTAATGGTCTTTTAGACGGTTTTGTGAGTCAGATCGGTTCGGAATCATAAAAACAGTGCGTACGCGAAGGAGAAAATTTGTTTTGAGTGCAAAAACGTGGAAAAATTGAATGTATAAGGAAAAGAACCAAAAGGGAGGTATTGGTTTAAAAGATCTTTTAGACGGTTTTGTGTCAGATCGGTTCGGAATCATAAGAACAGTGTGTACGCGAAGGAGGAAAGTTGTTTTGAGTGCAAAAACGTGGAAAAAATGAATGTATAAGGAAAAGAAACAAAAAGGAGGTATTGGTTTAAATGATCTTTTAAACGGTTTTTTGAGTCAGATCGGTTCGGATTCATAAAAACAGTGTGTACGCGAAGGAGGAAAGTAGTTTTGAGTACAAAAACGTGGAAAAAATGAATGTATGAAGAAAAGAAACAAAAGGGAGGCATTGGTTTAAAAGGTGTTTTAGACGGTTTTGTGAGTCAGATGGGATCGGAAGTGTGTACGCGAAGGAGGAAAGTTGTTTTGAGTGCAAAAACTTGGAAAAAAATGAATGTATAAGGAAAAGAAACAAAAGGGAGGTATTGGTTTAAATGGTCTTTTAGACGGTTTTGTTAGTGATATGTGTTCTGAATCATAAAAACAGTGTGTACGCGAAGGAGAAAATTTCTTTTGAGTGCAAAAACGTGGAAAAATTGAATGTATAACGAAAAGAAACAAAAGGGAGGTATTGGTTTAAATGGTCTTTTAGACGGTTTCGTTAGTCATATGTGTTCTGAATCAAAAAAAACAGTGTGTACGCGAAGGAGGAAAGTAGTTTTTGAGTACAAAAACGTGGAAAAAATGAATGTATGAGGAAAAGAAACAAAAGGGAGGTATTGGTTTAAATGGTCTTTTAGACGGTTTTGTTATTCAGATGTGTTCTGAATCATAAAAGCAGTGTGTACGCGAAGGAGGAAAGTTGTTTCGAGTGCAAAAACGTGGAAAAAATGAATGTATAAGAAAAAGAAACAAAAGGGAGGTATTGGATTAAATGGTCTTTTAGACGGATTTGTAAGTCAGATCGGTACGGAATCATAAAAACAGTGTGTACGCGAAGGAGGAAAGTAGTTTTGAGTACAAAAACGTGGAAAAAATGAATGTATAACGAAAAGAAACAAAAGGGAGGTATTGGTTTAAATGGTCTTTTAGACGGTTTCGTTAGTCAGATGGGATCGGAATCATAAAAACAGTGTGTACGCGAATTAGGAAAATTGTTTTGAGTGCAAAAACGTGAAAAAAATGAATGTATAAGGAAAAGAAACAAAAGGGAGGTATTGGTTTTAAAGGTCTTTTAGACGGTTTTGTGAGTCAGATCGGTTCGGAATCATAAAAACAGTGTGTACGCGAAGGAGGAATGTAGTTTTGAGTACAAAAACGTGGAAAAAATGAATGTATAACGAAAAGAAACAAAAGGGAGGTATTGGATTAAATGGTCTTTTAGACGGTTTTGTGAGTCAGATCGGTACGGAATCATAAAAACAGTGTGTACGCGAAGGAGAAAAGTAGTTTTGAGTACAAAAACGTGGAAAAAATGAAAGTATGAGGAAAAGAAACAAAAGGGAGGCATTGGTTTAGAAGGTCTTTTAGACGATTTTGTGAGTCAGATGTGCTCGGAATCATAAAAACATTGTGTACGCGATAGAGGAAAGTAGTTTTGAGTACAAAAACGTGTAAAAAATGAATGTATGAACAAAAGAAGAAAAAGGGAGGTATTGGTTTTAATGGTCTTTTAGACGGTTTTGTGAGTCAGATGGGATCGGAATCATAAAAACAGTGTGTACGCGAAGGAAGAAAGTTATTTTGAGTGCAAAAAAGTGCAAAAATGAATGTATAAGGAAAAGAAACAAGAGGGAGGTATTGGTTTTAATGGTCTTTTAGACGGTTTTGTGAGTCAGATGGGATCGGAATCATAAAAACAGTGTGTACGCGAAGGAAGAAAGTTATTTTGAGTGCAAAAAAGTGCAAAAATGAATGTATAAGGAAAAGAAACAAGAGGGAGATATTGGTTTAAATGGTCTTTTAGACGGTTTTGTTAGTCATATGTGTTCTGAATCATAAAAACAGTGTGTACGCGAAGGAGGAAAGTTGTTTTGAGTGCAAAAACGTGGAAAAAATGAATGTATAAGGAAAAGAACCAAAAGGGAGGTATTGGTTTAAATGATCTTTTAGACGGTTTTGTTAGTCATATGTGTTCTGAATCATAAAAACAGTGTGTACGCGAAGGAGGAAAGTTGTTTTGAGTGCAAAAACGTGGAAAAATTGAATGTATAAGGAAAAGAAACAAAAGGGAGGTATTGGTTTAAAAGGTCTTTTAGACGGTTTTGTGAGTCAGATCGGTTCGGAATCATAAAAACAGTGTGTACGCGAAGGAGAAAAGTAGTTTTGAGTACAAAAACGTGGAAAAAATGAATGTATGAGGAAAAGAAACAAAAGGGAGGCATTGGTTTAGAACGTCTTTTAGACGATTTTTTGAGTCAGATGGGCTCGGAATCATAAAAACAGTGTGTACGCGATAGAAGAAAGTAATTTTGAGTGCAAAAACGTGGAAAAAATGAATGTATAAGGGAAAAAAAAACAAAAGGGCGTTATTGGTTTAAATGGTCTTTTAGACGGTTTTGTGAGTCAGATGGGCTTGAAATCATAAAAACAGTGTGTACGCGAAGGAGAAAATTTGTTTTGAGTGCAAAAACGCGGAAAAATTGAATGTATAAGGAAAAGAACCAAAAGGGAGGTATTGGTTTAAAAGGTCTTTTAGACGGTTTTGTGTCAGATCGGTTCGGAATCATATAAACAGTGTGTACGCGAAGGAGGAAAGTATTTTTGAGTACAAAAACGTGGAAAAATTGAATGTATAAGGAAAAGAAACAAAAGGGAGGTATTGGTTTAAAAGGTCTTTTAGACGATTTTGTGAGTCAGATCGGTTCGGAATCATAAAAACAGTGTGTACGCGAAGGAGGAAAGTATTTTTGAGTACACAAACGTGGAAAAATTGAATGTATAAGGAAAAGAAACAAAAGGGAGGTATTGGTTTAAAAGGTCTTTTAGATGGTTTTGCGAGTCAGATCGGTTCGGAATCATAAAAACAGTGTGTACGCGAAGGAGGAAAGTATTTTTGAGTACAAAAACGTGGAAAAAATGAATGTATGAGGAAAAGAAACAAAAGGGAGGCATTGGTTTAGAACGTCTTTTAGACGATTTTTTTAATTCAGATGGGCTCGGAATCATAAAAACAGTGTGTACGCGATAGAAGAAAGTAATTTTGAGTGCAAAAACGTGGAAAAAATGAATGTATAAGGGAAAAAAACAAAAGGGTGTTATTGGTTTAAATGGTTTTTTAGACGGCTTTATTAGTCAGATGTGTTCTGAATCATAAAAACAGTGTGTACGCGAATGAGGAAAGTAGTTTTGAGTACAAAAACGTGGAAAAAATGAATGTATGAGGAAAAGAAACAAAAGGGAGTTATTGGTTTAATTGGTATTTTAGACGGTTTTGATGGGTCAGATGGGATCGGAATCATAAAAACAGTGTGTACGCGAAGGAGGAAAGTTATTTCGAGTGCAAAAACGTGGAAAAATTGAATGTATAAGGAAAAGAACCAAAAGGGAGGTATTGGTTTAAAAGGTCTTTTAGACGGTTTTGTGTCAGATCGGTTCGGAATCATAAGAACAGTGTGTACGCGAAGGAGGAAAGTTGTTTTGAGTGCAAAAACGTGGAAAAAATGAATGTATAAGGAAAAGAAACAAAAGGGAGGTATTGGTTTAAATGATCTTTTAAACGGTTTTTTGAGTCAGATCGGTTCGGATTCATAAAAACAGTGTGTACGCGAAGGAGGAAAGTAGTTTTGAGTACAAAAACGTGGAAAAAATGAATGTATGAAGAAAAGAAACAAAAGGGAGGCATTGGTTTAAAAGGTGTTTTAGACGGTTTTGTGAGTCAGATGGGATCGGAAGTGTGTACGCGAAGGAGGAAAGTTGTTTTGAGTGCAAAAACTTGGAAAAAAATGAATGTATAAGGAAAAGAAACAAAAGGGAGGTATTGGTTTAAATGGTCTTTTAGACGGTTTTGTTAGTGATATGTGTTCTGAATCATAAAAACTGTGTGTACGCGAAGGAGAAAATTTCTTTTGAGTGCAAAAACGTGGAAAAATTGAATGTATAACGAAAAGAAACAAAAGGGAGGTATTGGTTTAAATGGTCTTTTAGACGGTTTCGTTAGTCATATGTGTTCTGAATCAAAAAAACAGTGTGTACGCGAAGGAGGAAAGTAGTTTTTGAGTACAAAAACGTGGAAAAAATGAATGTATGAGGAAAAGAAACAAAAGGGAGGTATTGGTTTAAATGGTCTTTTAGACGGTTTTGTTATTCAGATGTGTTCTGAATCATAAAAACAGTGTGTACGCGAAGGAGGAAAGTTGTTTCGAGTGCAAAAACGTGGAAAAAATGAATGTATAAGGAAAAGAAACAAAAGGGAGGTATTGGATTAAATGGTCTTTTAGACGGATTTGTAAGTCAGATCGGTACGGAATCATAAAAACAGTGTGTACGCGAAGGAGGAAAGTAGTTTTGAGTACAAAAACGTGGAAAAAATGAATGTATAACGAAAAGAAACAAAAGGGAGGTATTGGTTTAAATGGTCTTTTAGACGGTTTCGTTAGTCAGATGGGATCGGAATCATAAAAACAGTGTGTACGCGAATTAGGAAAATTGTTTTGAGTGCAAAAACGTGTAAAAAATGAATGTATGAACAAAAGAAGAAAAAGGGAGGTATTGGTTTTAATGGTCTTTTAGACGGTTTTGTGAGTCAGATGGGATCGGAATCATAAAAACAGTGTGTACGCGAAGGAAGAAAGTTATTTTGAGTGCAAAAAAGTGCAAAAATGAATGTATAAGGAAAAGAAACAAGAGGGAGGTATTGGTTTTAATGGTCTTTTAGACGGTTTTGTGAGTCAGATGGGATCGGAATCATAAAAACAGTGTGTACGCGAAGGAAGAAAGTTATTTTGAGTGCAAAAAAGTGCAAAAATGAATGTATAAGGAAAAGAAACAAGAGGGAGGTATTGGTTTAAATGGTCTTTTAGACGGTTTTGTTAGTCATATGTGTTCTGAATCATAAAAACAGTGTGTACGCGAAGGAGGAAAGTTGTTTTGAGTGCAAAAACGTGGAAAAAATGAATGTATAAGGAAAAGAACCAGAAGGGAGGTATTGGTTTAAATGATCTTTTAGACGGTTTTGTTAGTCATATGTGTTCTGAATCATAAAAACAGTGTGTACGCGAAGGAGGAAAGTTGTTTTGAGTGCAAAAACGTGGAAAAATTGAATGTATAAGGAAAAGAAACAAAAGGGAGGTATTGGTTTAAAAGGTCTTTTAGACGGTTTTGTGAGTCAGATCGGTTAGGAATCATAAAAACAGTGTGTACGCGAAGGAGAAAAGTAGTTTTGAGTACAAAAACGTGGAAAAAATGAATGTATGAGGAAAAGAAACAAAAGGGAGGCATTGGTTTAGAACGTCTTTTAGACGATTTTTTGAGTCAGATGGGCTCGGAATCATAAAAACAGTGTGTACGCGATAGAAGAAAGTATTTTTGAGTACACAAACGTGGAAAAATTGAATGTATAAGGAAAAGAAACGAAAGGGAGGTATTGGTTTAAAAGGTCTTTTAGATGGTTTTGCGAGTAAGATCGGTTCGGAATCATAAAAACAGTGTGTACGCGAAGGAGGAAAGTATTTTTTGGTACACAAACGTGGAAAAATTG
Organism: Salticus scenicus; assembly: GCA_963930645.1. Classification (NCBI taxonomy): domain Eukaryota; kingdom Metazoa; phylum Arthropoda; class Arachnida; order Araneae; family Salticidae; genus Salticus; species Salticus scenicus. The sequence goes on from OZ005651.1 coordinate 362,149,165, forward strand.
AATGTATAAGGAAAAGAAACGAAAGGGAGGTATTGGTTTAAAAGGTCTTTTAGATATTTTTGCGAGTAAGATCGGTTCGGAATCATAAAAACAGTGTGTACGCGAAGGAGGAAAGTAGTTTTGAGTGCAAAAACGTGGAAAAAATGAATGTATAAGGGAAAAAAAAACAAAAGGGCGTTATTGGTTTAAATGGTCTTTTAGACGGTTTTGTGAGTCAGATGGGCTTGAAATCATAAAAACAGTGTGTACGCGAAGGAGAAAATTTGTTTTGAGTGCAAAAACGCGGAAAAATTGAATGTATAAGGAAAAGAACCAAAAGGGAGGTATTGGTTTAAATGGTCTTTTAGACGGTTTTGTGTCAGATCGGTTCGGAATCATAAAAACAGTGTGTACGCGAAGGAGAAAAGTAGTTCTGAGTACAAAAACGTTGAAAAATGAATGTATGAGGAAAAGAAATAAAAGGGAGGCTTTGGTTTAAAAGGTCTTTTAGACGGTTTTGTGAGACAGATCGGTTCGGAATCATAAAAACAGTGTGTACGCGAAGGAGGAAAGTATTTTTGAGTACAAAAACGTGGAAAAATTGAATGTATAAGGAAAAGAAACAAAAGGGAGGTATTGGTTTAAAAGGTCTTTTAGACGATTTTGTGAGTCAGATCGGTTCGGAATCATAAAAACAGTGTGTACGCGAAGGAGGAAAGTATTTTTGAGTACACAAACGTGGAAAAATTGAATGTATAAGGAAAAGAAACGAAAGGGAGGTATTGGTTTAAAAGGTCTTTTAGATGGTTTTGCGAGTAAGATCGGTTCGGAATCATAAAAACAGTGTGTACGCGAAGGAGGAAAGTATTTTTGGGTACAAAAACGTGGAAAAAATGAATGTATGAGGAAAAGAAACAAAAGGGAGGCATTGGTTTAGAACGTCTTCTAGACGATTTTTTTAATTCAGATGGGCTCGGAATCATAAAAACAGTGTGTACGCGATAGAAGAAAGTAATTTTGAGTGCAAAAACGTGGAAAAAATGAATGTATAAGGGAAAAAAACAAAAGGGTGTTATTGGTTTAAATGGTTTTTTAGACGGCTTTATTAGTCAGATGTGTTCTGAATCATAAAAACAGTGTGTACGCGAATGAGGAAAGTAGTTTTGAGTACAAAAACGTTGAAAAAATGAATGTATGAGGAAAAGAAACAAAAGGGAGTTATTGGTTTAATTGGTATTTTAGACGGTTTTGATGGGTCAGATGGGATCGGAATCATAAAAACAGTGTGTACGCGAAGGAGGAAAGTTATTTCGAGTGCAAAAACGTGGAAAAAATGAATGTATAAGGAAAAGAAACAAAAGGGAGGTATTGGATTAAATGGTCTTTTAGACGGTTTTGTGAGTCAGATCGGTACGGAATCATAAAAACAGTGTGTACGCGGAGGAAAGTAGTTTTGAGTACAAAAAACGTGGAAAAAATAAATGTATGAGGAAAAGAAACAAAAGAGAGGTATTGGTTTAAATGGTCTTTTAGACGGTTTTGTGAGTCAGATGGGAAAGGAATCATAAAAACTGTGTGTACGCGAAGGAGGAAAGTTGTTTCGAGTGCAAAAACGTGGAAAAAATGAATGTATAAGGAAAAGAAACAAAAGGGAGGTATTGGTTTAAAAGGTCTTTTAGACGGTTTTGTGAGTCAGATCGGTTCGAAATAACAGCGTGTACGCGAAGGAGGAAAGTAGTTTTGAGTACAAAAACGGGGAAAAAATGAATGTATGAGGAAAAAAACAAAAGAGAGGTATTGGTTTAAAAGGTCTTTTAGACGGTTTTGTGTCAGATCGGTTCGGAATCATAAAAACAGTGTGTACGCGAAGGAGAAAAGTAGTTCTGAGTACAAAAATGTTGAGAAAAGTAGTTCTGAGTTGAAAAATGAATGTATGAGGAAAAGAAACAAAAGGGAGGCATTGGTTTAGAAGGTCTTTTAGACGATTTTGTGAGTCAGATGTGCTCGGAATCACAAAAACAGTGTGTACGCGATAGAGGAAAGTAGTTTTGAGTACAAAAACGTGTAAAAAATGAATGTATGAACAAAAGAAGAAAAAGGGAGGTATTGGTTTTAATGGTCTTTTAGACGGTTTTGTGAGTCAGATGGGATCGGAATCATAAAAACAGTGTGTACGCGAAGGAGGAAAGTTGTTTTGAGTGCAAAAACGTGAAAAAAATAAATGAATAAGCAAAAGAAACAAAAATGAGTTATTGGTTTAAATGGTTTTTTAGACGGTTTTGTTAGTCATATGTGTTCTGAATCATAAAAACAGTGTGTACGCGAAGGAGGAAAGTTGTTTTGAGTGCAAAAACGTGGAAAAAATGAATGTATAAGGAAAAGAACCAAAAGGGAGGTATTGGTTTAAATGGTCTTTTAGACGGTTTTGTGAGTCAGATCGGTACGGAATCATAAAAACAGTGTGTACGCGAAGGAAGAAAGTTGTTTTGAGTGCAAAAATGTGCAAAAATTGAATGTATAAGGAAAAGAAACAAAAGGGAGGTATTGGTTTAAATGGTCTTTTAGACGGTTTTGTTAGTCATATGTGTTCTGAATCATAAAAACAGTGTGTACGCGGAGGAAAGTTGTTTTGAGTGCAAAAACGTGGAAAAAATGAATGTATAAGGAAAAGAACCAAAAGGGAGGTATTGGTTTAAATGGTCTTTTAGACGGTTTTGTTAGTCATATGTGTTCTGAATCATAAAAACAGTGTGTACGCGGAGGAAAGTAGTTTTGAGTACAAAAACGTGGAAAAAATGAATGTACGAGTAAAGGAACAAAAGGGTGGTATTGGTTTAAATGGTCTTTTAGACGGTTTTGTGAGTCAGATGGGATCGGAATCATAAAAACAGTGTGTACGCGTAGGAGGAAAGTTGTTTCGAGTGCAAAAACGTGGAAAAAATGAATGTATAAGGAAAAGAAACAAAAGGGAGGTATTGGATTAAATGGTCTTTTAGACGGTTTTGTGAGTCAGATCGGTACGGAATCATAAAAACAGTGTGTACGCGAAGGAAGAAAGTTGTTTTGAGTGCAAAAATGTGCAAAAATGAATGTACAAGGAAAAGAAACAAGAGGGAGGTATTGGTTTAAATGGTCTTTTAGACGATTTTGTGAGTCAGATCGGTTCGGAATCATAAAAAAAATGTGTGTACGCGAAGGAGGAAAGTATTTTTGAGTACACAAACGTGGAAAAATTGAATGTATAAGGAAAAGAAACAAAAGGGAGGTATTGGTTTAAAAGGTCTTTTAGACGGTTTTGTGAGTCAGATCGGTTCGGAATCATAAAAACAGTGTGTACGCGAAGGAGAAAAGTAGTTTTGAATGCAAAAAAATGGAAAAATTGAATGTATAAGGAAAAGAAACAAAAGGGAGGTATTGGTTTAAAAGGTCTTTTAGACGGTTTTGCGAGTCAGATCGGTTCGGAATCATAAAAACAGTGTGTACGCGAAGGAGGAAAGTATTTTTGAGTACAAAAACGTGGAAAAAATGAATGTATGAGGAAAAGAACCAAAAGGGAGGCATTGGTTTAGAACGTCTTTTAGACGATTTTTTGAGTCAGATGGGCTCGGAATCATAAAAACAGTGTGTACGCGATAGAAGAAAGTAATTTTGAGTGCAAAAACGTGGAAAAAATGAATGTATAAGGGAAAAAAACAAAAGGGCGTTATTGGTTTAAATGGTCTTTTAGACGGTTTTAAGAGTCAGATGGGCTTGAAATCATAAAAACAGTGTGTACGCGAAGGAGAAAATTTGTTTTGAGTGCAAAAACGCGGAAAAATTGAATGTATAAGGAAAAGAACCAAAAGGGAGGTATTGGTTTAAAAGGTCTTTTAGACGGTTTTGTGTCAGATCGGATCGGAATCATAAAAACAGTGTGTACGCGAAGGAGAAAAGTAGTTTTGAGTACAAAAACGTGGAAAAAATGAATGTATGAGGAAAAGAAACAAAAGGGAGGCATTGGTTTAGAAGGTCTTTTAGACGATTTTGTGAGTCAGATGTGCTCGGAATCATAAAAACAGTGTGTACGCGATAGAGGAAAGTAGTTTTGAGTACAAAAACGTGGAAAAAATGAATGTATGAACAAAAGAAGCAAAAGGGAGGTATTGGTTTTAATGGTCTTTTAGACGGTTTTGTGAGTCAGATCGGTTCGGAATCATAAAAACAGTGCGTACGCGAAGGAGAAAATTTGTTTTGAGTGCAAAAACGTGGAAAAATTGAATGTATAAGGAAAAGAACCAAAAGGGAGGTATTGGTTTAAAAGGTCTTTTAGACGGTTTTGTGTCAGATCGGTTCGGAATCATAAGAACAGTGTGTACGCGAAGGAGGAAAGTTGTTTTGAGTGCAAAAACGTGGAAAAAATGAATGTATAAGGAAAAGAAACAAAAGGGAGGTATTGGTTTAAATGATCTTTTAAACGGTTTTTTGAGTCAGATCGGTTCGGAATCATAAGAACAGTGTGTACGCGAAGGAGGAAAGTTGTTTTGAGTGCAAAAACGTGGAAAAAATGAATGTATGAAGAAAAGAAACAAAAGGGAGGCATTGGTTTAAAAGGTGTTTTAGACGGTTTTGTGAGTCAGATGGGATCGGAAGTGTGTACGCGAAGGAGGAAAGTTGTTTTGAGTGCAAAAACGTGGAAAAAATGAATGTATAAGGAAAAGAAACAAAAGGGAGGTATTGGTTTAAATGATCTTTTAAACGGTTTTTTGAGTCAGATCGGTTCGGAATCATAAGAACAGTGTGTACGCGAAGGAGGAAAGTTGTTTTGAGTGCAAAAACGTGGAAAAAATGAATGTATGAAGAAAAGAAACAAAAGGGAGGCATTGGTTTAAAAGGTGTTTTAGACGGTTTTGTGAGTCAGATGGGATCGGAAGTGTGTACGCGAAGGAGGAAAGTTGTTTTGAGTGCAAAAACTTGGAAAAAAATGAATGTATAAGGAAAAGAAACAAAAGGGAGGTATTGGTTTAAATGGTCTTTTAGACGGTTTTGTTAGTGATATGTGTTCTGAATCATAAAAACAGTGTGTACGCGAAGGAGAAAATTTCTTTTGAGTACAAAAACGTGGAAAAAATGAATGTATGAGGAAAAGAAACAAAAGGGAGGTATTGGTTTAAATGGTCTTTTAGACGGTTTTGTTATTCAGATGTGTTCTGAATCATAAAAACAGTGTGTACGCGAAGGAGGAAAGTTGTTTCGAGTGCAAAAACGTGGAAAAAATGAATGTATAAGGAAAAGAAACAAAAGGGAGGTATTGGATTAAATGGTCTTTTAGACGGATTTGTAAGTCAGATCGGTACGGAATCATAAAAACAGTGTGTACGCGAAGGAGGAAAGTAGTTTTGAGTACAAAAACGTGGAAAAAATGAATGTATGAGGAAAAAAAACAAAAAGGAGGTATTGGTTTAAATTGTCTTTTAGACGGTTTTGTTAGTCAGATGTGTTCTGAATCATAAAAACAGTGTGTACGCGAATGAGAAAAGTAGTTTTGAGTACAAAAACGTGGAAAAAATGAATGTATAACGAAAAGAAACAAAAGGAAGGTATTGGTTTAAATGGTTTTTTTAGACGGTTTTGTGAGTCAGATGGGATCGGAATCATAAAAACAGTGTGTACGCGAAGGAGAAAAGTTGTTTTGAGTGCAAAAACGTGAAAAAAATGAATGTATAAGGAAAAGAAAGAAAAGGGAGGTATTGGTTTAAAAGGTCTTTTAGACGGTTTTGTGAGTCAGATCGGTTCGGAATCATAAAAACAGTGTGTACGCGAAGGAGAAAAGTAGTTTTGAATGCAAAAAAATGGAAAAATTGAATGTATAAGGAAAAGAAACAAAAGGGAGGTATTGGTTTAAAAGGTCTTTTAGACGGTTTTGTGTCAGATCGGTTCGGAATCATAAAAACAGTGTGTACGCGAAGGAGAAAAGTAGTTCTGAGTACAAAAATGTTGAGAAAAGTAGTTCTGAGTTGAAAAATGAATGTATGAGGAAAAGAAACAAAAGGGAGGCATTGGTTTAGAAGGTCTTTTAGACGATTTTGTGAGTCAGATGTGCTCGGAATCATAAAAACAGTGTGTACGCGATAGAGGAAAGTAGTTTTGAGTACAAAAACGTGTAAAAAATGAATGTATGAACAAAAGAAGAAAAAGGGAGGTATTGGTTTTAATGGTCTTTTAGACGGTTTTGTGAGTCAGATGGGATCGGAATCATAAAAACAGTGTGTACGCGAAGGAGGAAAGTTGTTTTGAGTGCAAAAACGTGGAAAAAATAAATGAATAAGCAAAAGAAACAAAAATGAGTTATTGGTTTAAATGGTTTTTTAGACGGCTTTATTAGTCAGATGGGTTCGGAATCATAATAACATTGTGTACGCGAAGGAAGAAAGTTGTTTTGAGTGCGAAAATGTGCAAAAATGAATGTATAAGGAAAAGAAACAAAAGGGAGGTATTGGATTAAATGGTCTTTTAGACGGTTTTGTGAGTCAGATCGGTACGGAATCATAAAAACAGTGTGTACGCGAAGGAAGAAAGTTGTTTTGAGTGCAAAAATGTGCAAAAATTGAATGTATAAGGAAAAGAAACAAAAGGGAGGTATTGGTTTAAATGGTCTTTTAGACGGTTTTGTTAGTCATATGTGTTCTGAATCATAAAAACAGTGTGTACGCGAAGGAGGAAAGTTGTTTTGAGTGCAAAAACGTGGAAAAAATGAATGTATAAGGAAAAGAACCAAAAGGGAGGTATTGGTTTAAATGGTCTTTTAGACGGTTTTGTTAGTCATATGTGTTCTGAATCATAAAAACAATGTGTACGCGGAGGAAAGTAGTTTTGAGTACAAAAACGTGGAAAAAATGAATGTACGAGTAAAGGAACAAAAGGGTGGTATTGGTTTAAATGGTCTTTTAGACGGTTTTGTGAGTCAGATGGGATCGGAATCATAAAAACAGTGTATACGCGTAGGAGGAAAGTTGTTTCGAGTGCAAAAACGGAGAAAAAATGAATGTATAAGGAAAAGAAACAAAAGGGAGGTATTGGATTAAATGGTCTTTTAGACGGTTTTGTGAGTCAGATCGGTACGGAATCATAAAAACAGTGTGTACGCGAAGGAAGAAAGTTGTTTTGAGTGCAAAAATGTGCAAAAATGAATGTATAAGGAAAAGAAACAAGAGGGAGGTATTGGTTTAAATGGTCTTTTAGACGATTTTGTGAGTCAGATCGGTTCGGAATCATAAAAAAAATGTGTGTACGCGAAGGAGGAAAGTATTTTTGAGTACACAAACGTGGAAAAATTGAATGTATAAGGAAAAGAAACAAAAGGGAGGTATTGGTTTAAAAGGTCTTTTAGACGGTTTTGTGAGTCAGATCGGTTCGGAATCATAAAAACAGTGTGTACGCGAAGCAGAAAATTAGTTTTGAATGCAAAAAAATGGAAAAATTGAATGTATAAGGAAAAGAAACAAAAGGGAGGTATTGGTTTAAAAGGTCTTTTAGACGGTTTTGCGAGTCAGATCGGTTCGGAATCATAAAAACAGTGTGTACGCGAAGGAGGAAAGTATTTTTGAGTACAAAAACGTGGAAAAAATGAATGTATGAGGAAAAGAACCAAAAGGGAGGCATTATTTTAGAACGTCTTTTAGACGATTTTTTGAGTCAGATGGGCTCGGAATGATAAAAACAGTGTGTACGCGATAGAAGAAAGTAATTTTGAGTGCAAAAACGTGGAAAAAATGAATGTATAAGGGAAAAAAACAAAAGGGCGTTATTGGTTTAAATGGTCTTTTAGACGGTTTTAAGAGTCAGATGGGCTTGAAATCATAAAAACAGTGTGTACGCGAAGGAGAAAATTTGTTTTGAGTGCAAAAACGCGGAAAAATTGAATGTATAAGGAAAAGAACCAAAAGGGAGGTATTGGTTTAAAAGGTCTTTTAGACGGTTTTGTGTCAGATCGGATCGGAATCATAAAAACAGTGTGTACGCGAAGGAGAAAAGTAGTTTTGAGTACAAAAACGTGGAAAAAATGAATGTATGAGGAAAAGAAACAAAAGGGAGGCATTGGTTTAGAAGGTCTTTTAGACGATTTTGTGAGTCAGATGTACTCGGAATCATAAAAACAGTGTGTACGCGAAGGAGAAAAGTTGTTTTGAGTGCAAAAACGTGAAAAAAATGAATGTATAAGGAAAAGAAAGAAAAGGGAGGTATTGGTTTAAAAGGTCTTTTAGACGGTTTTGTGAGTCAGATCGGTTCGGAATCATAAAAACAGTGTGTACGCGAAGGAGAAAAGTAGTTTTGAATGCAAAAAAATGGAAAAATTGAATGTATAAGGAAAAGAAACAAAAGGGAGGTATTGGTTTAAAAGGTCTTTTAGACGGTTTTGTGTCAGATCGGTTCGGAATCATAAAAACAGTGTGTACGCGAAGGAGAAAAGTAGTTCTGAGTACAAAAATGTTGAGAAAAGTAGTTCTGAGTTGAAAAATGAATGTATGAGGAAAAGAAACAAAAGGGAGGCATTGGTTTAGAAGGTCTTTTAGACGATTTTGTGAGTCAGATGTGCTCGGAATCATAAAAACAGTGTGTACGCGATAGAGGAAAGTAGTTTTGAGTACAAAAACGTGTAAAAAATGAATGTATGAACAAAAGAAGAAAAAGGGAGGTATTGGTTTTAATGGTCTTTTAGACGGTTTTGTGAGTCAGATGGGATCGGAATCATAAAAACAGTGTGTACGCGAAGGAGGAAAGTTGTTTTGAGTGCAAAAACGTGGAAAAAATAAATGAATAAGCAAAAGAAACAAAAATGAGTTATTGGTTTAAATGGTTTTTTAGACGGCTTTATTAGTCAGATGGGTTCGGAATCATAATAACATTGTGTACGCGAAGGAAGAAAGTTGTTTTGAGTGCGAAAATGTGCAAAAATGAATGTATAAGGAAAAGAAACAAAAGGGAGGTATTGGATTAAATGGTCTTTTAGACGGTTTTGTGAGTCAGATCGGTACGGAATCATAAAAACAGTGTGTACGCGAAGGAAGAAAGTTGTTTTGAGTGCAAAAATGTGCAAAAATTGAATGTATAAGGAAAAGAAACAAAAGGGAGGTATTGGTTTAAATGGTCTTTTAGACGGTTTTGTTAGTCATATGTGTTCTGAATCATAAAAACAGTGTGTACGCGAAGGAGGAAAGTTGTTTTGAGTGCAAAAACGTGGAAAAAATGAATGTATAAGGAAAAGAACCAAAAGGGAGGTATTGGTTTAAATGGTCTTTTAGACGGTTTTGTTAGTCATATGTGTTCTGAATCATAAAAACAATGTGTACGCGGAGGAAAGTAGTTTTGAGTACAAAAGCGTGGAAAAAATGAATGTACGAGTAAAGGAACAAAAGGGTGGTATTGGTTTAAATGGTCTTTTAGACGGTTTTGTGAGTCAGATGGGATCGGAATCATAAAAACAGTGTATACGCGTAGGAGGAAAGTTGTTTCGAGTGCAAAAACGGAGAAAAAATGAATGTATAAGGAAAAGAAACAAAAGGGAGGTATTGGATTAAATGGTCTTTTAGACGGTTTTGTGAGTCAGATCGGTACGGAATCATAAAAACAGTGTGTACGCGAAGGAAGAAAGTTGTTTTGAGTGCAAAAATGTGCAAAAATGAATGTATAAGGAAAAGAAACAAGAGGGAGGTATTGGTTTAAATGGTCTTTTAGACGATTTTGTGAGTCAGATCGGTTCGGAATCATAAAAAAAATGTGTGTACGCGAAGGAGGAAAGTATTTTTGAGTACACAAACGTGGAAAAATTGAATGTATAAGGAAAAGAAACAAAAGGGAGGTATTGGTTTAAAAGGTTTTTTAGACGGTTTTGTGAGTCAGATCGGTTCGGAATCATAAAAACAGTGTGTACGCGAAGGAGAAAATTAGTTTTGAATGCAAAAAAATGGAAAAATTGAATGTATAAGGAAAAGAAACAAAAGGGAGGTATTGGTTTAAAAGGTCTTTTAGACGGTTTTGCGAGTCAGATCGGTTCGGAATCATAAAAACAGTGTGTACGCGAAGGAGGAAAGTATTTTTGAGTACAAAAACGTGGAAAAAATGAATGTATGAGGAAAAGAACCAAAAGGGAGGCATTATTTTAGAACGTCTTTTAGACGATTTTTTGAGTCAGATGGGCTCGGAATGATAAAAACAGTGTGTACGCGATAGAAGAAAGTAATTTTGAGTGCAAAAACGTGGAAAAAATGAATGTATAAGGGAAAAAAACAAAAGGGCGTTATTGGTTTAAATGGTCTTTTAGACGGTTTTAAGAGTCAGATGGGCTTGAAATCATAAAAACAGTGTGTACGCGAAGGAGAAAATTTGTTTTGAGTGCAAAAACGCGGAAAAATTGAATGTATAAGGAAAAGAACCAAAAGGGAGGTATTGGTTTAAAAGGTCTTTTAGACGGTTTTGTGTCAGATCGGATCGGAATCATAAAAACAGTGTGTACGCGAAGGAGAAAAGTAGTTTTGAGTACAAAAACGTGGAAAAAATGAATGTATGAGGAAAAGAAACAAAAGGGAGGCATTGGTTTAGAAGGTCTTTTAGACGATTTTGTGAGTCAGATGTACTCGGAATCATAAAAACAGTGTGTACGCGATAGAGGAAAGTACTTTTGAGTACAAAAACGTGGAAAAAATGAATGTATGAAGAAAAGAAACAAAAGGGAGGCATTGGTTTAAAAGGTGTTTTAGACGGTTTTGTGAGTCAGATGGGATCGGAAGTGTGTACGCGAAGGAGGAAAGTTGTTTTGAGTGCAAAAACTTGGAAAAAAATGAATGTATAAGGAAAAGAAACAAAAGGGAGGTATTGGTTTAAATGGTCTTTTAGACGGTTTTGTTAGTGATATGTGTTCTGAATCATAAAAACAGTGTGTACGCGAAGGAGAAAATTTCTTTTGAGTGCAAAAACGTGGAAAAATTGAATGTATAACGAAAAGAAACAAAAGGGAGGTATTGGTTTAAATGGTCTTTTAGACGGTTTCGTTAGTCATATGTGTTCTGAATCAAAAAAAAACAGTGTGTACGCGAAGGAGGAAAGTAGTTTTTGAGTACAAAAACGTGGAAAAAATGAATGTATGAGGAAAAGAAACAAAAGGGAGGTATTGGTTTAAATGGTCTTTTAGACGGTTTTGTTATTCAGATGTGTTCTGAATCATAAAAACAGTGTGTACGCGAAGGAGGAAAGTTGTTTCGAGTGCAAAAACGTGGAAAAAATGAATGTATAAGGAAAAGAAACAAAAGGGAGGTATTGGATTAAATGGTCTTTTAGACGGATTTGTAAGTCAGATCGGTACGGAATCATAAAAACAGTGTGTACGCGAAGGAGGAAAGTAGTTTTGAGTACAAAAACGTGGAAAAAATGAATGTATGAGGAAAAAAAACAAAAAGGAGGTATTGGTTTAAATTGTCTTTTAGACGGTTTTGTTAGTCAGATGTGTTCTGAATCATAAAAACTGTGTACGCGAATGAGAAAAGTAGTTTTGAGTACAAAAACGTTTAAAAAATGAATGTATAACGAAAAGAAACAAAAGGGAGGTATTGGCTTAAATGGTCTTTTAGACGGTTTCGTAAGTCATATGTGTTCTGAATCATAAAAACAGTGTGTACGCGAAGGAGGAAGGTAGTTTTTGAGTACAAAAACATGGAAAAAATGAATGTATGAGGAAAAGAAACAAAAGGGAGGTATTGGTTTAAATGGTCTTTTAGACGGTTTTGTTAGTCAGATGTGTTCTGAATCATAAAAACAGTGTGTACGCGAATGAGGAAAGTAGTTTTGAGTACAAAAACGTGGAAAAAATGAATGTATAACGAAAAGAAACAAAAGGGAGGTATTGGTTTAAATGGTTTTTTTAGACGGTTTTGTGAGTCAGATGGGATCGGAATCATAAAAACAGTGTGTACGCGAAGGAGAAAAGTTGTTTTGAGTGCAAAAACGTGAAAAAAATGAATGTATAAGGAAAAGAAAGAAAAGGGAGGTATTGGATTAAAAGGTCTTTTAGACGGTTTTGTGAGTCAGATCGGTTCGGAATCATAAAAACAGTGTGTACGCGAAGGAGAAAAGTAGTTTTGAATGCAAAAAAATGGAAAAATTGAATGTATAAGGAAAAGAAACAAAAGGGAGGTATTGGTTTAAAAGGTCTTTTAGACGGTTTTGTGAGTCAGATGGGATCGGAATCATAAAAACAGTGTGTACGCGAAGGAGGAAAGTTGTTTTGAGTGCAAAAAAAAGGAAAAATTGAATGTATAAGGAAAAGAAACAAAAGGGAGGTATTGGTTTAAAAGGTCTTTTAGACGATTTTGTGAGTCAGATCGGTTCGGAATCATAAAAACAGTGTGTACGCGAAGGAGGAAAGTATTTTTGAGTACAAAAACGTGGAAAAAATGAATGTATGAGGAAAAGAAACAAAAGGGAGGCATTGGTTTAGAACGTCTTTTAGACGATTTTTTGAGTCAGATGGGCTCGGAATCATAAAAACAGTGTGTACGCGATAGAAGAAAGTAATTTTGAGTGCAAAAACGTGGAAAAAATGAATGTATAAGGGAAAAAAACAAAAGGGAGGTATTGGTTTAAAAGGTCTTTTAGACGATTTTGTGAGTCAGATCGGTTCGGAATCATAAAAACAGTGTGTACGCGATAGAGGAAAGTAGTTTTGAGTACAAAAACGTGTAAAAAATGAATGTATGAACAAAAGAAGAAAAAGGGAGGTATTGGTTTTAATGGTCTTTTAGACGGTTTTGTGAGTCAGATGGGATCGGAATCATAAAAACAGTGTGTACGCGAAGGAGGAAAGTTGTTTTGAGTGCAAAAACGTGGAAAAAAATAAATTAATAAGCAAAAGAAACAAAAGGGAGTTATTGGTTTAAATGGTTTTTTAGACGGCTTTATTAGTCAGATGGGTTCGGAATCATAAAAACATTGTGTACGCGAAGGAAGAAAGTTATTTTGAGTGCAAAAACGTGGAAAAAATGAATGTATAAGGAAAAGAACCAAAAGGGAGGTATTGGTTTAAATGATCTTTTAGACGGTTTTGTTAGTCATAAAATCATATAAACAGTGTGTACGCGAAGGAGAAAAGTAGTTTTGAATGCAAAAAAATGGAAAAATTGGATGTATAAGAAAAAGAAACAAAAGGGAGGTATTGGTTTAAAAGGTCTTTTAGACGGTTTTGCGAGTGAGATCGGTTCGGAATCATAAAAACAGTGTGTACGCGAAGGAGGAAAGTATTTTTGAGTACAAAAACGTGGAAAAAATGAATGTATGAGGAAAAGAAACAAAAGGGAGGCATTGGTTTAGAACGTCTTTTAGACGATTTTTTGAGTCAGATGGGCTCGGAATCATAAAAACAGTGTGTACGCGATAGAAGAAAGTAATTTTGAGTGCAAAAACGGTCTTTTAGACGGTTTTGTGAGTCAGATGGGCTTGAAATCATAAAAACAGTGTGTACGCGAAGGAGAAAATTTGTTTTGAGTGCAAAAACGCGGAAAAATTGAATGTATAAGGAAAAGAACCAAAAGGGAGGTATTGGTTTAAAAGGTCTTTTAGACGGTTTTGTGTCAGATCGGTTCGGAATCATAAAAACAGTGTGTACGCGAAGGAGAAAAGTAGTTTTGAGTACATAAACGTTGAAAAAATGAATGTATGAGGAAAAGAAACAAAAGGGAGGCATTGGTAAACCAATGCCTCCCTTTTGTTTAGACGGTCTTGTGAGTCAGATGGAATCGGAAGTGTGTACGCGAAGGAGGAAAGTTGTTTTGAGTGCAAAAACGTGGAAAAAATGTATTTATAAGGAAAAGAAACCAAAGGGCGTTATTGGTTTAAATGGTCTTTTAGACGGTTTTAAGAGTCAGATGGGCTTGAAATCATAAAAACAGTGTGTACGCGAAGGAGAAAATTTGTTTTGAGTGCAAAAACGCGGAAAAATTGAATGTATAAGGAAAAGAACCAAAAGGGAGGTATTGGTTTAAAAGGTCTTTTAGACGGTTTTGTGTCAGATCGGATCGGAATCATAAAAACAGTGTGTACGCGAAGGAGAAAAGTAGTTTTGAGTACAAAAACGTGGAAAAAATGAATGTATGAGGAAAAGAAACAAAAGGGAGGCATTGGTTTAGAAGGTCTTTTAGACGATTTTGTGAGTCAGATGTACTCGGAATCATAAAAACAGTGTGTACGCGATAGAGGAAAGTACTTTTGAGTACAAAAACGTGGAAAAAATGAATGTATGAAGAAAAGAAACAAAAGGGAGGCATTGGTTTAAAAGGTGTTTTAGACGGTTTTGTGAGTCAGATGGGATCGGAAGTGTGTACGCGAAGGAGGAAAGTTGTTTTGAGTGCAAAAACTTGGAAAAAAATGAATGTATAAGGAAAAGAAACAAAAGGGAGGTATTGGTTTAAATGGTCTTTTAGACGGTTTTGTTAGTGATATGTGTTCTGAATCATAAAAACAGTGTGTACGCGAAGGAGAAAATTTCTTTTGAGTGCAAAAACGTGGAAAAATTGAATGTATAACGAAAAGAAACAAAAGGGAGGTATTGGTTTAAATGGTCTTTTAGACGGTTTCGTTAGTCATATGTGTTCTGAATCAAAAAAAACAGTGTGTACGCGAAGGAGGAAAGTAGTTTTTGAGTACAAAAACGTGGAAAAAATGAATGTATGAGGAAAAGAAACAAAAGGGAGGTATTGGTTTAAATGGTCTTTTAGACGGTTTTGTTATTCAGATGTGTTCTGAATCATAAAAACAGTGTGTACGCGAAGGAGGAAAGTTGTTTCGAGTGCAAAAACGTGGAAAAAATGAATGTATAAGGAAAAGAAACAAAAGGGAGGTATTGGATTAAATGGTCTTTTAGACGGATTTGTAAGTCAGATCGGTACGGAATCATAAAAACAGTGTGTACGCGAAGGAGGAAAGTAGTTTTGAGTACAAAAACGTGGAAAAAATGAATGTATGAGGAAAAAAAACAAAAAGGAGGTATTGGTTTAAATTGTCTTTTAGACGGTTTTGTTAGTCAGATGTGTTCTGAATCATAAAAACTGTGTACGCGAATGAGAAAAGTAGTTTTGAGTAAAAAAACGTTTAAAAAATGAATGTATAACGAAAAGAAACAAAAGGGAGGTATTGGCTTAAATGGTCTTTTAGACGGTTTCGTTAGTCATATGTGTCCTGAATCATAAAAACAGTGTGTACGCGAAGGAGGAAGGTAGTTTTTGAGTACAAAAACATGGAAAAAATGAATGTATGAGGAAAAGAAACAAAAGGGAGGTATTGGTTTAAATGGTCTTTTAGACGGTTTTGTTAGTCAGATGTGTTCTGAATCATAAAAACAGTGTGTACGCGAATGAGGAAAGTAGTTTTGAGTACAAAAACGTGGAAAAAATGAATGTATAAGGAAAAGAAAGAAAAGGGAGGTA
This sequence comes from Salticus scenicus, assembly GCA_963930645.1. NCBI lineage: Eukaryota > Metazoa > Arthropoda > Arachnida > Araneae > Salticidae > Salticus > Salticus scenicus. The sequence goes on from OZ005651.1 coordinate 362,164,590, forward strand.
TTGGATTAAAAGGTCTTTTAGACGGTTTTGTGAGTCAGATCGGTTCGGAATCATAAAAACAGTGTGTACGCGAAGGAGAAAAGTAGTTTTGAATGCAAAAAAATGGAAAAATTGAATGTATAAGGAAAAGAAACAAAAGGGAGGTATTGGTTTAAAAGGTCTTTTAGACGGTTTTGTGAGTCAGATGGGATCGGAATCATAAAAACAGTGTGTACGCGAAGGAGGAAAGTTGTTTTGAGTGCAAAAAAAAGGAAAAATTGAATGTATAAGGAAAAGAAACAAAAGGGAGGTATTGGTTTAAAAGGTCTTTTAGACGATTTTGTGAGTCAGATCGGTTCGGAATCATAAAAACAGTGTGTACGCGAAGGAGGAAAGTATTTTTGAGTACAAAAACGTGGAAAAAATGAATGTATGAGGAAAAGAAACAAAAGGGAGGCATTGGTTTAGAACGTCTTTTAGACGATTTTTTGAGTCAGATGGGCTCGGAATCATAAAAACAGTGTGTACGCGATAGAAGAAAGTAATTTTGAGTGCAAAAACGTGGAAAAAATGAATGTATAAGGGAAAAAAACAAAAGGGAGGTATTGGTTTAAAAGGTCTTTTAGACGATTTTGTGAGTCAGATCGGTTCGGAATCATAAAAACAGTGTGTACGCGATAGAGGAAAGTAGTTTTGAGTACAAAAACGTGTAAAAAATGAATGTATGAACAAAAGAAGAAAAAGGGAGGTATTGGTTTTAATGGTCTTTTAGACGGTTTTGTGAGTCAGATGGGATCGGAATCATAAAAACAGTGTGTACGCGAAGGAGGAAAGTTGTTTTGAGTGCAAAAACGTGGAAAAAAATAAATTAATAAGCAAAAGAAACAAAAGGGAGTTATTGGTTTAAATGGTTTTTTAGACGGCTTTATTAGTCAGATGGGTTCGGAATCATAAAAACATTGTGTACGCGAAGGAAGAAAGTTATTTTGAGTGCAAAAACGTGGAAAAAATGAATGTATAAGGAAAAGAACCAAAAGGGAGGTATTGGTTTAAATGATCTTTTAGACGGTTTTGTTAGTCATAAAATCATATAAACAGTGTGTACGCGAAGGAGAAAAGTAGTTTTGAATGCAAAAAAATGGAAAAATTGGATGTATAAGAAAAAGAAACAAAAGGGAGGTATTGGTTTAAAAGGTCTTTTAGACGGTTTTGCGAGTGAGATCGGTTCGGAATCATAAAAACAGTGTGTACGCGAAGGAGGAAAGTATTTTTGAGTACAAAAACGTGGAAAAAATGAATGTATGAGGAAAAGAAACAAAAGGGAGGCATTGGTTTAGAACGTCTTTTAGACGATTTTTTGAGTCAGATGGGCTCGGAATCATAAAAACAGTGTGTACGCGATAGAAGAAAGTAATTTTGAGTGCAAAAACGGTCTTTTAGACGGTTTTGTGAGTCAGATGGGCTTGAAATCATAAAAACAGTGTGTACGCGAAGGAGAAAATTTGTTTTGAGTGCAAAAACGCGGAAAAATTGAATGTATAAGGAAAAGAACCAAAAGGGAGGTATTGGTTTAAAAGGTCTTTTAGACGGTTTTGTGTCAGATCGGTTCGGAATCATAAAAACAGTGTGTACGCGAAGGAGAAAAGTAGTTTTGAGTACATAAACGTTGAAAAAATGAATGTATGAGGAAAAGAAACAAAAGGGAGGCATTGGTAAACCAATGCCTCCCTTTTGTTTAGACGGTCTTGTGAGTCAGATGGAATCGGAAGTGTGTACGCGAAGGAGGAAAGTTGTTTTGAGTGCAAAAACGTGGAAAAAATGTATTTATAAGGAAAAGAAACCAAAGGGCGTTATTGGTTTAAATGGTCTTTTAGACGGTTTTAAGAGTCAGATGGGCTTGAAATCATAAAAACAGTGTGTACGCGAAGGAGAAAATTTGTTTTGAGTGCAAAAACGCGGAAAAATTGAATGTATAAGGAAAAGAACCAAAAGGGAGGTATTGGTTTAAAAGGTCTTTTAGACGGTTTTGTGTCAGATCGGATCGGAATCATAAAAACAGTGTGTACGCGAAGGAGAAAAGTAGTTTTGAGTACAAAAACGTGGAAAAAATGAATGTATGAGGAAAAGAAACAAAAGGGAGGCATTGGTTTAGAAGGTCTTTTAGACGATTTTGTGAGTCAGATGTACTCGGAATCATAAAAACAGTGTGTACGCGATAGAGGAAAGTACTTTTGAGTACAAAAACGTGGAAAAAATGAATGTATGAAGAAAAGAAACAAAAGGGAGGCATTGGTTTAAAAGGTGTTTTAGACGGTTTTGTGAGTCAGATGGGATCGGAAGTGTGTACGCGAAGGAGGAAAGTTGTTTTGAGTGCAAAAACTTGGAAAAAAATGAATGTATAAGGAAAAGAAACAAAAGGGAGGTATTGGTTTAAATGGTCTTTTAGACGGTTTTGTTAGTGATATGTGTTCTGAATCATAAAAACAGTGTGTACGCGAAGGAGAAAATTTCTTTTGAGTGCAAAAACGTGGAAAAATTGAATGTATAACGAAAAGAAACAAAAGGGAGGTATTGGTTTAAATGGTCTTTTAGACGGTTTCGTTAGTCATATGTGTTCTGAATCAAAAAAAACAGTGTGTACGCGAAGGAGGAAAGTAGTTTTTGAGTACAAAAACGTGGAAAAAATGAATGTATGAGGAAAAGAAACAAAAGGGAGGTATTGGTTTAAATGGTCTTTTAGACGGTTTTGTTATTCAGATGTGTTCTGAATCATAAAAACAGTGTGTACGCGAAGGAGGAAAGTTGTTTCGAGTGCAAAAACGTGGAAAAAATGAATGTATAAGGAAAAGAAACAAAAGGGAGGTATTGGATTAAATGGTCTTTTAGACGGATTTGTAAGTCAGATCGGTACGGAATCATAAAAACAGTGTGTACGCGAAGGAGGAAAGTAGTTTTGAGTACAAAAACGTGGAAAAAATGAATGTATGAGGAAAAAAAACAAAAAGGAGGTATTGGTTTAAATTGTCTTTTAGACGGTTTTGTTAGTCAGATGTGTTCTGAATCATAAAAACTGTGTACGCGAATGAGAAAAGTAGTTTTGAGTAAAAAAACGTTTAAAAAATGAATGTATAACGAAAAGAAACAAAAGGGAGGTATTGGCTTAAATGGTCTTTTAGACGGTTTCGTTAGTCATATGTGTCCTGAATCATAAAAACAGTGTGTACGCGAAGGAGGAAGGTAGTTTTTGAGTACAAAAACATGGAAAAAATGAATGTATGAGGAAAAGAAACAAAAGGGAGGTATTGGTTTAAATGGTCTTTTAGACGGTTTTGTTAGTCAGATGTGTTCTGAATCATAAAAACAGTGTGTACGCGAATGAGGAAAGTAGTTTTGAGTACAAAAACGTGGAAAAAATGAATGTATAACGAAAAGAAACAAAAGGGAGGTATTGGTTTAAATGGTTTTTTTAGACGGTTTTGTGAGTCAGATGGGATCGGAATCATAAAAACAGTGTGTACGCGAAGGAGAAAAGTTGTTTTGAGTGCAAAAACGTGAAAAAAATGAATGTATAAGGAAAAGAAAGAAAAGGGAGGTATTGGATTAAAAGGTCTTTTAGACGGTTTTGTGAGTCAGATCGGTTCGGAATCATAAAAACAGTGTGTACGCGAAGGAGAAAAGTAGTTTTGAATGCAAAAAAATGGAAAAATTGAATGTATAAGGAAAAGAAACAAAAGGGAGGTATTGGTTTAAAAGGTCTTTTAGACGGTTTTGTGAGTCAGATGGGATCGGAATCATAAAAACAGTGTGTACGCGAAGGAGGAAAGTTGTTTTGAGTGCAAAAAAAAGGAAAAATTGAATGTATAAGGAAAAGAAACAAAAGGGAGGTATTGGTTTAAAAGGTCTTTTAGACGATTTTGTGAGTCAGATCGGTTCGGAATCATAAAAACAGTGTGTACGCGAAGGAGGAAAGTATTTTTGAGTACAAAAACGTGGAAAAAATGAATGTATGAGGAAAAGAAAGAAAAGGGAGGCATTGGTTTAGAACGTCTTTTAGACGATTTTTTGAGTCAGATGGGCTCGGAATCATAAAAACAGTGTGTACGCGATAGAAGAAAGTAATTTTGAGTGCAAAAACGTGGAAAAAATGAATGTATAAGGGAAAAAAACAAAAGGGAGGTATTGGTTTAAAAGGTCTTTTAGACGATTTTGTGAGTCAGATCGGTTCGGAATCATAAAAACAGTGTGTACGCGATAGAGGAAAGTAGTTTTGAGTACAAAAACGTGTAAAAAATGAATGTATGAACAAAAGAAGAAAAAGGGAGGTATTGGTTTTAATGGTCTTTTAGACGGTTTTGTGAGTCAGATGGGATCGGAATCATAAAAACAGTGTGTACGCGAAGGAGGAAAGTTGTTTTGAGTGCAAAAACGTGGAAAAAAATAAATTAATAAGCAAAAGAAACAAAAGGGAGTTATTGGTTTAAATGGTTTTTTAGACGGCTTTATTAGTCAGATGGGTTCGGAATCATAAAAACATTGTGTACGCGAAGGAAGAAAGTTATTTTGAGTGCAAAAACGTGGAAAAAATGAATGTATAAGGAAAAGAACCAAAAGGGAGGTATTGGTTTAAATGATCTTTTAGACGGTTTTGTTAGTCATAAAATCATATAAACAGTGTGTACGCGAAGGAGAAAAGTAGTTTTGAATGCAAAAAAATGGAAAAATTGGATGTATAAGAAAAAGAAACAAAAGGGAGGTATTGGTTTAAAAGGTCTTTTAGACGGTTTTGCGAGTCAGATCGGTTCGGAATCATAAAAACAGTGTGTACGCGAAGGAGGAAAGTATTTTTGAGTACAAAAACGTGGAAAAAATGAATGTATGAGGAAAAGAAACAAAAGGGAGGCATTGGTTTAGAACGTCTTTTAGACGATTTTTTGAGTCAGATGGGCTCGGAATCATAAAAACAGTGTGTACGCGATAGAAGAAAGTAATTTTGAGTGCAAAAACGGTCTTTTAGACGGTTTTGTGAGTCAGATGGGCTTGAAATCATAAAAACAGTGTGTACGCGAAGGAGAAAATTTGTTTTGAGTGCAAAAACGCGGAAAAATTGAATGTATAAGGAAAAGAACCAAAAGGGAGGTATTGGTTTAAAAGGTCTTTTAGACGGTTTTGTGTCAGATCGGTTCGGAATCATAAAAACAGTGTGTACGCGAAGGAGAAAAGTAGTTTTGAGTACATAAACGTTGAAAAAATGAATGTATGAGGAAAAGAAACAAAAGGGAGGCATTGGTAAACCAATGCCTCCCTTTTGTTTAGACGGTCTTGTGAGTCAGATGGAATCGGAAGTGTGTACGCGAAGGAGGAAAGTTGTTTTGAGTGCAAAAACGTGGAAAAAATGTATTTATAAGGAAAAGAAACCAAAGGGAGGTATTGGTTTAAATGGTCTTTTAGACGGTTTTGTGAGTCAGATCGGTTCGGAATCATAAAAACAGTGTGTACACGAAGGAGAAAAGTAGTTTTGAGTACAAAAACGTGGAAAAAATGAATCTATCAGGAAAACAAACCAGGCATTGGGGGGAGGCATTGGTTAGGAATTAGGCATTTAGGGAGGCATTGGTTTAGAAGGTCTTTTAGACGATTTTGTGAGTCAGATGTGCTCGGAATCATAAAAACAGTGTGTACGCGATAGAGGAAAGGAATTTTGAGTACAAAAACGTGGAAAAAATGAATGTATGAACAAAAGAAGCAAAAGGGAGGTATTGGTTTAAAAGGTCTTTTAGACGGTTTTGTGTCAGATCGGTTCGGAATCATAAGAACAGTGTGTACGCGAAGGAGGAAAGTAGTTTTGAGTACAAAAACGTGGAAAAAATGAATGTACGAGGAAAAGAAACAAAAGGGTGGTATTGGTTTAAATGGTCTTTTAGACGGTTTTGTGAGTCAGATGGGATCGGAATCATAAAAACAGTGTGTACGCGAAGGAGGAAAGTTGTTTTGAGTGCAAAAAAAAGGAAAAATTGAATGTATAAGGAAAAGAAACAAAAGGGAGGTATTGGTTTAAAAGGTCTTTTAGACGATTTTGTGAGTCAGATCGGTTCGGAATCATAAAAACAGTGTGTACGCGAAGGAGGAAAGTATTTTTGAGTACAAAAACGTGGAAAAAATGAATGTATGAGGAAAAGAAACAAAAGGGAGGCATTGGTTTAGAACGTCTTTTAGACGATTTTTTGAGTCAGATGGGCTCGGAATCATAAAAACAGTGTGTACGCGATAGAAGAAAGTAATTTTGAGTGCAAAAACGTGGAAAAAATGAATGTATAAGGGAAAAAAACAAAAGGGCGTTATTGGTTGAAATGGTTTTTTAGACGGCTTTATTAGTCAGATGGGTCCTGAATCATAAAAACAGTGTGTACGCGAAGGAGAAAATTTGTTTTGAATGCAAAAAAATGGAAAAATTGAATGTATAAGGAAAAGAAACAAAAGGGAGGTATTGGTTTAAAAGGTCTTTTAGACGGTTTTGCGAGTCAGATCGGTTCGGAATCATAAAAACAGTGTGTACGCAAAGGAGGAAAGTATTTTTGAGTACAAAAACGTGGAAAAAATGAATGTATGAGGAAAAGAAACAAAAGGGAGGCATTGGTTTAGAACGTCTTTTAGACGATTTTTTGAGTCAGATGGGCTCGGAATCATAAAAACAGTGTGTACGCGATAGAAGAAAGTAATTTTGAGTGCAAAAACGTGGAAAAAATGAATGTATAAGGGAAAAAAGCAAAAGGGCGTTATTGGTTTAAATGGTCTTTTAGACGGTTTTAAGAGTCAGATGGGCTTGAAATCATAAAAACTGTGTGTACGCGAAGGAGAAAATTTGTTTTGAGTGCAAAAACGCGGAAAAATTGAATGTATAAGGAAAAGAAACAAAAGGGAGGAATTGGTAAACCAATGCCTCCCTTTTGTTTAGACGGTCTTGTGAGTCAGATGGGATCGGAAGTGTGTACGCGAAGGAGGAAAGTTGTTTTGAAGGTCCTTTAGACGGTTTTGTGAGTCAGATGGGATCGGAAGTGTTTACGCGAAGGAGGAAAGTTGTTTTGAGTGCAAAAACGTGGAAAAAATGTATTTATAAGGAAAAGAAACAAAAGGGAGGTATTGGTTTAAATGGTCTTTTAGACGGTTTTGTTAGTCAGATGTGTTCTGAATCATAAAAACAGTGTGTACGCGAATGAGGAAAGTAGTTTTGAGTACAAAAACGTGAAAAAAATGAATGTATAAGGAAAAGAAACAAAAGGGAGGTATTGGTTTTAAAGGTCTTTTAGACGGTTTTGTGAGTCAGATCGGTTCGGAATCATAAAAACAGTGTGTACGCGAAGGAGGAATGTAGTTTTGAGTGCAAAAACGTGGAAAAAATGAATGTATAACGAAAAGAAACAAAAGGGAGGTATTGGTTTAAATGGTTTTTTTAGACGGTTTTGTGAGTCAGATGGGATCGGAATCATAAAAACAGTGTGTACGCGAAGGAGAAAAGTTGTTTTGAGTGCAAAAACGTGAAAAAAATGAATGTATAAGGAAAAGAAAGAAAAGGGAGGTATTGGATTAAAAGGTCTTTTAGACGGTTTTGTGAGTCAGATCGGTTCGGAATCATAAAAACAGTGTGTACGCGAAGGAGAAAAGTAGTTTTGAATGCAAAAAAATGGAAAAATTGAATGTATAAGGAAAAGAAACAAAAGGGAGGTATTGGTTTAAAAGGTCTTTTAGACGGTTTTGTGAGTCAGATGGGATCGGAATCATAGAAACAGTGTGTACGCGAAGGAGGAAAGTTGTTTTGAGTGCAAAAAAAAGGAAAAATTGAATGTATAAGGAAAAGAAACAAAAGGGAGGTATTGGTTTAAAAGGTCTTTTAGACGATTTTGTGAGTCAGATCGGTTCGGAATCATAAAAACAGTGTGTACGCGAAGGAGGAAAGTATTTTTGAGTACAAAAACGTGGAAAAAATGAATGTATGAGGAAAAGAAACAAAAGGGAGGCATTGGTTTAGAACGTCTTTTAGACGATTTTTTGAGTCAGATGGGCTCGGAATCATAAAAACAGTGTGTACGCGATAGAAGAAAGTAATTTTGAGTGCAAAAACGTGGAAAAAATGAATGTATAAGGGAAAAAAACAAAAGGGCGTTATTGGTTGAAATGGTTTTTTAGACGGCTTTATTAGTCAGATGGGCCCTGAATCATAAAAACAGTGTGTACGCGAAGGAGAAAATTTGTTTTGAATGCAAAAAAATGGAAAAATTGAATGTATAAGGAAAAGAAACAAAAGGGAGGTATTGGTTTAAAAGGTCTTTTAGACGGTTTTGCGAGTCAGATCGGTTCGGAATCATAAAAACAGTGTGTACGCAAAGGAGGAAAGTATTTTTGAGTACAAAAACGTGGAAAAAATGAATGTATGAGGAAAAGAAACAAAAGGGAGGCATTGGTTTAGAACGTCTTTTAGACGATTTTTTGAGTCAGATGGGCTCGGAATCATAAAAACAGTGTGTACGCGATAGAAGAAAGTAATTTTGAGTGCAAAAACGGTCTTTTAGACGGTTTTGTGAGTCAGATGGGCTTGAAATCATAAAAACAGTGTGTACGCGAAGGAGAAAATTTGTTTTGAGTGCAAAAACGCGGAAAAATTGAATGTATAAGGAAAAGAACCAAAAGGGAGGTATTGGTTTAAAAGGTCTTTTAGACGGTTTTGTGTCAGATCGGTTCGGAATCATAAAAACAGTGTGTACGCGAAGGAGAAAAGTAGTTTTGAGTACATAAACGTTGAAAAAATGAATGTATGAGGAAAAGAAACAAAAGGGAGGCATTGGTAAACCAATGCCTCCCTTTTGTTTAGACGGTCTTGTGAGTCAGATGGAATCGGAAGTGTGTACGCGAAGGAGGAAAGTTGTTTTGAGTGCAAAAACGTGGAAAAAATGTATTTATAAGGAAAAGAAACCAAAGGGAGGTATTGGTTTAAATGGTCTTTTAGACGGTTTTGTGAGTCAGATCGGTTCGGAATCATAAAAACAGTGTGTACACGAAGGAGAAAAGTAGTTTTGAGTACAAAAACGTGGAAAAAATGAATCTATGAGGAAAACAAACCAGGCATTGGGGGGAGGCATTGGTTAGGAATTAGGCATTTAGGGAGGCATTGGTTTAGAAGGTCTTTTAGACGATTTTGTGAGTCAGATGTGCTCGGAATCATAAAAACAGTGTGTACGCGATAGAGGAAAGGAATTTTGAGTACAAAAACGTGGAAAAAATGAATGTATGAACAAAAGAAGCAAAAGGGAGGTATTGGTTTAAAAGGTCTTTTAGACGGTTTTGTGTCAGGTCGGTTCGGAATCATAAGAACAGTGTGTACGCGAAGGAGGAAAGTAGTTTTGAGTACAAAAACGTGGAAAAAATGAATGTACGAGGAAAAGAAACAAAAGGGTGGTATTGGTTTAAATGGTCTTTTAGACGGTTTTGTGAGTCAGATGGGATCGGAATCATAAAAACAGTGTGTACGCGAAGGAGGAAAGTTGTTTTGAGTGCAAAAAAAAGGAAAAATTGAATGTATAAGGAAAAGAAACAAAAGGGAGGTATTGGTTTAAAAGGTCTTTTAGACGATTTTGTGAGTCAGATCGGTTCGGAATCATAAAAACAGTGTGTACGCGAAGGAGGAAAGTATTTTTGAGTACAAAAACGTGGAAAAAATGAATGTATGAGGAAAAGAAACAAAAGGGAGGCATTGGTTTAGAACGTCTTTTAGACGATTTTTTGAGTCAGATGGGCTCGGAATCATAAAAACAGTGTGTACGCGATAGAAGAAAGTAATTTTGAGTGCAAAAACGTGGAAAAAATGAATGTATAAGGGAAAAAAACAAAAGGGCGTTATTGGTTTAAATGGTCTTTTAGACGGTTTTAAGAGTCAGATGGGCTTGAAATCATAAAAACTGTGTGTACGCGAAGGAGAAAATTTGTTTTGAGTGCAAAAACGTGGAAAAAATGAATGTATGAGGAAAAGAAACAAAAGGGAGGCATTGGTTTAGAACGTCTTTTAGACGATTTTTTGAGTCAGATGGGCTCGGAATCATAAAAACAGTGTGTACGCGATAGAAGAAAGTAGTTTTGAGTACAAAAACGTGGAAAAAATGAATGTATAACGAAAAGAAACAAAAGGGAGGTATTGGTTTAAATGGTCTTTTAGACGGTTTCGTTAGTCAGATGGGATCGGAATCATAAAAACAGTGTGTACGCGAATTAGGAAAATTGTTTTGAGTGCAAAAACGTGAAAAAAATGAATGTATAAGGAAAAGAAACAAAAGGGAGGTATTGGTTTTAAAGGTCTTTTAGACGGTTTTGTGAGTCAGATCGGTTCGGAATCATAAAAACAGTGTGTACGCGAAGGAGGAATGTAGTTTTGAGTGCAAAAACGTGGAAAAAATGAATGTATAACGAAAAGAAACAAAAGGGAGGTATTGGTTTAAATGGTTTTTTTAGACGGTTTTGTGAGTCAGATGGGATCGGAATCATAAAAACAGTGTGTACGCGAAGGAGAAAAGTTGTTTTGAGTGCAAAAACGTGAAAAAAATGAATGTATAAGGAAAAGAAAGAAAAGGGAGGTATTGGATTAAAAGGTCTTTTAGACGATTTTGTGAGTCAGATCGGTTCGGAATCATAAAAACAGTGTGTACGCGAAGGAGAAAAGTAGTTTTGAATGCAAAAAAATGGAAAAATTGAATGTATAAGGAAAAGAAACAAAAGGGAGGTATTGGTTTAAAAGGTCTTTTAGGCGGTTTTGTGAGTCAGATGGGATCGGAATCATAAAAACAGTGTGTACGCGAAGGAGGAAAGTTGTTTTGAGTGCAAAAAAAAGGAAAAATTGAATGTATAAGGAAAAGAAACAAAAGGGAGGTATTGGTTTAAAAGGTCTTTTAGACGATTTTGTGAGTCAGATCGGTTCGGAATCATAAAAACAGTGTGTACGCGAAGGAGGAAAGTATTTTTGAGTACAAAAACGTGGAAAAAATGAATGTATGAGGAAAAGAAACAAAAGGGAGGCATTGGTTTAGAACGTCTTTTAGACGATTTTTTGAGTCAGATGGGCTCGGAATCATAAAAACAGTGTGTACGCGATAGAAGAAAGTAATTTTGAGTGCAAAAACGCGGAAAAAATGAATGTATAAGGGAAAAAAACAAAAGGGAGGTATTGGTTTAAAAGGTCTTTTAGACGATTTTGTGAGTCAGATCGGTTCGGAATCATAAAAACAGTGTGTACGCGATAGAGGAAAGTAGTTTTGAGTACAAAAACGTGTAAAAAATGAATGTATGAACAAAAGAAGAAAAAGGGAGGTATTGGTTTTAATGGTCTTTTAGACGGTTTTGTGAGTCAGATGGGATCGGAATCATAAAAACAGTGTGTACGCGAAGGAGGAAAGTTGTTTTGAGTGCAAAAACGTGGAAAAAAATAAATTAATAAGCAAAAGAAACAAAAGGGAGTTATTGGTTTAAATGGTTTTTTAGACGGCTTTATTAGTCAGATGGGTTCGGAATCATAAAAACATTGTGTACGCGAAGGAAGAAAGTTATTTTGAGTGCAAAAACGTGGAAAAAATGAATGTATAAGGAAAAGAACCAAAAGGGAGGTATTGGTTTAAATGATCTTTTAGACGGTTTTGTTAGTCATAAAATCATATAAACAGTGTGTACGCGAAGGAGAAAAGTAGTTTTGAATGCAAAAAAATGGAAAAATTGGATGTATAAGAAAAAGAAACAAAAGGGAGGTATTGGTTTAAAAGGTCTTTTAGACGGTTTTGCGAGTCAGATCGGTTCGGAATCATAAAAACAGTGTGTACGCGAAGGAGGAAAGTATTTTTGAGTACAAAAACGTGGAAAAAATGAATGTATGAGGAAAAGAAACAAAAGGGAGGCATTGGTTTAGAACGTCTTTTAGACGATTTTTTGAGTCAGATGGGCTCGGAATCATAAAAACAGTGTGTACGCGATAGAAGAAAGTAATTTTGAGTGCAAAAACGGTCTTTTAGACGGTTTTGTGAGTCAGATGGGCTTGAAATCATAAAAACAGTGTGTACGCGAAGGAGAAAATTTGTTTTGAGTGCAAAAACGCGGAAAAATTGAATGTATAAGGAAAAGAACCAAAAGGGAGGTATTGGTTTAAAAGGTCTTTTAGACGGTTTTGTGTCAGATCGGTTCGGAATCATAAAAACAGTGTGTACGCGAAGGAGAAAAGTAGTTTTGAGTACATAAACGTTGAAAAAATGAATGTATGAGGAAAAGAAGCAAAAGGGAGGCATTGGTAAACCAATGCCTCCCTTTTGTTTAGACGGTCTTGTGAGTCAGATGGAATCGGAAGTGTGTACGCGAAGGAGGAAAGTTGTTTTGAGTGCAAAAACGTGGAAAAAATGTATTTATAAGGAAAAGAAACCAAAGGGAGGTATTGGTTTAAATGGTCTTTTAGACGGTTTTGTGAGTCAGATCGGTTCGGAATCATAAAAACAGTGTGTACACGAAGGAGAAAAGTAGTTTTGAGTACAAAAACGTGGAAAAAATGAATCTATGAGGAAAACAAACCAGGCATTGGGGGGAGGCATTGGTTAGGAATTAGGCATTTAGGGAGGCATTGGTTTAGAAGGTCTTTTAGACGATTTTGTGAGTCAGATGTGCTCGGAATCATAAAAACAGTGTGTACAGAGGAAAGGAATTTTGAGTACAAAAACGTGGAAAAAATGAATGTATGAACAAAAGAAGCAAAAGGGAGGTATTGGTTTAAAAGGTCTTTTAGACGGTTTTGTGTCAGATCGGTTCGGAATCATAAGAACAGTGTGTACGCGAAGGAGGAAAGTAGTTTTGAGTACAAAAACGTGGAAAAAATGAATGTACGAGGAAAAGAAACAAAAGGGTGGTATTGGATTAAAAGGTCTTTTAGACGGTTTTGTGAGTCAGATCGGTTCGGAATCATAAAAACAGTGTGTACGCGAAGGAGAAAAGTAGTTTTGAATGCAAAAAAATGGAAAAATTGAATGTATAAGGAAAAGAAACAAAAGGGAGGTATTGGTTTAAAAGGTCTTTTAGACGGTTTTGTGAGTCAGATGGGATCGGAATCATAAAAACAGTGTGTACGCGAAGGAGGAAAGTTGTTTTGAGTGCAAAAAAAAGGAAAAATTGAATGTATAAGGAAAAGAAACAAAAGGGAGGTATTGGTTTAAAAGGTCTTTTAGACGATTTTGTGAGTCAGATCGGTTCGGAATCATAAAAACAGTGTGTACGCGAAGGAGGAAAGTATTTTTGAGTACAAAAACGTGGAAAAAATGAATGTATGAGGAAAAGAAAGAAAAGGGAGGCATTGGTTTAGAACGTCTTTTAGACGATTTTTTGAGTCAGATGGGCTCGGAATCATAAAAACAGTGTGTACGCGATAGAAGAAAGTAATTTTGAGTGCAAAAACGTGGAAAAAATGAATGTATAAGGGAAAAAAACAAAAGGGAGGTATTGGTTTAAAAGGTCTTTTAGACGATTTTGTGAGTCAGATCGGTTCGGAATCATAAAAACAGTGTGTACGCGATAGAGGAAAGTAGTTTTGAGTACAAAAACGTGTAAAAAATGAATGTATGAACAAAAGAAGAAAAAGGGAGGTATTGGTTTTAATGGTCTTTTAGACGGTTTTGTGAGTCAGATGGGATCGGAATCATAAAAACAGTGTGTACGCGAAGGAGGAAAGTTGTTTTGAGTGCAAAAACGTGGAAAAAAATAAATTAATAAGCAAAAGAAACAAAAGGGAGTTATTGGTTTAAATGGTTTTTTAGACGGCTTTATTAGTCAGATGGGTTCGGAATCATAAAAACATTGTGTACGCGAAGGAAGAAAGTTATTTTGAGTGCAAAAACGTGGAAAAAATGAATGTATAAGGAAAAGAACCAAAAGGGAGGTATTGGTTTAAATGATCTTTTAGACGGTTTTGTTAGTCATAAAATCATATAAACAGTGTGTACGCGAAGGAGAAAAGTAGTTTTGAATGCAAAAAAATGGAAAAATTGGATGTATAAGAAAAAGAAACAAAAGGGAGGTATTGGTTTAAAAGGTCTTTTAGACGGTTTTGCGAGTCAGATCGGTTCGGAATCATAAAAACAGTGTGTACGCGAAGGAGGAAAGTATTTTTGAGTACAAAAACGTGGAAAAAATGAATGTATGAGGAAAAGAAACAAAAGGGAGGCATTGGTTTAGAACGTCTTTTAGACGATTTTTTGAGTCAGATGGGCTCGGAATCATAAAAACAGTGTGTACGCGATAGAAGAAAGTAATTTTGAGTGCAAAAACGGTCTTTTAGACGGTTTTGTGAGTCAGATGGGCTTGAAATCATAAAAACAGTGTGTACGCGAAGGAGAAAATTTGTTTTGAGTGCAAAAACGCGGAAAAATTGAATGTATAAGGAAAAGAACCAAAAGGGAGGTATTGGTTTAAAAGGTCTTTTAGACGGTTTTGTGTCAGATCGGTTCGGAATCATAAAAACAGTGTGTACGCGAAGGAGAAAAGTAGTTTTGAGTACATAAACGTTGAAAAAATGAATGTATGAGGAAAAGAAACAAAAGGGAGGCATTGGTAAACCAATGCCTCCCTTTTGTTTAGACGGTCTTGTGAGTCAGATGGAATCGGAAGTGTGTACGCGAAGGAGGAAAGTTGTTTTGAGTGCAAAAACGTGGAAAAAATGTATTTATAAGGAAAAGAAACCAAAGGGAGGTATTGGTTTAAATGGTCTTTTAGACGGTTTTGTGAGTCAGATCGGTTCGGAATCATAAAAACAGTGTGTACACGAAGGAGAAAAGTAGTTTTGAGTACAAAAACGTGGAAAAAATGAATCTATCAGGAAAACAAACCAGGCATTGGGGGGAGGCATTGGTTAGGAATTAGGCATTTAAGAGGCATTGGTTTAGAAGGTCTTTTAGACGATTTTGTGAGTCAGATGTGCTCGGAATCATAAAAACAGTGTGTACGCGATAGAGGAAAGGAATTTTGAGTACAAAAACGTGGAAAAAATGAATGTATGAACAAAAGAAGCAAAAGGGAGGTATTGGTTTAAAAGGTCTTTTAGACGGTTTTGTGTCAGATCGGTTCGGAATCATAAGAACAGTGTGTACGCGAAGGAGGAAAGTAGTTTTGAGTACAAAAACGTGGAAAAAATGAATGTACGAGGAAAAGAAACAAAAGGGTGGTATTGGTTTAAATGGTCTTTTAGACGGTTTTGTGAGTCAGATGGGATCGGAATCATAAAAACAGTGTGTACGCGAAGGAGGAAAGTTGTTTTGAGTGCAAAAAAAAGGAAAAATTGAATGTATAAGGAAAAGAAACAAAAGGGAGGTATTGGTTTAAAAGGTCTTTTAGACGATTTTGTGAGTCAGATCGGTTCGGAATCATAAAAACAGTGTGTACGCGAAGGAGGAAAGTATTTTTGAGTACAAAAACGTGGAAAAAATGAATGTATGAGGAAAAGAAACAAAAGGGAGGCATTGGTTTAGAACGTCTTTTAGACGATTTTTTGAGTCAGATGGGCTCGGAATCATAAAAACAGTGTGTACGCGATAGAAGAAAGTAATTTTGAGTGCAAAAACGTGGAAAAAATGAATGTATAAGGGAAAAAAACAAAAGGGCGTTATTGGTTGAAATGGTTTTTTAGACGGCTTTATTAGTCAGATGGGTCCTGAATCATAAAAACAGTGTGTACGCGAAGGAGAAAATTTGTTTTGAATGCAAAAAAATGGAAAAATTGAATGTATAAGGAAAAGAAACAAAAGGGAGGTATTGGTTTAAAAGGTCTTTTAGACGGTTTTGCGAGTCAGATCGGTTCGGAATCATAAAAACAGTGTGTACGCAAAGGAGGAAAGTATTTTTGAGTACAAAAACGTGGAAAAAATGAATGTATGAGGAAAAGAAACAAAAGGGAGGCATTGGTTTAGAACGTCTTTTAGACGATTTTTTGAGTCAGATGGGCTCGGAATCATAAAAACAGTGTGTACGCGATAGAAGAAAGTAATTTTGAGTGCAAAAACGTGGAAAAAATGAATGTATAAGGGAAAAAAGCAAAAGGGCGTTATTGGTTTAAATGGTCTTTTAGACGGTTTTAAGAGTCAGATGGGCTTGAAATCATAAAAACTGTGTGTACGCGAAGGAGAAAATTTGTTTTGAGTGCAAAAACGCGGAAAAATTGAATGTATAAGGAAAAGAAACAAAAGGGAGGAATTGGTAAACCAATGCCTCCCTTTTGTTTAGACGGTCTTGTGAGTCAGATGGGATCGGAAGTGTGTACGCGAAGGAGGAAAGTTGTTTTGAAGGTCCTTTAGACGGTTTTGTGAGTCAGATGGGATCGGAAGTGTTTACGCGAAGGAGGAAAGTTGTTTTGAGTGCAAAAACGTGGAAAAAATGTATTTATAAGGAAAAGAAACAAAAGGGAGGTATTGGTTTAAATGGTCTTTTAGACGGTTTTGTTAGTCAGATGTGTTCTGAATCATAAAAACAGTGTGTACGCGAATGAGGAAAGTAGTTTTGAGTACAAAAACGTGAAAAAAATGAATGTATAAGGAAAAGAAACAAAAGGGAGGTATTGGTTTTAAAGGTCTTTTAGACGGTTTTGTGAGTCAGATCGGTTCGGAATCATAAAAACAGTGTGTACGCGAAGGAGGAATGTAGTTTTGAGTGCAAAAACGTGGAAAAAATGAATGTATAACGAAAAGAAACAAAAGGGAGGTATTGGTTTAAATGGTTTTTTTAGACGGTTTTGTGAGTCAGATGGGATCGGAATCATAAAAACAGTGTGTACGCGAAGGAGAAAAGTTGTTTTGAGTGCAAAAACGTGAAAAAAATGAATGTATAAGGAAAAGAAAGAAAAGGGAGGTATTGGATTAAAAGGTCTTTTAGACGGTTTTGTGAGTCAGATCGGTTCGGAATCATAAAAACAGTGTGTACGCGAAGGAGAAAAGTAGTTTTGAATGCAAAAAAATGGAAAAATTGAATGTATAAGGAAAAGAAACAAAAGGGAGGTATTGGTTTAAAAGGTCTTTTAGACGGTTTTGTGAGTCAGAT
The DNA here is from genome assembly GCA_963930645.1 of Salticus scenicus. Lineage (NCBI taxonomy): Eukaryota > Metazoa > Arthropoda > Arachnida > Araneae > Salticidae > Salticus > Salticus scenicus. The sequence goes on from OZ005651.1 coordinate 362,181,654, forward strand.
GGGATCGGAATCATAGAAACAGTGTGTACGCGAAGGAGGAAAGTTGTTTTGAGTGCAAAAAAAAGGAAAAATTGAATGTATAAGGAAAAGAAACAAAAGGGAGGTATTGGTTTAAAAGGTCTTTTAGACGATTTTGTGAGTCAGATCGGTTCGGAATCATAAAAACAGTGTGTACGCGAAGGAGGAAAGTATTTTTGAGTACAAAAACGTGGAAAAAATGAATGTATGAGGAAAAGAAACAAAAGGGAGGCATTGGTTTAGAACGTCTTTTAGACGATTTTTTGAGTCAGATGGGCTCGGAATCATAAAAACAGTGTGTACGCGATAGAAGAAAGTAATTTTGAGTGCAAAAACGTGGAAAAAATGAATGTATAAGGGAAAAAAACAAAAGGGCGTTATTGGTTGAAATGGTTTTTTAGACGGCTTTATTAGTCAGATGGGCCCTGAATCATAAAAACAGTGTGTACGCGAAGGAGAAAATTTGTTTTGAATGCAAAAAAATGGAAAAATTGAATGTATAAGGAAAAGAAACAAAAGGGAGGTATTGGTTTAAAAGGTCTTTTAGACGGTTTTGCGAGTCAGATCGGTTCGGAATCATAAAAACAGTGTGTACGCAAAGGAGGAAAGTATTTTTGAGTACAAAAACGTGGAAAAAATGAATGTATGAGGAAAAGAAACAAAAGGGAGGCATTGGTTTAGAACGTCTTTTAGACGATTTTTTGAGTCAGATGGGCTCGGAATCATAAAAACAGTGTGTACGCGATAGAAGAAAGTAATTTTGAGTGCAAAAACGGTCTTTTAGACGGTTTTGTGAGTCAGATGGGCTTGAAATCATAAAAACAGTGTGTACGCGAAGGAGAAAATTTGTTTTGAGTGCAAAAACGCGGAAAAATTGAATGTATAAGGAAAAGAACCAAAAGGGAGGTATTGGTTTAAAAGGTCTTTTAGACGGTTTTGTGTCAGATCGGTTCGGAATCATAAAAACAGTGTGTACGCGAAGGAGAAAAGTAGTTTTGAGTACATAAACGTTGAAAAAATGAATGTATGAGGAAAAGAAACAAAAGGGAGGCATTGGTAAACCAATGCCTCCCTTTTGTTTAGACGGTCTTGTGAGTCAGATGGAATCGGAAGTGTGTACGCGAAGGAGGAAAGTTGTTTTGAGTGCAAAAACGTGGAAAAAATGTATTTATAAGGAAAAGAAACCAAAGGGAGGTATTGGTTTAAATGGTCTTTTAGACGGTTTTGTGAGTCAGATCGGTTCGGAATCATAAAAACAGTGTGTACACGAAGGAGAAAAGTAGTTTTGAGTACAAAAACGTGGAAAAAATGAATCTATGAGGAAAACAAACCAGGCATTGGGGGGAGGCATTGGTTAGGAATTAGGCATTTAGGGAGGCATTGGTTTAGAAGGTCTTTTAGACGATTTTGTGAGTCAGATGTGCTCGGAATCATAAAAACAGTGTGTACGCGATAGAGGAAAGGAATTTTGAGTACAAAAACGTGGAAAAAATGAATGTATGAACAAAAGAAGCAAAAGGGAGGTATTGGTTTAAAAGGTCTTTTAGACGGTTTTGTGTCAGGTCGGTTCGGAATCATAAGAACAGTGTGTACGCGAAGGAGGAAAGTAGTTTTGAGTACAAAAACGTGGAAAAAATGAATGTACGAGGAAAAGAAACAAAAGGGTGGTATTGGTTTAAATGGTCTTTTAGACGGTTTTGTGAGTCAGATGGGATCGGAATCATAAAAACAGTGTGTACGCGAAGGAGGAAAGTTGTTTTGAGTGCAAAAAAAAGGAAAAATTGAATGTATAAGGAAAAGAAACAAAAGGGAGGTATTGGTTTAAAAGGTCTTTTAGACGATTTTGTGAGTCAGATCGGTTCGGAATCATAAAAACAGTGTGTACGCGAAGGAGGAAAGTATTTTTGAGTACAAAAACGTGGAAAAAATGAATGTATGAGGAAAAGAAACAAAAGGGAGGCATTGGTTTAGAACGTCTTTTAGACGATTTTTTGAGTCAGATGGGCTCGGAATCATAAAAACAGTGTGTACGCGATAGAAGAAAGTAATTTTGAGTGCAAAAACGTGGAAAAAATGAATGTATAAGGGAAAAAAACAAAAGGGCGTTATTGGTTTAAATGGTCTTTTAGACGGTTTTAAGAGTCAGATGGGCTTGAAATCATAAAAACTGTGTGTACGCGAAGGAGAAAATTTGTTTTGAGTGCAAAAACGTGGAAAAAATGAATGTATGAGGAAAAGAAACAAAAGGGAGGCATTGGTTTAGAACGTCTTTTAGACGATTTTTTGAGTCAGATGGGCTCGGAATCATAAAAACAGTGTGTACGCGATAGAAGAAAGTAGTTTTGAGTACAAAAACGTGGAAAAAATGAATGTATAACGAAAAGAAACAAAAGGGAGGTATTGGTTTAAATGGTCTTTTAGACGGTTTCGTTAGTCAGATGGGATCGGAATCATAAAAACAGTGTGTACGCGAATTAGGAAAATTGTTTTGAGTGCAAAAACGTGAAAAAAATGAATGTATAAGGAAAAGAAACAAAAGGGAGGTATTGGTTTTAAAGGTCTTTTAGACGGTTTTGTGAGTCAGATCGGTTCGGAATCATAAAAACAGTGTGTACGCGAAGGAGGAATGTAGTTTTGAGTGCAAAAACGTGGAAAAAATGAATGTATAACGAAAAGAAACAAAAGGGAGGTATTGGTTTAAATGGTTTTTTTAGACGGTTTTGTGAGTCAGATGGGATCGGAATCATAAAAACAGTGTGTACGCGAAGGAGAAAAGTTGTTTTGAGTGCAAAAACGTGAAAAAAATGAATGTATAAGGAAAAGAAAGAAAAGGGAGGTATTGGATTAAAAGGTCTTTTAGACGATTTTGTGAGTCAGATCGGTTCGGAATCATAAAAACAGTGTGTACGCGAAGGAGAAAAGTAGTTTTGAATGCAAAAAAATGGAAAAATTGAATGTATAAGGAAAAGAAACAAAAGGGAGGTATTGGTTTAAAAGGTCTTTTAGGCGGTTTTGTGAGTCAGATGGGATCGGAATCATAAAAACAGTGTGTACGCGAAGGAGGAAAGTTGTTTTGAGTGCAAAAAAAAGGAAAAATTGAATGTATAAGGAAAAGAAACAAAAGGGAGGTATTGGTTTAAAAGGTCTTTTAGACGATTTTGTGAGTCAGATCGGTTCGGAATCATAAAAACAGTGTGTACGCGAAGGAGGAAAGTATTTTTGAGTACAAAAACGTGGAAAAAATGAATGTATGAGGAAAAGAAACAAAAGGGAGGCATTGGTTTAGAACGTCTTTTAGACGATTTTTTGAGTCAGATGGGCTCGGAATCATAAAAACAGTGTGTACGCGATAGAAGAAAGTAATTTTGAGTGCAAAAACGCGGAAAAAATGAATGTATAAGGGAAAAAAACAAAAGGGAGGTATTGGTTTAAAAGGTCTTTTAGACGATTTTGTGAGTCAGATCGGTTCGGAATCATAAAAACAGTGTGTACGCGATAGAGGAAAGTAGTTTTGAGTACAAAAACGTGTAAAAAATGAATGTATGAACAAAAGAAGAAAAAGGGAGGTATTGGTTTTAATGGTCTTTTAGACGGTTTTGTGAGTCAGATGGGATCGGAATCATAAAAACAGTGTGTACGCGAAGGAGGAAAGTTGTTTTGAGTGCAAAAACGTGGAAAAAAATAAATTAATAAGCAAAAGAAACAAAAGGGAGTTATTGGTTTAAATGGTTTTTTAGACGGCTTTATTAGTCAGATGGGTTCGGAATCATAAAAACATTGTGTACGCGAAGGAAGAAAGTTATTTTGAGTGCAAAAACGTGGAAAAAATGAATGTATAAGGAAAAGAACCAAAAGGGAGGTATTGGTTTAAATGATCTTTTAGACGGTTTTGTTAGTCATAAAATCATATAAACAGTGTGTACGCGAAGGAGAAAAGTAGTTTTGAATGCAAAAAAATGGAAAAATTGGATGTATAAGAAAAAGAAACAAAAGGGAGGTATTGGTTTAAAAGGTCTTTTAGACGGTTTTGCGAGTCAGATCGGTTCGGAATCATAAAAACAGTGTGTACGCGAAGGAGGAAAGTATTTTTGAGTACAAAAACGTGGAAAAAATGAATGTATGAGGAAAAGAAACAAAAGGGAGGCATTGGTTTAGAACGTCTTTTAGACGATTTTTTGAGTCAGATGGGCTCGGAATCATAAAAACAGTGTGTACGCGATAGAAGAAAGTAATTTTGAGTGCAAAAACGGTCTTTTAGACGGTTTTGTGAGTCAGATGGGCTTGAAATCATAAAAACAGTGTGTACGCGAAGGAGAAAATTTGTTTTGAGTGCAAAAACGCGGAAAAATTGAATGTATAAGGAAAAGAACCAAAAGGGAGGTATTGGTTTAAAAGGTCTTTTAGACGGTTTTGTGTCAGATCGGTTCGGAATCATAAAAACAGTGTGTACGCGAAGGAGAAAAGTAGTTTTGAGTACATAAACGTTGAAAAAATGAATGTATGAGGAAAAGAAGCAAAAGGGAGGCATTGGTAAACCAATGCCTCCCTTTTGTTTAGACGGTCTTGTGAGTCAGATGGAATCGGAAGTGTGTACGCGAAGGAGGAAAGTTGTTTTGAGTGCAAAAACGTGGAAAAAATGTATTTATAAGGAAAAGAAACCAAAGGGAGGTATTGGTTTAAATGGTCTTTTAGACGGTTTTGTGAGTCAGATCGGTTCGGAATCATAAAAACAGTGTGTACACGAAGGAGAAAAGTAGTTTTGAGTACAAAAACGTGGAAAAAATGAATCTATGAGGAAAACAAACCAGGCATTGGGGGGAGGCATTGGTTAGGAATTAGGCATTTAGGGAGGCATTGGTTTAGAAGGTCTTTTAGACGATTTTGTGAGTCAGATGTGCTCGGAATCATAAAAACAGTGTGTACAGAGGAAAGGAATTTTGAGTACAAAAACGTGGAAAAAATGAATGTATGAACAAAAGAAGCAAAAGGGAGGTATTGGTTTAAAAGGTCTTTTAGACGGTTTTGTGTCAGATCGGTTCGGAATCATAAGAACAGTGTGTACGCGAAGGAGGAAAGTAGTTTTGAGTACAAAAACGTGGAAAAAATGAATGTACGAGGAAAAGAAACAAAAGGGTGGTATTGGTTTAAATGGTCTTTTAGACGGTTTTGTGAGTCAGATGGGATCGGAATCATAAAAACAGTGTGTACGCGAAGGAGGAAAGTTGTTTTGAGTGCAAAAAAAAGGAAAAATTGAATGTATAAGGAAAAGAAACAAAAGGGAGGTATTGGTTTAAAAGGTCTTTTAGACGATTTTGTGAGTCAGATCGGTTCGGAATCATAAAAACAGTGTGTACGCGAAGGAGGAAAGTATTTTTGAGTACAAAAACGTGGAAAAAATGAATGTATGAGGAAAAGAAACAAAAGGGAGGCATTGGTTTAGAACGTCTTTTAGACGATTTTTTGAGTCAGATGGGCTCGGAATCATAAAAACAGTGTGTACGCGATAGAAGAAAGTAATTTTGAGTGCAAAAACGGTCTTTTAGACGGTTTTGTGAGTCAGATGGGCTTGAAATCATAAAAACAGTGTGTACGCGAAGGAGAAAATTTGTTTTGAGTGCAAAAACGCGGAAAAATTGAATGTATAAGGAAAAGAACCAAAAGGGAGGTATTGGTTTAAAAGGTCTTTTAGACGGTTTTGTGTCAGATCGGTTCGGAATCATAAAAACAGTGTGTACGCGAAGGAGAAAAGTAGTTTTGAGTACATAAACGTTGAAAAAATGAATGTATGAGGAAAAGAAACAAAAGGGAGGCATTGGTAAACCAATGCCTCCCTTTTGTTTAGACGGTCTTGTGAGTCAGATGGAATCGGAAGTGTGTACGCGAAGGAGGAAAGTTGTTTTGAGTGCAAAAACGTGGAAAAAATGTATTTATAAGGAAAAGAAACCAAAGGGAGGTATTGGTTTAAATGGTCTTTTAGACGGTTTTGTGAGTCAGATCGGTTCGGAATCATAAAAACAGTGTGTACACGAAGGAGAAAAGTAGTTTTGAGTACAAAAACGTGGAAAAAATGAATCTATGAGGAAAACAAACCAGGCATTGGGGGGAGGCATTGGTTAGGAATTAGGCATTTAGGGAGGCATTGGTTTAGAAGGTCTTTTAGACGATTTTGTGAGTCAGATGTGCTCGGAATCATAAAAACAGTGTGTACGCGATAGAGGAAAGGAATTTTGAGTACAAAAACGTGGAAAAAATGAATGTATGAACAAAAGAAGCAAAAGGGAGGTATTGGTTTAAAAGGTCTTTTAGACGGTTTTGTGTCAGGTCGGTTCGGAATCATAAGAACAGTGTGTACGCGAAGGAGGAAAGTAGTTTTGAGTACAAAAACGTGGAAAAAATGAATGAACGAGGAAAAGAAACAAAAGGGTGGTATTGGTTTAAATGGTCTTTTAGACGGTTTTGTGAGTCAGATGGGATCGGAATCATAAAAACAGTGTGTACGCGAAGGAGGAAAGTTGTTTTGAGTGCAAAAAAAAGGAAAAATTGAATGTATAAGGAAAAGAAACAAAAGGGAGGTATTGGTTTAAAAGGTCTTTTAGACGATTTTGTGAGTCAGATCGGTTCGGAATCATAAAAACAGTGTGTACGCGAAGGAGGAAAGTATTTTTGAGTACAAAAACGTGGAAAAAATGAATGTATGAGGAAAAGAAACAAAAGGGAGGCATTGGTTTAGAACGTCTTTTAGACGATTTTTTGAGTCAGATGGGCTCGGAATCATAAAAACAGTGTGTACGCGATAGAAGAAAGTAATTTTGAGTGCAAAAACGTGGAAAAAATGAATGTATAAGGGAAAAAAACAAAAGGGCGTTATTGGTTTAAATGGTCTTTTAGACGGTTTTAAGAGTCAGATGGGCTTGAAATCATAAAAACTGTGTGTACGCGAAGGAGAAAATTTGTTTTGAGTGCAAAAACGCGGAAAAATTGAATGTATAAGGAAAAGAAACAAAAGGGAGGAATTGGTAAACCAATGCCTCCCTTTTGTTTAGACGGTCTTGTGAGTCAGATGGGATCGGAAGTGTGTACGCGAAGGAGGAAAGTTGTTTTGAAGGTCCTTTAGACGGTTTTGTGAGTCAGATGGGATCGGAAGTGTTTACGCGAAGGAGGAAAGTTGTTTTGAGTGCAAAAACGTGGAAAAAATGTATTTATAAGGAAAAGAAACAAAAGGGAGGTATTGGTTTAAATGGTCTTTTAGACGGTTTTGTTAGTCAGATGTGTTCTGAATCATAAAAACAGTGTGTACGCGAATGAGGAAAGTAGTTTTGAGTACAAAAACGTGGAAAAAATGAATGTATAACGAAAAGAAACAAAAGGGAGGTATTGGTTTAAATGGTCTTTTAGACGGTTTCGTTAGTCAGATGGGATCGGAATCATAAAAACAGTGTGTACGCGAATTAGGAAAATTGTTTTGAGTGCAAAAACGTGAAAAAAATGAATGTATAAGGAAAAGAAACAAAAGGGAGGTATTGGTTTTAAAGGTCTTTTAGACGGTTTTGTGAGTCAGATCGGTTCGGAATCATAAAAACAGTGTGTACGCGAAGGAGGAATGTAGTTTTGAGTGCAAAAACGTGGAAAAAATGAATGTATAACGAAAAGAAACAAAAGGGAGGTATTGGTTTAAATGGTTTTTTTAGACGGTTTTGTGAGTCAGATGGGATCGGAATCATAAAAACAGTGTGTACGCGAAGGAGAAAAGTTGTTTTGAGTGCAAAAACGTGAAAAAAATGAATGTATAAGGAAAAGAAAGAAAAGGGAGGTATTGGATTAAAAGGTCTTTTAGACGGTTTTGTGAGTCAGATCGGTTCGGAATCATAAAAACAGTGTGTACGCGAAGGAGAAAAGTAGTTTTGAATGCAAAAAAATGGAAAAATTGAATGTATAAGGAAAAGAAACAAAAGGGAGGTATTGGTTTAAAAGGTCTTTTAGACGGTTTTGTGAGTCAGATGGGATCGGAATCATAAAAACAGTGTGTACGCGAAGGAGGAAAGTTGTTTTGAGTGCAAAAAAAAGGAAAAATTGAATGTATAAGGAAAAGAAACAAAAGGGAGGTATTGGTTTAAAAGGTCTTTTAGACGATTTTGTGAGTCAGATCGGTTCGGAATCATAAAAACAGTGTGTACGCGAAGGAGGAAAGTATTTTTGAGTACAAAAACGTGGAAAAAATGAATGTATGAGGAAAAGAAACAAAAGGGAGGCATTGGTTTAGAACGTCTTTTAGACGATTTTTTGAGTCAGATGGGCTCGGAATCATAAAAACAGTGTGTACGCGATAGAAGAAAGTAATTTTGAGTGCAAAAACGTGGAAAAAATGAATGTATAAGGGAAAAAAACAAAAGGGAGGTATTGGTTTAAAAGGTCTTTTAGACGATTTTGTGAGTCAGATCGGTTCGGAATCATAAAAACAGTGTGTACGCGATAGAGGAAAGTAGTTTTGAGTACAAAAACGTGTAAAAAATGAATGTATGAACAAAAGAAGAAAAAGGGAGGTATTGGTTTTAATGGTCTTTTAGACGGTTTTGTGAGTCAGATGGGATCGGAATCATAAAAACAGTGTGTACGCGAAGGAGGAAAGTTGTTTTGAGTGCAAAAACGTGGAAAAAAATAAATTAATAAGCAAAAGAAACAAAAGGGAGTTATTGGTTTAAATGGTTTTTTAGACGGCTTTATTAGTCAGATGGGTTCGGAATCATAAAAACATTGTGTACGCGAAGGAAGAAAGTTATTTTGAGTGCAAAAACGTGGAAAAAATGAATGTATAAGGAAAAGAACCAAAAGGGAGGTATTGGTTTAAATGATCTCTTAGACGGTTTTGTTAGTCATAAAATCATATAAACAGTGTGTACGCGAAGGAGAAAAGTAGTTTTGAATGCAAAAAAATGGAAAAATTGGATGTATAAGAAAAAGAAACAAAAGGGAGGTATTGGTTTAAAAGGTCTTTTAGACGGTTTTACGAGTCAGATCGGTTCGGAATCATAAAAACAGTGTGTACGCGAAGGAGGAAAGTATTTTTGAGTACAAAAACGTGGAAAAAATGAATGTATGAGGAAAAGAAACAAAAGGGAGGCATTGGTTTAGAACGTCTTTTAGACGATTTTTTGAGTCAGATGGGCTCGGAATCATAAAAACAGTGTGTACGCGATAGAAGAAAGTAATTTTGAGTGCAAAAACGGTCTTTTAGACGGTTTTGTGAGTCAGATGGGCTTGAAATCATAAAAACAGTGTGTACGCGAAGGAGAAAATTTGTTTTGAGTGCAAAAACGCGGAAAAATTGAATGTATAAGGAAAAGAACCAAAAGGGAGGTATTGGTTTAAAAGGTCTTTTAGACGGTTTTGTGTCAGATCGTTTCGGAATCATAAAAACAGTGTGTACGCGAAGGAGAAAAATAGTTTTGAGTACATAAACGTTGAAAAAATGAATGTATGAGGAAAAGAAACAAAAGGGAGGCATTGGTAAACCAATGCCTCCCTTTTGTTTAGACGGTCTTGTGAGTCAGATGGAATCGGAAGTGTGTACGCGAAGGAGGAAAGTTGTTTTGAGTGCAAAAACGTGGAAAAAATGTATTTATAAGGAAAAGAAACCAAAGGGAGGTATTGGTTTAAATGGTCTTTTAGACGGTTTTGTGAGTCAGATCGGTTCGGAATCATAAAAACAGTGTGTACACGAAGGAGAAAAGTAGTTTTGAGTACAAAAACGTGGAAAAAATGAATCTATGAGGAAAACAAACCAGGCATTGGGGGGAGGCATTGGTTAGGAATTAGGCATTTAGGGAGGCATTGGTTTAGAAGGTCTTTTAGACGATTTTGTGAGTCAGATGTGCTCGGAATCATAAAAACAGTGTGTACGCGATAGAGGAAAGGAATTTTGAGTACAAAAACGTGGAAAAAATGAATGTATGAACAAAAGAAGCAAAAGGGAGGTATTGGTTTAAAAGGTCTTTTAGACGGTTTTGTGTCAGATCGGTTCGGAATCATAAGAACAGTGTGTACGCGAAGGAGGAAAGTAGTTTTGAGTACAAAAACGTGGAAAAAATGAATGTACGAGGAAAAGAAACAAAAGGGTGGTATTGGTTTAAATGGTCTTTTAGACGGTTTTGTGAGTCAGATGGGATCGGAATCATAAAAACAGTGTGTACGCGAAGGAGGAAAGTTGTTTTGAGTGCAAAAAAAAGGAAAAATTGAATGTATAAGGAAAAGAAACAAAAGGGAGGTATTGGTTTAAAAGGTCTTTTAGACGATTTTGTGAGTCAGATCGGTTCGGAATCATAAAAACAGTGTGTACGCGAAGGAGGAAAGTATTTTTGAGTACAAAAACGTGGAAAAAATGAATGTATGAGGAAAAGAAACAAAAGGGAGGCATTGGTTTAGAACGTCTTTTAGACGATTTTTTGAGTCAGATGGGCTCGGAATCATAAAAACAGTGTGTACGCGATAGAAGAAAGTAATTTTGAGTGCAAAAACGTGGAAAAAATGAATGTATAAGGGAAAAAAACAAAAGGGCGTTATTGGTTGAAATGGTTTTTTAGACGGCTTTATTAGTCAGATGGGTCCTGAATCATAAAAACAGTGTGTACGCGAAGGAGAAAATTTGTTTTGAATGCAAAAAAATGGAAAAATTGAATGTATAAGGAAAAGAAACAAAAGGGAGGTATTGGTTTAAAAGGTCTTTTAGACGGTTTTGCGAGTCAGATCGGTTCGGAATCATAAAAACAGTGTGTACGCAAAGGAGGAAAGTATTTTTGAGTACAAAAACGTGGAAAAAATGAATGTATGAGGAAAAGAAACAAAAGGGAGGCATTGGTTTAGAACGTCTTTTAGACGATTTTTTGAGTCAGATGGGCTCGGAATCATAAAAACAGTGTGTACGCGATAGAAGAAAGTAATTTTGAGTGCAAAAACGTGGAAAAAATGAATGTATAAGGGAAAAAAACAAAAGGGCGTTATTGGTTTAAATGGTCTTTTAGACGGTTTTAAGAGTCAGATGGGCTTGAAATCATAAAAACTGTGTGTACGCGGAGAAAATTTGTTTTGAGTGCAAAAACGCGGAAAAATTGAATGTATAAGGAAAAGAAACAAAAGGGAGGAATTGGTAAACCAATGCCTCCCTTTTGTTTAGACGGTCTTGTGAGTCAGATGGGATCGGAAGTGTGTACGCGAAGGAGGAAAGTTGTTTTGAAGGTCCTTTAGACGGTTTTGTGAGTCAGATGGGATCGGAAGTGTTTACGCGAAGGAGGAAAGTTGTTTTGAGTGCAAAAACGTGGAAAAAATGTATTTATAAGGAAAAGAAACAAAAGGGAGGTATTGGTTTAAATGGTCTTTTAGACGGTTTTGTTAGTCAGATGTGTTCTGAATCATAAAAACAGTGTGTACGCGAATGAGGAAAGTAGTTTTGAGTACAAAAACGTGGAAAAAATGAATGTATAACGAAAAGAAATAAAAGGGAGGTATTGGTTTAAATGGTCTTTTAGACGGTTTCGTTAGTCAGATGGGATCGGAATCATAAAAACAGTGTGTACGCGAATTAGGAAAATTGTTTTGAGTGCAAAAACGTGAAAAAAATGAATGTATAAGGAAAAGAAACAAAAGGGAGGTATTGGTTTTAAAGGTCTTTTAGACGGTTTTGTGAGTCAGATCGGTTCGGAATCATAAAAACAGTGTGTACGCGAAGGAGGAATGTAGTTTTGAGTGCAAAAACGTGGAAAAAATAAATGTATAACGAAAAGAAACAAAAGGGAGGTATTGGTTTAAATGGTTTTTTTAGACGGTTTTGTGAGTCAGATGGGATCGGAATCATAAAAACAGTGTGTACGCGAAGGAGAAAAGTTGTTTTGAGTGCAAAAACGTGAAAAAAATGAATGTATAAGGAAAAGAAAGAAAAGGGAGGTATTGGATTAAAAGGTCTTTTAGACGGTTTTGTGAGTCAGATCGGTTCGGAATCATAAAAACAGTGTGTACGCGAAGGAGAAAAGTAGTTTTGAATGCAAAAAAATGGAAAAATTGAATGTATAAGGAAAAGAAACAAAAGGGAGGTATTGGTTTAAAAGGTCTTTTAGACGGTTTTGTGAGTCAGATGGGATCGGAATCATAGAAACAGTGTGTACGCGAAGGAGGAAAGTTGTTTTGAGTGCAAAAAAAAGGAAAAATTGAATGTATAAGGAAAAGAAACAAAAGGGAGGTATTGGTTTAAAAGGTCTTTTAGACGATTTTGTGAGTCAGATCGGTTCGGAATCATAAAAACAGTGTGTACGCGAAGGAGGAAAGTATTTTTGAGTACAAAAACGTGGAAAAAATGAATGTATGAGGAAAAGAAACAAAAGGGAGGCATTGGTTTAGAACGTCTTTTAGACGATTTTTTGAGTCAGATGGGCTCGGAATCATAAAAACAGTGTGTACGCGATAGAAGAAAGTAATTTTGAGTGCAAAAACGTGGAAAAAATGAATGTATAAGGGAAAAAAACAAAAGGGCGTTATTGGTTGAAATGGTTTTTTAGACGGCTTTATTAGTCAGATGGGCCCTGAATTATAAAAACAGTGTGTACGCGAAGGAGAAAATTTGTTTTGAATGCAAAAAAATGGAAAAATTGAATGTATAAGGAAAAGAAACAAAAGGGAGGTATTGGTTTAAAAGGTCTTTTAGACGGTTTTGCGAGTCAGATCGGTTCGGAATCATAAAAACAGTGTGTACGCAAAGGAGGAAAGTATTTTTGAGTACAAAAACGTGGAAAAAATGAATGTATGAGGAAAAGAAACAAAAGGGAGGCATTGGTTTAGAACGTCTTTTAGACGATTTTTTGAGTCAGATGGGCTCGGAATCATAAAAACAGTGTGTACGCGATAGAAGAAAGTAATTTTGAGTGCAAAAACGTGGAAAAAATGAATGTATAAGGGAAAAAAACAAAAGGGCGTTATTGGTTTAAATGGTCTTTTAGACGGTTTTAAGAGTCAGATGGGCTTGAAATCATAAAAACAGTGTGTACGCGAAGGAGGAAAGTTGTTTTGAGTGCAAAAAAAAGGAAAAATTGAATGTATAAGGAAAAGAAACAAAAGGGAGGTATTGGTTTAAAAGGTCTTTTAGACGATTTTGTGAGTCAGATCGGTTCGGAATCATAAAAACAGTGTGTACGCGAAGGAGAAAAGTTGTTTTGAGTGCAAAAACGTGAAAAAAATGAATGTATAAGGAAAAGAAAGAAAAGGGAGGTATTGGATTAAAAGGTCTTTTAGACGGTTTTGTGAGTCAGATCGGTTCGGAATCATAAAAACAGTGTGTACGCGAAGGAGAAAAGTAGTTTTGAATGCAAAAAAATGGAAAAATTGAATGTATAAGGAAAAGAAACAAATGGGAGGTATTGGTTTAAAAGGTCTTTTAGACGGTTTTGTGAGTCAGATGGGATCGGAATCATAAAAACAGTGTGTACGCGAAGGAGGAAAGTTGTTTTGAGTGCAAAAAAAAGGAAAAATTGAATGTATAAGGAAAAGAAACAAAAGGGAGGTATTGGTTTAAAAGGTCTTTTAGACGATTTTGTGAGTCAGATCGGTTCGGAATCATAAAAACAGTGTGTACGCGAAGGAGGAAAGTATTTTTGAGTACAAAAACGTGGAAAAAATGAATGTATGAGGAAAAGAAACAAAAGGGAGGCATTGGTTTAGAACGTCTTTTAGACGATTTTTTGAGTCAGATGGGCTCGGAATCATAAAAACAGTGTGTACGCGATAGAAGAAAGTAATTTTGAGTGCAAAAACGTGGAAAAAATGAATGTATAAGGGAAAAAAACAAAAGGGAGGTATTGGTTTAAAAGGTCTTTTAGACGATTTTGTGAGTCAGATCGGTTCGGAATCATAAAAACAGTGTGTACGCGATAGAGGAAAGTAGTTTTGAGTACAAAAACGTGTAAAAAATGAATGTATGAACAAAAGAAGAAAAAGGGAGGTATTGGTTTTAATGGTCTTTTAGACGGTTTTGTGAGTCAGATGGGATCGGAATCATAAAAACAGTGTGTACGCGAAGGAGGAAAGTTGTTTTGAGTGCAAAAACGTGGAAAAAAATAAATGAATAAGCAAAAGAAACAAAAGGGAGTTATTGGTTTAAATGGTTTTTTAGACGGCTTTATTAGTCAGATGGGTTCGGAATCATAAAAACATTGTGTACGCGAAGGAAGAAAGTTATTTTGAGTGCAAAAACGTGGAAAAAATGAATGTATAAGGAAAAGAACCAAAAGGGAGGTATTGGTTTAAATGATCTTTTAGACGGTTTTGTTAGTCATAAAATCATATAAACAGTGTGTACGCGAAGGAGAAAAGTAGTTTTGAATGCAAAAAAATGGAAAAATTGGATGTATAAGAAAAAGAAACAAAAGGGAGGTATTGGTTTAAAAGGTCTTTTAGACGGTTTTGCGAGTCAGATCGGTTCGGAATCATAAAAACAGTGTGTACGCGAAGGAGGAAAGTATTTTTGAGTACAAAAACGTGGAAAAAAGGAATGTATGAGGAAAAGAAACAAAAGGGAGGCATTGGTTTAGAACGTCTTTTAGACGATTTTTTGAGTCAGATGGGCTCGGAATCATAAAAACAGTGTGTACGCGATAGAAGAAAGTAATTTTGAGTGCAAAAACGGTCTTTTAGACGGTTTTGTGAGTCAGATGGGCTTGAAATCATAAAAACAGTGTGTACGCGAAGGAGAAAATTTGTTTTGAGTGCAAAAACGCGGAAAAATTGAATGTATAAGGAAAAGAACCAAAAGGGAGGTATTGGTTTAAAAGGTCTTTTAGACGGTTTTGTGTCAGATCGGTTCGGAATCATAAAAACAGTGTGTACGCGAAGGAGAAAAGTAGTTTTGAGTACATAAACGTTGAAAAAATGAATGTATGAGGAAAAGAAACAAAAGGGAGGCATTGGTAAACCAATGCCTCCCTTTTGTTTAGACGGTCTTGTGAGTCAGATGGAATCGGAAGTGTGTACGCGAAGGAGGAAAGTTGTTTTGAGTGCAAAAACGTGGAAAAAATGTATTTATAAGGAAAAGAAACCAAAGGGAGGTATTGGTTTAAATGGTCTTTTAGACGGTTTTGTGAGTCAGATCGGTTCGGAATCATAAAAACAGTGTGTACACGAAGGAGAAAAGTAGTTTTGAGTACAAAAACGTGGAAAAAATGAATCTATGAGGAAAACAAACCAGGCATTGGGGGGAGGCATTGGTTAGGAATTAGGCATTTAGGGAGGCATTGGTTTAGAAGGTCTTTTAGACGATTTTGTGAGTCAGATGTGCTCGGAATCATAAAAACAGTGTGTACGCGATAGAGGAAAGGAATTTTGAGTACAAAAACGTGGAAAAAATGAATGTATGAACAAAAGAAGCAAAAGGGAGGTATTGGTTTAAAAGGTCTTTTAGACGGTTTTGTGTCAGATCGGTTCGGAATCATAAGAACAGTGTGTACGCGAAGGAGGAAAGTAGTTTTGAGTACAAAAACGTGGAAAAAATGAATGTACGAGGAAAAGAAACAAAAGGGTGGTATTGGATTAAATGGTCTTTTAGACGGTTTTGTGAGTCAGATGGGATCGGAATCATAAAAACAGTGTGTACGCGAAGGAGGAAAGTTGTTTTGAGTGCAAAAAAAAGGAAAAATTGAATGTATAAGGAAAAGAAACAAAAGGGAGGTATTGGTTTAAAAGGTCTTTTAGACGATTTTGTGAGTCAGATCGGTTCGGAATCATAAAAACAGTGTGTACGCGAAGGAGGAAAGTATTTTTGAGTACAAAAACGTGGAAAAAATGAATGTATGAGGAAAAGAAACAAAAGGGAGGCATTGGTTTAGAACGTCTTTTAGACGATTTTTTGAGTCAGATGGGCTCGGAATCATAAAAACAGTGTGTACGCGATAGAAGAAAGTAATTTTGAGTGCAAAAACGTGGAAAAAATGAATGTATAAGGGAAAAAAACAAAAGGGCGTTATTGGTTGAAATGGTTTTTTAGACGGCTTTATTAGTCAGATGGGTCCTGAATCATAAAAACAGTGTGTACGCGAAGGAGAAAATTTGTTTTGAATGCAAAAAAATGGAAAAATTGAATGTATAAGGAAAAGAAACAAAAGGGAGGTATTGGTTTAAAAGGTTTTTTAGACGGTTTTGCGAGTCAGATCGGTCGGAATCATAAAAACAGTGTGTACGCAAAGGAGGAAAGTATTTTTGAGTACAAAAACGTGGAAAAAATGAATGTATGAGGAAAAGAAACAAAAGGGAGGCATTGGTTTAGAACGTCTTTTAGACGATTTTTTGAGTCGGATGGGCTCGGAATCATAAAAACAGTGTGTACGCGATAGAAGAAAGTAATTTTGAGTGCAAAAACGTGGAAAAAATGAATGTATAAGGGAAAAAAACAAAAGGGCGTTATTGGTTTAAATGGTCTTTTAGACGGTTTTAAGAGTCAGATGGGCTTGAAATCATAAAAACTGTGTGTACGCGAAGGAGAAAATTTGTTTTGAGTGCAAAAACGCGGAAAAATTGAATGTATAAGGAAAAGAAACAAAAGGGAGGAATTGGTAAACCAATGCCTCCCTTTTGTTTAGACGGTCTTGTGAGTCAGATGGGATCGGAAGTGTGTACGCGAAGGAGGAAAGTTGTTTTGAAGGTCCTTTAGACGGTTTTGTGAGTCAGATGGGATCGGAAGTGTTTACGCGAAGGAGGAAAGTTGTTTTGAGTGCAAAAACGTGAAAAAAATGAATGTATAAGGAAAAGAAAGAAAAGGGAGGTATTGGATTAAAAGGTCTTTTAGACGGTTTTGTGAGTCAGATCGGTTCGGAATCATAAAAACAGTGTGTACGCGAAGGAGAAAAGTAGTTTTGAATGCAAAAAAATGGAAAAATTGAATGTATAAGGAAAAGAAACAAAAGGGAGGTATTGGTTTAAAAGGTCTTTTAGACGGTTTTGTGAGTCAGATGGGATCGGAATCATAGAAACAGTGTGTACGCGAAGGAGGAAAGTTGTTTTGAGTGCAAAAAAAAGGAAAAATTGAATGTATAAGGAAAAGAAACAAAAGGGAGGTATTGGTTTAAAAGGTCTTTTAGACGATTTTGTGAGTCAGATCGGTTCGGAATCATAAAAACAGTGTGTACGCGAAGGAGGAAAGTATTTTTGAGTACAAAAACGTGGAAAAAATGAATGTATGAGGAAAAGAAACAAAAGGGAGGCATTGGTTTAGAACGTCTTTTAGACGATTTTTTGAGTCAGATGGGCTCGGAATCATAAAAACAGTGTGTACGCGATAGAAGAAAGTAATTTTGAGTGCAAAAACGTGGAAAAAATGAATGTATAAGGGAAAAAAACAAAAGGGCGTTATTGGTTGAAATGGTTTTTTAGACGGCTTTATTAGTCAGATGGGCCCTGAATCATAAAAACAGTGTGTACGCGAAGGAGAAAATTTGTTTTGAATGCAAAAAAATGGAAAAATTGAATGTATAAGGAAAAGAAACAAAAGGGAGGTATTGGTTTAAAAGGTCTTTTAGACGGTTTTGCGAGTCAGATCGGTTCGGAATCATAAAAACAGTGTGTACGCAAAGGAGGAAAGTATTTTTGAGTACAAAAACGTGGAAAAAATGAATGTATGAGGAAAAGAAACAAAAGGGAGGCATTGGTTTAGAACGTCTTTTAGACGATTTTTTGAGTCAGATGGGCTCGGAATCATAAAAACAGTGTGTACGCGATAGAAGAAAGTAATTTTGAGTGCAAAAACGTGGAAAAAATGAATGTATAAGGGAAAAAAACAAAAGGGCGTTATTGGTTTAAATGGTCTTTTAGACGGTTTTAAGAGTCAGATGGGCTTGAAATCATAAAAACAGTGTGTACGCGAAGGAGGAAAGTTGTTTTGAGTGCAAAAAAAAGGAAAAATTGAATGTATAAGGAAAAGAAACAAAAGGGAGGTATTGGTTTAAAAGGTCTTTTAGACGATTTTGTGAGTCAGATCGGTTCGGAATCATAAAAACAGTGTGTACGCGAAGGAGAAAAGTTGTTTTGAGTGCAAAAACGTGAAAAAAATGAATGTATAAGGAAAAGAAAGAAAAGGGAGGTATTGGATTAAAAGGTCTTTTAGACGGTTTTGTGAGTCAGATCGGTTCGGAATCATAAAAACAGTGTGTACGCGAAGGAGAAAAGTAGTTTTGAATGCAAAAAAATGGAAAAATTGAATGTATAAGGAAAAGAAACAAATGGGAGGTATTGGTTTAAAAGGTCTTTTAGACGGTTTTGTGTCAGATCGGTTCGGAATCATAAGAACAGTGTGTACGCGAAGGAGGAAAGTAGTTTTGAGTACAAAAACGTGGAAAAAATGAATGTACGAGGAAAAGAAACAAAAGGGTGGTATTGGATTAAATGGTCTTTTAGACGGTTTTGTGAGTCAGATGGGATCGGAATCATAAAAACAGTGTGTACGCGAAGGAGGAAAGTTGTTTTGAGTGCAAAAAAAAGGAAAAATTGAATGTATAAGGAAAAGAAACAAAAGGGAGGTATTGGTTTAAAAGGTCTTTTAGACGATTTTGTGAGTCAGATCGGTTCGGAATCATAAAAACAGTGTGTACGCGAAGGAGGAAAGTATTTTTGAGTACAAAAACGTGGAAAAAATGAATGTATGAGGAAAAGAAACAAAAGGGAGGCATTGGTTTAGAACGTCTTTTAGACGATTTTTTGAGTCAGATGGGCTCGGAATCATAAAAACAGTGTGTACGCGATAGAAGAAAGTAATTTTGAGTGCAAAAACGTGGAAAAAATGAATGTATAAGGGAAAAAAACAAAAGGGCGTTATTGGTTGAAATGGTTTTTTAGACGGCTTTATTAGTCAGATGGGTCCTGAATCATAAAAACAGTGTGTACGCGAAGGAGAAAATTTGTTTTGAATGCAAAAAAATGGAAAAATTGAATGTATAAGGAAAAGAAACAAAAGGGAGGTATTGGTTTAAAAGGTTTTTTAGACGGTTTTGCGAGTCAGATCGGTCGGAATCATAAAAACAGTGTGTACGCAAAGGAGGAAAGTATTTTTGAGTACAAAAACGTGGAAAAAATGAATGTATGAGGAAAAGAAACAAAAGGGAGGCATTGGTTTAGAACGTCTTTTAGACGATTTTTTGAGTCGGATGGGCTCGGAATCATAAAAACAGTGTGTACGCGATAGAAGAAAGTAATTTTGAGTGCAAAAACGTGGAAAAAATGAATGTATAAGGGAAAAAAACAAAAGGGCGTTATTGGTTTAAATGGTCTTTTAGACGGTTTTAAGAGTCAGATGGGCTTGAAATCATAAAAACTGTGTGTACGCGAAGGAGAAAATTTGTTTTGAGTGCAAAAACGCGGAAAAATTGAATGTATAAGGAAAAGAAACAAAAGGGAGGAATTGGTAAACCAATGCCTCCCTTTTGTTTAGACGGTCTTGTGAGTCAGATGGGATCGGAAGTGTGTACGCGAAGGAGGAAAGTTGTTTTGAAGGTCCTTTAGACGGTTTTGTGAGTCAGATGGGATCGGAAGTGTTTACGCGAAGGAGGAAAGTTGTTTTGAGTGCAAAAACGTGAAAAAAATGAATGTATAAGGAAAAGAAAGAAAAGGGAGGTATTGGATTAAAAGGTCTTTTAGACGGTTTTGTGAGTCAGATCGGTTCGGAATCATAAAAACAGTGTGTACGCGAAGGAGAAAAGTAGTTTTGAATGCAAAAAAATGGAAAAATTGAATGTATAAGGAAAAGAAACAAATGGGAGGTATTGGTTTAAAAGGTCTTTTAGACGGTTTTGTGAGTCAGATGGGATCGGAATCATAAAAACAGTGTGTACGCGAAGGAGGAAAGTTGTTTTGAGTGCAAAAAAAAGGAAAAATTGAATGTATAAGGAAAAGAAACAAAAGGGAGGTATTGGTTTAAAAGGTCTTTTAGACGATTTTGTGAGTCAGATCGGTTCGGAATCATAAAAACAGTGTGTACGCGAAGGAGGAAAGTATTTTTGAGTACAAAAACGTGGAAAAAATGAATGTATGAGGAAAAGAAACAAAAGGGAGGCATTGGTTTAGAACGTCTTTTAGACGATTTTTTGAGTCAGATGGGCTCGGAATCATAAAAACAGTGTGTACGCGATAGAAGAAAGTAATTTTGAGTGCAAAAACGTGGAAAAAATGAATGTATAAGGGAAAAAAACAAAAGGGAGGTATTGGTTTAAAAGGTCTTTTAGACGATTTTGTGAGTCAGATCGGTTCGGAATCATAAAAACAGTGTGTACGCGATAGAGGAAAGTAGTTTTGAGTACAAAAACGTGTAAAAAATGAATGTATGAACAAAAGAAGAAAAAGGGAGGTATTGGTTTTAATGGTCTTTTAGACGGTTTTGTGAGTCAGATGGGATCGGAATCATAAAAACAGTGTGTACGCGAAGGAGGAAAGTTGTTTTGAGTGCAAAAACGTGGAAAAAAATAAATGAATAAGCAAAAGAAACAAAAGGGAGTTATTGGTTTAAATGGTTTTTTAGACGGCTTTATTAGTCAGATGGGTTCGGAATCATAAAAACATTGTGTACGCGAAGGAAGAAAGTTATTTTGAGTGCAAAAACGTGGAAAAAATGAATGTATAAGGAAAAGAACCAAAAGGGAGGTATTGGTTTAAATGATCTTTTAGACGGTTTTGTTAGTCATAAAATCATATAAACAGTGTGTACGCGAAGGAGAAAAGTAGTTTTGAATGCAAAAAAATGGAAAAATTGGATGTATAAGAAAAAGAAACAAAAGGGAGGTATTGGTTTAAAAGGTCTTTTAGACGGTTTTGCGAGTCAGATCGGTTCGGAATCATAAAAACAGTGTGTACGCGAAGGAGGAAAGTATTTTTGAGTACAAAAACGTGGAAAAAAGGAATGTATGAGGAAAAGAAACAAAAGGGAGGCATTGGTTTAGAACGTCTTTTAGACGATTTTTTGAGTCAGATGGGCTCGGAATCATAAAAACAGTGTGTACGCGATAGAAGAAAGTAATTTTGAGTGCAAAAACGGTCTTTTAGACGGTTTTGTGAGTCAGATGGGCTTGAAATCATAAAAACAGTGTGTACGCGAAGGAGAAAATTTGTTTTGAGTGCAAAAACGCGGAAAAATTGAATGTATAAGGAAAAGAACCAAAAGGGAGGTATTGGTTTAAAAGGTCTTTTAGACGGTTTTGTGTCAGATCGGTTCGGAATCATAAAAACAGTGTGTACGCGAAGGAGAAAAGTAGTTTTGAGTACATAAACGTTGAAAAAATGAATGTATGAGGAAAAGAAACAAAAGGGAGGCATTGGTAAACCAATGCCTCCCTTTTGTTTAGACGGTCTTGTGAGTCAGATGGAATCGGAAGTGTGTACGCGAAGGAGGAAAGTTGTTTTGAGTGCAAAAACGTGGAAAAAATGTATTTATAAGGAAAAGAAACCAAAGGGAGGTATTGGTTTAAATGGTCTTTTAGACGGTTTTGTGAGTCAGATCGGTTCGGAATCATAAAAACAGTGTGTACACGAAGGAGAAAAGTAGTTTTGAGTACAAAAACGTGGAAAAAATGAATCTATGAGGAAAACAAACCAGGCATTGGGGGGAGGCATTGGTTAGGAATTAGGCATTTAGGGAGGCATTGGTTTAGAAGGTCTTTTAGACGATTTTGTGAGTCAGATGTGCTCGGAATCATAAAAACAGTGTGTACGCGATAGAGGAAAGGAATTTTGAGTACAAAAACGTGGAAAAAATGAATGTATGAACAAAAGAAGCAAAAGGGAGGTATTGGTTTAAAAGGTCTTTTAGACGGTTTTGTGTCAGATCGGTTCGGAATCATAAGAACAGTGTGTACGCGAAGGAGGAAAGTAGTTTTGAGTACAAAAACGTGGAAAAAATGAATGTACGAGGAAAAGAAACAAAAGGGTGGTATTGGATTAAATGGTCTTTTAGACGGTTTTGTGAGTCAGATGGGATCGGAATCATAAAAACAGTGTGTACGCGAAGGAGGAAAGTTGTTTTGAGTGCAAAAAAAAGGAAAAATTGAATGTATAAGGAAAAGAAACAAAAGGGAGGTATTGGTTTAAAAGGTCTTTTAGACGATTTTGTGAGTCAGATCGGTTCGGAATCATAAAAACAGTGTGTACGCGAAGGAGGAAAGTATTTTTGAGTACAAAAACGTGGAAAAAATGAATGTATGAGGAAAAGAAACAAAAGGGAGGCATTGGTTTAGAACGTCTTTTAGACGATTTTTTGAGTCAGATGGGCTCGGAATCATAAAAACAGTGTGTACGCGATAGAAGAAAGTAATTTTGAGTGCAAAAACGTGGAAAAAATGAATGTATAAGGGAAAAAAACAAAAGGGCGTTATTGGTTGAAATGGTTTTTTAGACGGCTTTATTAGTCAGATGGGTCCTGAATCATAAAAACAGTGTGTACGCGAAGGAGAAAATTTGTTTTGAATGCAAAAAAATGGAAAAATTGAATGTATAAGGAAAAGAAACAAAAGGGAGGTATTGGTTTAAAAGGTTTTTTAGACGGTTTTGCGAGTCAGATCGGTCGGAATCATAAAAACAGTGTGTACGCAAAGGAGGAAAGTATTTTTGAGTACAAAAACGTGGAAAAAATGAATGTATGAGGAAAAGAAACAAAAGGGAGGCATTGGTTTAGAACGTCTTTTAGACGATTTTTTGAGTCGGATGGGCTCGGAATCATAAAAACAGTGTGTACGCGATAGAAGAAAGTAATTTTGAGTGCAAAAACGTGGAAAAAATGAATGTATAAGGGAAAAAAACAAAAGGGCGTTATTGGTTTAAATGGTCTTTTAGACGGTTTTAAGAGTCAGATGGGCTTGAAATCATAAAAACTGTGTGTACGCGAAGGAGAAAATTTGTTTTGAGTGCAAAAACGCGGAAAAATTGAATGTATAAGGAAAAGAAACAAAAGGGAGGAATTGGTAAACCAATGCCTCCCTTTTGTTTAGACGGTCTTGTGAGTCAGATGGGATCGGAAGTGTGTACGCGAAGGAGGAAAGTTGTTTTGAAGGTCCTTTAGACGGTTTTGTGAGTCAGATGGGATCGGAAGTGTTTACGCGAAGGAGGAAAGTTGTTTTGAGTGCAAAAACGTGAAAAAAATGAATGTATAAGGAAAAGAAAGAAAAGGGAGGTATTGGATTAAAAGGTCTTTTAGACGGTTTTGTGAGTCAGATCGGTTCGGAATCATAAAAACAGTGTGTACGCGAAGGAGAAAAGTAGTTTTGAATGCAAAAAAATGGAAAAATTGAATGTATAAGGAAAAGAAACAAAAGGGAGGTATTGGTTTAAAAGGTCTTTTAGACGGTTTTGTGAGTCAGATGGGATCGGAATCATAGAAACAGTGTGTACGCGAAGGAGGAAAGTTGTTTTGAGTGCAAAAAAAAGGAAAAATTGAATGTATAAGGAAAAGAAACAAAAGGGAGGTATTGGTTTAAAAGGTCTTTTAGACGATTTTGTGAGTCAGATCGGTTCGGAATCATAAAAACAGTGTGTACGCGAAGGAGGAAAGTATTTTTGAGTACAAAAACGTGGAAAAAATGAATGTATGAGGAAAAGAAACAAAAGGGAGGCATTGGTTTAGAACGTCTTTTAGACGATTTTTTGAGTCAGATGGGCTCGGAATCATAAAAACAGTGTGTACGCGATAGAAGAAAGTAATTTTGAGTGCAAAAACGTGGAAAAAATGAATGTATAAGGGAAAAAAACAAAAGGGCGTTATTGGTTGAAATGGTTTTTTAGACGGCTTTATTAGTCAGATGGGCCCTGAATCATAAAAACAGTGTGTACGCGAAGGAGAAAATTTGTTTTGAATGCAAAAAAATGGAAAAATTGAATGTATAAGGAAAAGAAACAAAAGGGAGGTATTGGTTTAAAAGGTCTTTTAGACGGTTTTGCGAGTCAGATCGGTTCGGAATCATAAAAACAGTGTGTACGCAAAGGAGGAAAGTATTTTTGAGTACAAAAACGTGGAAAAAATGAATGTATGAGGAAAAGAAACAAAAGGGAGGCATTGGTTTAGAACGTCTTTTAGACGATTTTTTGAGTCAGATGGGCTCGGAATCATAAAAACAGTGTGTACGCGATAGAAGAAAGTAATTTTGAGTGCAAAAACGTGGAAAAAATGAATGTATAAGGGAAAAAAACAAAAGGGCGTTATTGGTTTAAATGGTCTTTTAGACGGTTTTAAGAGTCAGATGGGCTTGAAATCATAAAAACAGTGTGTACGCGAAGGAGGAAAGTTGTTTTGAGTGCAAAAAAAAGGAAAAATTGAATGTATAAGGAAAAGAAACAAAAGGGAGGTATTGGTTTAAAAGGTCTTTTAGACGATTTTGTGAGTCAGATCGGTTCGGAATCATAAAAACAGTGTGTACGCGAAGGAGAAAAGTTGTTTTGAGTGCAAAAACGTGAAAAAAATGAATGTATAAGGAAAAGAAAGAAAAGGGAGGTATTGGATTAAAAGGTCTTTTAGACGGTTTTGTGAGTCAGATCGGTTCGGAATCATAAAAACAGTGTGTACGCGAAGGAGAAAAGTAGTTTTGAATGCAAAAAAATGGAAAAATTGAATGTATAAGGAAAAGAAACAAATGGGAGGTATTGGTTTAAAAGGTCTTTTAGACGGTTTTGTGTCAGATCGGTTCGGAATCATAAGAACAGTGTGTACGCGAAGGAGGAAAGTAGTTTTGAGTACAAAAACGTGGAAAAAATGAATGTACGAGGAAAAGAAACAAAAGGGTGGTATTGGATTAAATGGTCTTTTAGACGGTTTTGTGAGTCAGATGGGATCGGAATCATAAAAACAGTGTGTACGCGAAGGAGGAAAGTTGTTTTGAGTGCAAAAAAAAGGAAAAATTGAATGTATAAGGAAAAGAAACAAAAGGGAGGTATTGGTTTAAAAGGTCTTTTAGACGATTTTGTGAGTCAGATCGGTTCGGAATCATAAAAACAGTGTGTACGCGAAGGAGGAAAGTATTTTTGAGTACAAAAACGTGGAAAAAATGAATGTATGAGGAAAAGAAACAAAAGGGAGGCATTGGTTTAGAACGTCTTTTAGACGATTTTTTGAGTCAGATGGGCTCGGAATCATAAAAACAGTGTGTACGCGATAGAAGAAAGTAATTTTGAGTGCAAAAACGTGGAAAAAATGAATGTATAAGGGAAAAAAACAAAAGGGCGTTATTGGTTGAAATGGTTTTTTAGACGGCTTTATTAGTCAGATGGGCCCTGAATCATAAAAACAGTGTGTACGCGAAGGAGAAAATTTGTTTTGAATGCAAAAAAATGGAAAAATTGAATGTATAAGGAAAAGAAACAAAAGGGAGGTATTGGTTTAAAAGGTCTTTTAGACGGTTTTGCGAGTCAGATCGGTTCGGAATCATAAAAACAGTGTGTACGCAAAGGAGGAAAGTATTTTTGAGTACAAAAACGTGGAAAAAATGAATGTATGAGGAAAAGAAACAAAAGGGAGGCATTGGTTTAGAACGTCTTTTAGACGATTTTTTGAGTCAGATGGGCTCGGAATCATAAAAACAGTGTGTACGCGATAGAAGAAAGTAATTTTGAGTGCAAAAACGTGGAAAAAATGAATGTATAAGGGAAAAAAACAAAAGGGCGTTATTGGTTTAAATGGTCTTTTAGACGGTTTTAAGAGTCAGATGGGCTTGAAATCATAAAAACAGTGTGTACGCGAAGGAGGAAAGTTGTTTTGAGTGCAAAAAAAAGGAAAAATTGAATGTATAAGGAAAAGAAACAAAAGGGAGGTATTGGTTTAAAAGGTCTTTTAGACGATTTTGTGAGTCAGATCGGTTCGGAATCATAAAAACAGTGTGTACGCGAAGGAGAAAAGTTGTTTTGAGTGCAAAAACGTGAAAAAAATGAATGTATAAGGAAAAGAAAGAAAAGGGAGGTATTGGATTAAAAGGTCTTTTAGACGGTTTTGTGAGTCAGATCGGTTCGGAATCATAAAAACAGTGTGTACGCGAAGGAGAAAAGTAGTTTTGAATGCAAAAAAATGGAAAAATTGAATGTATAAGGAAAAGAAACAAATGGGAGGTATTGGTTTAAAAGGTCTTTTAGACGGTTTTGTGAGTCAGATGGGATCGGAATCATAAAAACAGTGTGTACGCGAAGGAGGAAAGTTGTTTTGAGTGCAAAAAAAAGGAAAAATTGAATGTATAAGGAAAAGAAACAAAAGGGAGGTATTGGTTTAAAAGGTCTTTTAGACGATTTTGTGAGTCAGATCGGTTCGGAATCATAAAAACAGTGTGTACGCGAAGGAGGAAAGTATTTTTGAGTACAAAAACGTGGAAAAAATGAATGTATGAGGAAAAGAAACAAAAGGGAGGCATTGGTTTAGAACGTCTTTTAGACGATTTTTTGAGTCAGATGGGCTCGGAATCAAAAAAACAGTGTGTACGCGATAGAAGAAAGTAATTTTGAGTGCAAAAACGTGGAAAAAATGAATGTATAAGGGAAAAAAACAAAAGGGAGGTATTGGTTTAAAAGGTCTTTTAGACGATTTTGTGAGTCAGATCGGTTCGGAATCATAAAAACAGTGTGTACGCGATAGAGGAAAGTAGTTTTGAGTACAAAAACGTGTAAAAAATGAATGTATGAACAAAAGAAGAAAAAGGGAGGTATTGGTTTTAATGGTCTTTTAGACGGTTTTGTGAGTCAGATGGGATCGGAATCATAAAAACAGTGTGTACGCGAAGGAGGAAAGTTGTTTTGAGTGCAAAAACGTGGAAAAAAATAAATGAATAAGCAAAAGAAACAAAAGGGAGTTATTGGTTTAAATGGTTTTTTAGACGGCTTTATTAGTCAGATGGGTTCGGAATCATAAAAACATTGTGTACGCGAAGGAAGAAAGTTATTTTGAGTGCAAAAACGTGGAAAAAATGAATGTATAAGGAAAAGAACCAAAAGGGAGGTATTGGTTTAAATGATCTTTTAGACGGTTTTGTTAGTCATAAAATCATATAAACAGTGTGTACGCGAAGGAGAAAAGTAGTTTTGAATGCAAAAAAATGGAAAAATTGGATGTATAAGAAAAAGAAACAAAAGGGAGGTATTGGTTTAAAAGGTCTTTTAGACGGTTTTGCGAGTCAGATCGGTTCGGAATCATAAAAACAGTGTGTACGCGAAGGAGGAAAGTATTTTTGAGTACAAAAACGTGGAAAAAATGAATGAATGAGGAAAAGAAACAAAAGGGAGGCATTGGTTTAGAACGTCTTTTAGACGATTTTTTGAGTCAGATGGGCTCGGAATCATAAAAACAGTGTGTACGCGATAGAAGAAAGTAATTTTGAGTGCAAAAACGGTCTTTTAGACGGTTTTGTGAGTCAGATGGGCTTGAAATCATAAAAACAGTGTGTACGCGAAGGAGAAAATTTGTTTTGAGTGCAAAAACGCGGAAAAATTGAATGTATAAGGAAAAGAACCAAAAGGGAGGTATTGGTTTAAAAGGTCTTTTAGACGGTTTTGTGTCAGATCGGTTCGGAATCATAAAAACAGTGTGTACGCGAAGGAGAAAAGTAGTTTTGAGTACATAAACGTTGAAAAAATGAATGTATGAGGAAAAGAAACAAAAGGGAGGCATTGGTAAACCAATGCCTCCCTTTTGTTTAGACGGTCTTGTGAGTCAGATGGAATCGGAAGTGTGTACGCGAAGGAGGAAAGTTGTTTTGAGTGCAAAAACGTGGAAAAAATGTATTTATAAGGAAAAGAAACCAAAGGGAGGTATTGGTTTAAATGGTCTTTTAGACGGTTTTGTGAGTCAGATCGGTTCGGAATCATAAAAACAGTGTGTACACGAAGGAGAAAAGTAGTTTTGAGTACAAAAACGTGGAAAAAATGAATCTATGAGGAAAACAAACCAGGCATTGGGGGGAGGCATTGGTTAGGAATTAGGCATTTAGGGAGGCATTGGTTTAGAAGGTCTTTTAGACGATTTTGTGAGTCAGATGTGCTCGGAATCATAAAAACAGTGTGTACGCGATAGAGGAAAGGAATTTTGAGTACAAAAACGTGGAAAAAATGAATGTATGAACAAAAGAAGCAAAAGGGAGGTATTGGTTTAAAAGGTCTTTTAGACGGTTTTGTGTCAGATCGGTTCGGAATCATAAGAACAGTGTGTACGCGAAGGAGGAAAGTAGTTTTGAGTACAAAAACGTGGAAAAAATGAATGTACGAGGAAAAGAAACAAAAGGGTGGTATTGGTTTAAATGGTCTTTTAGACGGTTTTGTGAGTCAGATGGGATCGGAATCATAAAAACAGTGTGTACGCGAAGGAGGAAAGTTGTTTTGAGTGCAAAAAAAAGGAAAAATTGAATGTATAAGGAAAAGAAACAAAAGGGAGGTATTGGTTTAAAAGGTCTTTTAGACGATTTTGTGAGTCAGATCGGTTCGGAATCATAAAAACAGTGTGTACGCGAAGGAGGAAAGTATTTTTGAGTACAAAAACGTGGAAAAAATGAATGTATGAGGAAAAGAAACAAAAGGGAGGCATTGGTTTAGAACGTCTTTTAGACGATTTTTTGAGTCAGATGGGCTCGGAATCATAAAAACAGTGTGTACGCGATAGAAGAAAGTAATTTTGAGTGCAAAAACGTGGAAAAAATGAATGTATAAGGGAAAAAAACAAAAGGGCGTTATTGGTTGAAATGGTTTTTTAGACGGCTTTATTAGTCAGATGGGTCCTGAATCATAAAAACAGTGTGTACGCGAAGGAGAAAATTTGTTTTGAATGCAAAAAAATGGAAAAATTGAATGTATAAGGAAAAGAAACAAAAGGGAGGTATTGGTTTAAAAGGTCTTTTAGACGGTTTTGCGAGTCAGATCGGTCGGAATCATAAAAACAGTGTGTACGCAAAGGAGGAAAGTATTTTTGAGTACAAAAACGTGGAAAAAATGAATGTATGAGGAAAAGAAACAAAAGGGAGGCATTGGTTTAGAACGTCTTTTAGACGATTTTTTGAGTCGGATGGGCTCGGAATCATAAAAACAGTGTGTACGCGATAGAAGAAAGTAATTTTGAGTGCAAAAACGTGGAAAAAATGAATGTATAAGGGAAAAAAACAAAAGGGCGTTATTGGCTTAAATGGTCTTTTAGACGGTTTTAAGAGTCAGATGGGCTTGAAATCATAAAAACTGTGTGTACGCGAAGGAGAAAATTTGTTTTGAGTGCAAAAACGCGGAAAAATTGAATGTATAAGGAAAAGAAACAAAAGGGAGGAATTGGTAAACCAATGCCTCCCTTTTGTTTAGACGGTCTTGTGAGTCAGATGGGATCGGAAGTGTGTACGCGAAGGAGGAAAGTTGTTTTGAAGGTCCTTTAGACGGTTTTGTGAGTCAGATGGGATCGGAAGTGTTTACGCGAAGGAGGAAAGTTGTTTTGAGTGCAAAAACGTGGAAGAAATGTATTTATAAGGAAAAGAAACAAAAGGGAGGTATTGGTTTAAATGGTCTTTTAGACGGTTTTGTTAGTCAGATGTGTTCTGAATCATAAAAACAGTGTGTACGCGAATGAGGAAAGTAGTTTTGAGTACAAAAACGTGGAAAAATGAATGTATGAGGAAAAGAAACAAAAGGGAGGCATTGGTTTAGAACGTCTTTTAGACGATTTTTTGAGTCAGATGGGCTCGGAATCATAAAAACAGTGTGTACGCGATAGAAGAAAGTAATTTTGAGTGCAAAAACGTGGAAAAAATGAATGTATAAGGGAAAAAAACAAAAGGGCGTTATTGGTTTAAATGGTCTTTTAGACGGTTTTAAGAGTCAGATGGGCTTGAAATCATAAAAACAGTGTGTACGCGAAGGAGGAAAGTTGTTTTGAGTGCAAAAAAAAGGAAAAATTGAATGTATAAGGAAAAGAAACAAAAGGGAGGTATTGGTTTAAAAGGTCTTTTAGACGATTTTGTGAGTCAGATCGGTTCGGAATCATAAAAACAGTGTGTACGCGAAGGAGAAAAGTTGTTTTGAGTGCAAAAACGTGAAAAAAATGAATGTATAAGGAAAAGAAAGAAAAGGGAGGTATTGGATTAAAAGGTCTTTTAGACGGTTTTGTGAGTCAGATCGGTTCGGAATCATAAAAACAGTGTGTACGCGAAGGAGAAAAGTAGTTTTGAATGCAAAAAAATGGAAAAATTGAATGTATAAGGAAAAGAAACAAAAGGGAGGTATTGGTTTAAAAGGTCTTTTAGACGGTTTTGTGAGTCAGATGGGATCGGAATCATAAAAACAGTGTGTACGCGAAGGAGGAAAGTTGTTTTGAGTGCAAAAAAAAGGAAAAATTGAATGTATAAGGAAAAGAAACAAAAGGGAGGTATTGGTTTAAAAGGTCTTTTAGACGATTTTGTGAGTCAGATCGGTTCGGAATCATAAAAACAGTGTGTACGCGAAGGAGGAAAGTGTTTTTGAGTACAAAAACGTGGAAAAAATGAATGTATGAGGAAAAGAAACAAAAGGGAGGCATTGGTTTAGAACGTCTTTTAGACGATTTTTTGAGTCAGATGGGCTCGGAATCATAAAAACAGTGTGTACGCGAAGGAGGAAAGTAGTTTTGAGTACAAAAACGTGTAAAAAATGAATGTATGAACAAAAGAAGAAAAAGGGAGGTATTGGTTTTAATGGTCTTTTAGACGGTTTTGTGAGTCAGATGGGATCGGAATCATAAAAACAGTGTGTACGCGAAGGAGGAAAGTTGTTTTGAGTGCAAAAACGTGGAAAAAAATAAATGAATAAGCAAAAGAAACAAAAGGGAGTTATTGGTTTAAATGGTTTTTTAGACGGCTTTATTAGTCAGATGGGTTCGGAATCATAAAAACATTGTGTACGCGAAGGAAGAAAGTTATTTTGAGTGCAAAAACGTGGAAAAAATGAATGTATAAGGAAAAGAACCAAAAGGGAGGTATTGGTTTAAATGATCTTTTAGACGGTTTTGTTAGTCATAAAATCATATAAACAGTGTGTACGCGAAGGAGAAAAGTAGTTTTGAATGCAAAAAAATGGAAAAATTGGCTGTATAAGAAAAAGAAACAAAAGGGAGGTATTGGTTTAAAAGGTCTTTTAGACGGTTTTGCGAGTCAGATCGGTTCGGAATCATAAAAACAGTGTGTACGCGAAGGAGGAAAGTATTTTTGAGTACAAAAACGTGGAAAAAATGAATGTATGAGGAAAAGAAACAAAAGGGAGGCATTGGTTTAGAACGTCTTTTAGACGATTTTTTGAGTCAGATGGGCTCGGAATCATAAAAACAGTGTGTACGCGATAGAAGAAAGTAATTTTGAGTGCAAAAACGGTCTTTTAGACGGTTTTGTGAGTCAGATGGGCTTGAAATCATAAAAACAGTGTGTACGCGAAGGAGAAAATTTGTTTTGAGTGCAAAAACGCGGAAAAATTGAATGTATAAGGAAAAGAACCAAAAGGGAGGTATTGGTTTAAAAGGTCTTTTAGACGGTTTTGTGTCAGATCGGTTCGGAATCATAAAAACAGTGTGTACGCGAAGGAGAAAAGTAGTTTTGAGTACATAAACGTTGAAAAAATGAATGTATGAGGAAAAGAAACAAAAGGGAGGCATTGGTAAACCAATGCCTCCCTTTTGTTTAGACGGTCTTGTGAGTCAGATGGAATCGGAAGTGTGTACGCGAAGGAGGAAAGTTGTTTTGAGTGCAAAAACGTGGAAAAAATGTATTTATAAGGAAAAGAAACCAAAGGGAGGTATTGGTTTAAATGGTCTTTTAGACGGTTTTGTGAGTCAGATCGGTTCGGAATCATAAAAACAGTGTGTACACGAAGGAGAAAAGTAGTTTTGAGTACAAAAACGTGGAAAAAATGAATCTATGAGGAAAACAAACCAGGCATTGGGGGGAGGCATTGGTTAGGAATTAGGCATTTAGGGAGGCATTGGTTTAGAAGGTCTTTTAGACGATTTTGTGAGTCAGATGTGCTCGGAATCATAAAAACAGTGTGTACGCGATAGAGGAAAGGAATTTTGAGTACAAAAACGTGGAAAAAATGAATGTATGAACAAAAGAAGCAAAAGGGAGGTATTGGTTTAAAAGGTCTTTTAGACGGTTTTGTGTCAGATCGGTTCGGAATCATAAGAACAGTGTGTACGCGAAGGAGGAAAGTAGTTTTGAGTACAAAAACGTGGAAAAAATGAATGTACGAGGAAAAGAAACAAAAGGGTGGTATTGGTTTAAATGGTCTTTTAGACGGTTTTGTGAGTCAGATGGGATCGGAATCATAAAAACAGTGTGTACGCGAAGGAGGAAAGTTGTTTTGAGTGCAAAAAAAAGGAAAAATTGAATGTATAAGGAAAAGAAACAAAAGGGAGGTATTGGTTTAAAAGGTCTTTTAGACGATTTTGTGAGTCAGATCGGTTCGGAATCATAAAAACAGTGTGTACGCGAAGGAGGAAAGTATTTTTGAGTACAAAAACGTGGAAAAAATGAATGTATGAGGAAAAGAAACAAAAGGGAGGCATTGGTTTAGAACGTCTTTTAGACGATTTTTTGAGTCAGATGGGCTCGGAATCATAAAAACAGTGTGTACGCGATAGAAGAAAGTAATTTTGAGTGCAAAAACGTGGAAAAAATGAATGTATAAGGGAAAAAAACAAAAGGGCGTTATTGGTTGAAATGGTTTTTTAGACGGCTTTATTAGTCAGATGGGTCCTGAATCATAAAAACAGTGTGTACGCGAAGGAGAAAATTTGTTTTGAATGCAAAAAAATGGAAAAATTGAATGTATAAGGAAAAGAAACAAAAGGGAGGTATATGTTTAAAAGGTCTTTTAGACGGTTTTGCGAGTCAGATCGGTTCGGAATCATAAAAACAGTGTGTACGCAAAGGAGGAAAGTATTTTTGAGTACAAAAACGTGGAAAAAATGAATGTATGAGGAAAAGAAACAAAAGGGAGGCATTGGTTTAGAACGTCTTTTAGACGATTTTTTGAGTCAGATGGGCTCGGAATCATAAAAACAGTGTGTACGCGATAGAAGAAAGTAATTTTGAGTGCAAAAACGTGGAAAAAATGAATGTATAAGGGAAAAAAACAAAAGGGCGTTATTGGTTTAAATGGTCTTTTAGACGGTTTTAAGAGTCAGATGGGCTTGAAATCATAAAAACTGTGTGTACGCGAAGGAGAAAATTTGTTTTGAGTGCAAAAACGCGGAAAAATTGAATGTATAAGGAAAAGAAACAAAAGGGAGGAATTGGTAAACCAATGCCTCCCTTTTGTTTAGACGGTCTTGTGAGTCAGATGGGATCGGAAGTGTGTACGCGAAGGAGGAAAGTTGTTTTGAAGGTCCTTTAGACGGTTTTGTGAGTCAGATGGGATCGGAAGTGTTTACGCGAAGGAGGAAAGTTGTTTTGAGTGCAAAAACGTGGAAAAAATGTATTTATAAGGAAAAGAAACAAAAGGGAGGTATTGGTTTAAATGGTCTTTTAGACGGTTTTGTTAGTCAGATGTGTTCTGAATCATAAAAACAGTGTGTACGCGAATGAGGAAAGTAGTTTTGAGTACAAAAACGTGGAAAAAATGAATGTATAACGAAAAGAAACAAAAGGGAGGTATTGGTTTAAATGGTCTTTTAGACGGTTTCGTTAGTCAGATGGGATCGGAATCATAAAAACAGTGTGTACGCGAATTAGGAAAATTGTTTTGAGTGCAAAAACGTGAAAAAAATGAATGTATAAGGAAAAGAAACAAAAGGGAGGTATTGGTTTTAAAGGTCTTTTAGACGGTTTTGTGAGTCAGATCGGTTCGGAATCATAAAAACAGTGTGTACGCGAAGGAGGAATGTAGTTTTGAGTGCAAAAACGTGGAAAAAATGAATGTATAACGAAAAGAAACAAAAGGGAGGTATTGGTTTAAATGGTTTTTTTAGACGGTTTTGTGAGTCAGATGGGATCGGAATCATAAAAACAGTGTGTACGCGAAGGAGAAAAGTTGTTTTGAGTGCAAAAACGTGAAAAAAATGAATGTATAAGGAAAAGAAAGAAAAGGGAGGTATTGGATTAAAAGGTCTTTTAGACGGTTTTGTGAGTCAGATCGGTTCGGAATCATAAAAACAGTGTGTACGCGAAGGAGAAAAGTAGTTTTGAATGCAAAAAAATGGAAAAATTGAATGTATAAGGAAAAGAAACAAAAGGGAGGTATTGGTTTAAAAGGTCTTTTAGACGGTTTTGTGAGTCAGATGGGATCGGAATCATAAAAACAGTGTGTACGCGAAGGAGGAAAGTTGTTTTGAGTGCAAAAAAAAGGAAAAATTGAATGTATAAGGAAAAGAAACAAAAGGGAGGTATTGGTTTAAAAGGTCTTTTAGACGATTTTGTGAGTCAGATCGGTTCGGAATCATAAAAACAGTGTGTACGCGAAGGAGGAAAGTATTTTTGAGTACAAAAACGTGGAAAAAATGTATTTATAAGGAAAAGAAACAAAAGGGAGGTATTGGTTTAAATGGTCTTTTAGACGGTTTTGTTAGTCAGATGTGTTCTGAATCATAAAAACAGTGTGTACGCGAATGAGGAAAGTAGTTTTGAGTACAAAAACGTGGAAAAAATGAATGTATAACGAAAAGAAACAAAAGGGAGGTATTGGTTTAAATGGTCTTTTAGACGGTTTCGTTAGTCAGATGGGATCGGAATCATAAAAACAGTGTGTACGCGAATTAGGAAAATTGTTTTGAGTGCAAAAACGTGAAAAAAATGAATGTATAAGGAAAAGAAACAAAAGGGAGGTATTGGTTTTAAAGGTCTTTTAGACGGTTTTGTGAGTCAGATCGGTTCGGAATCATAAAAACAGTGTGTACGCGAAGGAGGAATGTAGTTTTGAGTGCAAAAACGTGGAAAAAATGAATGTATAACGAAAAGAAACAAAAGGGAGGTATTGGTTTAAATGGTTTTTTTAGACGGTTTTGTGAGTCAGATGGGATCGGAATCATAAAAACAGTGTGTACGCGAAGGAGAAAAGTTGTTTTGAGTGCAAAAACGTGAAAAAAATGAATGTATAAGGAAAAGAAAGAAAAGGGAGGTATTGGATTAAAAGGTCTTTTAGACGGTTTTGTGAGTCAGATCGGTTCGGAATCATAAAAACAGTGTGTACGCGAAGGAGAAAAGTAGTTTTGAATGCAAAAAAATGGAAAAAATGAATGTATAAGGAAAAGAAAGAAAAGGGAGGTATTGGATTAAAAGGTCTTTTAGACGGTTTTGTGAGTCAGATCGGTTCGGAATCATAAAAACAGTGTGTACGCGAAGGAGAAAAGTAGTTTTGAATGCAAAAAAATGGAAAAATTGAATGTATAAGGAAAAGAAACAAAAGGGAGGTATTGGTTTAAAAGGTCTTTTAGACGGTTTTGTGAGTCAGATGGGATCGGAATCATAAAAACAGTGTGTACGCGAAGGAGGAAAGTTGTTTTGAGTGCAAAAAAAAGGAAAAATTGAATGTATAAGGAAAAGAAACAAAAGGGAGGTATTGGTTTAAAAGGTCTTTTAGACGATTTTGTGAGTCAGATCGGTTCGGAATCATAAAAACAGTGTGTACGCGAAGGAGGAAAGTGTTTTTGAGTACAAAAACGTGGAAAAAATGAATGTATGAGGAAAAGAAACAAAAGGGAGGCATTGGTTTAGAACGTCTTTTAGACGATTTTTTGAGTCAGATGGGCTCGGAATCATAAAAACAGTGTGTACGCGAAGGAGGAAAGTAGTTTTGAGTACAAAAACGTGTAAAAAATGAATGTATGAACAAAAGAAGAAAAAGGGAGGTATTGGTTTTAATGGTCTTTTAGACGGTTTTGTGAGTCAGATGGGATCGGAATCATAAAAACAGTGTGTACGCGAAGGAGGAAAGTTGTTTTGAGTGCAAAAACGTGGAAAAAAATAAATGAATAAGCAAAAGAAACAAAAGGGAGTTATTGGTTTAAATGGTTTTTTAGACGGCTTTATTAGTCAGATGGGTTCGGAATCATAAAAACATTGTGTACGCGAAGGAAGAAAGTTATTTTGAGTGCAAAAACGTGGAAAAAATGAATGTATAAGGAAAAGAACCAAAAGGGAGGTATTGGTTTAAATGATCTTTTAGACGGTTTTGTTAGTCATAAAATCATATAAACAGTGTGTACGCGAAGGAGAAAAGTAGTTTTGAATGCAAAAAAATGGAAAAATTGGCTGTATAAGAAAAAGAAACAAAAGGGAGGTATTGGTTTAAAAGGTCTTTTAGACGGTTTTGCGAGTCAGATCGGTTCGGAATCATAAAAACAGTGTGTACGCGAAGGAGGAAAGTATTTTTGAGTACAAAAACGTGGAAAAAATGAATGTATGAGGAAAAGAAACAAAAGGGAGGCATTGGTTTAGAACGTCTTTTAGACGATTTTTTGAGTCAGATGGGCTCGGAATCATAAAAACAGTGTGTACGCGATAGAAGAAAGTAATTTTGAGTGCAAAAACGGTCTTTTAGACGGTTTTGTGAGTCAGATGGGCTTGAAATCATAAAAACAGTGTGTACGCGAAGGAGAAAATTTGTTTTGAGTGCAAAAACGCGGAAAAATTGAATGTATAAGGAAAAGAACCAAAAGGGAGGTATTGGTTTAAAAGGTCTTTTAGACGGTTTTGTGTCAGATCGGTTCGGAATCATAAAAACAGTGTGTACGCGAAGGAGAAAAGTAGTTTTGAGTACATAAACGTTGAAAAAATGAATGTATGAGGAAAAGAAACAAAAGGGAGGCATTGGTAAACCAATGCCTCCCTTTTGTTTAGACGGTCTTGTGAGTCAGATGGAATCGGAAGTGTGTACGCGAAGGAGGAAAGTTGTTTTGAGTGCAAAAACGTGGAAAAAATGTATTTATAAGGAAAAGAAACCAAAGGGAGGTATTGGTTTAAATGGTCTTTTAGACGGTTTTGTGAGTCAGATCGGTTCGGAATCATAAAAACAGTGTGTACACGAAGGAGAAAAGTAGTTTTGAGTACAAAAACGTGGAAAAAATGAATCTATGAGGAAAACAAACCAGGCATTGGGGGGAGGCATTGGTTAGGAATTAGGCATTTAGGGAGGCATTGGTTTAGAAGGTCTTTTAGACGATTTTGTGAGTCAGATGTGCTCGGAATCATAAAAACAGTGTGTACGCGATAGAGGAAAGGAATTTTGAGTACAAAAACGTGGAAAAAATGAATGTATGAACAAAAGAAGCAAAAGGGAGGTATTGGTTTAAAAGGTCTTTTAGACGGTTTTGTGTCAGATCGGTTCGGAATCATAAGAACAGTGTGTACGCGAAGGAGGAAAGTAGTTTTGAGTACAAAAACGTGGAAAAAATGAATGTACGAGGAAAAGAAACAAAAGGGTGGTATTGGTTTAAATGGTCTTTTAGACGGTTTTGTGAGTCAGATGGGATCGGAATCATAAAAACAGTGTGTACGCGAAGGAGGAAAGTTGTTTTGAGTGCAAAAAAAAGGAAAAATTGAATGTATAAGGAAAAGAAACAAAAGGGAGGTATTGGTTTAAAAGGTCTTTTAGACGATTTTGTGAGTCAGATCGGTTCGGAATCATAAAAACAGTGTGTACGCGAAGGAGGAAAGTATTTTTGAGTACAAAAACGTGGAAAAAATGAATGTATGAGGAAAAGAAACAAAAGGGAGGCATTGGTTTAGAACGTCTTTTAGACGATTTTTTGAGTCAGATGGGCTCGGAATCATAAAAACAGTGTGTACGCGATAGAAGAAAGTAATTTTGAGTGCAAAAACGTGGAAAAAATGAATGTATAAGGGAAAAAAACAAAAGGGCGTTATTGGTTGAAATGGTTTTTTAGACGGCTTTATTAGTCAGATGGGTCCTGAATCATAAAAACAGTGTGTACGCGAAGGAGAAAATTTGTTTTGAATGCAAAAAAATGGAAAAATTGAATGTATAAGGAAAAGAAACAAAAGGGAGGTATATGTTTAAAAGGTCTTTTAGACGGTTTTGCGAGTCAGATCGGTTCGGAATCATAAAAACAGTGTGTACGCAAAGGAGGAAAGTATTTTTGAGTACAAAAACGTGGAAAAAATGAATGTATGAGGAAAAGAAACAAAAGGGAGGCATTGGTTTAGAACGTCTTTTAGACGATTTTTTGAGTCAGATGGGCTCGGAATCATAAAAACAGTGTGTACGCGATAGAAGAAAGTAATTTTGAGTGCAAAAACGTGGAAAAAATGAATGTATAAGGGAAAAAAACAAAAGGGCGTTATTGGTTTAAATGGTCTTTTAGACGGTTTTAAGAGTCAGATGGGCTTGAAATCATAAAAACTGTGTGTACGCGAAGGAGAAAATTTGTTTTGAGTGCAAAAACGCGGAAAAATTGAATGTATAAGGAAAAGAAACAAAAGGGAGGAATTGGTAAACCAATGCCTCCCTTTTGTTTAGACGGTCTTGTGAGTCAGATGGGATCGGAAGTGTGTACGCGAAGGAGGAAAGTTGTTTTGAAGGTCCTTTAGACGGTTTTGTGAGTCAGATGGGATCGGAAGTGTTTACGCGAAGGAGGAATGTTGTTTTGAGTGCAAAAACGTGGAAAAAATGTATTTATAAGGAAAAGAAACAAAAGGGAGGTATTGGTTTAAATGGTCTTTTAGACGGTTTTGTTAGTCAGATGTGTTCTGAATCATAAAAACAGTGTGTACGCGAATGAGGAAAGTAGTTTTGAGTACAAAAACGTGGAAAAAATGAATGTATAACGAAAAGAAACAAAAGGGAGGTATTGGTTTAAATGGTCTTTTAGACGGTTTCGTTAGTCAGATGGGATCGGAATCATAAAAACAGTGTGTACGCGAATTAGGAAAATTGTTTTGAGTGCAAAAACGTGAAAAAAATGAATGTATAAGGAAAAGAAACAAAAGGGAGGTATTGGTTTTAAAGGTCTTTTAGACGGTTTTGTGAGTCAGATCGGTTCGGAATCATAAAAACAGTGTGTACGCGAAGGAGGAATGTAGTTTTGAGTGCAAAAACGTGGAAAAAATGAATGTATAACGAAAAGAAACAAAAGGGAGGTATTGGTTTAAATGGTTTTTTTAGACGGTTTTGTGAGTCAGATGGGATCGGAATCATAAAAACAGTGTGTACGCGAAGGAGAAAAGTTGTTTTGAGTGCAAAAACGTGAAAAAAATGAATGTATAAGGAAAAGAAAGAAAAGGGAGGTATTGGATTAAAAGGTCTTTTAGACGGTTTTGTGAGTCAGATCGGTTCGGAATCATAAAAACAGTGTGTACGCGAAGGAGAAAAGTAGTTTTGAATGCAAAAAAATGGAAAAATTGAATGTATAAGGAAAAGAAACAAAAGGGAGGTATTGGTTTAAAAGGTCTTTTAGACGGTTTTGTGAGTCAGATGGGATCGGAATCATAAAAACAGTGTGTACGCGAAGGAGGAAAGTTGTTTTGAGTGCAAAAAAAAGGAAAAATTGAATGTATAAGGAAAAGAAACAAAAGGGAGGTATTGGTTTAAAAGGTCTTTTAGACGATTTTGTGAGTCAGATCGGTTCGGAATCATAAAAACAGTGTGTACGCGAAGGAGGAAAGTATTTTTGAGTACAAAAACGTGGAAAAAATGTATTTATAAGGAAAAGAAACAAAAGGGAGGTATTGGTTTAAATGGTCTTTTAGACGGTTTTGTTAGTCAGATGTGTTCTGAATCATAAAAACAGTGTGTACGCGAATGAGGAAAGTAGTTTTGAGTACAAAAACGTGGAAAAAATGAATGTATAACGAAAAGAAACAAAAGGGAGGTATTGGTTTAAATGGTCTTTTAGACGGTTTCGTTAGTCAGATGGGATCGGAATCATAAAAACAGTGTGTACGCGAATTAGAAAAATTGTTTTGAGTGCAAAAACGTGAAAAAAATGAATGTATAAGGAAAAGAAACAAAAGGGAGGTATTGGTTTTAAAGGTCTTTTAGACGGTTTTGTGAGTCAGATCGGTTCGGAATCATAAAAACAGTGTGTACGCGAAGGAGGAATGTAGTTTTGAGTGCAAAAACGTGGAAAAAATGAATGTATAACGAAAAGAAACAAAAGGGAGGTATTGGTTTAAATGGTTTTTTTAGACGGTTTTGTGAGTCAGATGGGATCGGAATCATAAAAACAGTGTGTACGCGAAGGAGAAAAGTTGTTTTGAGTGCAAAAACGTGAAAAAAATGAATGTATAAGGAAAAGAAAGAAAAGGGAGGTATTGGATTAAAAGGTCTTTTAGACGGTTTTGTGAGTCAGATCGGTTCGGAATCATAAAAACAGTGTGTACGCGAAGGAGAAAAGTAGTTTTGAATGCAAAAAAATGGAAAAATTGAATGTATAAGGAAAAGAAACAAAAGGGAGGTATTGGTTTAAAAGGTCTTTTAGACGGTTTTGTGAGTCAGATGGGATCGGAATCATAAAAACAGTGTGTACGCGAAGGAGGAAAGTTGTTTTGAGTGCAAAAAAAAGGAAAAATTGATTGTATAAGGAAAAGAAACAAAAGGGAGGTATTGGTTTAAAAGGTCTTTTAGACGATTTTGTGAGTCAGATCGGTTCGGAATCATAAAAACAGTGTGTACGCGAAGGAGGAAAGTATTTTTTAGTACAAAAACGTGGAAAAAATGAATGTATGAGGAAAAGAAACAAAAGGGAGGCATTGGTTTAGAACGTCTTTTAGACGATTTTTTGAGTCAGATGGGCTCGGAATCATAAAAACAGTGTGTACGCGATAGAAGAAAGTAATTTTGAGTGCAAAAACGTGGAAAAAATGAATGTATAAGGGAAAAAAACAAAAGGGCGTTATTGGTTGAAATGGTTTTTTAGACGGCTTTATTAGTCAGATGGGTCCTGAATCATAAAAACAGTGTGTACGCGAAGGAGAAAATTTGTTTTGAATGCAAAAAAATGGAAAAATTGAATGTATAAGGAAAAGAAACAAAAGGGAGGTATTGGTTTAAAAGGTCTTTTAGACGGTTTTGCGAGTCAGATCGGTTCGGAATCATAAAAACAGTGTGTACGCAAAGGAGGAAAGTATTTTTGAGTACAAAAACGTGGAAAAAATGAATGTATGAGGAAAAGAAACAAAAGGGAGGCATTGGTTTAGAACGTCTTTTAGACGATTTTTTGAGTCAGATGGGCTCGGAATCATAAAAACAGTGTGTACGCGATAGAAGAAAGTAATTTTGAGTGCAAAAACGTGGAAAAAATGAATGTATAAGGGAAAAAAACAAAAGGGCGTTATTGGTTTAAATGGTCTTTTAGACGGTTTTAAGAGTCAGATGGGCTTGAAATCATAAAAACTGTGTGTACGCGAAGGAGAAAATTTGTTTTGAGTGCAAAAACGCGGAAAAATTGAATGTATAAGGAAAAGAAACAAAAGGGAGGAATTGGTAAACCAATGCCTCCCTTTTGTTTAGACGGTCTTGTGAGTCAGATGGGATCGGAAGTGTGTACGCGAAGGAGGAAAGTTGTTTTGAAGGTCCTTTAGACGGTTTTGTGAGTCAGATGGGATCGGAAGTGTTTACGCGAAGGAGGAAAGTTGTTTTGAGTGCAAAAACGTGGAAAAAATGTATTTATAAGGAAAAGAAACAAAAGGGAGGTATTGGTTTAAATGGTCTTTTAGACGGTTTTGTTAGTCAGATGTGTTCTGAATCATAAAAACAGTGTGTACGCGAATGAGGAAAGTAGTTTTGAGTACAAAAACGTGGAAAAAATGAATGTATAACGAAAAGAAACAAAAGGGAGGTATTGGTTTAAATGGTCTTTTAGACGGTTTCGTTAGTCAGATGGGATCGGAATCATAAAAACAGTGTGTACGCGAATTAGGAAAATTGTTTTGAGTGCAAAAACGTGAAAAAAATGAATGTATAAGGAAAAGAAACAAAAGGGAGGTATTGGTTTTAAAGGTCTTTTAGACGGTTTTGTGAGTCAGATCGGTTCGGAATCATAAAAACAGTGTGTACGCGAAGGAGGAATGTAGTTTTGAGTGCAAAAACGTGGAAAAAATGAATGTATAACGAAAAGAAACAAAAGGGAGGTATTATTTTAAATGGTTTTTTTAGACGGTTTTGTGAGTCAGATGGGATCGGAATCATAAAAACAGTGTGTACGCGAAGGAGAAAAGTTGTTTTGAGTGCAAAAACGTGAAAAAAATGAATGTATAAGGAAAAGAAAGAAAAGGGAGGTATTGGATTAAAAGGTCTTTTAGACGGTTTTGTGAGTCAGATCGGTTCGGAATCATAAAAACAGTGTGTACGCGAAGGAGAAAAGTAGTTTTGAATGCAAAAAAATGGAAAAATTGAATGTATAAGGAAAAGAAACAAAAGGGAGGTATTGGTTTAAAAGGTCTTTTAGACGGTTTTGTGAGTCAGATGGGATCGGAATCATAAAAACAGTGTGTACGCGAAGGAGGAAAGTTGTTTTGAGTGCAAAAAAAAGGAAAAATTGAATGTATAAGGAAAAGAAACAAAAGGGAGGTATTGGTTTAAAAGGTCTTTTAGACGATTTTGTGAGTCAGATCGGTTCGGAATCATAAAAACAGTGTGTACGCGAAGGAGGAAAGTAGTTTTGAGTACAAAAACGTGGAAAAAATGAATGTATGAAGAAAAGAAACAAAAGGGAGGCATTGGTTTAAAAGGTGTTTTAGACGGTTTTGTGAGTCAGATGGGATCGGAAGTGTGTACGCGAAGGAGGAAAGTTGTTTTGAGTGCAAAAACTTGGAAAAAATGAATGTATAAGGAAAAGAAAGAAAAGGGAGGTATTGGTTTAAATGGTCTTTTAGACGGTTTCGTTAGTCAGATGGGATCGGAATCATAAAAACAGTGTGTACGCGAAGGAGAAAATTTCTTTTGAGTGCAAAAACGTGGAAAAATTGAATGTATAACGAAAAGAAACAAAAGGGAGGTATTGGTTTAAATGGTCTTTTAGACGGTTTCGTTAGTCATATGTGTTCTGAATCAAAATAACAGTGTTTACGCGAAGGAGGAAAGTAGTTTTTGAGTACAAAAACGTGGAAAAAATGAATGTATGAGGAAAAGAAACAAAAGGGAGGTATTGGTTTAAATGGTCTTTTAGACGGTTTTGTTATTCAGATGAGTTCTGAATCATAAAAACAGTGTGTACGCGAATGAGGAAAGTAGTTTTGAGTACAAAAACGTGGAAAAAATGAATGTATGAGGAAAAGAAACAAAAGGGAGTTATTGGTTTAAATGGTATTTTAGACGGTTTTGATGGGTCAGATGGGATCGGAATCATAAAAACAGTGTGTACGCGAAGGAGGAAAGTTGTTTCGAGTGCAAAAACGTGGAAAAAATGAATGTATAAGGAAAAGAAACAAAAGGGAGGTATTGGATTAATTGGTCTTTTAGACGGTTTTGTGAGTCAGATCGGTACGGAATCATAAAAACAGTGTGTACGCGAAGGAGGAAAGTAGTTTTGAGTACAAAAACGTGGAAAAAATGAATGTATGAGGAAAAAAAACAAAAAGGAGGTATTGGTTTAAATGGTCTTTTAGACGGTTTTGTTAGTCAGATGTGTTCTGAATCATAAAAACAGTGTGTACGCGAATGAGAAAAGTAGTTTTGAGTACAAAAACGTTTAAAAAATGAATGTATAACGAAAAGAAACAAAAGGGAGGTATTGGTTTAACCCTGCGTCGGGCGCATTCTTAGGACGAACAAAATTGGGCGCACCCAGCCTGAGAGGCCAGGTAAATACTTTATATTGTTAAAATACTTGTACTACAATCAATAAATTCGTACTTATGCATCAAATTTTCGTTTATTACTTTCTATTCACTCCTAATAAGGTCACCGTATGGGTGTTTTTGAATTAAAAATCATGTGTAGGATATTTAGAGAAGAAAAACCAGAACGGGCCTCTCAGGCAGGGTGCGCCCGACGGAGGGTTAAGTGGTCTTTTAGACGGTTTCGTTAGTCATATGTGTTCTGAATCATAAAAACAGTGTGTACGCGAAGGAGGAAGGTAGTTTTGAGTACAAAAACATGGAAAAATGAATGTATAACGAAAAGAAACAAAAGGGAGGTATTAGTTTAAAGGGTCTTTTAGACGGTTTCGTTAGTCAGATGGGATCGGAATCATAAAAACAGTGTGTACGCGAATTAGGAAAATTGTTTTGAGTGCAAAAACGTGAAAAAAATGAATGTATAAGGAAAAGAAACAAAAGGGAGGTATTGGTTTTAAAGGTCTTTTAGACGGTTTTGTGAGTCAGATCGGTTCGGAATCATAAAAACAGTGTGTACGCGAAGGAGGAATGTAGTTTTGAGTACAAAAACGTGGAAAAAATGAATGTATAACGAAAAGAAACAAAAGGGAGGTATTGGTTTAAATGGTTTTTTTAGACGGTTTTGTGAGTCAGATGGGATCGGAATCATAAAAACAGTGTGTACGCGAAGGAGGAAAGTTGTTTTGAGTGCAAAAACGTGGAAAAAATGAATGTATAAGAAAAGAAACAAAAGGGAGGTATTGGTTTAAATGATCTTTTAAACGGTTTTTTGAGTCAGATCGGTTCGGATTCATAAAAACAGTGTGTACGCGAAGGAGGAAAGTAGTTTTGAGTACAAAAACGTGGAAAAAATGAATGTATGAAGAAAAGAAACAAAAGGGAGGCATTGGTTTAAAAGGTGTTTTAGACGGTTTTGTGAGTCAGATGGGATCGGAAGTGTGTACGCGAAGGAGGAAAGTTGTTTTGAGTGCAAAAACTTGGAAAAAATGAATGTATAAGGAAAAGAAACAAAAGGGAGGTATTGGTTTAAATGGTCTTTTAGACGGTTTTGTTAGTGATATGTGTTCTGAATCATAAAAACAGTGTGTACGCGAAGGAGAAAATTTCTTTTGAGTGCAAAAACGTGGAAAAATTGAATGTATAACGAAAAGAAACAAAAGG
The DNA here is from genome assembly GCA_963930645.1 of Salticus scenicus. Classification (NCBI taxonomy): domain Eukaryota; kingdom Metazoa; phylum Arthropoda; class Arachnida; order Araneae; family Salticidae; genus Salticus; species Salticus scenicus. Next base: position 362,226,581 of record OZ005651.1, read on the forward strand.
GAGGTATTGGTTTAAATGGTCTTTTAGACGGTTTTGTTATTCAGATGGGTTCGGAATCATAAAAACAGTGTGTACGCGAAGGAGGAAAGTTATTTCGAGTGCAAAAACGTGGAAAAAATGAATGTATAACGAAAAGAAACAAAAGGGAGGTATTGGTTTAAATGGTCTTTTAGACGGTTTTGTTATTCAGATGGGTTCGGAATCATAAAAACAGTGTGTACGCGAAGGAGGAAAGTTATTTCGAGTGCAAAAACGTGGAAAAAATGAATGTATAAGGAAAAGAAACAAAAGGGAGGTATTGGATTAAATGGTCTTTTAGACGGTTTTGTGAGTCAGATCGGTACGGAATCATAAAAACAGTGTGTACGCGAAGGAGGAAAGTAGTTTTGAGTACAAAAACGTGGAAAAAATGAATGTATGAGGAAAATAAACAAAAGAGAGGTATTGGTTTAAATGGTCTTTTAGACGGTTTTGTGAGTCAGATGGGAAAGGAATCATAAAAACTGTGTGTACGCGAAGGAGGAAAGTTGTTTCGAGTGCAAAAACGTGGAAAAAATGAATGTATAAGGAAAAGAAACAAAAGGGAGGTATTGGTTTAAAAGGTCTTTTAGACGGTTTTGCGAGTCAGATCGGTTCGGAATCATAAAAACAGTGTGTACGCGAAGGAGGAAAGTAGTTTTGAGTACAAAAACGTGGAAAAAATGAATGTATGAGGAAAAGAAACAAAGAGAGGTATTGGTTTAAATGGTCTTTTAGACGGTTTTGTGAGTCTGATGAGTTCGGAATCATAAAAAAAGTGTGTAAGCGAAGGACGAAAGTTGTTTGGAGTGCAAAAACGTGGAAAAAATGAATGTATAAGGAAAAGAAACAAAAGGGAGGTATTGGTTTAAATGGTCTTTTAGACGGTTTCGTTAGTCATATGTGTTCTGAATCATAATAACAGTGTGTACGCGAAGGAGGAAAGTAGTTTTGAGTACAAAAACGTGGAAAAAATGAATGTATGAGGAAAAGAAACAAAAGAGAGGTATTGGTTTAAATGGTCTTTTAGACGGTTTTGTGAGTCAGATGGGAAAGGAATCATAAAAACTGTGTGTACGCGAAGGAGGAAAGTTGTTTCGAGTGCAAAAACGTGGAAAAAATGAATGTATAAGGAAAAGAAACAAAAGGGAGGTATTGGTTTAAAAGGTCTTTTAGACGGTTTTGTGAGTCAGATCGGTTCGGAATCATAAAAACAGTGTGTACGCGAAGGAGAAAAGTAGTTCTGAGTACAAAAACGTTGAAAAATGAATGTATGAGGAAAAGAAACAAAAGGGAGGCTTTGGTTTAAAAGGTCTTTTAGACGGTTTTGTGAGTCAGATCGGTTCGGAATCATAAAAACAGTGTGTACGCGAAAGAGGAAAGTATTTTTGAGTACAAAAACGTGGAAAAATTGAATGTATAAGGAAAAGAAACAAAAGGGAGGTATTGGTTTAAAAGGTCTTTTAGACGGTTTTGTGAGTCAGATCGGTTCGGAATCATAAAAACAGTGTGTACGCGAAGGAGAAAAGTAGTTTTGAGTACAAAAACGTGGAAAAAATGAAAGTATGAGGAAAAGAAACAAAAGGGAGGCATTGGTTTAGAAGGTCTTTTAGACGATTTTGTGAGTCAGATGTGCTCGGAATCATAAAAACATTGTGTACGCGATAGAGGAAAGTAGTTTTGAGTACAAAAACGTGTAAAAAATGAATGTATGAACAAAAGAAGAAAAAGGGAGGTATTGGTTTTAATGGTCTTTTAGACGGTTTTGTGAGTCAGATGGGATCGGAATCATAAAAACAGTGTGTACGCGAAGGAGGAAAGTTGTTTTGAGTGCAAAAACGTGGAAAAAATAAATGAATAAGCAAAAGAAACAAAAGGGAGTTATTCGTTTAAATGTTTTTTTAGACGGCTTTATTAGTCAGATGGGTTCGGAATCATAAAAACATTGTGTACGCGAAGGAAGAAAGTTATTTTGAGTGCAAAAAAGTGCAAAAATGAATGTATAAGGAAAAGAAACAAGAGGGAGGTATTGGTTTAAATGGTCTTTTAGACGGTTTTGTTAGTCATATGTGTTCTGAATCATAAAAACAGTGTGTACGCGAAGGAAGAAAGTTATTTTGAGTGCAAAAAAGTGCAAAAATGAATGTATAAGGAAAAGAAACAAAAGGGAGTTATTGGTTTAAATGGTATTTTAGACGGTTTTGATGAATCAGATGGGATCGGAATCATAAAAACAGTGTGTACGCGAAGGAGGAAAGTTATTTCGAGTGCAAAAACGTGGAAAAAATGAATGTATAAGGAAAAGAAACAAAAGGTAGGTATTGGATTAAATGGTCTTTTAGACGGTTTTGTGAGTCAGATCGGTACGGAATCATACAAACAGTGTGTACGCGAAGGAGGAAAGTAGTTTTGAGTACAAAAACGTGGAAAAAATGAATGTATGAGGAGAAGAAACAAAAGAGAGGTATTGGTTTAAATGGTATTTTAGACGGTTTTGATGGGTCAGATGGGATCGGAATCATAAAAACAGTGTGTACGTGAAGGAGGAAAGTTGTTTCGAGTGCAAAAACGTGGAAAAAATGAATGTATAAGGAAAAGAAACAAAAGGGAGGTATTGGTTTAAAAGGTCTTTTAGACGGTTTTGTGAGTCAGATCGGTTCGGAATAACAGCGTGTACGCGAAGGAGGAAAGTAGTTTTGAGTACAAAAACGTGGAAAAAATGAATGTATGAGGAAAAAAACAAAAGAGAGGTATTCGTTTAAAAGGTCTTTTAGACGGTTTTGTGTCAGATCGGTTCGGAATCATAAAAACAGTGTGTACGCGAAGGAGAAAAGTAGTTCTGAGTACAAAAACGTTGAAAAATGAATGTATGAGGAAAAGAAACAAAAGGGAGGCTTTGGTTTAAAAGGTCTTTTAGACGGTTTTGTGAGTCAGATCGGTTCGGAATCATAAAAACAGTGTGTACGCGAAGGAGGAAAGTATTTTTGAGTACAAAAACGTGGAAAAATTGAATGTATAAGGAAAAGAAACAAAAGGGAGGTATTGGTTTAAATGGTCTTTTAGACGGTTTTGTTAGTCATATGTGTTCTGAATCATAAAAACAGTGTGTACGCGAAGGAGGAAAGTTGTTTTGAGTGCAAAAACGTGGAAAAAATGAATGTATAAGGAAAAGAACCAAAAGGGAGGTATTGGTTTAAATGATCTTTTAGACGGTTTTGTTAGTCATATGTGTTCTGAATCATAAAAACAGTGTGTACGCGAAGGAGGAAAGTTGTTTTGAGTGCAAAAACGTGGAAAAATTGAATGTATAAGGAAAAGAAACAAAAGGGAGGTATTGGTTTAAAAGGTCTTTTAGACGGTTTTGCGAGTCAGATCGGTTCGGAATCATAAAAACAGTGTGTACGCGAAGGAGGTAAGTAGTTTTGAGTACAAAAACGTGGAAAAAATGAATGTATGAGGAAAAGAAACAAAAGGGAGGCATTGGTTTAGAACGTCTTTTAGACGATTTTTTGAGTCAGATGGGCTCGGAATCATAAAAACAGTGTGTACGCGATAGAAGAAAGTAATTTTGAGTGCAAAAACGTGGAAAAAATGAATGTATAAGGGAAAAAAAAACAAAAGGGCGTTATTGGTTTAAATGGTCTTTTAGACGGTTTTGTGAGTCAGATCGGTTCGGAATCATAAAAACAGTGTGTACGCGAAGGAGAAAAGTAGTTTTGAATGCAAAAAAATGGAAAAATTGGATGTATAAGGAAAAGAAACAAAAGGGAGGTATTGGTTTAAAAGGTCTTTTAGACGGTTTTGCGAGTCAGATCGGTTCGGAATCATAAAAACAGTGTGTACGCGAAGGAGGAAAGTTGTTTTGAGTACAAAAACGTGGAAAAAATAAATGAATAAGCAAAAGAAACAAAAGGGAGTTATTGGTTTAAATGGTTTTTTAGACGGCTTTATTAGTCAGATGGGTTCGGAATCATAAAAACATAGTGTACGCGAAGGAAGAAAGTTGTTTTGAGTGCAAAAATGTGCAAAAATGAATGTATAAGGAAAAGAAACAAAAGGGATTTATTGGTTTAAATGGTATTTTAGACGGTTTTGATGGGTCAAATGGGATCGGAATCATAAAAACAGTGTGTACGCGAAGGAGGAAAGTTGTTTCGAGTGCAAAAACGTGGAAAAAATGAATGTATAAGGAAAAGAAACAAAAGGGAGGTATTGGATTAAATGGTCTTTTAGACGGTTTTGTGAGTCAGATCGGTACGGAATCATAAAAACAGTGTGTACGCTAAGGAAGAAAGTTGTTTTGAGTGCAAAAATGTGCAAAAATGAATGTATAAGGAAAAGAAACAAGAGGGAGGTATTGGTTTAAATGGTCTTTTAGACGGTTTTGTTAGTCATATGTGTTCTGAATCATAAAAACAGTGTGTACGCGAAGGAGGAAAGTTGTTTTGAGTGCAAAAACGTGGAAAAATGAATGTATAAGGAAAAGAACCAAAAGGGAGGTATTGGTTTAAATGGTCTTTTAGACGGTTTTGTTAGTCATATGTGTTCTGAATCATAAAAACAGTGTGTACGCGGAGGAAAGTAGTTTTGAGTACAAAAACGTGGAAAAAATGAATGTACGAGTAAAGGAACAAAAGGGTGGTATTGGTTTAAATGGTCTTTTAGACGGTTTTGTGAGTCAGATGGGATCGGAATCATAAAAACAGTGTGTACGCGTAGGAGGAAAGTTGTTTTGAGTGCAAAAAAAAAGGAAAAATTGAATGTATGAGGAAAAGAAACAAAAGGGAGGCATTGGTTTAGAAGGTCTTTTAGACGATTTTGTGAGTCAGATGTGCTCGGAATCATAAAAACAGTGTGTACGCGATAGAGGAAAGTAGTTTTGAGTACAAAAACGTGGAAAAAATGAATGTATGAACAAAAGAAGCAAAAGGGAGGTATTGGTTTTAATGGTCTTTTAGACGGTTTTGTGAGTCAGATGGGATCGGAATCATAAAAACAGTGCGTACGCGAAGGAGAAAATTTGTTTTGAGTGCAAAAACGTGGAAAAATTGAATGTATAAGGAAAAGAACCAAAAGGGAGGTATTGGTTTAAAAGGTCTTTTAGACGGTTTTGTGTCAGATCGGTTCGGAATCATAAGAACAGTGTGTACGCGAAGGAGGAAAGTTGTTTTGAGTGCAAAAACGTGGAAAAAATGAATGTATAAGGAAAAGAAACAAAAGGGAGGTATTGGTTTAAATGATCTTTTAAACGGTTTTTTGAGTCAGATCGGTTCGGATTCATAAAAACAGTGTGTACGCGAAGGAGGAAAGTAGTTTTGAGTACAAAAACGTGGAAAAAATGAATGTATGAAGAAAAGAAACAAAAGGGAGGCATTGGTTTAAAAGGTGTTTTAGACGGTTTTGTGAGTCAGATGGGATCGGAAGTGTGTACGCGAAGGAGGAAAGTTGTTTTGAGTGCAAAAACTTGGAAAAAATGAATGTATAAGGAAAAGAAACAAAAGGGAGGTATTGGTTTAAATGGTCTTTTAGACGGTTTTGTTAGTGATATGTGTTCTGAATCATAAAAACAGTGTGTACGCGAAGGAGAAAATTTCTTTTGAGTGCAAAAACGTGGAAAAATTGAATGTATAACGAAAAGAAACAAAAGGGAGGTATTGGTTTAAATGGTCTTTTAGACGGTTTCGTTAGTCATATGTGTTCTGAATCAAAATAACAGTGTTTACGCGAAGGAGGAAAGTAGTTTTTGAGTACAAAAACGTGGAAAAAATGAATGTATGAGGAAAAGAAACAAAAGGGAGGTATTGGTTTAAATGGTCTTTTAGACGGTTTTGTTATTCAGATGAGTTCTGAATCATAAAAACAGTGTGTACGCGAATGAGGAAAGTAGTTTTGAGTACAAAAACGTGGAAAAAATGAATGTATGAGGAAAAGAAACAAAAGGGAGTTATTGGTTTAAATGGTATTTTAGACGGTTTTGATGGGTCAGATGGGATCGGAATCATAAAAACAGTGTGTACGCGAAGGAGGAAAGTTGTTTCGAGTGCAAAAACGCGGAAAAATTGAATGTATAAGGAAAAGAACCAAAAGGGAGGTATTGGTTTAAAAGGTCTTTTAGACGGTTTTGTGTCAGATCGGTTCGGAATCATAAAAACAGTGTGTACGCGAAGGAGAAAAGTAGTTTTGAGTACATAAACGTTGAAAAAATGAATGTATGAGGAAAAGAAACAAAAGGGAGGCATTGGTAAACCAATGCCTCCCTTTTGTTTAGACGATCTTGTGAGTCAGATGGAATCGGAAGTGTGTACGCGAAGGAGGAAAGTTGTTTTGAGTACAAAAACGTTTAAAAAATGAATGTATAACGAAAAGAAACAAAAGGGAGGTATTGGTTTAAATGGTCTTTTAGACGGTTTCGTTAGTCATATGTGTTCTGAATCATAAAAACAGTGTGTACGCGAAGGAGGAAGGTAGTTTTTGAGTACAAAAACATGGAAAAAATGAATGTATAACGAAAAGAAACAAAAGGGAGGTATTGGTTTAAATGGTCTTTTAGACGGTTTCGTTAGTCAGATGGGATCGGAATCATAAAAACAGTGTGTACGCGAATTAGGAAAATTGTTTTGAGTGCAAAAACGTGAAAAAAATGAATGTATAAGGAAAAGAAACAAAAGGGAGGTATTGGTTTTAAAGGTCTTTTAGACGGTTTTGTGAGTCAGATCGGTTCGGAATCATAAAAACAGTGTGTACGCGAAGGAGAAAAGTAGTTTTGAGTGCAAAAACGTGGAAAAAATAAATGAATAAGCAAAAGAAACAAAAGGGAGGTATTGGTTTAAAAGGTCTTTTAGACGGTTTTGCGAGTCAGATCGGTTCGGAATCATAAAAACAGTGTGTACGCGAAGGAGGAAAGTAGTTTTGAGTACAAAAACGTGGAAAAAATGAATGTATGAGGAAAAGAAACAAAAGAGAGGTATTGGTATAAATGGTCTTTTAGACGGTTTTGTGAGTCTGATGAGTTCGGAATCATAAAAAAAGTGTGTAAGCGAAGGACGAAAGTTGTTTGGAGTGCAAAAACGTGGAAAAAATGAATGTATAAGGAAAAGAAACAAAAGGGAGGTATTGGTTTAAATGGTCTTTTAGACGGTTTCGTTAGTCATATGTGTTCTGAATCATGAAAACAGTGTGTACGCGAAGGAGGAAGGTAGTTTTTGAGTACAAAAACATGGAAAAAATGAATGTATGAGGAAAAGAAACAAAAGGGAGGTATTGGTTTATATGGTCTTTTAGACGGTTTTCTTAGTCAGATGTGTGCTGAATCATAAAAACAGTGTGTACGCGAATGAGGAAAGTAGTTTTGAGTACAAAAACGTGGAAAAAATGAATGTATAACGAAAAGAAACAAAAGGGAGGTATTGGTTTAAATGGTCTTTTAGACGGTTTTGTTATTCAGATGTGTTCTGAATCATAAAAACAGTGTGTACGCGAATGAGGAAAGTAGTTTTGAGTACAAAAACGTGGAAAAAATGAATGTATGAGGAAAAGAAACAAAAGAGAGGTATTGGTTTAAATGGTCTTTTAGACGGTTTTGTGAGTCAGATGGGAAAGGAATCATAAAAACTGTGTGTACGCGAAGGAGGAAAGTTGTTTCGAGTGCAAAAACGTGGAAAAAATGAATGTATAAGGAAAAGAAACAAAAGGGAGGTATTGGTTTAAAAGGTCTTTTAGACGGTTTTGTGAGTCAGATCGGTTCGGAATAACAGCGTGTACGCGAAGGAGGAAAGTAGTTTTGAGTACAAAAACGTGGAAAAAATGAATGTATGAGGAAAAAAACAAAAGAGAGGTATTGGTTTAAAAGGTTTTTTAGACGGTTTTGTGTCAGATCGGTTCGGAATCATAAAAACAGTGTGTACTCGAAGGAGAAAAGTAGTTCTGAGTACAAAAACGTTGAAAAATGAATGTATGAGGAAAAGAAACAAAAGGGAGGCTTTGGTTTAAAAGGTCTTTTAGACGGTTTTGTGAGTCAGATCGGTTCGGAATCATAAAAACAGTGTGTACGCGAAGGAGGAAAGTATTTTTGAGTACAAAAACGTGGAAAAATTGAATGTATAAGGAAAAGAAACAAAAGGGAGGTATTGGTTTAAAAGGTCTTTTAGACGGTTTTGTGAGTCAGATCGGTTCGGAATCATAAAAACAGTGTGTACGCGAAGGAGAAAAGTAGTTTTGAGTACAAAAACGTGGAAAAAATGAAAGTATGAGGAAAAGAAACAAAAGGGAGGCATTGGTTTAGAAGGTCTTTTAGACGATTTTGTGAGTCAGATGTGCTCAGAATCATAAAAACATTGTGTACGCGATAGAGGAAAGTAGTTTTGAGTACAAAAACGTGTAAAAAATGAATGTATGAACAAAAGAAGAAAAAGGGAGGTATTGGTTTTAATGGTGTTTTAGACGGTTTTGTGAGTCAGATGGGATCGGAATCATAAAAACAGTGTGTACGCGAAGGAGGAAAACTGTTTTGAGTGCAAAAACGTGGAAAAAATAAATGAATAAGCAAAAGAAACAAAAGGGAGTTATTGGTTTAAATGTTTTTTTAGACGGCTTTATTAGTCAGATGGGTTCGGAATCATAAAAACATTGTGTACGCGAAGGAAGAAAGTTATTTTGAGTGCAAAAAAGTGCAAAAATGAATGTATAAGGAAAAGAAACAAGAGGGAGGTATTGGTTTAAATGGTCTTTTAGACGGTTTTGTTAGTCATATGTGTTCTGAATCATAAAAACAGTGTGTACGCGAAGGAGGAAAGTTGTTTTGAGTGCAAAAACGTGGAAAAAATGAATGTATAAGGAAAAGAACCAAAAGGGAGGTATTGGTTTAAATGGTCTTTTAGACGGTTTTGTTAGTCATATGTGTTCTGAATCATAAAAACAGTGTGTACGCGAAGGAGGAAAGTTATTTTGAGTGCAAAAACGTGGAAAAATTGAATGTATAAGGAAAAGAAACAAAAGGGAGGTATTGGTTTAAAAGGTCTTTTAGACGGTTTTGCGAGTCAGATCGGTTCGGAATCATAAAAACAGTGTGTACGCGAAGGAGGTAAGTATTTTTGAGTACAAAAACGTGGAAAAAATGAATGTATGAGGAAAAGAAACAAAAGGGAGGCATTGGTTTAGAACGTCTTTTAGACGATTTTTTGAGTCAGATGGGCTCGGAATCATAAAAACAGTGTGTACGCGATAGAAGAAAGTAATTTTGAGTGCAAAAACGTGGAAAAAATGAATGTATAAGGGAAAAAAAAACAAAAGGGCGTTATTGGTTTAAATGGTCTTTTAGACGGATTTGTGAGTCAGATCGGTTCGGAATCATAAAAACAGTGTGTACGCGAAGGAGAAAAGTAGTTCTGAGTACAAAAACGTTGAAAAATGAATGTATGAGGAAAAGAAACAAAAGGGAGGCTTTGGTTTAAAAGGTCTTTTAGACGGTTTTGTGAGTCAGATCGGTTCGGAATCATAAAAACAGTGTGTACGCGAAGGAGGAAAGTATTTTTGAGTACAAAAACGTGGAAAAATTGAATGTATAAGGAAAAGAAACAAAAGGGAGGTATTGGTTTAAAAGGTCTTTTATACGATTTTGTGAGTCAGATCGGTTCGGAATCATAAAAACAGTGTGTACGCGAAGAAGAAAAGTAGTTTTGAGTACAAAAACGTGGAAAAAATGAAAGTATGAGGAAAAGAAACAAAAGGGAGGCATTGGTTTAGAAGGTCTTTTAGACGATTTTGTGAGTCAGATGTGTTCGGAATCATAAAAACAGTGTGTACGCGATAGAGGAAAGTAGTTTTGAGTACAAAAACGTGTAAAAAATGAATGTATGAACAAAAGAAGAAAAAGGGAGGTATTGGTTTTAATGGTCTTTTAGACGGTTTTGTGAGTCAGATGGGATCGGAATCATAAAAACAGTGTGTACGCGAAGGAGGAAAGTTGTTTTGAGTGCAAAAACGTGGAAAAAAATAAATGAATAAGCAAAAGAAACAAAAGGGAGTTATTGGTTTAAATGGTTTTTTAGACAGCTTTATTAGTCAGATGGGTTCGGAATCATAAAAACATTGTGTACGCGAAGGAAGAAAGTTATTTTGAGTGCAAAAACGTGGAAAAAATGAATGTATAAGGAAAAGAACCAAAAGGGAGGTATTGGTTTAAATGATCTTTTAGACGGTTTTGTTAGTCATAAAATCATATAAACAGTGTGTACGCGAAGGAGAAAAGTAGTTTTGAATGCAAAAAAATGGAAAAATTGGATGTATAAGAAAAAGAAACAAAAGGGAGGTATTGGTTTAAAAGGTCTTTTAGACGGTTTTGCGAGTCAGATCGGTTCGGAATCATAAAAACAGTGTGTACGCGAAGGAGGAAAGTATTTTTGAGTACAAAAACGTAAAAAAAATGAATGTATGAGGAAAAGAAACAAAAGGGAGGCATTGGTTTAAAACGTCTTTTAGACGATTTTTTGAGTCAGATGGGCTCGGAATCATAAAAACAGTGTGTACGCGATAGAAGAAAGTAATTTTGAGTGCAAAAACGGTCTTTTAGACGGTTTTGTGAGTCAGATGGGCTTGAAATCATAAAAACAGTGTGTACGCGAAGGAGAAAATTTGTTTTGAGTGCAAAAACGCGGAAAAATTGAATGTATAAGGAAAAGAACCAAAAGGGAGGTATTGGTTTAAAAGGTCTTTTAGACGGTTTTGTGTCAGATCGGTTCGGAATCATAAAAACAGTGTGTACGCGAAGGAGAAAAGTAGTTTTGAGTATATAAACGTTGAAAAAATGAATGTATGAGGAAAAGAAACAAAAGGGAGGCATTGGTAAACCAATGCCTCCCTTTTGTTTAGACGGTCTTGTGAGTCAGATGGAATCGGAAGTGTGTACACGAAGGAGGAAAGTTGTTTTGAGTGCAAAAACGTGGAAAAAATGTATTTATAAGGAAAAGAAACCAAAGGGAGGTATTGGTTTAAATGGTCTTTTAGACGGTTTTGTGAGTCAGATCGGTTCGGAATCATAAAAACAGTGTGTACACGAAGGAGAAAAGTAGTTTTGAGTACAAAAACGTGGAAAAAATGAATCTATGAGGAAAACAAACCAGGCATTGGGGGGAGGCATTGGTTAGGAATTAGGCATTTAGGGAGGCATTGGTTTAGAAGGTCTTTTAGACGATTTTGTGAGTCAGATGTGCTCGGAATCATAAAAACAGTGTGTACGCGATAGAGGAAAGGAATTTTGAGTACAAAAACGTGGAAAAAATGAATGTATGAACAAAAGAAGCAAAAGGGAGGTATTGGTTTAAAAGGTCTTTTAGACGGTTTTGTGTCAGATCGGTTCGGAATCATAAGAACAGTGTGTACGCGAAGGAGGAAAGTAGTTTTGAGTACAAAAACGTGGAAAAAAATAAATGAATAAGCAAAAGAAACAAAAGGGAGTTATTGGTTTAAATGGTTTTTTAGACGGCTTTATTAGTCAGATGGGTTCGGAATCATAAAAACATTGTGTACGCGAAGGAAGAAAGTTATTTTGAGTGCAAAAACGTGGAAAAAATGAATGTATAAGGAAAAGAACCAAAAGGGAGGTATTGGTTTAAATGATCTTTTAGACGGTTTTGTTAGTCATAAAATCATATAAACAGTGTGTACGCGAAGGAGAAAAGTAGTTTTGAATGCAAAAAAATGGAAAAATTGGATGTATAAGAAAAAGAAACAAAAGGGAGGTATTGGTTTAAAAGGTCTTTTAGACGGTTTTGCGAGTCAGATCGGTTCGGAATCATAAAAACAGTGTGTACGCGAAGGAGGAAAGTATTTTTGAGTACAAAAACGTGGAAAAAATGAATGTATGAGGAAAAGAAACAAAAGGGAGGCATTGGTTTAGAACGTCTTTTAGACGATTTTTTGAGTCAGATGGGCTCGGAATCATAAAAACAGTGTGTACGCGATAGAAGAAAGTAATTTTGAGTGCAAAAACGGTCTTTTAGACGGTTTTGTGAGTCAGATGGGCTTGAAATCATAAAAACAGTGTGTACGCGAAGGAGAAAATTTGTTTTGAGTGCAAAAACGCGGAAAAATTGAATGTATAAGGAAAAGAACCAAAAGGGAGGTATTGGTTTAAAAGGTCTTTTAGACGGTTTTGTGTCAGATCGGTTCGGAATCATAAAAACAGTGTGTACGCGAAGGAGAAAAGTAGTTTTGAGTATATAAACGTTGAAAAAATGAATGTATGAGGAAAAGAAACAAAAGGGAGGCATTGGTAAACCAATGCCTCCCTTTTGTTTAGACGGTCTTGTGAGTCAGATGGAATCGGAAGTGTGTACGCGAAGGAGGAAAGTTGTTTTGAGTGCAAAAACGTGGAAAAAATGTATTTATAAGGAAAAGAAACCAAAGGGAGGTATTGGTTTAAATGGTCTTTTAGACGGTTTTGTGAGTCAGATCGGTTCGGAATCATAAAAACAGTGTGTACACGAAGGAGAAAAGTAGTTTTGAGTACAAAAACGTGGAAAAAATGAATCTATGAGGAAAACAAACCAGGCATTGGGGGGAGGCATTGGTTAGGAATTAGGCATTTAGGGAGGCATTGGTTTAGAAGGTCTTTTAGACGATTTTGTGAGTCAGATGTGCTCGGAATCATAAAAACAGTGTGTACGCGATAGAGGAAAGGAATTTTGAGTACAAAAACGTGGAAAAAATGAATGTATGAACAAAAGAAGCAAAAGGGAGGTATTGGTTTAAAAGGTCTTTTAGACGGTTTTGTGTCAGATCGGTTCGGAATCATAAGAACAGTGTGTACGCGAAGGAGGAAAGTAGTTTTGAGTACAAAAACGTGGAAAAAAATAAATGAATAAGCAAAAGAAACAAAAGGGAGTTATTGGTTTAAATGGTTTTTTAGACGGCTTTATTAGTCAGATGGGTTCGGAATCATAAAAACATTGTGTACGCGAAGGAAGAAAGTTATTTTGAGTGCAAAAACGTGGAAAAAATGAATGTATAAGGAAAAGAACCAAAAGGGAGGTATTGGTTTAAATGATCTTTTAGACGGTTTTGTTAGTCATAAAATCATATAAACAGTGTGTACGCGAAGGAGAAAAGTAGTTTTGAATGCAAAAAAATGGAAAAATTGGATGTATAAGAAAAAGAAACAAAAGGGAGGTATTGGTTTAAAAGGTCTTTTAGACGGTTTTGCGAGTCAGATCGGTTCGGAATCATAAAAACAGTGTGTACGCGAAGGAGGAAAGTATTTTTGAGTACAAAAACGTGGAAAAAATGAATGTATGAGGAAAAGAAACAAAAGGGAGGCATTGGTTTAGAACGTCTTTTAGACGATTTTTTGAGTCAGATGGGCTCGGAATCATAAAAACAGTGTGTACGCGATAGAAGAAAGTAATTTTGAGTGCAAAAACGGTCTTTTAGACGGTTTTGTGAGTCAGATGGGCTTGAAATCATAAAAACAGTGTGTACGCGAAGGAGAAAATTTGTTTTGAGTGCAAAAACGCGGAAAAATTGAATGTATAAGGAAAAGAACCAAAAGGGAGGTATTGGTTTAAAAGGTCTTTTAGACGGTTTTGTGTCAGATCGGTTCGGAATCATAAAAACAGTGTGTACGCGAAGGAGAAAAGTAGTTTTGAGTATATAAACGTTGAAAAAATGAATGTATGAGGAAAAGAAACAAAAGGGAGGCATTGGTAAACCAATGCCTCCATTGGTAAACCAATGCCTCCCTTTTGTTTAGACGGTCTTGTGAGTCAGATGGAATCGGAAGTGTGTACGCGAAGGAGGAAAGTTGTTTTGAGTGCAAAAACGTGGAAAAAATGTATTTATAAGGAAAAGAAACCAAAGGGAGGTATTGGTTTAAATGGTCTTTTAGACGGTTTTGTGAGTCAGATCGGTTCGGAATCATAAAAACAGTGTGTACACGAAGGAGAAAAGTAGTTTTGAGTACAAAAACGTGGAAAAAATGAATCTATGAGGAAAACAAACCAGGCATTGGGGGGCGGCATTGGTTAGGAATTAGGCATTTAGGGAGGCATTGGTTTAGAAGGTCTTTTAGACGATTTTGTGAGTCAGATGTGCTCGGAATCATAAAAACAGTGTGTACGCGATAGAGGAAAGGAATTTTGAGTACAAAAACGTGGAAAAAATGAATGTATGAACAAAAGAAGCAAAAGGGAGGTATTGGTTTAAAAGGTCTTTTAGACGGTTTTGTGTCAGATCGGTTCGGAATCATAAGAACAGTGTGTACGCGAAGGAGGAAAGTAGTTTTGAGTACAAAAACGTGGAAAAAATGAATGTACGAGGAAAAGAAACAAAAGGGTGGTATTGGTTTAAATGGTCTTTTAGACGGTTTTGTGAGTCAGATGGGATCGGAATCATAAAAACAGTGTGTACGCGAAGGAGGAAAGTTGTTTTGAGTGCAAAAAAAAGGAAAAATTGAATGTATAAGGAAAAGAAACAAAAGGGAGGTATTGGTTTAAAAGGTCTTTTAGACGATTTTGTGAGTCAGATCGGTTCGGAATCATAAAAACAGTGTGTACGCGATAGAGGAAAGTAGTTTTGAGTACAAAAACGTGTAAAAAATGAATGTATGAACAAAAGAAGAAAAAGGGAGGTATTGGTTTTAATGGTCTTTTAGACGGTTTTGTGAGTCAGATGGGATCGGAATCATAAAAACAGTGTGTACGCGAAGGAGGAAAGTTGTTTTGAGTGCAAAAACGTGGAAAAAAATAAATGAATAAGCAAAAGAAACAAAAGGGAGTTATTGGTTTTAATGGTTTTTTAGACGGCTTTATTAGTCAGATGGGTTCGGAATCATAAAAACATTGTGTACGCGAAGGAAGAAAGTTATTTTGAGTGCAAAAACGTGGAAAAAATGAATGTATAAGGAAAAGAACCAAAAGGGAGGTATTGGTTTAAATGATCTTTTAGACGGTTTTGTTAGTCATAAAATCATATAAACAGTGTGTACGCGAAGGAGAAAAGTAGTTTTGAATGCAAAAAAATGGAAAAATTGGATGTATAAGAAAAAGAAACAAAAGGGAGGTATTGGTTTAAAAGGTCTTTTAGACGGTTTTACGAGTCAGATCGGTTCGGAATCATAAAAACAGTGTGTACGCGAAGGAGGAAAGTATTTTTGAGTACAAAAACGTGGAAAAAATGAATGTATGAGGAAAAGAAACAAAAGGGAGGCATTGGTTTAGAACGTCTTTTAGACGATTTTTTGAGTCAGATGGGCTCGGAATCATAAAAACAGTGTGTACGCGATAGAAGAAAGTAATTTTGAGTGCAAAAACGGTCTTTTAGACGGTTTTGTGAGTCAGATGGGCTTGAAATCATAAAAACAGTGTGTACGCGAAGGAGAAAATTTGTTTTGAGTGCAAAAACGCGGAAAAATTGAATGTATAAGGAAAAGAACCAAAAGGGAGGTATTGGTTTAAAAGGTCTTTTAGACGGTTTTGTGTCAGATCGGTTCGGAATCATAAAAACAGTGTGTACGCGAAGGAGAAAAGTAGTTTTGAGTACATAAACGTTGAAAAAATGAATGTATGAGGAAAAGAAACAAAAGGGAGGCATTGGTAAACCAATGCCTCCCTTTTGTTTAGACGGTCTTGTGAGTCAGATGGAATCGGAAGTGTGTACGCGAAGGAGGAAAGTTGTTTTGAGTGCAAAAACGTGGAAAAAATGTATTTATAAGGAAAAGAAACCAAAGGGAGGTATTGGTTTAAATGGTCTTTTAGACGGTTTTGTGAGTCAGATCGGTTCGGAATCATAAAAACAGTGTGTACACGAAGGAGAAAAGTAGTTTTGAGTACAAAAACGTGGAAAAAATGAATCTATGAGGAAAACAAACCAGGCATTGGGGGGAGGCATTGGTTAGGAATTAGGCATTTAGGGAGGCATTGGTTTAGAAGGTCTTTTAGACGATTTTGTGAGTCAGATGTGCTCGGAATCATAAAAACAGTGTGTACGCGATAGAGGAAAGGAATTTTGAGTACAAAAACGTGGAAAAAATGAATGTATGAACAAAAGAAGCAAAAGGGAGGTATTGGTTTAAAAGGTCTTTTAGACGGTTTTGTGTCAGGTCGGTTCGGAATCATAAGAACAGTGTGTACGCGAAGGAGGAAAGTAGTTTTGAGTACAAAAACGTGGAAAAAATGAATGTACGAGGAAAAGAAACAAAAGGGTGGTATTGGTTTAAATGGTCTTTTAGACGGTTTTGTGAGTCAGATGGGATCGGAATCATAAAAACAGTGTGTACGCGAAGGAGGAAAGTTGTTTTGAGTGCAAAAAAAAGGAAAAATTGAATGTATAAGGAAAAGAAACAAAAGGGAGGTATTGGTTTAAAAGGTCTTTTAGACGATTTTGTGAGTCAGATCGGTTCGGAATCATAAAAACAGTGTGTACGCGAAGGAGGAAAGTATTTTTGAGTACAAAAACGTGGAAAAAATGAATGTATGAGGAAAAGAAACAAAAGGGAGGCATTGGTTTAGAACGTCTTTTAGACGATTTTTTGAGTCAGATGGGCTCGGAATCATAAAAACAGTGTGTACGCGATAGAAGAAAGTAATTTTTAATGCAAAAACGTGGAAAAAATGAATGTATAAGGGAAAAAAACAAAAGGGCGTTATTGGTTTAAATGGTCTTTTAGACGGTTTTAAGAGTCAGATGGGCTTGAAATCATAAAAACTGTGTGTACGCGAAGGAGAAAATTTGTTTTGAGTGCAAAAACGCGGAAAAATTGAATGTATAAGGAAAAGAAACAAAAGGGAGGAATTGGTAAACCAATGCCTCCCTTTTGTTTAGACGGTCTTGTGAGTCAGATGGGATCGGAAGTGTGTACGCGAAGGAGGAAAAGTGTTTTGAAGGTCCTTTAGACGGTTTTGTGAGTCAGATGGGATCGGAAGTGTTTACGCGAAGGAGGAAAGTTGTTTTGAGTGCAAAAACGTGGAAAAAATGTATTTATAAGGAAAAGAAACAAAAGGGAGGTATTGGTTTAAATGGTCTTTTAGACGGTTTTGTTAGTCAGATGTGTTCTGAATCATAAAAACAGTGTGTACGCGAATGAGGAAAGTAGTTTTGAGTACAAAAACGTGGAAAAAATGAATGTATAACGAAAAGAAACAAAAGGGAGGTATTGGTTTAAATGGTCTTTTAGACGGTTTCGTTAGTCAGATGGGATCGGAATCATAAAAACAGTGTGTACGCGAATTAGGAAAATTGTTTTGAGTGCAAAAACGTGAAAAAAATGAATGTATAAGGAAAAGAAACAAAAGGGAGGTATTGGTTTTAAAGGTCTTTTAGACGGTTTTGTGAGTCAGATCGGTTCGGAATCATAAAAACAGTGTGTACGCGAAGGAGGAATGTAGTTTTGAGTGCAAAAACGTGGAAAAAATGAATGTATAACGAAAAGAAACAAAAGGGAGGTATTGGTTTAAATGGTTTTTTTAGACGGTTTTGTGAGTCAGATGGGATCGGAATCATAAAAACAGTGTGTACGCGAAGGAGAAAAGTTGTTTTGAGTGCAAAAACGTGAAAAAAATGAATGTATAAGGAAAAGAAAGAAAAGGGAGGTATTGGATTAAAAGGTCTTTTAGACGGTTTTGTGAGTCAGATCGGTTCGGAATCATAAAAACAGTGTGTACGCGAAGGAGAAAAGTAGTTTTGAATGCAAAAAAATGGAAAAATTGAATGTATAAGGAAAAGAAACAAAAGGGAGGTATTGGTTTAAAAGGTCTTTTAGACGGTTTTGTGAGTCAGATGGGATCGGAATCATAAAAACAGTGTGTACGCGAAGGAGGAAAGTTGTTTTGAGTGCAAAAAAAAGGAAAAATTGAATGTATAAGGAAAAGAAACAAAAGGGAGGTATTGGTTTAAAAGGTCTTTTAGACGATTTTGTGAGTCAGATCGGTTCGGAATCATAAAAACAGTGTGTACGCGAAGGAGGAAAGTATTTTTGAGTACAAAAACGTGGAAAAAATGAATGTATGAGGAAAAGAAACAAAAGGGAGGCATTGGTTTAGAACGTCTTTTAGACGATTTTTTGAGTCAGATGGGCTCGGAATCATAAAAACAGTGTGTACGCGATAGAAGAAAGTAATTTTGAGTGCAAAAACGTGGAAAAAATGAATGTATAAGGGAAAAAAACAAAAGGGAGGTATTGGTTTAAAAGGTCTTTTAGACGATTTTGTGAGTCAGATCGGTTCGGAATCATAAAAACAGTGTGTACGCGATAGAGGAAAGTAGTTTTGAGTACAAAAACGTGTAAAAAATGAATGTATGAACAAAAGAAGAAAAAGGGAGGTATTGGTTTTAATGGTCTTTTAGACGGTTTTGTGAGTCAGATGGGATCGGAATCATAAAAACAGTGTGTACGCGAAGGAGGAAAGTTGTTTTGAGTGCAAAAACGTGGAAAAAAATAAATTAATAAGCAAAAGAAACAAAAGGGAGTTATTGGTTTAAATGGTTTTTTAGACGGCTTTATTAGTCAGATGGGTTCGGAATCATAAAAACATTGTGTACGCGAAGGAAGAAAGTTATTTTGAGTGCAAAAACGTGGAAAAAATGAATGTATAAGGAAAAGAACCAAAAGGGAGGTATTGGTTTAAATGATCTTTTAGACGGTTTTGTTAGTCATAAAATCATATAAACAGTGTGTACGCGAAGGAGAAAAGTAGTTTTGAATGCAAAAAAATGGAAAAATTGGATGTATAAGAAAAAGAAACAAAAGGGAGGTATTGGTTTAAAAGGTCTTTTAGACGGTTTTGCGAGTCAGATCGGTTCGGAATCATAAAAACAGTGTGTACGCGAAGGAGGAAAGTATTTTTGAGTACAAAAACGTGGAAAAAATGAATGTATGAGGAAAAGAAACAAAAGGGAGGCATTGGTTTAGAACGTCTTTTAGACGATTTTTTGAGTCAGATGGGCTCGGAATCATAAAAACAGTGTGTACGCGAAGGAGAAAATTTGTTTTGAGTGCAAAAACGCGGAAAAATTGAATGTATAAGGAAAAGAACCAAAAGGGAGGTATTGGTTTAAAAGGTCTTTTAGACGGTTTTGTGTCAGATCGGTTCGGAATCATAAAAACAGTGTGTACGCGAAGGAGAAAAGTAGTTTTGAGTACATAAACGTTGAAAAAATGAATGTATGAGGAAAAGAAACAAAAGGGAGGCATTGGTAAACCAATGCCTCCCTTTTGTTTAGACGGTCTTGTGAGTCAGATGGAATCGGAAGTGTGTACGCGAAGGAGGAAAGTTGTTTTGAGTGCAAAAACGTGGAAAAAATGTATTTATAAGGAAAAGAAACCAAAGGGAGGTATTGGTTTAAATGGTCTTTTAGACGGTTTTGTGAGTCAGATCGGTTCGGAATCATAAAAACAGTGTGTACACGAAGGAGAAAAGTAGTTTTGAGTACAAAAACGTGGAAAAAATGAATCTATCAGGAAAACAAACCAGGCATTGGGGGGAGGCATTGGTTAGGAATTAGGCATTTAGGGAGGCATTGGTTTAGAAGGTCTTTTAGACGATTTTGTGAGTCAGATGTGCTCGGAATCATAAAAACAGTGTGTACGCGATAGAGGAAAGGAATTTTGAGTACAAAAACGTGGAAAAAATGAATGTATGAACAAAAGAAGCAAAAGGGAGGTATTGGTTTAAAAGGTCTTTTAGACGGTTTTGTGTCAGATCGGTTCGGAATCATAAGAACAGTGTGTACGCGAAGGAGGAAAGTAGTTTTGAGTACAAAAACGTGGAAAAAATGAATGTACGAGGAAAAGAAACAAAAGGGTGGTATTGGTTTAAATGGTCTTTTAGACGGTTTTGTGAGTCAGATGGGATCGGAATCATAAAAACAGTGTGTACGCGAAGGAGGAAAGTTGTTTTGAGTGCAAAAAAAAAGGAAAAATTGAATGTATAAGGAAAAGAAACAAAAGGGAGGTATTGGTTTAAAAGGTCTTTTAGACGATTTTGTGAGTCAGATCGGTTCGGAATCATAAAAACAGTGTGTACGCGATAGAGGAAAGTAGTTTTGAGTACAAAAACGTGTAAAAAATGAATGTATGAACAAAAGAAGAAAAAGGGAGGTATTGGTTTTAATGGTCTTTTAGACGGTTTTGTGAGTCAGATGGGATCGGAATCATAAAAACAGTGTGTACGCGAAGGAGGAAAGTTGTTTTGAGTGCAAAAACGTGGAAAAAAATAAATGAATAAGCAAAAGAAACAAAAGGGAGTTATTGGTTTTAATGGTTTTTTAGACGGCTTTATTAGTCAGATGGGTTCGGAATCATAAAAACATTGTGTACGCGAAGGAAGAAAGTTATTTTGAGTGCAAAAACGTGGAAAAAATGAATGTATAAGGAAAAGAACCAAAAGGGAGGTATTGGTTTAAATGATCTTTTAGACGGTTTTGTTAGTCATAAAATCATATAAACAGTGTGTACGCGAAGGAGAAAAGTAGTTTTGAATGCAAAAAAATGGAAAAATTGGATGTATAAGAAAAAGAAACAAAAGGGAGGTATTGGTTTAAAAGGTCTTTTAGACGGTTTTACGAGTCAGATCGGTTCGGAATCATAAAAACAGTGTGTACGCGAAGGAGGAAAGTATTTTTGAGTACAAAAACGTGGAAAAAATGAATGTATGAGGAAAAGAAACAAAAGGGAGGCATTGGTTTAGAACGTCTTTTAGACGATTTTTTGAGTCAGATGGGCTCGGAATCATAAAAACAGTGTGTACGCGATAGAAGAAAGTAATTTTGAGTGCAAAAACGGTCTTTTAGACGGTTTTGTGAGTCAGATGGGCTTGAAATCATAAAAACAGTGTGTACGCGAAGGAGAAAATTTGTTTTGAGTGCAAAAACGCGGAAAAATTGAATGTATAAGGAAAAGAACCAAAAGGGAGGTATTGGTTTAAAAGGTCTTTTAGACGGTTTTGTGTCAGATCGGTTCGGAATCATAAAAACAGTGTGTACGCGAAGGAGAAAAGTAGTTTTGAGTACATAAACGTTGAAAAAATGAATGTATGAGGAAACGAAACAAAAGGGAGGCATTGGTAAACCAATGCCTCCCTTTTGTTTAGACGGTCTTGTGAGTCAGATGGAATCGGAAGTGTGTACGCGAAGGAGGAAAGTTGTTTTGAGTGCAAAAACGTGGAAAAAATGTATTTATAAGGAAAAGAAACCAAAGGGAGGTATTGGTTTAAATGGTCTTTTAGACGGTTTTGTGAGTCAGATCGGTTCGGAATCATAAAAACAGTGTGTACACGAAGGAGAAAAGTAGTTTTGAGTACAAAAACGTGGAAAAAATGAATCTATGAGGAAAACAAACCAGGCATTGGGGGGAGGCATTGGTTAGGAATTAGGCATTTAGGGAGGCATTGGTTTAGAAGGTCTTTTAGACGATTTTGTGAGTCAGATGTGCTCGGAATCATAAAAACAGTGTGTACGCGATAGAGGAAAGGAATTTTGAGTACAAAAACGTGGAAAAAATGAATGTATGAACAAAAGAAGCAAAAGGGAGGTATTGGTTTAAAAGGTCTTTTAGACGGTTTTGTGTCAGGTCGGTTCGGAATCATAAGAACAGTGTGTACGCGAAGGAGGAAAGTAGTTTTGAGTACAAAAACGTGGAAAAAATGAATGTACGAGGAAAAGAAACAAAAGGGTGGTATTGGTTTAAATGGTCTTTTAGACGGTTTTGTGAGTCAGATGGGATCGGAATCATAAAAACAGTGTGTACGCGAAGGAGGAAAGTTGTTTTGAGTGCAAAAAAAAGGAAAAATTGAATGTATAAGGAAAAGAAACAAAAGGGAGGTATTGGTTTAAAAGGTCTTTTAGACGATTTTGTGAGTCAGATCGGTTCGGAATCATAAAAACAGTGTGTACGCGAAGGAGGAAAGTATTTTTGAGTACAAAAACGTGGAAAAAATGAATGTATGAGGAAAAGAAACAAAAGGGAGGCATTGGTTTAGAACGTCTTTTAGACGATTTTTTGAGTCAGATGGGCTCGGAATCATAAAAACAGTGTGTACGCGATAGAAGAAAGTAATTTTGAGTGCAAAAACGTGGAAAAAATGAATGTATAAGGGAAAAAAACAAAAGGGCGTTATTGGTTTAAATGGTCTTTTAGACGGTTTTAAGAGTCAGATGGGCTTGAAATCATAAAAACTGTGTGTACGCGAAGGAGAAAATTTGTTTTGAGTGCAAAAACGCGGAAAAATTGAATGTATAAGGAAAAGAAACAAAAGGGAGGAATTGGTAAACCAATGCCTCCCTTTTGTTTAGACGGTCTTGTGAGTCAGATGGGATCGGAAGTGTGTACGCGAAGGAGGAAAGTTGTTTTGAAGGTCCTTTAGACGGTTTTGTGAGTCAGATGGGATCGGAAGTGTTTACGCGAAGGAGGAAAGTTGTTTTGAGTGCAAAAACGTGGAAAAAATGTATTTATAAGGAAAAGAAACAAAAGGGAGGTATTGGTTTAAATGGTCTTTTAGACGGTTTTGTTAGTCAGATGTGTTCTGAATCATAAAAACAGTGTGTACGCGAATGAGGAAAGTAGTTTTGAGTACAAAAACGTGGAAAAAATGAATGTATAACGAAAAGAAACAAAAGGGAGGTATTGGTTTAAATGGTCTTTTAGACGGTTTCGTTAGTCAGATGGGATCGCAATCATAAAAACAGTGTGTACGCGAATTAGGAAAATTGTTTTGAGTGCAAAAACGTGAAAAAAATGAATGTATAAGGAAAAGAAACAAAAGGGAGGTATTGGTTTTAAAGGTCTTTTAGACGGTTTTGTGAGTCAGATCGGTTCGGAATCATAAAAACAGTGTGTACGCGAAGGAGGAATGTAGTTTTGAGTGCAAAAACGTGGAAAAAATGAATGTATAACGAAAAGAAACAAAAGGGAGGTATTGGTTTAAATGGTTTTTTTAGACGGTTTTGTGAGTCAGATGGGATCGGAATCATAAAAACAGTGTGTACGCGAAGGAGAAAAGTTGTTTTGAGTGCAAAAACGTGAAAAAAATGAATGTATAAGGAAAAGAAAGAAAAGGGAGGTATTGGATTAAAAGGTCTTTTAGACGGTTTTGTGAGTCAGATCGGTTCGGAATCATAAAAACAGTGTGTACGCGAAGGAGAAAAGTAGTTTTGAATGCAAAAAAATGGAAAAATTGAATGTATAAGGAAAAGAAACAAAAAGGAGGTATTGGTTTAAAAGGTCTTTTAGACGGTTTTGTGAGTCAGATGGGATCGGAATCATAAAAACAGTGTGTACGCGAAGGAGGAAAGTTGTTTTGAGTGCAAAAAAAAGGAAAAATTGAATGTATAAGGAAAAGAAACAAAAGGGAGGTATTGGTTTAAAAGGTCTTTTAGACGATTTTGTGAGTCAGATCGGTTCGGAATCATAAAAACAGTGTGTACGCGAAGGAGGAAAGTATTTTTGAGTACAAAAACGTGGAAAAAATGAATGTATGAGGAAAAGAAACAAAAGGGAGGCATTGGTTTAGAACGTCTTTTAGACGATTTTTTGAGTCAGATGGGCTCGGAATCATAAAAACAGTGTGTACGCGATAGAAGAAAGTAATTTTGAGTGCAAAAACGTGGAAAAAATGAATGTATAAGGGAAAAAAACAAAAGGGAGGTATTGGTTTAAAAGGTCTTTTAGACGATTTTGTGAGTCAGATCGGTTCGGAATCATAAAAACAGTGTGTACGCGATAGAGGAAAGTAGTTTTGAGTACAAAAACGTGTAAAAAATGAATGTATGAACAAAAGAAGAAAAAGGGAGGTATTGGTTTTAATGGTCTTTTAGACGGTTTTGTGAGTCAGATGGGATCGGAATCATAAAAACAGTGTGTACGCGAAGGAGGAAAGTTGTTTTGAGTGCAAAAACGTGGAAAAAAATAAATTAATAAGCAAAAGAAACAAAAGGGAGTTATTGGTTTAAATGGTTTTTTAGACGGCTTTATTAGTCAGATGGGTTCGGAATCATAAAAACATTGTGTACGCGAAGGAAGAAAGTTATTTTGAGTGCAAAAACGTGGAAAAAATGAATGTATAAGGAAAAGAACCAAAAGGGAGGTATTGGTTTAAATGATCTTTTAGACGGTTTTGTTAGTCATAAAATCATATAAACAGTGTGTACGCGAAGGAGAAAAGTAGTTTTGAATGCAAAAAAATGGAAAAATTGGATGTATAAGAAAAAGAAACAAAAGGGAGGTATTGGTTTAAAAGGTCTTTTAGACGGTTTTGCGAGTCAGATCGGTTCGGAATCATAAAAACAGTGTGTACGCGAAGGAGGAAAGTATTTTTGAGTACAAAAACGTGGAAAAAATGAATGTATGAGGAAAAGAAACAAAAGGGAGGCATTGGTTTAGAACGTCTTTTAGACGATTTTTTGAGTCAGATGGGCTCGGAATCATAAAAACAGTGTGTACGCGATAGAAGAAAGTAATTTTGAGTGCAAAAACGGTCTTTTAGACGGTTTTGTGAGTCAGATGGGCTTGAAATCATAAAAACAGTGTGTACGCGAAGGAGAAAATTTGTTTTGAGTGCAAAAACGCGGAAAAATTGAATGTATAAGGAAAAGAACCAAAAGGGAGGTATTGGTTTAAAAGGTCTTTTAGACGGTTTTGTGTCAGATCGGTTCGGAATCATAAAAACAGTGTGTACGCGAAGGAGAAAAGTAGTTTTGAGTACATAAACGTTGAAAAAATGAATGTATGAGGAAAAGAAACAAAAGGGAGGCATTGGTAAACCAATGCCTCCCTTTTGTTTAGACGGTCTTGTGAGTCAGATGGAATCGGAAGTGTGTACGCGAAGGAGGAAAGTTGTTTTGAGTGCAAAAACGTGGAAAAAATGTATTTATAAGGAAAAGAAACCAAAGGGAGGTATTGGTTTAAATGGTCTTTTAGACGGTTTTGTGAGTCAGATCGGTTCGGAATCATAAAAACAGTGTGTACACGAAGGAGAAAAGTAGTTTTGAGTACAAAAACGTGGAAAAAATGAATCTATCAGGAAAACAAACCAGGCATTGGGGGGAGGCATTGGTTAGGAATTAGGCATTTAGGGAGGCATTGGTTTAGAAGGTCTTTTAGACGATTTTGTGAGTCAGATGTGCTCGGAATCATAAAAACAGTGTGTACGCGATAGAGGAAAGGAATTTTGAGTACAAAAACGTGGAAAAAATGAATGTATGAACAAAAGAAGCAAAAGGGAGGTATTGGTTTAAAAGGTCTTTTAGACGGTTTTGTGTCAGATCGGTTCGGAATCATAAGAACAGTGTGTACGCGAAGGAGGAAAGTAGTTTTGAGTACAAAAACGTGGAAAAAATGAATGTACGAGGAAAAGAAACAAAAGGGTGGTATTGGTTTAAATGGTCTTTTAGACGGTTTTGTGAGTCAGATGGGATCGGAATCATAAAAACAGTGTGTACGCGAAGGAGGAAAGTTGTTTTGAGTGCAAAAAAAAGGAAAAATTGAATGTATAAGGAAAAGAAACAAAAGGGAGGTATTGGTTTAAAAGGTCTTTTAGACGATTTTGTGAGTCAGATCGGTTCGGAATCATAAAAACAGTGTGTACGCGAAGGAGGAAAGTATTTTTGAGTACAAAAACGTGGAAAAAATGAATGTATGAGGAAAAGAAACAAAAGGGAGGCATTGGTTTAGAACGTCTTTTAGACGATTTTTTGAGTCAGATGGGCTCGGAATCATAAAAACAGTGTGTACGCGATAGAAGAAAGTAATTTTGAGTGCAAAAACGTGGAAAAAATGAATGTATAAGGGAAAAAAACAAAAGGGCGTTATTGGTTGAAATGGTTTTTTAAACGGCTTTATTAGTCAGATGGGTCCTGAATCATAAAAACAGTGTGTACGCGAAGGAGAAAATTTGTTTTGAATGCAAAAAAATGGAAAAATTGAATGTATAAGGAAAAGAAACAAAAGGGAGGTATTGGTTTAAAAGGTCTTTTAGACGGTTTTGCGAGTCAGATCGGTTCGGAATCATAAAAACAGTGTGTACGCAAAGGAGGAAAGTATTTTTGAGTACAAAAACGTGGAAAAAATGAATGTATGAGGAAAAGAAACAAAAGGGAGGCATTGGTTTAGAACGTCTTTTAGACGATTTTTTGAGTCATATGGGCTCGGAATCATAAAAACAGTGTGTACGCGATAGAAGAAAGTAATTTTGAGTGCAAAAACGTGGAAAAAATGAATGTATAAGGGAAAAAAACAAAAGGGCGTTATTGGTTTAAATGGTCTTTTAGACGGTTTTAAGAGTCAGATGGGCTTGAAATCATAAAAACTGTGTGTACGCGAAGGAGAAAATTTGTTTTGAGTGCAAAAACGCGGAAAAATTGAATGTATAAGGAAAAGAAACAAAAGGGAGGAATTGGTAAACCAATGCCTCCCTTTTGTTTAGACGGTCTTGTGAGTCAGATGGGATCGGAAGTGTGTACGCGAAGGAGGAAAGTTGTTTTGAAGGTCCTTTAGACGGTTTTGTGAGTCAGATGGGATCGGAAGTGTTTACGCGAAGGAGGAAAGTTGTTTTGAGTGCAAAAACGTGGAAAAAATGTATTTATAAGGAAAAGAAACAAAAGGGAGGTATTGGTTTAAATGGTCTTTTAGACGGTTTTGTTAGTCAGATGTGTTCTGAATCATAAAAACAGTGTGTACGCGAATGAGGAAAGTAGTTTTGAGTACAAAAACGTGGAAAAAATGAATGTATAACGAAAAGAAACAAAAGGGAGGTATTGGTTTAAATGGTCTTTTAGACGGTTTCGTTAGTCAGATGGGATCGGAATCATAAAAACAGTGTGTACGCGAATTAGGAAAATTGTTTTGAGTGCAAAAACGTGAAAAAAATGAATGTATAAGGAAAAGAAACAAAAGGGAGGTATTGGTTTTAAAGGTCTTTTAGACGGTTTTGTGAGTCAGATCGGTTCGGAATCATAAAAACAGTGTGTACGCGAAGGAGGAATGTAGTTTTGAGTGCAAAAACGTGGAAAAAATGAATGTATAACGAAAAGAAACAAAAGGGAGGTATTGGTTTAAATGGTTTTTTTAGACGGTTTTGTGAGTCAGATGGGATCGGAATCATAAAAACAGTGTGTACGCGAAGGAGAAAAGTTGTTTTGAGTGCAAAAACGTGAAAAAAATGAATGTATAAGGAAAAGAAAGAAAAGGGAGGTATTGGATTAAAAGGTCTTTTAGACGGTTTTGTGAGTCAGATCGGTTCGGAATCATAAAAACAGTGTGTACGCGAAGGAGAAAAGTAGTTTTGAATGCAAAAAAATGGAAAAATTAAATGTATAAGGAAAAGAAACAAAAGGGAGGTATTGGTTTAAAAGGTCTTTTAGACGGTTTTGTGAGTCAGATGGGATCGGAATCATAGAAACAGTGTGTACGCGAAGGAGGAAAGTTGTTTTGAGTGCAAAAAAAAGGAAAAATTGAATGTATAAGGAAAAGAAACAAAAGGGAGGTATTGGTTTAAAAGGTCTTTTAGACGATTTTGTGAGTCAGATCGGTTCGGAATCATAAAAACAGTGTGTACGCGAAGGAGGAAAGTATTTTTGAGTACAAAAACGTGGAAAAAATGAATGTATGAGGAAAAGAAACAAAAGGGAGGCATTGGTTTAGAACGTCTTTTAGACGATTTTTTGAGTCAGATGGGCTCGGAATCATAAAAACAGTGTGTACGCGATAGAAGAAAGTAATTTTGAGTGCAAAAACGTGGAAAAAATGAATGTATAAGGGAAAAAAACAAAAGGGCGTTATTGGTTGAAATGGTTTTTTAGACGGCTTTATTAGTCAGATGGGCCCTGAATCATAAAAACAGTGTGTACGCGAAGGAGAAAATTTGTTTTGAATGCAAAAAAATGGAAAAATTGAATGATAAGGAAAAGAAACAAAAGGGAGGTATTGGTTTAAAAGGTCTTTTAGACGGTTTTGCGAGTCAGATCGGTTCGGAATCATAAAAACAGTGTGTACGCAAAGGAGGAAAGTATTTTTGAGTACAAAAACGTGGAAAAAATGAATGTATGAGGAAAAGAAACAAAAGGGAGGCATTGGTTTAGAACGTCTTTTAGACGATTTTTTGAGTCAGATGGGCTCGGAATCATAAAAACAGTGTGTACGCGATAGAAGAAAGTAATTTTGAGTGCAAAAACGGTCTTTTAGACGGTTTTGTGAGTCAGATGGGCTTGAAATCATAAAAACAGTGTGTACGCGAAGGAGAAAATTTGTTTTGAGTGCAAAAACGCGGAAAAATTGAATGTATAAGGAAAAGAACCAAAAGGGAGGTATTGGTTTAAAAGGTCTTTTAGACGGTTTTGTGTCAGATCGGTTCGGAATCATAAAAACAGTGTGTACGCGAAGGAGAAAAGTAGTTTTGAGTACATAAACGTTGAAAAAATGAATGTATGAGGAAAAGAAACAAAAGGGAGGCATTGGTAAACCAATGCCTCCCTTTTGTTTAGACGGTCTTGTGAGTCAGATGGAATCGGAAGTGTTTACGCGAAGGAGGAAAGTTGTTTTGAGTGCAAAAACGTGGAAAAAATGTATTTATAAGGAAAAGAAACCAAAGGGAGGTATTGGTTTAAATGGTCTTTTAGACGGTTTTGTGAGTCAGATCGGTTCGGAATCATAAAAACAGTGTGTACACGAAGGAGAAAAGTAGTTTTGAGTACAAAAACGTGGAAAAAATGAATCTATGAGGAAAACAAACCAGGCATTGGGGGGAGGCATTGGTTAGGAATTAGGCATTTAGGGAGGCATTGGTTTAGAAGGTCTTTTAGACGATTTTGTGAGTCAGATGTGCTCGGAATCATAAAAACAGTGTGTACGCGATAGAGGAAAGGAATTTTGAGTACAAAAACGTGGAAAAAATGAATGTATGAACAAAAGAAGCAAAAGGGAGGTATTGGTTTAAAAGGTCTTTTAGACGGTTTTGTGTCAGGTCGGTTCGGAATCATAAGAACAGTGTGTACGCGAAGGAGGAAAGTAGTTTTGAGTACAAAAACGTGGAAAAAATGAATGTACGAGGAAAAGAAACAAAAGGGTGGTATTGGTTTAAATGGTCTTTTAGACGGTTTTGTGAGTCAGATGGGATCGGAATCATAAAAACAGTGTGTACGCGAAGGAGGAAAGTTGTTTTGAGTGCAAAAAAAAGGAAAAATTGAATGTATAAGGAAAAGAAACAAAAGGGAGGTATTGGTTTAAAAGGTCTTTTAGACGATTTTGTGAGTCAGATCGGTTCGGAATCATAAAAACAGTGTGTACGCGAAGGAGGAAAGTATTTTTGAGTACAAAAACGTGGAAAAAATGAATGTATGAGGAAAAGAAACAAAAGGGAGGCATTGGTTTAGAACGTCTTTTAGACGATTTTTTGAGTCAGATGGGCTCGGAATCATAAAAACAGTGTGTACGCGATAGAAGAAAGTAATTTTGAGTGCAAAAACGTGGAAAAAATGAATGTATAAGGGAAAAAAACAAAAGGGCGTTATTGGTTTAAATGGTCTTTTAGACGGTTTTAAGAGTCAGATGGGCTTGAAATCATAAAAACTGTGTGTACGCGAAGGAGAAAATTTGTTTTGAGTGCAAAAACGCGGAAAAATTGAATGTATAAGGAAAAGAAACAAAAGGGTGGAATTGGTAAACCAATGCCTCCCTTTTGTTTAGACGGTCTTGTGAGTCAGATGGGATCGGAAGTGTGTACGCGAAGGAGGAAAGTTGTTTTGAAGGTCCTTTAGACGGTTTTGTGAGTCAGATGGGATCGGAAGTGTTTACGCGAAGGAGGAAAGTTGTTTTGAGTGCAAAAACGTGGAAAAAATGTATTTATAAGGAAAAGAAACAAAAGGGAGGTATTGGTTTAAATGGTCTTTTAGACGGTTTTGTTAGTCAGATGTGTTCTGAATCATAAAAACAGTGTGTACGCGAATGAGGAAAGTAGTTTTGAGTACAAAAACGTGGAAAAAATGAATGTATAACGAAAAGAAACAAAAGGGAGGTATTGGTTTAAATGGTCTTTTAGACGGTTTCGTTAGTCAGATGGGATCGGAATCATAAAAACAGTGTGTACGCGAATTAGGAAAATTGTTTTGAGTGCAAAAACGTGAAAAAAATGAATGTATAAGGAAAAGAAACAAAAGGGAGGTATTGGTTTTAAAGGTCTTTTAGACGGTTTTGTGAGTCAGATCGGTTCGGAATCATAAAAACAGTGTGTACGCGAAGGAGGAATGTAGTTTTGAGTGCAAAAACGTGGAAAAAATGAATGTATAACGAAAAGAAACAAAAGGGAGGTATTGGTTTAAATGGTTTTTTTAGACGGTTTTGTGAGTCAGATGGGATCGGAATCATAAAAACAGTGTGTACGCGAAGGAGAAAAGTTGTTTTGAGTGCAAAAACGTGAAAAAAATGAATGTATAAGGAAAAGAAAGAAAAGGGAGGTATTGGATTAAAAGGTCTTTTAGACGGTTTTGTGAGTCAGATCGGTTCGGAATCATAAAAACAGTGTGTACGCGAAGGAGAAATGTAGTTTTGAATGCAAAAAAATGGAAAAATTGAATGTATAAGGAAAAGAA
The DNA here is from genome assembly GCA_963930645.1 of Salticus scenicus. Lineage (NCBI taxonomy): Eukaryota > Metazoa > Arthropoda > Arachnida > Araneae > Salticidae > Salticus > Salticus scenicus. The sequence goes on from OZ005651.1 coordinate 362,257,163, forward strand.
ACAAAAGGGAGGTATTGGTTTAAAAGGTCTTTTAGACGGTTTTGTGAGTCAGATGGGATCGGAATCATAAAAACAGTGTGTACGCGAAGGAGGAAAGTTGTTTTGAGTGCAAAAAAAAGGAAAAATTGAATGTATAAGGAAAAGAAACAAAAGGGAGGTATTGGTTTAAAAGGTCTTTTAGACGATTTTGTGAGTCAGATCGGTTCGGAATCATAAAAACAGTGTGTACGCGAAGGAGGAAAGTATTTTTGAGTACAAAAACGTGGAAAAAATGAATGTATGAGGAAAAGAAACAAAAGGGAGGCATTGGTTTAGAACGTCTTTTAGACGATTTTTTGAGTCAGATGGGCTCGGAATCATAAAAACAGTGTGTACGCGATAGAGGAAAGTAGTTTTGAGTACAAAAACGTGTAAAAAATGAATGTATAAAAAAAGAAGAAAAAGGGAGGTATTGGTTTTAATGGTCTTTTAGACGGTTTTGTGAGTCAGATGGGATCGGAATCATAAAAACAGTGTGTACGCGAAGGAGGAAAGTTGTTTTGAGTGCAAAAACGTGGAAAAAAATAAATTAATAAGCAAAAGAAACAAAAGGGAGTTATTGGTTTAAATGGTTTTTTAGACGGCTTTATTAGTCAGATGGGTTCGGAATCATAAAAACATTGTGTACGCGAAGGAAGAAAGTTATTTTGATTTAAGGTTTTGCACACAAAAACGTGGAAAAAATGAATGTATAAGGAAAAGAACCAAAAGGGAGGTATTGGTTTAAATGATCTTTTAGACGGTTTTCTTAGTCATAAAATCATATAAACAGTGTGTACGCGAAGGAGAAAAGTAGTTTTGAATGCAAAAAAATGGAAAAATTGGATGTATAAGAAAAAGAAACAAAAGGGAGGTATTGGTTTAAAAGGTCTTTTAGACGGTTTTGCGAGTCAGATCGGTTCGGAATCATAAAAACAGTGTGTACGCGAAGGAGGAAAGTATTTTTGAGTACAAAAACGTGGAAAAAATGAATGTATGAGGAAAAGAAACAAAAGGGAGGCATTGGTTTAGAACGTCTTTTAGACGATTTTTTGAGTCAGATGGGCTCGGAATCATAAAAACAGTGTGTACGCGATAGAAGAAAGTAATTTTGAGTGCAAAAACGGTCTTTTAGACGGTTTTGTGAGTCAGATGGGCTTGAAATCATAAAAACAGTGTGTACGCGAAGGAGAAAATTTGTTTTGAGTGCAAAAACGCGGAAAAATTGAATGTATAAGGAAAAGAACCAAAAGGGAGGTATTGGTTTAAAAGGTCTTTTAGACGGTTTTGTGTCAGATCGGTTCGGAATCATAAAAACAGTGTGTACGCGAAGGAGAAAAGTAGTTTTGAGTACATAAACGTTGAAAAAATGAATGTATGAGGAAAAGAAACAAAAGGGAGGCATTGGTAAACCAATGCCTCCCTTTTGTTTAGACGGTCTTGTGAGTCAGATGGAATCGGAAGTGTGTACGCGAAGGAGGAAAGTTGTTTTGAGTGCAAAAACGTGGAAAAAATGTATTTATAAGGAAAAGAAACCAAAGGGAGGTATTGGTTTAAATGGTCTTTTAGACGGTTTTGTGAGTCAGATCGGTTCGGAATCATAAAAACAGTGTGTACACGAAGGAGAAAAGTAGTTTTGAGTACAAAAACGTGGAAAAAATGAATCTATGAGGAAAACAAACCAGGCATTGGGGGGAGGCATTGGTTAGGAATTAGGCATTTAGGGAGGCATTGGTTTAGAAGGTCTTTTAGACGATTTTGTGAGTCAGATGTGCTCGGAATCATAAAAACAGTGTGTACGCGATAGAGGAAAGGAATTTTGAGTACAAAAACGTGGAAAAAATGAATGTATGAACAAAAGAAGCAAAAGGGAGGTATTGGTTTAAAAGGTCTTTTAGACGGTTTTGTGTCAGATCGGTTCGGAATCATAAGAACAGTGTGTACGCGAAGGAGGAAAGTAGTTTTGAGTACAAAAACGTGGAAAAAATGAATGTACGAGGAAAAGAAACAAAAGGGTGGTATTGGTTTAAATGGTCTTTTAGACGGTTTTGTGAGTCAGATGGGATCGGAATCATAAAAACAGTGTGTACGCGAAGGAGGAAAGTTGTTTTGAGTGCAAAAAAAAGGAAAAATTGAATGTATAAGGAAAAGAAACAAAAGGGAGGTATTGGTTTAAAAGGTCTTTTAGACGATTTTGTGAGTCAGATCGGTTCGGAATCATAAAAACAGTGTGTACGCGAAGGAGGAAAGTATTTTTGAGTACAAAAACGTGGAAAAAATGAATGTATGAGGAAAAGAAACAAAAGGGAGGCATTGGTTTAGAACGTCTTTTAGACGATTTTTTGAGTCAGATGGGCTCGGAATCATAAAAACAGTGTGTACGCGATAGAAGAAAGTAATTTTGAGTGCAAAAACGGTCTTTTAGACGGTTTTGTGAGTCAGATGGGCTTGAAATCATAAAAACAGTGTGTACGCGAAGGAGAAAATTTGTTTTGAGTGCAAAAACGCGGAAAAATTGAATGTATAAGGAAAAGAACCAAAAGGGAGGTATTGGTTTAAAAGGTCTTTTAGACGGTTTTGTGTCAGATCGGTTCGGAATCATAAAAACAGTGTGTACGCGAAGGAGAAAAGTAGTTTTGAGTACATAAACGTTGAAAAAATGAATGTATGAGGAAAAGAAACAAAAGGGAGGCATTGGTAAACCAATGCCTCCCTTTTGTTTAGACGGTCTTGTGAGTCAGATGGAATCGGAAGTGTGTACGCGAAGGAGGAAAGTTGTTTTGAGTGCAAAAACGTGGAAAAAATGTATTTATAAGGAAAAGAAACCAAAGGGAGGTATTGGTTTAAATGGTCTTTTAGACGGTTTTGTGAGTCAGATCGGTTCGGAATCATAAAAACAGTGTGTACACGAAGGAGAAAAGTAGTTTTGAGTACAAAAACGTGGAAAAAATGAATCTATGAGGAAAACAAACCAGGCATTGGGGGGAGGCATTGGTTAGGAATTAGGCATTTAGGGAGGCATTGGTTTAGAAGGTCTTTTAGACGATTTTGTGAGTCAGATGTGCTCGGAATCATAAAAACAGTGTGTACGCGATAGAGGAAAGGAATTTTGAGTTCAAAAACGTGGAAAAAATGAATGTATGAACAAAAGAAGCAAAAGGGAGGTATTGGTTTAAAAGGTCTTTTAGACGGTTTTGTGTCAGGTCGGTTCGGAATCATAAGAACAGTGTGTACGCGAAGGAGGAAAGTAGTTTTGAGTACAAAAACGTGGAAAAAATGAATGTACGAGGAAAAGAAACAAAAGGGTGGTATTGGTTTAAATGGTCTTTTAGACGGTTTTGTGAGTCAGATGGGATCGGAATCATAAAAACAGTGTGTACGCGAAGGAGGAAAGTTGTTTTGAGTGCAAAAAAAAGGAAAAATTGAATGTATAAGGAAAAGAAACAAAAGGGAGGTATTGGTTTAAAAGGTCTTTTAGACGATTTTGTGAGTCAGATCGGTTCGGAATCATAAAAACAGTGTGTACGCGAAGGAGGAAAGTATTTTTGAGTACAAAAACGTGGAAAAAATGAATGTATGAGGAAAAGAAACAAAAGGGAGGCATTGGTTTAGAACGTCTTTTAGACGATTTTTTGAGTCAGATGGGCTCGGAATCATAAAAACAGTGTGTACGCGATAGAAGAAAGTAATTTTGAGTGCAAAAACGTGGAAAAAATGAATGTATAAGGGAAAAAAACAAAAGGGCGTTATTGGTTTAAATGGTCTTTTAGACGGTTTTAAGAGTCAGATGGGCTTGAAATCATAAAAACTGTGTGTACGCGAAGGAGAAAATTTGTTTTGAGTGCAAAAACGCGGAAAAATTGAATGTATAAGGAAAAGAAACAAAAGGGAGGAATTGGTAAACCAATGCCTCCCTTTTGTTTAGACGGTCTTGTGAGTCAGATGGGATCGGAAGTGTGTACGCGAAGGAGGAAAGTTGTTTTGAAGGTCCTTTAGACGGTTTTGTGAGTCAGATGGGATCGGAAGTGTTTACGCGAAGGAGGAAAGTTGTTTTGAGTGCAAAAACGTGGAAAAAATGTATTTATAAGGAAAAGAAACAAAAGGGAGGTATTGGTTTAAATGGTCTTTTAGACGGTTTTGTTAGTCAGATGTGTTCTGAATCATAAAAACAGTGTGTACGCGAATGAGGAAAGTAGTTTTGAGTACAAAAACGTGGAAAAAATGAATGTATAACGAAAAGAAACAAAAGGGAGGTATTGGTTTAAATGGTCTTTTAGACGGTTTCGTTAGTCAGATGGGATCGGAATCATAAAAACAGTGTGTACGCGAATTAGGAAAATTGTTTTGAGTGCAAAAACGTGAAAAAAATGAATGTATAAGGAAAAGAAACAAAAGGGAGGTATTGGTTTTAAAGGTCTTTTAGACGGTTTTGTGAGTCAGATCGGTTCGGAATCATAAAAACAGTGTGTACGCGAAGGAGGAATGTAGTTTTGAGTGCAAAAACGTGGAAAAAATGAATGTATAACGAAAAGAAACAAAAGGGAGGTATTGGTTTAAATGGTTTTTTTAGACGGTTTTGTGAGTCAGATGGGATCGGAATCATAAAAACAGTGTGTACGCGAAGGAGAAAAGTTGTTTTGAGTGCAAAAACGTGAAAAAAATGAATGTATAAGGAAAAGAAAGAAAAGGGAGGTATTGGATTAAAAGGTCTTTTAGACGGTTTTGTGAGTCAGATCGGTGCGGAATCATAAAAACAGTGTGTACGCGAAGGAGAAAAGTAGTTTTGAATGCAAAAAAATGGAAAAATTGAATGTATAAGGAAAAGAAACAAAAGGGAGGTATTGGTTTAAAAGGTCTTTTAGACGGTTTTGTGAGTCAGATGGGATCGGAATCATAAAAACAGTGTGTACGCGAAGGAGGAAAGTTGTTTTGAGTGCAAAAAAAAGGAAAAATTGAATGTATAAGGAAAAGAAACAAAAGGGAGGTATTGGTTTAAAAGGTCTTTTAGACGATTTTGTGAGTCAGATCGGTTCGGAATCATAAAAACAGTGTGTACGCGAAGGAGGAAAGTATTTTTGAGTACAAAAACGTGGAAAAAATGAATGTATGAGGAAAAGAAACAAAAGGGAGGCATTGGTTTAGAACGTCTTTTAGACGATTTTTTGAGTCAGATGGGCTCGGAATCATAAAAACAGTGTGTACGCGATAGAAGAAAGTAATTTTGAGTGCAAAAACGTGGAAAAATTGAATGTATAAGGGAAAAAAACAAAAGGGAGGTATTGGTTTAAAAGGTCTTTTAGACGATTTTGTGAGTCAGATCGGTTCGGAATCATAAAAACAGTGTGTACGCGATAGAGGAAAGTAGTTTTGAGTACAAAAACGTGTAAAAAATGAATGTATGAACAAAAGAAGAAAAAGGGAGGTATTGGTTTTAATGGTCTTTTAGACGGTTTTGTGAGTCAGATGGGATCGGAATCATAAAAACAGTGTGTACGCGAAGGAGGAAAGTTGTTTTGAGTGCAAAAACGTGGAAAAAAATAAATTAATAAGCAAAAGAAACAAAAGGGAGTTATTGGTTTAAATGGTTTTTTAGACGGCTTTATTAGTCAGATGGGTTCGGAATCATAAAAACATTGTGTACGCGAAGGAAGAAAGTTATTTTGAGTGCAAAAACGTGGAAAAAATGAATGTATAAGGAAAAGAACCAAAAGGGAGGTATTGGTTTAAATGATCTTTTAGACGGTTTTGTTAGTCATAAAATCATATAAACAGTGTGTACGCGAAGGAGAAAAGTAGTTTTGAATGCAAAAAAATGGAAAAATTGGATGTATAAGAAAAAGAAACAAAAGGGAGGTATTGGTTTAAAAGGTCTTTTAGACGGTTTTGCGAGTCAGATCGGTTCGGAATCATAAAAACAGTGTGTACGCGAAGGAGGAAAGTATTTTTGAGTACAAAAACGTGGAAAAAATGAATGTATGAGGAAAAGAAACAAAAGGGAGGCATTGGTTTAGAACGTCTTTTAGACGATTTTTTGAGTCAGATGGGCTCGGAATCATAAAAACAGTGTGTACGCGATAGAAGAAAGTAATTTTGAGTGCAAAAACGGTCTTTTAGACGGTTTTGTGAGTCAGATGGGCTTGAAATCATAAAAACAGTGTGTACGCGAAGGAGAAAATTTGTTTTGAGTGCAAAAACGCGGAAAAATTGAATGTATAAGGAAAAGAACCAAAAGGGAGGTATTGGTTTAAAAGGTCTTTTAGACGGTTTTGTGTCAGATCGGTTCGGAATCATAAAAACAGTGTGTACGCGAAGGAGAAAAGTAGTTTTGAGTACATAAACGTTGAAAAAATGAATGTATGAGGAAAAGAAACAAAAGGGAGGCATTGGTAAACCAATGCCTCCCTTTTGTTTAGACGGTCTTGTGAGTCAGATGGAATCGGAAGTGTGTACGCGAAGGAGGAAAGTTGTTTTGAGTGCAAAAACGTGGAAAAAATGTATTTATAAGGAAAAGAAACCAAAGGGAGGTATTGGTTTAAATGGTCTTTTAGACGGTTTTGTGAGTCAGATCGGTTCGGAATCATAAAAACAGTGTGTACACGAAGGAGAAAAGTAGTTTTGAGTACAAAAACGTGGAAAAAATGAATCTATGAGGAAAACAAACCAGGCATTGGGGGGAGGCATTGGTTAGGAATTAGGCATTTAGGGAGGCATTGGTTTAGAAGGTCTTTTAGACGATTTTGTGAGTCAGATGTGCTCGGAATCATAAAAACAGTGTGTACGCGATAGAGGAAAGGAATTTTGAGTACAAAAACGTGGAAAAAATGAATGTATGAACAAAAGAAGCAAAAGGGAGGTATTGGTTTAAAAGGTCTTTTAGACGGTTTTGTGTCAGATCGGTTCGGAATCATAAGAACAGTGTGTACGCGAAGGAGGAAAGTAGTTTTGAGTACAAAAACGTGGAAAAAATGAATGTACGAGGAAAAGAAACAAAAGGGTGGTATTGGTTTAAATGGTCTTTTAGACGGTTTTGTGAGTCAGATGGGATCGGAATCATAAAAACAGTGTGTACGCGAAGGAGGAAAGTTGTTTTGAGTGCAAAAAAAAGGAAAAATTGAATGTATAAGGAAAAGAAACAAAAGGGAGGTATTGGTTTAAAAGGTCTTTTAGACGATTTTGTGAGTCAGATCGGTTCGGAATCATAAAAACAGTGTGTACGCGAAGGAGGAAAGTATTTTTGAGTACAAAAACGTGGAAAAAATGAATGTATGAGGAAAAGAAACAAAAGGGAGGCATTGGTTTAGAACGTCTTTTAGACGATTTTTTGAGTCAGATGGGCTCGGAATCATAAAAACAGTGTGTACGCGATAGAAGAAAGTAATTTTGAGTGCAAAAACGTGGAAAAAATGAATGTATAAGGGAAAAAAACAAAAGGGCGTTATTGGTTGAAATGGTTTTTTAGACGGCTTTATTAGTCAGATGGGTCCTGAATCATAAAAACAGTGTGTACGCGAAGGAGAAAATTTGTTTTGAATGCAAAAAAATGGAAAAATTGAATGTATAAGGAAAAGAAACAAAAGGGAGGTATTGGTTTAAAAGGTCTTTTAGACGGTTTTGCGAGTCAGATCGGTTCGGAATCATAAAAACAGTGTGTACGCAAAGGAGGAAAGTATTTTTGAGTACAAAAACGTGGAAAAAATGAATGTATGAGGAAAAGAAACAAAAGGGAGGCATTGGTTTAGAACGTCTTTTAGACGATTTTTTGAGTCAGATGGGCTCGGAATCATAAAAACAGTGTGTACGCGATAGAAGAAAGTAATTTTGAGTGCAAAAACGTGGAAAAAATGAATGTATAAGGGAAAAAAACAAAAGGGCGTTATTGGTTTAAATGGTCTTTTAGACGGTTTTAAGAGTCAGATGGGCTTGAAATCATAAAAACTGTGTGTACGCGAAGGAGAAAATTTGTTTTGAGTGCAAAAACGCGGAAAAATTGAATGTATAAGGAAAAGAAACAAAAGGGAGGAATTGGTAAACCAATGCCTCCCTTTTGTTTAGACGGTCTTGTGAGTCAGATGGGATCGGAAGTGTGTACGCGAAGGAGGAAAGTTGTTTTGAAGGTCCTTTAGACGGTTTTGTGAGTCAGATGGGATCGGAAGTGTTTACGCGAAGGAGGAAAGTTGTTTTGAGTGCAAAAACGTGGAAAAAATGTATTTATAAGGAAAAGAAACAAAAGGGAGGTATTGGTTTAAATGGTCTTTTAGACGGTTTTGTTAGTCAGATGTGTTCTGAATCATAAAAACAGTGTGTACGCGAATGAGGAAAGTAGTTTTGAGTACAAAAACGTGGAAAAAATGAATGTATAACGAAAAGAAACAAAAGGGAGGTATTGGTTTAAATGGTCTTTTAGACGGTTTCGTTAGTCAGATGGGATCGGAATCATAAAAACAGTGTGTACGCGAATTAGGAAAATTGTTTTGAGTGCAAAAACGTGAAAAAAATGAATGTATAAGGAAAAGAAACAAAAGGGAGGTATTGGTTTTAAAGGTCTTTTAGACGGTTTTGTGAGTCAGATCGGTTCGGAATCATAAAAACAGTGTGTACGCGAAGGAGGAATGTAGTTTTGAGTGCAAAAACGTGGAAAAAATGAATGTATAACGAAAAGAAACAAAAGGGAGGTATTGGTTTAAATGGTTTTTTTAGACGGTTTTGTGAGTCAGATGGGATCGGAATCATAAAAACAGTGTGTACGCGAAGGAGAAAAGTTGTTTTGAGTGCAAAAACGTGAAAAAAATGAATGTATAAGGAAAAGAAAGAAAAGGGAGGTATTGGATTAAAAGGTCTTTTAGACGGTTTTGTGAGTCAGATCGGTTCGGAATCATAAAAACAGTGTGTACGCGAAGGAGAAAAGTAGTTTTGAATGCAAAAAAATGGAAAAATTGAATGTATAAGGAAAAGAAACAAAAGGGAGGTATTGGTTTAAAAGGTCTTTTAGACGGTTTTGTGAGTCAGATGGGATCGGAATCATAGAAACAGTGTGTACGCGAAGGAGGAAAGTTGTTTTGAGTGCAAAAAAAAGGAAAAATTAAATGTATAAGGAAAAGAAACAAAAGGGAGGTATTGGTTTAAAAGGTCTTTTAGACGATTTTGTGAGTCAGATCGGTTCGGAATCATAAAAACAGTGTGTACGCGAAGGAGGAAAGTATTTTTGAGTACAAAAACGTGGAAAAAATGAATGTATGAGGAAAAGAAACAAAAGGGAGGCATTGGTTTAGAACGTCTTTTAGACGATTTTTTGAGTCAGATGGGCTCGGAATCATAAAAACAGTGTGTACGCGATAGAAGAAAGTAATTTTGAGTGCAAAAACGTGGAAAAAATGAATGTATAAGGGAAAAAAACAAAAGGGCGTTATTGGTTGAAATGGTTTTTTAGACGGCTTTATTAGTCAGATGGGCCCTGAATCATAAAAACAGTGTGTACGCGAAGGAGAAAATTTGTTTTGAATGCAAAAAAATGGAAAAATTGAATGTATAAGGAAAAGAAACAAAAGGGAGGTATTGGTTTAAAAGGTCTTTTAGACGGTTTTGCGAGTCAGATCGGTTCGGAATCATAAAAACAGTGTGTACGCAAAGGAGGAAAGTATTTTTGAGTACAAAAACGTGGAAAAAATGAATGTATGAGGAAAAGAAACAAAAGGGAGGCATTGGTTTAGAACGTCTTTTAGACGATTTTTTGAGTCAGATGGGCTCGGAATCATAAAAACAGTGTGTACGCGATAGAAGAAAGTAATTTTGAGTGCAAAAACGTGGAAAAAATGAATGTATAAGGGAAAAAAACAAAAGGGCGTTATTGGTTTAAATGGTCTTTTAGACGGTTTTAAGAGTCAGATGGGCTTGAAATCATAAAAACAGTGTGTACGCGAAGGAGGAAAGTTGTTTTGAGTGCAAAAAAAAGGAAAAATTGAATGTATAAGGAAAAGAAACAAAAGGGAGGTATTGGTTTAAAAGGTCTTTTAGACGATTTTGTGAGTCAGATCGGTTCGGAATCATAAAAACAGTGTGTACGCGAAGGAGAAAAGTTGTTTTGAGTGCAAAAACGTGAAAAAAATGAATGTATAAGGAAAAGAAAGAAAAGGGAGGTATTGGATTAAAAGGTCTTTTAGACGGTTTTGTGAGTCAGATCGGTTCGGAATCATAAAAACAGTGTGTACGCGAAGGAGAAAAGTAGTTTTGAATGCAAAAAAATGGAAAAATTGAATGTATAAGGAAAAGAAACAAATGGGAGGTATTGGTTTAAAAGGTCTTTTAGACGGTTTTGTGAGTCAGATGGGATCGGAATCATAAAAACAGTGTGTACGCGAAGGAGGAAAGTTGTTTTGAGTGCAAAAAAAAGGAAAAATTGAATGTATAAGGAAAAGAAACAAAAGGGAGGTATTGGTTTAAAAGGTCTTTTAGACGATTTTGTGAGTCAGATCGGTTCGGAATCATAAAAACAGTGTGTACGCGAAGGAGGAAAGTATTTTTGAGTACAAAAACGTGGAAAAAATGAATGTATGAGGAAAAGAAACAAAAGGGAGGCATTGGTTTAGAACGTCTTTTAGACGATTTTTTGAGTCAGGTGGGCTCGGAATCATAAAAACAGTGTGTACGCGATAGAAGAAAGTAATTTTGAGTGCAAAAACGTGGAAAAAATGAATGTATAAGGGAAAAAAACAAAAGGGAGGTATTGGTTTAAAAGGTCTTTTAGACGATTTTGTGAGTCAGATCGGTTCGGAATCATAAAAACAGTGTGTACGCGATAGAGGAAAGTAGTTTTGAGTACAAAAACGTGTAAAAAATGAATGTATGAACAAAAGAAGAAAAAGGGAGGTATTGGTTTTAATGGTCTTTTAGACGGTTTTGTGAGTCAGATGGGATCGGAATCATAAAAACAGTGTGTACGCGAAGGAGGAAAGTTGTTTTGAGTGCAAAAACGTGGAAAAAAATAAATGAATAAGCAAAAGAAACAAAAGGGAGTTATTGGTTTAAATGGTTTTTTAGACGGCTTTATTAGTCAGATGGGTTCGGAATCATAAAAACATTGTGTACGCGAAGGAAGAAAGTTATTTTGAGTGCAAAAACGTGGAAAAAATGAATGTATAAGGAAAAGAACCAAAAGGGAGGTATTGGTTTAAATGATCTTTTAGACGGTTTTGTTAGTCATAAAATCATATAAACAGTGTGTACGCGAAGGAGAAAAGTAGTTTTGAATGCAAAAAAATGGAAAAATTGGATGTATAAGAAAAAGAAACAAAAGGGAGGTATTGGTTTAAAAGGTCTTTTAGACGGTTTTGCGAGTCAGATCGGTTCGGAATCATAAAAACAGTGTGTACGCGAAGGAGGAAAGTATTTTTGAGTACAAAAACGTGGAAAAAATGAATGTATGAGGAAAAGAAACAAAAGGGAGGCATTGGTTTAGAACGTCTTTTAGACGATTTTTTGAGTCAGATGGGCTCGGAATCATAAAAACAGTGTGTACGCGATAGAAGAAAGTAATTTTGAGTGCAAAAACGGTCTTTTAGACGGTTTTGTGAGTCAGATGGGCTTGAAATCATAAAAACAGTGTGTACGCGAAGGAGAAAATTTGTTTTGAGTGCAAAAACGCGGAAAAATTGAATGTATAAGGAAAAGAACCAAAAGGGAGGTATTGGTTTAAAAGGTCTTTTAGACGGTTTTGTGTCAGATCGGTTCGGAATCATAAAAACAGTGTGTACGCGAAGGAGAAAAGTAGTTTTGAGTACATAAACGTTGAAAAAATGAATGTATGAGGAAAAGAAACAAAAGGGAGGCATTGGTAAACCAATGCCTCCCTTTTGTTTAGACGGTCTTGTGAGTCAGATGGAATCGGAAGTGTGTACGCGAAGGAGGAAAGTTGTTTTGAGTGCAAAAACGTGGAAAAAATGTATTTATAAGGAAAAGAAACCAAAGGGAGGTATTGGTTTAAATGGTCTTTTAGACGGTTTTGTGAGTCAGATCGGTTCGGAATCATAAAAACAGTGTGTACACGAAGGAGAAAAGTAGTTTTGAGTACAAAAACGTGGAAAAAATGAATCTATGAGGAAAACAAACCAGGCATTGGGGGGAGGCATTGGTTAGGAATTAGGCATTTAGGGAGGCATTGGTTTAGAAGGTCTTTTAGACGATTTTGTGAGTCAGATGTGCTCGGAATCATAAAAACAGTGTGTACGCGATAGAGGAAAGGAATTTTGAGTACAAAAACGTGGAAAAAATGAATGTATGAACAAAAGAAGCAAAAGGGAGGTATTGGTTTAAAAGGTCTTTTAGACGGTTTTGTGTCAGATCGGTTCGGAATCATAAGAACAGTGTGTACGCGAAGGAGGAAAGTAGTTTTGAGTACAAAAACGTGGAAAAAATGAATGTACGAGGAAAAGAAACAAAAGGGTGGTATTGGTTTAAATGGTCTTTTAGACGGTTTTGTGAGTCAGATGGGATCGGAATCATAAAAACAGTGTGTACGCGAAGGAGGAAAGTTGTTTTGAGTGCAAAAAAAAGGAAAAATTGAATGTATAAGGAAAAGAAACAAAAGGGAGGTATTGGTTTAAAAGGTCTTTTAGACGATTTTGTGAGTCAGATCGGTTCGGAATCATAAAAACAGTGTGTACGCGAAGGAGGAAAGTATTTTTGAGTACAAAAACGTGGAAAAAATGAATGTATGAGGAAAAGAAACAAAAGGGAGGCATTGGTTTAGAACGTCTTTTAGACGATTTTTTGAGTCAGATGGGCTCGGAATCATAAAAACAGTGTGTACGCGATAGAAGAAAGTAATTTTGAGTGCAAAAACGTGGAAAAAATGAATGTATAAGGGAAAAAAACAAAAGGGCGTTATTGGTTGAAATGGTTTTTTAGACGGCTTTATTAGTCAGATGGGTCCTGAATCATAAAAACAGTGTGTACGCGAAGGAGAAAATTTGTTTTGAATGCAAAAAAAATGGAAAAATTGAATGTATAAGGAAAAGAAACAAAAGGGAGGTATTGGTTTAAAAGGTCTTTTAGACGGTTTTGCGAGTCAGATCGGTCGGAATCATAAAAACAGTGTGTACGCAAAGGAGGAAAGTATTTTTGAGTACAAAAACGTGGAAAAAATGAATGTATGAGGAAAAGAAACAAAAGGGAGGCATTGGTTTAGAACGTCTTTTAGACGATTTTTTGAGTCGGATGGGCTCGGAATCATAAAAACAGTGTGTACGCGATAGAAGAAAGTAATTTTGAGTGCAAAAACGTGGAAAAAATGAATGTATAAGGGAAAAAAACAAAAGGGCGTTATTGGTTTAAATGGTCTTTTAGACGGTTTTAAGAGTCAGATGGGCTTGAAATCATAAAAACTGTGTGTACGCGAAGGAGAAAATTTGTTTTGAGTGCAAAAACGCGGAAAAATTGAATGTATAAGGAAAAGAAACAAAAGGGAGGAATTGGTAAACCAATGCCTCCCTTTTGTTTAGACGGTCTTGTGAGTCAGATGGGATCGGAAGTGTGTACGCGAAGGAGGAAAGTTGTTTTGAAGGTCCTTTAGACGGTTTTGTGAGTCAGATGGGATCGGAAGTGTTTACGCGAAGGAGGAAAGTTGTTTTGAGTGCAAAAACGTGGAAAAAATGTATTTATAAGGAAGAGAAACAAAAGGGAGGTATTGGTTTAAATGGTCTTTTAGACGGTTTTGTTAGTCAGATGTGTTCTGAATCATAAAAACAGTGTGTACGCGAATGAGGAAAGTAGTTTTGAGTACAAAAACGTGGAAAAAATGAATGTATGAGGAAAAGAAACAAAAGGGAGGCATTGGTTTAGAACGTCTTTTAGACGATTTTTTGAGTCAGATGGGCTCGGAATCATAAAAACAGTGTGTACGCGATAGAAGAAAGTAATTTTGAGTGCAAAAACGTGGAAAAAATGAATGTATAAGGGAAAAAAACAAAAGGGCGTTATTGGTTTAAATGGTCTTTTAGACGGTTTTAAGAGTCAGATGGGCTTGAAATCATAAAAACAGTGTGTACGCGAAGGAGGAAAGTTGTTTTGAGTGCAAAAAAAAGGAAAAATTGAATGTATAAGGAAAAGAAACAAAAGGGAGGTATTGGTTTAAAAGGTCTTTTAGACGATTTTGTGAGTCAGATCGGTTCGGAATCATAAAAACAGTGTGTACGCGAAGGAGAAAAGTTGTTTTGAGTGCAAAAACGTGAAAAAAATGAATGTATAAGGAAAAGAAAGAAAAGGGAGGTATTGGATTAAAAGGTCTTTTAGACGGTTTTGTGAGTCAGATCGGTTCGGAATCATAAAAACAGTGTGTACGCGAAGGAGAAAAGTAGTTTTGAATGCAAAAAAATGGAAAAATTGAATGTATAAGGAAAAGAAACAAAAGGGAGGTATTGGTTTAAAAGGTCTTTTAGACGGTTTTGTGAGTCAGATGGGATCGGAATCATAAAAACAGTGTGTACGCGAAAGAGGAAAGTTGTTTTGAGTGCAAAAAAAAAGGAAAAATTGAATGTATAAGGAAAAGAAACAAAAGGGAGGTATTGGTTTAAAAGGTCTTTTAGACGATTTTGTGAGTCAGATCGGTTCGGAATCATAAAAACAGTGTGTACGCGAAGGAGGAAAGTATTTTTGAGTACAAAAACGTGGAAAAAATGAATGTATGAGGAAAAGAAACAAAAGGGAGGCATTGGTTTAGAACGTCTTTTAGACGATTTTTTGAGTCAGATGGGCTCGGAATCATAAAAACAGTGTGTACGCGATAGAAGAGAGTAATTTTGAGTGCAAAAACGTGGAAAAAATGAATGTATAAGGGAAAAAAACAAAAGGGAGGTATTGGTTTAAAAGGTCTTTTAGACGATTTTGTGAGTCAGATCGGTTCGGAATCATAAAAACAGTGTGTACGCGATAGAGGAAAGTAGTTTTGAGTACAAAAACGTGTAAAAAATGAATGTATGAACAAAAGAAGAAAAAGGGAGGTATTGGTTTTAATGGTCTTTTAGACGGTTTTGTGAGTCAGATGGGATCGGAATCATAAAAACAGTGTGTACGCGAAGGAGGAAAGTTGTTTTGAGTGCAAAAACGTGGAAAAAAATAAATGAATAAGCAAAAGAAACAAAAGGGAGTTATTGGTTTAAATGGTTTTTTAGACGGCTTTATTAGTCAGATGGGTTCGGAATCATAAAAACATTGTGTACGCGAAGGAAGAAAGTTATTTTGAGTGCAAAAACGTGGAAAAAATGAATGTATAAGGAAAAGAACCAAAAGGGAGGTATTGGTTTAAATGATCTTTTAGACGGTTTTGTTAGTCATAAAATCATATAAACAGTGTGTACGCGAAGGAGAAAAGTAGTTTTGAATGCAAAAAAATGGAAAAATTGGATGTATAAGAAAAAGAAACAAAAGGGAGGTATTGGTTTAAAAGGTCTTTTAGACGGTTTTGCGAGTCAGATCGGTTCGGAATCATAAAAACAGTGTGTACGCGAAGGAGGAAAGTATTTTTGAGTACAAAAACGTGGAAAAAATGAATGTATGAGGAAAAGAAACAAAAGGGAGGCATTGGTTTAGAACGTCTTTTAGACGATTTTTTGAGTCAGATGGGCTCGGAATCATAAAAACAGTGTGTACGCGATAGAAGAAAGTAATTTTGAGTGCAAAAACGGTCTTTTAGACGGTTTTGTGAGTCAGATGGGCTTGAAATCATAAAAACAGTGTGTACGCGAAGGAGAAAATTTGTTTTGAGTGCAAAAACGCGGAAAAATTGAATGTATAAGGAAAAGAACCAAAAGGGAGGTATTGGTATAAAAGGTCTTTTAGACGGTTTTGTGTCAGATCGGTTCGGAATCATAAAAACAGTGTGTACGCGAAGGAGAAAAGTAGTTTTGAGTACATAAACGTTGAAAAAATGAATGTATGAGGAAAAGAAACAAAAGGGAGGCATTGGTAAACCAATGCCTCCCTTTTGTTTAGACGGTCTTGTGAGTCAGATGGAATCGGAAGTGTGTACGCGAAGGAGGAAAGTTGTTTTGAGTGCAAAAACGTGGAAAAAATGTATTTATAAGGAAAAGAAACCAAAGGGAGGTATTGGTTTAAATGGTCTTTTAGACGGTTTTGTGAGTCAGATCGGTTCGGAATCATAAAAACAGTGTGTACACGAAGGAGAAAAGTAGTTTTGAGTACAAAAACGTGGAAAAAATGAATCTATGAGGAAAACAAACCAGGCATTGGGGGGAGGCATTGGTTAGGAATTAGGCATTTAGGGAGGCATTGGTTTAGAAGGTCTTTTAGACGATTTTGTGAGTCAGATGTGCTCGGAATCATAAAAACAGTGTGTACGCGATAGAGGAAAGGAATTTTGAGTACAAAAACGTGGAAAAAATGAATGTATGAACAAAAGAAGCAAAAGGGAGGTATTGGTTTAAAAGGTCTTTTAGACGGTTTTGTGTCAGATCGGTTCGGAATCATAAGAACAGTGTGTACGCGAAGGAGGAAAGTAGTTTTGAGTACAAAAACGTGGAAAAAATGAATGTATAAGGGAAAAAAACAAAAGGGCGTTATTGGTTGAAATGGTTTTTTAGACGGCTTTATTAGTCAGATGGGTCCTGAATCATAAAAACAGTGTGTACGCGAAGGAGAAAATTTGTTTTGAATGCAAAAAAATGGAAAAATTGAATGTATAAGGAAAAGAAACAAAAGGGAGGTATTGGTTTAAAAGGTCTTTTAGACGGTTTTGCGAGTCAGATCGGTTCGGAATCATAAAAACAGTGTGTACGCAAAGGAGGAAAGTATTTTTGAGTACAAAAACGTGGAAAAAATGAATGTATGAGGAAAAGAAACAAAAGGGAGGCATTGGTTTAGAACGTCTTTTAGACGATTTTTTGAGTCAGATGGGCTCGGAATCATAAAAACAGTGTGTACGCGATAGAAGAAAGTAATTTTGAGTGCAAAAACGTGGAAAAAATGAATGTATAAGGGAAAAAAACAAAAGGGCGTTATTGGTTTAAATGGTCTTTTAGACGGTTTTAAGAGTCAGATGGGCTTGAAATCATAAAAACTGTGTGTACGCGAAGGAGAAAATTTGTTTTGAGTGCAAAAACGCGGAAAAATTGAATGTATAAGGAAAAGAAACAAAAGGGAGGAATTGGTAAACCAATGCCTCCCTTTTGTTTAGACGGTCTTGTGAGTCAGATGGGATCGGAAGTGTGTACGCGAAGGAGGAAAGTTGTTTTGAAGGTCCTTTAGACGGTTTTGTGAGTCAGATGGGATCGGAAGTGTTTACGCGAAGGAGGAAAGTTGTTTTGAGTGCAAAAACGTGGAAAAAATGTATTTATAAGGAAAAGAAACAAAAGGGAGGTATTGGTTTAAATGGTCTTTTAGATGGTTTTGTTAGTCAGATGTGTTCTGAATCATAAAAACAGTGTGTACGCGAATGAGGAAAGTAGTTTTGAGTACAAAAACGTGGAAAAAATGAATGTATAACGAAAAGAAACAAAAGGGAGGTATTGGTTTAAATGGTCTTTTAGACGGTTTCGTTAGTCAGATGGGATCGGAATCATAAAAACAGTGTGTACGCGAATTAGGAAAATTGTTTTGAGTGCAAAAACGTGAAAAAAATGAATGTATAAGGAAAAGAAACAAAAGGGAGGTATTGGTTTTAAAGGTCTTTTAGACGGTTTTGTGAGTCAGATCGGTTCGGAATCATAAAAACAGTGTGTACGCGAAGGAGGAATGTAGTTTTCAGTGCAAAAACGTGGAAAAAATGAATGTATAACGAAAAGAAACAAAAGGGAGGTATTGGTTTAAAAGGTCTTTTAGACGGTTTTGTGAGTCAGATGGGATCGGAATCATAAAAACAGTGTGTACGCGAAGGAGAAAAGTTGTTTTGAGTGCAAAAACGTGAAAAAAATGAATGTATAAGGAAAAGAAAGAAAAGGGAGGTATTGGATTAAAAGGTCTTTTAGACGGTTTTGTGAGTCAGATCGGTTCGGAATCATAAAAACAGTGTGTACGCGAAGGAGAAAAGTAGTTTTGAATGCAAAAAAATGGAAAAATTGAATGTATAAGGAAAAGAAACAAAAGGGAGGTATTGGTTTAAAAGGTCTTTTAGACGGTTTTGTGAGTCAGATGGGATCGGAATCATAAAAACAGTGTGTACGCGAAGGAGGAAAGTTGTTTTGAGTGCAAAAAAAAGGAAAAATTGAATGTATAAGGAAAAGAAACAAAAGGGAGGTATTGGTTTAAAAGGTCTTTTAGACGGTTTTGTGAGTCAGATGGGATCGGAATCATAAAAACAGTGTGTACGCGAAGGAGAAAAGTTGTTTTGAGTGCAAAAACGTGAAAAAAATGAATGTATAAGGAAAAGAAAGAAAAGGGAGGTATTGGATTAAAAGGTCTTTTAGACGGTTTTGTGAGTCAGATCGGTTCGGAATCATAAAAACAGTGTGTACGCGAAGGAGAAAAGTAGTTTTGAATGCAAAAAAATGGAAAAATTGAATGTATAAGGAAAAGAAACAAAAGGGAGGTATTGGTTTAAAAGGTCTTTTAGACGGTTTTGTGAGTCAGATGGGATCGGAATCATAAAAACAGTGTGTACGCGAAGGAGGAAAGTTGTTTTGAGTGCAAAAAAAAGGAAAAATTGAATGTATAAGGAAAAGAAACAAAAGGGAGGTATTGGTTTAAAAGGTCTTTTAGACGATTTTGTGAGTCAGATCGGTTCGGAATCATAAAAACAGTGTGTACGCGAAGGAGGAAAGTATTTTTGAGTACAAAAACGTGGAAAAAATGTATTTATAAGGAAAAGAAACAAAAGGGAGGTATTGGTTTAAATGGTCTTTTAGACGGTTTTGTTAGTCAGATGTGTTCTGAATCATAAAAACAGTGTGTACGCGAATGAGGAAAGTAGTTTTGAGTACAAAAACGTGGAAAAAATGAATGTATAACGAAAAGAAACAAAAGGGAGGTATTGGTTTAAATGGTCTTTTAGACGGTTTCGTTAGTCAGATGGGATCGGAATCATAAAAACAGTGTGTACGCGAATTAGGAAAATTGTTTTGAGTGCAAAAACGTGAAAAAAATGAATGTATAAGGAAAAGAAACAAAAGGGAGGTATTGGTTTTAAAGGTCTTTTAGACGGTTTTGTGAGTCAGATCGGTTCGGAATCATAAAAACAGTGTGTACGCGAAGGAGGAATGTAGTTTTGAGTGCAAAAACGTGGAAAAAATGAATGTATAACGAAAAGAAACAAAAGGGAGGTATTGGTTTAAATGGTTTTTTTAGACGGTTTTGTGAGTCAGATGGGATCGGAATCATAAAAACAGTGTGTACGCGAAGGAGAAAAGTTGTTTTGAGTGCAAAAACGTGAAAAAAATGAATGTATAAGGAAAAGAAAGAAAAGGGAGGTATTGGATTAAAAGGTCTTTTAGACGGTTTTGTGAGTCAGATCGGTTCGGAATCATAAAAACAGTGTGTACGCGAAGGAGAAAAGTAGTTTTGAATGCAAAAAAATGGAAAAATTGAATGTATAAGGAAAAGAAACAAAAGGGAGGTATTGGTTTAAAAGGTCTTTTAGACGGTTTTGTGAGTCAGATGGGATCGGAATCATAAAAACAGTGTGTACGCGAAGGAGGAAAGTTGTTTTGAGTGCAAAAAAAAGGAAAAATTGAATGTATAAGGAAAAGAAACAAAAGGGAGGTATTGGTTTAAAAGGTCTTTTAGACGATTTTGTGAGTCAGATCGGTTCGGAATCATAAAAACAGTGTGTACGCGAAGGAGGAAAGTATTTTTGAGTACAAAAACGTGGAAAAAATGAATGTATGAGGAAAAGAAACAAAAGGGAGGCATTGGTTTAGAACGTCTTTTAGACGATTTTTTGAGTCAGATGGGCTCGGAATCATAAAAACAGTGTGTACGCGATAGAAGAAAGTAATTTTGAGTGCAAAAACGTGGAAAAAATGAATGTATAAGGGAAAAAAACAAAAGGGAGGTATTGGTTTAAAAGGTCTTTTAGACGATTTTGTGAGTCAGATCGGTTCGGAATCATAAAAACAGTGTGTACGCGATAGAGGAAAGTAGTTTTGAGTACAAAAACGTGTAAAAAATGAATGTATGAACAAAAGAAGAAAAAGGGAGGTATTGGTTTTAATGGTCTTTTAGACGGTTTTGTGAGTCAGATGGGATCGGAATCATAAAAACAGTGTGTACGCGAAGGAGGAAAGTTGTTTTGAGTGCAAAAACGTGGAAAAAAATAAATGAATAAGCAAAAGAAACAAAAGGGAGTTATTGGTTTAAATGGTTTTTTAGACGGCTTTATTAGTCAGATGGGTTCGGAATCATAAAAACATTGTGTACGCGAAGGAAGAAAGTTATTTTGAGTGCAAAAACGTGGAAAAAATGAATGTATAAGGAAAAGAACCAAAAGGGAGGTATTGGTTTAAATGATCTTTTAGACGGTTTTGTTAGTCATAAAATCATA
Organism: Salticus scenicus; assembly: GCA_963930645.1. Lineage (NCBI taxonomy): Eukaryota > Metazoa > Arthropoda > Arachnida > Araneae > Salticidae > Salticus > Salticus scenicus. Next base: position 362,277,663 of record OZ005651.1, read on the forward strand.
TAAACAGTGTGTACGCGAAGGAGAAAAGTAGTTTTGAATGCAAAAAAATGGAAAAATTGGATGTATAAGAAAAAGAAACAAAAGGGAGGTATTGGTTTAAAAGGTCTTTTAGACGGTTTTGCGAGTCAGATCGGTTCGGAATCATAAAAACAGTGTGTACGCGAAGGAGGAAAGTATTTTTGAGTACAAAAACGTGGAAAAAATGAATGTATGAGGAAAAGAAACAAAAGGGAGGCATTGGTTTAGAACGTCTTTTAGACGATTTTTTGAGTCAGATGGGCTCGGAATCATAAAAACAGTGTGTACGCGATAGAAGAAAGTAATTTTGAGTGCAAAAACGGTCTTTTAGACGGTTTTGTGAGTCAGATGGGCTTGAAATCATAAAAACAGTGTGTACGCGAAGGAGAAAATTTGTTTTGAGTGCAAAAACGCGGAAAAATTGAATGTATAAGGAAAAGAACCAAAAGGGAGGTATTGGTTTAAAAGGTCTTTTAGACGGTTTTGTGTCAGATCGGTTCGGAATCATAAAAACAGTGTGTACGCGAAGGAGAAAAGTAGTTTTGAGTACATAAACGTTGAAAAAATGAATGTATGAGGAAAAGAAACAAAAGGGAGGCATTGGTAAACCAATGCCTCCCTTTTGTTTAGACGGTCTTGTGAGTCAGATGGAATCGGAAGTGTGTACGCGAAGGAGGAAAGTTGTTTTGAGTGCAAAAACGTGGAAAAAATGTATTTATAAGGAAAAGAAACCAAAGGGAGGTATTGGTTTAAATGGTCTTTTAGACGGTTTTGTGAGTCAGATCGGTTCGGAATCATAAAAACAGTGTGTACACGAAGGAGAAAAGTAGTTTTGAGTACAAAAACGTGGAAAAAATGAATCTATGAGGAAAACAAACCAGGCATTGGGGGGAGGCATTGGTTAGGAATTAGGCATTTAGGGAGGCATTGGTTTAGAAGGTCTTTTAGACGATTTTGTGAGTCAGATGTGCTCGGAATCATAAAAACAGTGTGTACGCGATAGAGGAAAGGAATTTTGAGTACAAAAACGTGGAAAAAATGAATGTATGAACAAAAGAAGCAAAAGGGAGGTATTGGTTTAAAAGGTCTTTTAGACGGTTTTGTGTCAGATCGGTTCGGAATCATAAGAACAGTGTGTACGCGAAGGAGGAAAGTAGTTTTGAGTACAAAAACGTGGAAAAAATGAATGTACGAGGAAAAGAAACAAAAGGGTGGTATTGGTTTAAATGGTCTTTTAGACGGTTTTGTGAGTCAGATGGGATCGGAATCATAAAAACAGTGTGTACGCGAAGGAGGAAAGTTGTTTTGAGTGCAAAAAAAAGGAAAAATTGAATGTATAAGGAAAAGAAACAAAAGGGAGGTATTGGTTTAAAAGGTCTTTTAGACGATTTTGTGAGTCAGATCGGTTCGGAATCATAAAAACAGTGTGTACGCGAAGGAGGAAAGTATTTTTGAGTACAAAAACGTGGAAAAAATGAATGTATGAGGAAAAGAAACAAAAGGGAGGCATTGGTTTAGAACGTCTTTTAGACGATTTTTTGAGTCAGATGGGCTCGGAATCATAAAAACAGTGTGTACGCGATAGAAGAAAGTAATTTTGAGTGCAAAAACGTGAAAAAAATGAATGTATAAGGGAAAAAAACAAAAGGGCGTTATTGGTTGAAATGGTTTTTTAGACGGCTTTATTAGTCAGATGGGTCCTGAATCATAAAAACAGTGTGTACGCGAAGGAGAAAATTTGTTTTGAATGCAAAAAAAATGGAAAAATTGAATGTATAAGGAAAAGAAACAAAAGGGAGGTATTGGTTTAAAAGGTCTTTTAGACGGTTTTGCGAGTCAGATCGGTCGGAATCATAAAAACAGTGTGTACGCAAAGGAGGAAAGTATTTTTGAGTACAAAAACGTGGAAAAAATGAATGTATGAGGAAAAGAAACAAAAGGGAGGCATTGGTTTAGAACGTCTTTTAGACGATTTTTTGAGTCGGATGGGCTCGGAATCATAAAAACAGTGTGTACGCGATAGAAGAAAGTAATTTTGAGTGCAAAAACGTGGAAAAAATGAATGTATAAGGGAAAAAAACAAAAGGGCGTTATTGGTTTAAATGGTCTTTTAGACGGTTTTAAGAGTCAGATGGGCTTGAAATCATAAAAACTGTGTGTACGCGAAGGAGAAAATTTGTTTTGAGTGCAAAAACGCGGAAAAATTGAATGTATAAGGAAAAGAAACAAAAGGGAGGAATTGGTAAACCAATGCCTCCCTTTTGTTTAGACGGTCTTGTGAGTCAGATGGGATCGGAAGTGTGTACGCGAAGGAGGAAAGTTGTTTTGAAGGTCCTTTAGACGGTTTTGTGAGTCAGATGGGATCGGAAGTGTTTACGCGAAGGAGGAAAGTTGTTTTGAGTGCAAAAACGTGGAAAAAATGTATTTATAAGGAAAAGAAACAAAAGGGAGGTATTGGTTTAAATGGTCTTTTAGACGGTTTTGTTAGTCAGATGTGTTCTGAATCATAAAAACAGTGTGTACGCGAATGAGGAAAGTAGTTTTGAGTACAAAAACGTGGAAAAAATGAATGTATGAGGAAAAGAAACAAAAGGGAGGCATTGGTTTAGAACGTCTTTTAGACGATTTTTTGAGTCAGATGGGCTCGGAATCATAAAAACAGTGTGTACGCGATAGAAGAAAGTAATTTTGAGTGCAAAAACGTGGAAAAAATGAATGTATAAGGGAAAAAAACAAAAGGGCGTTATTGGTTTAAATGGTCTTTTAGACGGTTTTAAGAGTCAGATGGGCTTGAAATCATAAAAACAGTGTGTACGCGAAGGAGGAAAGTTGTTTTGAGTGCAAAAAAAAGGAAAAATTGAATGTATAAGGAAAAGAAACAAAAGGGAGGTATTGGTTTAAAAGGTCTTTTAGACGATTTTGTGAGTCAGATCGGTTCGGAATCATAAAAACAGTGTGTACGCGAAGGAGAAAAGTTGTTTTGAGTGCAAAAACGTGAAAAAAATGAATGTATAAGGAAAAGAAAGAAAAGGGAGGTATTGGATTAAAAGGTCTTTTAGACGGTTTTGTGAGTCAGATCGGTTCGGAATCATAAAAACAGTGTGTACGCGAAGGAGAAAAGTAGTTTTGAATGCAAAAAAATGGAAAAATTGAATGTATAAGGAAAAGAAACAAAAGGGAGGTATTGGTTTAAAAGGTCTTTTAGACGGTTTTGTGAGTCAGATGGGATCGGAATCATAAAAACAGTGTGTACGCGAAAGAGGAAAGTTGTTTTGAGTGCAAAAAAAAAGGAAAAATTGAATGTATAAGGAAAAGAAACAAAAGGGAGGTATTGGTTTAAAAGGTCTTTTAGACGATTTTGTGAGTCAGATCGGTTCGGAATCATAAAAACAGTGTGTACGCGAAGGAGGAAAGTATTTTTGAGTACAAAAACGTGGAAAAAATGAATGTATGAGGAAAAGAAACAAAAGGGAGGCATTGGTTTAGAACGTCTTTTAGACGATTTTTTGAGTCAGATGGGCTCGGAATCATAAAAACAGTGTGTACGCGATAGAAGAAAGTAATTTTGAGTGCAAAAACGTGGAAAAAATGAATGTATAAGGGAAAAAAACAAAAGGGAGGTATTGGTTTAAAAGGTCTTTTAGACGATTTTGTGAGTCAGATCGGTTCGGAATCATAAAAACAGTGTGTACGCGATAGAGGAAAGTAGTTTTGAGTACAAAAACGTGTAAAAAATGAATGTATGAACAAAAGAAGAAAAAGGGAGGTATTGGTTTTAATGGTCTTTTAGACGGTTTTGTGAGTCAGATGGGATCGGAATCATAAAAACAGTGTGTACGCGAAGGAGGAAAGTTGTTTTGAGTGCAAAAACGTGGAAAAAAATAAATGAATAAGCAAAAGAAACAAAAGGGAGTTATTGGTTTAAATGGTTTTTTAGACGGCTTTATTAGTCAGATGGGTTCGGAATCATAAAAACATTGTGTACGCGAAGGAAGAAAGTTATTTTGAGTGCAAAAACGTGGAAAAAATGAATGTATAAGGAAAAGAACCAAAAGGGAGGTATTGGTTTAAATGATCTTTTAGACGGTTTTGTTAGTCATAAAATCATATAAACAGTGTGTACGCGAAGGAGAAAAGTAGTTTTGAATGCAAAAAAATGGAAAAATTGGATGTATAAGAAAAAGAAACAAAAGGGAGGTATTGGTTTAAAAGGTCTTTTAGACGGTTTTGCGAGTCAGATCGGTTCGGAATCATAAAAACAGTGTGTACGCGAAGGAGGAAAGTATTTTTGAGTACAAAAACGTGGAAAAAATGAATGTATGAGGAAAAGAAACAAAAGGGAGGCATTGGTTTAGAACGTCTTTTAGACGATTTTTTGAGTCAGATGGGCTCGGAATCATAAAAACAGTGTGTACGCGATAGAAGAAAGTAATTTTGAGTGCAAAAACGGTCTTTTAGACGGTTTTGTGAGTCAGATGGGCTTGAAATCATAAAAACAGTGTGTACGCGAAGGAGAAAATTTGTTTTGAGTGCAAAAACGCGGAAAAATTGAATGTATAAGGAAAAGAACCAAAAGGGAGGTATTGGTTTAAAAGGTCTTTTAGACGGTTTTGTGTCAGATCGGTTCGGAATCATAAAAACAGTGTGTACGCGAAGGAGAAAAGTAGTTTTGAGTACATAAACGTTGAAAAAATGAATGTATGAGGAAAAGAAACAAAAGGGAGGCATTGGTAAACCAATGCCTCCCTTTTGTTTAGACGGTCTTGTGAGTCAGATGGAATCGGAAGTGTGTACGCGAAGGAGGAAAGTTGTTTTGAGTGCAAAAACGTGGAAAAAATGAATGTATAAGGGAAAAAAACAAAAGGGAGGTATTGGTTTAAAAGGTCTTTTAGACGATTTTGTGAGTCAGATCGGTTCGGAATCATAAAAACAGTGTGTACGCGATAGAGGAAAGTAGTTTTGAGTACAAAAACGTGTAAAAAATGAATGTATGAACAAAAGAAGAAAAAGGGAGGTATTGGTTTTAATGGTCTTTTAGACGGTTTTGTGAGTCAGATGGGATCGGAATCATAAAAACAGTGTGTACGCGAAGGAGGAAAGTTGTTTTGAGTGCAAAAACGTGGAAAAAAATAAATGAATAAGCAAAAGAAACAAAAGGGAGTTATTGGTTTAAATGGTTTTTTAGACGGCTTTATTAGTCAGATGGGTTCGGAATCATAAAAACATTGTGTACGCGAAGGAAGAAAGTTATTTTGAGTGCAAAAACGTGGAAAAAATGAATGTATAAGGAAAAGAACCAAAAGGGAGGTATTGGTTTAAATGATCTTTTAGACGGTTTTGTTAGTCATAAAATCATATAAACAGTGTGTACGCGAAGGAGAAAAGTAGTTTTGAATGCAAAAAAATGGAAAAATTGGATGTATAAGAAAAAGAAACAAAAGGGAGGTATTGGTTTAAAAGGTCTTTTAGACGGTTTTGCGAGTCAGATCGGTTCGGAATCATAAAAACAGTGTGTACGCGAAGGAGGAAAGTATTTTTGAGTACAAAAACGTGGAAAAAATGAATGTATGAGGAAAAGAAACAAAAGGGAGGCATTGGTTTAGAACGTCTTTTAGACGATTTTTTGAGTCAGATGGGCTCGGAATCATAAAAACAGTGTGTACGCGATAGAAGAAAGTAATTTTGAGTGCAAAAACGGTCTTTTAGACGGTTTTGTGAGTCAGATGGGCTTGAAATCATAAAAACAGTGTGTACGCGAAGGAGAAAATTTGTTTTGAGTGCAAAAACGCGGAAAAATTGAATGTATAAGGAAAAGAACCAAAAGGGAGGTATTGGTTTAAAAGGTCTTTTAGACGGTTTTGTGTCAGATCGGTTCGGAATCATAAAAACAGTGTGTACGCGAAGGAGAAAAGTAGTTTTGAGTACATAAACGTTGAAAAAATGAATGTATGAGGAAAAGAAACAAAAGGGAGGCATTGGTAAACCAATGCCTCCCTTTTGTTTAGACGGTCTTGTGAGTCAGATGGAATCGGAAGTGTGTACGCGAAGGAGGAAAGTTGTTTTGAGTGCAAAAACGTGGAAAAAATGTATTTATAAGGAAAAGAAACCAAAGGGAGGTATTGGTTTAAATGGTCTTTTAGACGGTTTTGTGAGTCAGATCGGTTCGGAATCATAAAAACAGTGTGTACACGAAGGAGAAAAGTAGTTTTGAGTACAAAAACGTGGAAAAAATGAATCTATGAGGAAAACAAACCAGGCATTGGGGGGAGGCATTGGTTAGGAATTAGGCATTTAGGGAGGCATTGGTTTAGAAGGTCTTTTAGACGATTTTGTGAGTCAGATGTGCTCGGAATCATAAAAACAGTGTGTACGCGATAGAGGAAAGGAATTTTGAGTACAAAAACGTGGAAAAAATGAATGTATGAACAAAAGAAGCAAAAGGGAGGTATTGGTTTAAAAGGTCTTTTAGACGGTTTTGTGTCAGATCGGTTCGGAATCATAAGAACAGTGTGTACGCGAAGGAGGAAAGTAGTTTTGAGTACAAAAACGTGGAAAAAATGAATGTACGAGGAAAAGAAACAAAAGGGTGGTATTGGTTTAAATGGTCTTTTAGACGGTTTTGTGAGTCAGATGGGATCGGAATCATAAAAACAGTGTGTACGCGAAGGAGGAAAGTTGTTTTGAGTGCAAAAAAAAGGAAAAATTGAATGTATAAGGAAAAGAAACAAAAGGGAGGTATTGGTTTAAAAGGTCTTTTAGACGATTTTGTGAGTCAGATCGGTACGGAATCATAAAAACAGTGTGTACGCGAAGGAGGAAAGTATTTTTGAGTACAAAAACGTGGAAAAAATGAATGTATGAGGAAAAGAAACAAAAGGGAGGCATTGGTTTAGAACGTCTTTTAGACGATTTTTTGAGTCAGATGGGCTCGGAATCATAAAAACAGTGTGTACGCGATAGAAGAAAGTAATTTTGAGTGCAAAAACGTGGAAAAAATGAATGTATAAGGGAAAAAAACAAAAGGGCGTTATTGGTTTAAATGGTCTTTTAGACGGTTTTAAGAGTCAGATGGGCTTGAAATCATAAAAACTGTGTGTACGCGAAGGAGAAAATTTGTTTTGAGTGCAAAAACGCGGAAAAATTGAATGTATAAGGAAAAGAAACAAAAGGGAGGAATTGGTAAACCAATGCCTCCCTTTTGTTTAGACGGTCTTGTGAGTCAGATGGGATCGGAAGTGTGTACGCGAAGGAGGAAAGTTGTTTTGAAGGTCCTTTAGACGGTTTTGTGAGTCAGATGGGATCGGAAGTGTTTACGCGAAGGAGGAAAGTTGTTTTGAGTGCAAAAACGTGGAAAAAATGTATTTATAAGGAAAAGAAACAAAAGGGAGGTATTGGTTTAAATGGTCTTTTAGACGGTTTTGTTAGTCAGATGTGTTCTGAATCATAAAAACAGTGTGTACGCGAATGAGGAAAGTAGTTTTGAGTACAAAAACGTGGAAAAAATGAATGTATAACGAAAAGAAACAAAAGGGAGGTATTGGTTTAAATGGTCTTTTAGACGGTTTCGTTAGTCAGATGGGATCGGAATCATAAAAACAGTGTGTACGCGAATTAGGAAAATTGTTTTGAGTGCAAAAACGTGAAAAAAATGAATGTATAAGGAAAAGAAACAAAAGGGAGGTATTGGTTTTAAAGGTCTTTTAGACGGTTTTGTGAGTCAGATCGGTTCGGAATCATAAAAACAGTGTGTACGCGAAGGAGGAATGTAGTGTTGAGTGCAAAAACGTGGAAAAAATGAATGTATAACGAAAAGAAACAAAAGGGAGGTATTGGTTTAAATGGTTTTTTTAGACGGTTTTGTGAGTCAGATGGGATCGGAATCATAAAAACAGTGTGTACGCGAAGGAGAAAAGTTGTTTTGAGTGCAAAAACGTGAAAAAAATGAATGTATAAGGAAAAGAAAGAAAAGGGAGGTATTGGATTAAAAGGTCTTTTAGACGGTTTTGTGAGTCAGATCGGTTCGGAATCATAAAAACAGTGTGTACGCGAAGGAGAAAAGTAGTTTTGAATGCAAAAAAATGGAAAAATTGAATGTATAAGGAAAAGAAACAAAAGGGAGGTATTGGTTTAAAAGGTCTTTTAGACGGTTTTGTGAGTCAGATGGGATCGGAATCATAAAAACAGTGTGTACGCGAAGGAGGAAAGTTGTTTTGAGTGCAAAAAAAAGGAAAAATTGAATGTATAAGGAAAAGAAACAAAAGGGAGGTATTGGTTTAAAAGGTCTTTTAGACGATTTTGTGAGTCAGATCGGTTCGGAATCATAAAAACAGTGTGTACGCGAAGGAGGAAAGTATTTTTGAGTACAAAAACGTGGAAAAAATGAATGTATGAGGAAAAGAAACAAAAGGGAGGCATTGGTTTAGAACGTCTTTTAGACGATTTTTTGAGTCAGATGGGCTCGGAATCATAAAAACAGTGTGTACGCGATAGAAGAAAGTAATTTTGAGTGCAAAAACGTGGAAAAAATGAATGTATAAGGGAAAAAAACAAAAGGGCGTTATTGGTTGAAATGGTTTTTTAGACGGCTTTATTAGTCAGATGGGTCCTGAATCATAAAAACAGTGTGTACGCGAAGGAGAAAATTTGTTTTGAATGCAAAAAAATGGAAAAATTGAATGTATAAGGAAAAGAAACAAAAGGGAGGTATTGGTTTAAAAGGTCTTTTAGACGGTTTTGCGAGTCAGATCGGTTCGGAATCATAAAAACAGTGTGTACGCAAAGGAGGAAAGTATTTTTGAGTACAAAAACGTGGAAAAAATGAATGTATGAGGAAAAGAAACAAAAGGGAGGCATTGGTTTAGAACGTCTTTTAGACGATTTTTTGAGTCAGATGGGCTCGGAATCATAAAAACAGTGTGTACGCGATAGAAGAAAGTAATTTTGAGTGCAAAAACGTGGAAAAAATGAATGTATAAGGGAAAAAAACAAAAGGGCGTTATTGGTTTAAATGGTCTTTTAGACGGTTTTAAGAGTCAGATGGGCTTGAAATCATAAAAACTGTGTGTACGCGAAGGAGAAAATTTGTTTTGAGTGCAAAAACGCGGAAAAATTGAATGTATAAGGAAAAGAAACAAAAGGGAGGAATTGGTAAACCAATGCCTCCCTTTTGTTTAGACGGTCTTGTGAGTCAGATGGGATCGGAAGTGTGTACGCGAAGGAGGAAAGTTGTTTTGAAGGTCCTTTAGACGGTTTTGTGAGTCAGATGGGATCGGAAGTGTTTACGCGAAGGAGGAAAGTTGTTTTGAGTGCAAAAACGTGGAAAAAATGTATTTATAAGGAAAAGAAACAAAAGGGAGGTATTGGTTTAAATGGTCTTTTAGACGGTTTTGTTAGTCAGATGTGTTCTGAATCATAAAAACAGTGTGTACGCGAATGAGGAAAGTAGTTTTGAGTACAAAAACGTGGAAAAAATGAATGTATAACGAAAAGAAACAAAAGGGAGGTATTGGTTTAAATGGTCTTTTAGACGGTTTCGTTAGTCAGATGGGATCGGAATCATAAAAACAGTGTGTACGCGAATTAGGAAAATTGTTTTGAGTGCAAAAACGTGAAAAAAATGAATGTATAAGGAAAAGAAACAAAAGGGAGGTATTGGTTTTAAAGGTCTTTTAGACGGTTTTGTGAGTCAGATCGGTTCGGAATCATTAAAACAGTGTGTACGCGAAGGAGGAATGTAGTTTTGAGTGCAAAAACGTGGAAAAAATGAATGTATAACGAAAAGAAACAAAAGGGAGGTATTGGTTTAAATGGTTTTTTTAGACGGTTTTGTGAGTCAGATGGGATCGGAATCATAAAAACAGTGTGTACGCGAAGGAGAAAAGTTGTTTTGAGTGCAAAAACGTGAAAAAAATGAATGTATAAGGAAAAGAAAGAAAAGGGAGGTATTGGATTAAAAGGTCTTTTAGACGGTTTTGTGAGTCAGATCGGTTCGGAATCATAAAAACAGTGTGTACGCGAAGGAGAAAAGTAGTTTTGAATGCAAAAAAATGGAAAAATTGAATGTATAAGGAAAAGAAACAAAAGGGAGGTATTGGTTTAAAAGGTCTTTTAGACGGTTTTGTGAGTCAGATGGGATCGGAATCATAAAAACAGTGTGTACGCGAAGGAGGAAAGTTGTTTTGAGTGCAAAAAAAAGGAAAAATTGAATGTATAAGGAAAAGAAACAAAAGGGAGGTATTGGTTTAAAAGGTCTTTTAGACGATTTTGTGAGTCAGATCGGTTCGGAATCATAAAAACAGTGTGTACGCGAAGGAGGAAAGTATTTTTGAGTACAAAAACGTGGAAAAAATGAATGTATGAGGAAAAGAAACAAAAGGGAGGCATTGGTTTAGAACGTCTTTTAGACGATTTTTTGAGTCAGATGGGCTCGGAATCATAAAAACAGTGTGTACGCGATAGAAGAAAGTAATTTTGAGTGCAAAAACGTGGAAAAAATGAATGTATAAGGGAAAAAAACAAAAGGGCGTTATTGGTTGAAATGGTTTTTTAGACGGCTTTATTAGTCAGATGGGTCCTGAATCATAAAAACAGTGTGTACGCGAAGGAGAAAATTTGTTTTGAATGCAAAAAAATGGAAAAATTGAATGTATAAGGAAAAGAAACAAAAGGGAGGTATTGGTTTAAAAGGTCTTTTAGACGGTTTTGCGAGTCAGATCGGTTCGGAATCATAAAAACAGTGTGTACGCAAAGGAGGAAAGTATTTTTGAGTACAAAAACGTGGAAAAAATGAATGTATGAGGAAAAGAAACAAAAGGGAGGCATTGGTTTAGAACGTCTTTTAGACGATTTTTTGAGTCAGATGGGCTCGGAATCATAAAAACAGTGTGTACGCGATAGAAGAAAGTAATTTTGAGTGCAAAAACGTGGAAAAAATGAATGTATAAGGGAAAAAAACAAAAGGGCGTTATTGGTTTAAATGGTCTTTTAGACGGTTTTAAGAGTCAGATGGGCTTGAAATCATAAAAACTGTGTGTACGCGAAGGAGAAAATTTGTTTTGAGTGCAAAAACGCGGAAAAATTGAATGTATAAGGAAAAGAAACAAAAGGGAGGAATTGGTAAACCAATGCCTCCCTTTTGTTTAGACGGTCTTGTGAGTCAGATGGGATCGGAAGTGTGTACGCGAAGGAGGAAAGTTGTTTTGAAGGTCCTTTAGACTGTTTTGTGAGTCAGATGGGATCGGAAGTGTTTACGCGAAGGAGGAAAGTTGTTTTGAGTGCAAAAACGTGGAAAAAATGTATTTATAAGGAAAAGAAACAAAAGGGAGGTATTGGTTTAAATGGTCTTTTAGACGGTTTTGTTAGTCAGATGTGTTCTGAATCATAAAAACAGTGTGTACGCGAATGAGGAAAGTAGTTTTGAGTACAAAAACGTGGAAAAAATGAATGTATAACGAAAAGAAACAAAAGGGAGGTATTGGTTTAAATGGTCTTTTAGACGGTTTCGTTAGTCAGATGGGATCGGAATCATAAAAACAGTGTGCGAGGAGTGTACGCGAATGAGGAAAGTAGTTTTGAATGCAAAAAAATGGAAAAATTGAATGTATAAGGAAAAGAAACAAAAGGGAGGTATTGGTTTAAAAGGTCTTTTAGACGGTTTTGTGAGTCAGATGGGATCGGAATCATAAAAACAGTGTGTACGCGATAGAAGAAAGTAATTTTGAGTGCAAAAACGTGGAAAAAATGAATGTATAAGGGAAAAAAACAAAAGGGCGTTATTGGTTGAAATGGTTTTTTAGACGGCTTTATTAGTCAGATGGGTCCTGAATCATAAAAACAGTGTGTACGCGAAGGAGAAAATTTGTTTTGAATGCAAAAAAATGGAAAAATTGAATGTATAAGGAAAAGAAACAAAAGGGAGGTATTGGTTTAAAAGGTCTTTTAGACGGTTTTGCGAGTCAGATCGGTTCGGAATCATAAAAACAGTGTGTACGCAAAGGAGGAAAGTATTTTTGAGTACAAAAACGTGGAAAAAATGAATGTATGAGGAAAAGAAACAAAAGGGAGGCATTGGTTTAGAACGTCTTTTAGACGATTTTTTGAGTCAGATGGGCTCGGAATCATAAAAACAGTGTGTACGCGATAGAAGAAAGTAATTTTGAGTGCAAAAACGTGGAAAAAATGAATGTATAAGGGAAAAAAACAAAAGGGCGTTATTGGTTTAAATGGTCTTTTAGACGGTTTTAAGAGTCAGATGGGCTTGAAATCATAAAAACTGTGTGTACGCGAAGGAGAAAATTTGTTTTGAGTGCAAAAACGCGGAAAAATTGAATGTATAAGGAAAAGAAACAAAAGGGAGGAATTGGTAAACCAATGCCTCCCTTTTGTTTAGACGGTCTTGTGAGTCAGATGGGATCGGAAGTGTGTACGCGAAGGAGGAAAGTTGTTTTGAAGGTCCTTTAGACGGTTTTGTGAGTCAGATGGGATCGGAAGTGTTTACGCGAAGGAGGAAAGTTGTTTTGAGTGCAAAAACGTGGAAAAAATGTATTTATAAGGAAAAGAAACAAAAGGGAGGTATTAGTTTAAATGGTCTTTTAGACGGTTTTGTTAGTCAGATGTGTTCTGAATCATAAAAACAGTGTGTACGCGAATGAGGAAAGTAGTTTTGAGTACAAAAACGTGGAAAAAATGAATGTATAACGAAAAGAAACAAAAGGGAGGTATTGGTTTAAATGGTCTTTTAGACGGTTTCGTTAGTCAGATGGGATCGGAATCATAAAAACAGTGTGTACGCGAATTAGGAAAATTGTTTTGAGTGCAAAAACGTGGAAAAAATGAATGTATAACGAAAAGAAACAAAAGGGAGGTATTGGTTTAAATGGTTTTTTTAGACGGTTTTGTGAGTCAGATGGGATCGGAATTTATAAAAACAGTGTGTACGCGAAGGAGAAAAGTTGTTTTGAGTGCAAAAACGTGAAAAAAATGAATGTATAAAGAAAAGAAAGAAAAGGGAGGTATTGGATTAAAAGGTCTTTTAGACGGTTTTGTGAGTCAGATCGGTTCGGAATCATAAAAACAGTGTGTACGCGAAGGAGAAAAGTAGTTTTGAATGCAAAAAAATGGAAAAATTGAATGTATAAGGAAAAGAAACAAAAGGGAGGTATTGGTTTAAAAGGTCTTTTAGACTGTTTTGTGAGTCAGATCGGTTCGGAATCATAAAAACAGTGTGTACGCGAAGGAGGAAAGTAGTTTTGAGTACAAAAACGTGGAAAAAATGAATGTATAAGGAAAAGAAACAAAAGGGAGGTATTGGTTTAAATGGTCTTTTAGACGGTTTTCTTAGTCAGATGTGTGCTCAATCATAAAAACAGTGTGTACGCTTATGAGGAAAGTAGTTTTGAGTACAAAAACGTGGAAAAAATGAATGTATAACGAAAAGAAACAAAAGGGAGGTATTGGTTTAAATGGTCTTTTAGACGGTTTCGTTAGTCATATGTGTTCTGAATCATAAAAACAGTGTGTACGCGAAGGAGGAAAGTAGTTTTTGAGTACAAAAACGTGGAGAAAATGAATGTATGAGGAAAAGAAACAAAAGGGAGGTATTGGTTTAAATGGTCTTTTAGACGGTTTTGTTATTCAGATGTGTTCTGAATCATAAAACAGTGTCTACGCGAATGAGGAAAGTAGTTTTGAGTACAAAAACGTGGAAAAAATGAATGTATGAGGAAAAGAAACAAAAGGGAGTTATTGGTTTAAATGGTATTTTAGACGGTTTTGATGGGTCAGATGGGATCGGAATCATAAAAACAGTGTGTACGCGAAGGAGGAAAGTATTTTTGAGTACAAAAACGTGGAAAAATTGAATGTATAAGGAAAAGAAACAAAAGGGAGGTATTGGTTTAAAAGGTCTTTTAGACGGTTTTGTGAGTCAGATCGGTTCGGAATCATAAAAACAGTGTGTACGCGAAGGAGAAAAGTAGTTTTGAGTACAAAAACGTGGAAAAAATGAAAGTATGAGGAAAAGAAACAAAAGGGAGGTATTGGTTTAGAAGGTCTTTTAGACGATTTTGTGAGTCAGATGTGCTCGGAATCATAAAAACAGTGTGTACGCGATAGAGGAAAGTAGTTTTGAGTACAAAAACGTGTAAAAAATGAATGTATGAACAAAAGAAGAAAAAGGGAGGTATTGGTTTTAATGGTCTTTTAGACGGTTTTGTGAGTCAGATGGGATCGGAAGTGTGTACGCGAAGGAGGAAAGTATTTTTAAATACAAAAACGTGGAAAAATTGAATGTATAAGGAAAAGAAACAAAAGGAAGGTATTGGTTTAAAAGGTCTTTTAGACGGTTTTGTGAGTCAGATCGGTTCGGAATCATAAAAACAGTGTGTACGCGAAGGAGGAAAGTATTTTTGAGTACAAAAACGTGGAAAAAAATTAATGTATGAGGAAAAGAAACAAAAGGGAAGTATTGGTTTAAATGGTTTTTTAGACGGCTTTATTAGTCAGACGGGTCCTGAATCATAAAAACAGTGTGTACGCGAAGGAGGAAAGTATTTTTGAGTACAAAAACGTGGAAAAAAATTAATGCATGAGGAAAAGAAACAAAAGAGAGGTATTGGTTTAAATGGTCTTTTAGACGGCTTTATTAGTAAGATGGGTTCGGAATCATAAAAACATTGTGTACGCGAAGGAAGAAAGTTATTTTGAGTGCAAAAAAGTGCAAAAATGAATGTATAAGGAAAAGAAACAAGAGGGAGGTATCGGTTTAAATGGTCTTTTAGACGGTTTTGTTAGTCATATGTGTTCTGAATCATAAAAACAGTGTGTACGCGAAGGAGGAAAGTTGTTTTGAGTGCAAAAACGTGGAAAAAATGAATGTATAAGGAAAAGAACCAAAAGGGAGGTATTGGTTTAAATGATCTTTTAGACGGTTTTGTTAGTCATATGTGTTCTGAATCATAAAAACAGTGTGTACGCGAAGGAGGAAAGTTATTTTGAGTGCAAAAAAGTGCAAAAATGAATGTATAAGGAAAAGAAACAAAAGGGAGTTATTGGTTTAAATGGTATTTTAGACGGTTTTGATGGGTCAGATGGGATCGGAATCATAAAAACAGTGTGTACGCGAAGGAGGAAAGTTATTTCGAGTGCAAAAACGTGGAAAAAATGAATGTATAAGGAAAAGAAACAAAAGGGAGGTATTGGATTAAATGGTCTTTTAGACGGTTTTGTGAGTCAGATCGGTACGGAATCATAAAAACAGTGTGTACGCGAAGGAGGAAAGTAGTTTTGAGTACAAAAACGTGGAAAAAATGAATGTATGAGGAGAAGAAACAAAAGAGAGGTATTGGTTTAAATGGTATTTTAGACGGTTTTGATGGGTCAGATGGGATCGGAATCATAAAAACAGTGTGTACGTGAAGGAGGAAAGTTGTTTCGAGTGCAAAAACGTGGAAAAAATGAATGTATAAGGAAAAGAAACAAAAGGGAGGTATTGGTTTAAAAGGTCTTTTAGACGGTTTTGTGAGTCAGATCGGTTCGGAATAACAGCGTGTACGCGAAGGAGGAAAGTAGTTTTGAGTACAAAAACGTGGAAAAAATGAATGTATGAGGAAAAAAACAAAAGAGAGGTATTGGTTTAAAAGGTCTTTTAGACGGTTTTGTGTCAGATCGGTTCGGAATCATAAAAACAGTGTGTACGCGAAGGAGAAAAGTAGTTCTGAGTACAAAAACGTTGAAAAATGAATGTATGAGGAAAAGAAACAAAAGGGAGGCTTTGGTTTAAAAGGTCTTTTAGACGGTTTTGTGAGTCAGATCGGTTCGGAATCATAAAAACAGTGTGTACGCGAAGGAGGAAAGTATTTTTGAGTACAAAAACGTGGAAAAATTGAATGTATAAGGAAAAGAAACAAAAGGGAGGTATTGGTTTAAAAGGTCTTTTAGACGGTTTTGTGAGTCAGATCGGTTCGGAATCATAAAAACAGTGTGTACGCGAAGGAGAAAAGTAGTTTTGAGTACAAAAACGTGGAAAAAATGAAAGTATGAGGAAAAGAAACAAAAGGGAGGCATTGGTTTAGAAGGTCTTTTAGACGATTTTGTGAGTCAGATGTGCTCGGAATCATAAAAACATTGTGTACGCGATAGAGGAAAGTAGTTTTGAGTACAAAAACGTGTAAAAAATGAATGTATGAACAAAAGAAGAAAAAGGGAGGTATTGGTTTTAATGGTCTTTTAGACGGTTTTGTGAGTCAGATGGGATCGGAATCATAAAAACAGTGTGTACGCGAAGGAGGAAAGTTGTTTTGAGTGCAAAAACGTAGAAAAAATAAATGAATAAGCAAAAGAAACAAAAGGGAGTTATTGGTTTAAATGTTTTTTTAGACGGCTTTATTAGTCAGATGGGTTCGGAATCATAAAAACATTGTGTACGCGAAGGAAGAAAGTTATTTTGAGTGCAAAAAAGTGCAAAAATGAATGTATAAGGAAAAGAAACAAGAGGGAGGTATTGGTTTAAATGGTCTTTTAGACGGTTTTGTTAGTCATATGTGTTCTGAATCATAAAAACAGTGTGTACGCGAAGGAGGAAAGTTGTTTTGAGTGCAAAAACGTGGAAAAAATGAATGTATAAGGAAAAGAACCAAAAGGGAGGTATTGGTTTAAATGATCTTTTAGACGGTTTTGTTAGTCATATGTGTTCTGAATCATAAAAACAGTGTGTACGCGAAGGAGGAAAGTTGTTTTGAGTGCAAAAACGTGGAAAAATTGAATGTATAAGGAAAAGAAACAAAAGGGAGGTATTGGATTAAAAGGTCTTTTAGACGGTTTTGCGAGTCAGATCGGTTCGGAATCATAAAAACAGTGTGTACGCGAAGGAGGTAAGTATTTTTGAGTACAAAAACGTGGAAAAAATGAATGTATGAGGAAAAGAAACAAAAGGGAGGCATTGGTTTAGAACGTCTTTTAGACGATTTTTTGAGTCAGATGGGCTCGGAATCATAAAAACAGTGTGTACGCGATAGAAGAAAGTAATTTTGAGTGCAAAAACGTGGAAAAAATGAATGTATAAGGGAAAAAAAAACAAAAGGGCGTTATTGGTTTAAATGGTCTTTTAGACGGTTTTGTGAGTCAGATCGGTTCGGAATCATAAAAACAGTGTGTACGCGAAGGAGAAAAGTAGTTTTGAATGCAAAAAAATGGAAAAATTGGATGTATAAGGAAAAGAAACAAAAGGGAGGTATTGGTTTAAAAGGTCTTTTAGACGGTTTTGCGAGTCAGATCGGTTCGGAATCATAAAAACAGTGTGTACGCGAAGGAGGAAAGTTGTTTTGAGTACAAAAACGTGGAAAAAATAAATGAATAAGCAAAAGAAACAAAAGGGAGTTATTGGTTTAAATGGTTTTTTAGACGGCTTTATTAGTCAGATGGGTTCGGAATCATAAAAACATAGTGTACGCGAAGGAAGAAAGTTGTTTTGAGTGCAAAAATGTGCAAAAATGAATGTATAAGGAAAAGAAACAAAAGGGATTTATTGGTTTAAATGGTATTTTAGACGGTTTTGATGGGTCAGATGGGATCGGAATCATAAAAACAGTGTGTACGCGAAGGAGGAAAGTTGTTTCGAGTGCAAAAACGTGGAAAAAATGAATGTATAAGGAAAAGAAACAAAAGGGAGGTATTGGATTAAATGGTCTTTTAGACGGTTTTGTGAGTCAGATCGGTACGGAATCATAAAAACAGTGTGTACGCTAAGGAAGAAAGTTGTTTTGAGTGCAAAAATGTGCAAAAATGAATGTATAAGGAAAAGAAACAAGAGGGAGGTATTGGTTTAAATGGTCTTTTAGACGGTTTTGTTAGTCATATGTGTTCTGAATCATAAAAACAGTGTGTACGCGAAGGAGGAAAGTTGTTTTGAGTGCAAAAACGTGGAAAAATGAATGTATAAGGAAAAGAACCAAAAGGGAGGTATTGGTTTAAATGGTCTTTTAGACGGTTTTGTTAGTCATATGTGTTCTGAATCATAAAAACAGTGTGTACGCGGAGGAAAGTAGTTTTGAGTACAAAAACGTGGAAAAAATGAATGTACGAGTAAAGGAACAAAAGGGTGGTATTGGTTTAAATGGTCTTTTAGACGGTTTTGTGAGTCAGATGGGATCGGAATCATAAAAACAGTGTGTACGCGAAGGAGGAAAGTATTTTTGAGTACAAAAACGTGGAAAAATTGAATGTATAAGGAAAAGAAACAAAAGGGAGGTATTGGTTTAAAAGGTCTTTTAGACGGTTTTGTGAGTCAGATCGGTTCGGAATCATAAAAACAGTGTGTACGCGAAGGAGAAAAGTAGTTTTGAGTACAAAAACGTGGAAAAAATGAAAGTATGAGGAAAAGAAACAAAAGGGAGGCATTGGTTTAGAAGGTCTTTTAGACGATTTTGTGAGTCAGATGTGCTCGGAATCATAAAAACATTGTGTACGCGATAGAGGAAAGTAGTTTTGAGTACAAAAACGTGTAAAAAATGAATGTATGAACAAAAGAAGAAAAAGGTAGGTATTGGTTTTAATGGTCTTTTAGACGGTTTTGTGAGTCAGATGGGATCGGAATCATAAAAACAGTGTGTACGCGAAGGAGGAAAGTTGTTTTGAGTGCAAAAACGTGGAAAAAATAAATGAATAAGAAACAAAAGGAAGTTATTGGTTTAAATGTTTTTTTAGACGGCTTTATTAGTCAGATGGGTTCGGAATCATAAAAACATTGTGTACGCGAAGGAAGAAAGTTATTTTGAGTGCAAAAAAGTGCAAAAATGAATGTATAAGGAAAAGAAACAAGAGGGAGGTATTGGTTTAAATGGTCTTTTAGACGGTTTTGTTAGTCATATGTGTTCTGAATCATAAAAACAGTGTGTACGCGAAGGAGGAAAGTTGTTTTGAGTGCAAAAACGTGGAAAAAATGAATGTATAAGGAAAAGAACCAAAAGGGAGGTATTGGTTTAAATGATCTTTTAGACGGTTTTGTTAGTCATATGTGTTCTGAATCATAAAAACAGTGTGTACGCGAAGGAGGAAAGTTGTTTTGAGTGCAAAAACGTGGAAAAATTGAATGTATAAGGAAAAGAAACAAAAGGGAGGTATTGGTTTAAAAGGTCTTTTAGACGGTTTTGCGAGTCAGATCGGTTCGGAATCATAAAAACAGTGTGTACGCGAAGGAGGTAAGTATTTTTGAGTACAAAAACGTGGAAAAAATGAATGTATGAGGAAAAGAAACAAAAGGGAGGCATTGGTTTAGAACGTCTTTTAGACGATTTTTTGAGTCAGATGGGCTCGGAATCATAAAAACAGTGTGTACGCGATAGACGAAAGTAATTTTGAGTGCAAAAACGTGGAAAAAATGAATGTATAAGGGAAAAAAAAACAAAAGGGCGTTATTGGTTTAAATGGTCTTTTAGACGGTTTTGTGAGTCAGATCGGTTCGGAATCATAAAAACAGTGTGTACGCGAAGGAGAAAAGTAGTTTTGAATGCAAAAAAATGGAAAAATTGGATGTATAAGGAAAAGAAACAAAAGGGAGGTATTGGTTTAAAAGGTCTTTTAGACGGTTTTGCGAGTCAGATCGGTTCGGAATCATAAAAACAGTGTGTACGCGAAGGAGGAAAGTTGTTTTGAGTACAAAAACGTGGAAAAAATAAATGAATAAGCAAAAGAAACAAAAGGGAGTTATTGGTTTAAATGGTTTTTTAGACGGCTTTATTAGTCAGATGGGTTCGGAATCATAAAAACATAGTGTACGCGAAGGAAGAAAGTTGTTTTGAGTGCAAAAATGTGCAAAAATGAATGTATAAGGAAAAGAAACAAAAGGGATTTATTGGTTTAAATGGTATTTTAGACGGTTTTGATGGGTCAGATGGGATCGGAATCATAAAAACAGTGTGTACGCGAAGGAGGAAAGTTGTTTCGAGTGCAAAAACGTGGAAAAAATGAATGTATAAGGAAAAGAAACAAAAGGGAGGTATTGGATTAAATGGTCTTTTAGACGGTTTTGTGAGTCAGATCGGTACGGAATCATAAAAACAGTGTGTACGCTAAGGAAGAAAGTTGTTTTGAGTGCAAAAATGTGCAAAAATGAATGTATAAGGAAAAGAAACAAGAGGGAGGTATTGGTTTAAATGGTCTTTTAGACGGTTTTGTTAGTCATATGTGTTCTGAATCATAAAAACAGTGTGTACGCGAAGGAGGAAAGTTGTTTTGAGTGCAAAAACGTGGAAAAATGAATGTATAAGGAAAAGAACCAAAAGGGAGGTATTGGTTTAAATGGTCTTTTAGACGGTTTTGTTAGTCATATGTGTTCTGAATCATAAAAACAGTGTGTACGCGGAGGAAAGTAGTTTTGAGTACAAAAACGTGGAAAAAATGAATGTACGAGTAAAGGAACAAAAGGGTGGTATTGGTTTAAATGGTCTTTTAGACGGTTTTGTGAGTCAGATGGGATCGGAATCATAAAAACAGTGTGTACGCGTAGGAGGAAAGTTGTTTTGAGTGCAAAAAAAAAGGAAAAATTGAATGTATGAGGAAAAGAAACAAAAGGGAGGCATTGGTTTAGAAGGTCTTTTAGACGATTTTGTGAGTCAGATGTGCTCGGAATCATAAAAACAGTGTGTACGCGATAGAGGAAAGTAGTTTTGAGTACAAAAACGTGGAAAAAATGAATGTATGAACAAAAGAAGCAAAAGGGAGGTATTGGTTTTAATGGTCTTTTAGACGGTTTTGTGAGTCAGATGGGATCGGAATCATAAAAACAGTGCGTACGCGAAGGAGAAAATTTGTTTTGAGTGCAAAAACGTGGAAAAATTGAATGTATAAGGAAAAGAACCAAAAGGGAGGTATTGGTTTAAAAGGTCTTTTAGACGGTTTTGTGTCAGATCGGTTCGGAATCATAAGAACAGTGTGTACGCGAAGGAGGAAAGTTGTTTTGAGTGCAAAAACGTGGAAAAAATGAATGTATAAGGAAAAGAAACAAAAGGGAGGTATTGGTTTAAATGATCTTTTAAACGGTTTTTTGAGTCAGATCGGTTCGGATTCATAAAAACAGTGTGTACGCGAAGGAAGAAAGTAGTTTTGAGTACAAAAACGTGGAAAAAATGAATGTATGAAGAAAAGAAACAAAAGGGAGGCATTGGTTTAAAAGGTGTTTTAGACGGTTTTGTGAGTCAGATGGGATCGGAAGTGTGTACGCGAAGGAGGAAAGTTGTTTTGAGTGCAAAAACTTGGAAAAAATGAATGTATAAGGAAAAGAAACAAAAGGGAGGTATTGGTTTAAATGGTCTTTTAGACGGTTTTGTTAGTGATATGTGTTCTGAATCATAAAAACAGTGTGTACGCGAAGGAGAAAATTTCTTTTGAGTGCAAAAACGTGGAAAAATTGAATGTATAACGAAAAGAAACAAAAGGGAGGTATTGGTTTAAATGGTCTTTTAGACGGTTTCGTTAGTCATATGTGTTCTGAATCAAAATAACAGTGTTTACGCGAAGGAGGAAAGTAGTTTTTGAGTACAAAAACGTGGAAAAAATGAATGTATGAGGAAAAGAAACAAAAGGGAGGTATTGGTTTAAATGGTCTTTTAGACGGTTTTGTTATTCAGATGAGTTCTGAATCATAAAAACAGTGTGTACGCGAATGAGGAAAGTAGTTTTGAGTACAAAAACGTGGAAAAAATGAATGTATGAGGAAAAGAAACAAAAGGGAGTTATTGGTTTAAATGGTATTTTAGACGGTTTTGATGGGTCAGATGGCATCGGAATCATAAAAACAGTGTGTACGCGAAGGAGGAAAGTTGTTTCGAGTGCAAAAACGCGGAAAAATTGAATGTATAAGGAAAAGAACCAAAAGGGAGGTATTGGTTTAAAAGGTCTTTTAGACGGTTTTGTGTCAGATCGGTTCGGAATCATAAAAACAGTGTGTACGCGAAGGAAGAAAGTAGTTTTGAGTACAAAAACGTGGAAAAAATGAATGTATGAAGAAAAGAAACAAAAGGGAGGCATTGGTTTAAAAGGTGTTTTAGACGGTTTTGTGAGTCAGATGGGATCGGAAGTGTGTACGCGAAGGAGGAAAGTTGTTTTGAGTGCAAAAACTTGGAAAAAATGAATGTATAAGGAAAAGAAACAAAAGGGAGGTATTGGTTTAAATGGTCTTTTAGACGGTTTTGTTAGTGATATGTGTTCTGAATCATAAAAACAGTGTGTACGCGAAGGAGAAAATTTCTTTTGAGTGCAAAAACGTGGAAAAATTGAATGTATAACGAAAAGAAACAAAAGGGAGGTATTGGTTTAAATGGTCTTTTAGACGGTTTCGTTAGTCATATGTGTTCTGAATCAAAATAACAGTGTTTACGCGAAGGAGGAAAGTAGTTTTTGAGTACAAAAACGTGGAAAAAATGAATGTATGAGGAAAAGAAACAAAAGGGAGGTATTGGTTTAAATGGTCTTTTAGACGGTTTTGTTATTCAGATGAGTTCTGAATCATAAAAACAGTGTGTACGCGAATGAGGAAAGTAGTTTTGAGTACAAAAACGTGGAAAAAATGAATGTATGAGGAAAAGAAACAAAAGGGAGTTATTGGTTTAAATGGTATTTTAGACGGTTTTGATGGGTCAGATGGGATCGGAATCATAAAAACAGTGTGTACGCGAAGGAGGAAAGTTGTTTCGAGTGCAAAAACGCGGAAAAATTGAATGTATAAGGAAAAGAACCAAAAGGGAGGTATTGGTTTAAAAGGTCTTTTAGACGGTTTTGTGTCAGATCGGTTCGGAATCATAAAAACAGTGTGTACGCGAAGGAGAAAAGTAGTTTTGAGTACATAAACGTTGAAAAAATGAATGTATGAGGAAAAGAAACAAAAGGGAGGCATTGGTAAACCAATGCCTCCCTTTTGTTTAGACGATCTTGTGAGTCAGATGGAATCGGAAGTGTGTACGCGAAGGAGGAAAGTTGTTTTGAGTACAAAAACGTTTAAAAAATGAATGTATAACGAAAAGAAACAAAAGGGAGGTATTGGTTTAAATGGTCTTTTAGACGGTTTCGTTAGTCATATGTGTTCTGAATCATAAAAACAGTGTGTACGCGAAGGAGGAAGGTAGTTTTTGAGTACAAAAACATGGAAAAAATGAATGTATAACGAAAAGAAACAAAAGGGAGGTATTGGTTTAAATGGTCTTTTAGACGGTTTCGTTAGTCAGATGGGATCGGAATCATAAAAACAGTGTGTACGCGAATTAGGAAAATTGTTTTGAGTGCAAAAACGTGAAAAAAATGAATGTATAAGGAAAAGAAACAAAAGGGAGGTATTGGTTTTAAAGGTCTTTTAGACGGTTTTGTGAGTCAGATCGGTTCGGAATCATAAAAACAGTGTGTACGCGAAGGAGAAAAGTAGTTTTGAGTGCAAAAACGTGGAAAAAATAAATGAATAAGCAAAAGAAACAAAAGGGAGGTATTGGTTTAAAAGGTCTTTTAGACGGTTTTGCGAGTCAGATCGGTTCGGAATCATAAAAACAGTGTGTACGCGAAGGAGGAAAGTAGTTTTGAGTACAAAAACGTGGAAAAAATGAATGTATGAGGAAAAGAAACAAAAGAGAGGTATTGGTATAAATGGTCTTTTAGACGGTTTTGTGAGTCTGATGAGTTCGGAATCATAAAAAAAGTGTGTAAGCGAAGGACGAAAGTTGTTTGGAGTGCAAAAACGTGGAAAAAATGAATGTATAAGGAAAAGAAACAAAAGGGAGGTATTGGTTTAAATGGTCTTTTAGACGGTTTCGTTAGTCATATGTGTTCTGAATCATGAAAACAGTGTGTACGCGAAGGAGGAAGGTAGTTTTTGAGTACAAAAACATGGAAAAAATGAATGTATGAGGAAAAGAAACAAAAGGGAGGTATTGGTTTATATGGTCTTTTAGACGGTTTTCTTAGTCAGATGTGTGCTGAATCATAAAAACAGTGTGTACGCGAATGAGGAAAGTAGTTTTGAGTACAAAAACGTGGAAAAAATGAATGTATAACGAAAAGAAACAAAAGGGAGGTATTGGTTTAAATGGTCTTTTAGACGGTTTCGTTAGTCATATGTGTTCTGAATCATAAAAACAGTGTGTACGCGAAGGAGGAAAGTAGTTTTTGAGTACAAAAACGTGGAGAAAATGAATGTATGAGGAAAAGAAACAAAAGGGAGGTATTGGTTTAAATGGTCTTTTAGACGGTTTTGTTATTCAGATGTGTTCTGAATCATAAAAACAGTGTGTACGCGAATGAGGAAAGTAGTTTTGAGTACAAAAACGTGGAAAAAATGAATGTATGAGGAAAAGAAACAAAAGGGAGGTATTGGTTTAAATGGTCTTTTAGACGGTTTTGTGAGTCAGATCGGTACGGAATCATAAAAACAGTGTGTACGCGAAGGAGGAAAGTAGTTTTGAGTACAAAAACGTGGAAAAAATGAATGTATAAGGAAAAGAAACAAAAGGGAGGTATTGGTTTAAAAGGTCTTTTAGACGGTTTTGTGAGTCAGATCGGTTCGGAATAACAGCGTGTACGCGAAGGAGGAAAGTAGTTTTGAGTACAAAAACGTGGAAAAAATGAATGTATGAGGAAAAAAACAAAAGAGAGGTATTGGTTTAAAAGGTCTTTTAGACGGTTTTGTGTCAGATCGGTTCGGAATCATAAAAACAGTGTGTACTCGAAGGAGAAAAGTAGTTCTGAGTACAAAAACGTTGAAAAATGAATGTATGAGGAAAAGAAACAAAAGGGAGGCTTTGGTTTAAAAGGTCTTTTAGACGGTTTTGTGAGTCAGATCGGTTCGGAATCATAAAAACAGTGTGTACGCGAAGGAGGAAAGTATTTTTGAGTACAAAAACGTGGAAAAATTGAATGTATAAGGAAAAGAAACAAAAGGGAGGTATTGGTTTAAAAGGTCTTTTAGACGGTTTTGTGAGTCAGATCGGTTCGGAATCATAAAAACAGTGTGTACGCGAAGGAGAAAAGTAGTTTTGAGTACAAAAACGTGGAAAAAATGAAAGTATGAGGAAAAGAAACAAAAGGGAGGCATTGGTTTAGAAGGTCTTTTAGACGATTTTGTGAGTCAGATGTGCTCAGAATCATAAAAACATTGTGTACGCGATAGAGGAAAGTAGTTTTGAGTACAAAAACGTGTAAAAAATGAATGTATGAACAAAAGAAGAAAAAGGGAGGTATTGGTTTTAATGGTGTTTTAGACGGTTTTGTGAGTCAGATGGGATCGGAATCATAAAAACAGTGTGTACGCGAAGGAGGAAAACTGTTTTGAGTGCAAAAACGTGGAAAAAATAAATGAATAAGCAAAAGAAACAAAAGGGAGTTATTGGTTTAAATGTTTTTTTAGACGGCTTTATTAGTCAGATGGGTTCGGAATCATAAAAACATTGTGTACGCGAAGGAAGAAAGTTATTTTGAGTGCAAAAAAGTGCAAAAATGAATGTATAAGGAAAAGAAACAAGAGGGAGGTATTGGTTTAAATGGTCTTTTAGACGGTTTTGTTAGTCATATGTGTTCTGAATCATAAAAACAGTGTGTACGCGAAGGAGGAAAGTTGTTTTGAGTGCAAAAACGTGGAAAAAATGAATGTATAAGGAAAAGAACCAAAAGGGAGGTATTGGTTTAAAAGGTCTTTTAGACGGTTTTGCGAGTCAGATCGGTTCGGAATCATAAAAACAGTGTGTACGCGAAGGAGGAAAGTATTTTTGAGTACAAAAACGTGGAAAAAATGAATGTATGAGGAAAAGAAACAAAAGGGAGACATTGGTTTAGAACGTCTTTTAGACGATTTTTTGAGTCAGATGGGCTCGGAATCATAAAAACAGTGTGTACGCGATAGAAGAAAGTAATTTTGAGTGCAAAAACGTGGAAAAAATGAATGTATAAGGGAAAAAAAAACAAAAGGGCGTTATTGGTTTAAATGGTCTTTTAGACGGTTTTGTAAGCCAGATCGGTTCGGAATCATAAAAACAGTGTGTACGCGAAGGAGAAAAGTAGTTCTGAGTACAAAAACGTTGAAAAATGAATGTATGAGGAAAAGAAACAAAAGGGAGGCTTTGGTTTAAAAGGTCTTTTAGACGGTTTTGTGAGTCAGATCGGTTCGGAATCATAAAAACAGTGTGTACGCGAAGGAGGAAAGTATTTTTGAGTACAAAAACGTGGAAAAATTGAATGTATAAGGAAAAGAAACAAAAGGGAGGTATTGGTTTAAAAGGTCTTTTATACGATTTTGTGAGTCAGATCGGTTCGGAATCATAAAAACAGTGTGTACGCGAAGAAGAAAAGTAGTTTTGAGTACAAAAACGTGGAAAAAATGAAAGTATGAGGAAAAGAAACAAAAGGGAGGCATTGGTTTAGAAGGTCTTTTAGACGATTTTGTGAGTCAGATGTGTTCGGAATCATAAAAACAGTGTGTACGCGATAGAGGAAAGTAGTTTTGAGTACAAAAACGTGTAAAAAATGAATGTATGAACAAAAGAAGAAAAAGGGAGGTATTGGTTTTAATGGTCTTTTAGACGGTTTTGTGAGTCAGATGGGATCGGAATCATAAAAACAGTGTGTACGCGAAGGAGGAAAGTTGTTTTGAGTGCAAAAACGTGGAAAAAAATAAATGAATAAGCAAAAGAAACAAAAGGGAGTTATTGGTTTAAATGGTTTTTTAGACGGCTTTATTAGTCAGATGGGTTCGGAATCATAAAAACATTGTGTACGCGAAGGAAGAAAGTTATTTTGAGTGCAAAAACGTGGAAAAAATGAATGTATAAGGAAAAGAACCAAAAGGGAGGTATTGGTTTAAATGATCTTTTAGACGGTTTTGTTAGTCATAAAATCATATAAACAGTGTGTACGCGAAGGAGAAAAGTAGTTTTGAATGCAAAAAAATGGAAAAATTGGATGTATAAGAAAAAGAAACAAAAGGGAGGTATTGGTTTAAAAGGTCTTTTAGACGGTTTTGCGAGTCAGATCGGTTCGGAATCATAAAAACAGTGTGTACGCGAAGGAGGAAAGTATTTTTGAGTACAAAAACGTGGAAAAAATGAATGTATGAGGAAAAGAAACAAAAGGGAGGCATTGGTTTAGAACGTCTTTCAGACGATTTTTTGAGTCAGATGGGCTCGGAATCATAAAAACAGTGTGTACGCGGTAGAAGAAAGTAATTTTGAGTGCAAAAACGGTCTTTTAGACGGTTTTGTGAGTCAGATGGGCTTGAAATCATAAAAACAGTGTGTACGCGAAGGAGAAAATTTGTTTTGAGTGCAAAAACGCGGAAAAATTGAATGTATAAGGAAAAGAACCAAAAGGGAGGTATTGGTTTAAAAGGTCTTTTAGACGGTTTTGTGTCAGATCGGTTCGGAATCATAAAAACAGTGTGTACGCGAAGGAGAAAAGTAGTTTTGAGTATATAAACGTTGAAAAAATGAATGTATGAGGAAAAGAAACAAAAGGGAGGCATTGGTAAACCAATGCCTCCATTGGTAAACCAATGCCTCCCTTTTGTTTAGACGGTCTTGTGAGTCAGATGGAATCGGAAGTGTGTACGCGAAGGAGGAAAGTTGTTTTGAGTGCAAAAACGTGGAAAAAATGTATTTATAAGGAAAAGAAACCAAAGGGAGGTATTGGTTTAAATGGTCTTTTAGACGGTTTTGTGAGTCAGATCGGTTCGGAATCATAAAAACAGTGTGTACACGAAGGAGAAAAGTAGTTTTGAGTACAAAAACGTGGAAAAAATGAATCTATGAGGAAAACAAACCAGGCATTGGGGGGAGGCATTGGTTAGGAATTAGGCATTTAGGGAGGCATTGGTTTAGAAGGTCTTTTAGACGATTTTGTGAGTCAGATGTGCTCGGAATCATAAAAACAGTGTGTACGCGATAGAGGAAAGGAATTTTGAGTACAAAAACGTGGAAAAAATGAATGTATGAACAAAAGAAGCAAAAGGGAGGTATTGGTTTAAAAGGTCTTTTAGACGGTTTTGTGTCAGATCGGTTCGGAATCATAAGAACAGTGTGTACGCGAAGGAGGAAAGTAGTTTTGAGTACAAAAACGTGGAAAAAAATAAATGAATAAGCAAAAGAAACAAAAGGGAGTTATTGGTTTAAATGGTTTTTTAGACGGCTTTATTAGTCAGATGGGTTCGGAATCATAAAAACATTGTGTACGCGAAGGAAGAAAGTTATTTTGAGTGCAAAAACGTGGAAAAAATGAATGTATAAGGAAAAGAACCAAAAGGGAGGTATTGGTTTAAATGATCTTTTAGACGGTTTTGTTAGTCATAAAATCATATAAACAGTGTGTACGCGAAGGAGAAAAGTAGTTTTGAATGCAAAAAAATGGAAAAATTGGATGTATAAGAAAAAGAAACAAAAGGGAGGTATTGGTTTAAAAGGTCTTTTAGACGGTTTTGCGAGTCAGATCGGTTCGGAATCATAAAAACAGTGTGTACGCGAAGGAGGAAAGTATTTTTGAGTACAAAAACGTGGAAAAAATGAATGTATGAGGAAAAGAAACAAAAGGGAGGCATTGGTTTAGAACGTCTTTTAGACGATTTTTTGAGTCAGATGGGCTCGGAATCATAAAAACAGTGTGTACGCGATAGAAGAAAGTAATTTTGAGTGCAAAAACGGTCTTTTAGACGGTTTTGTGAGTCAGATGGGCTTGAAATCATAAAAACAGTGTGTACGCGAAGGAGAAAATTTGTTTTGAGTGCAAAAACGCGGAAAAATTGAATGTATAAGGAAAAGAACCAAAAGGGAGGTATTGGTTTAAAAGGTCTTTTAGACGGTTTTGTGTCAGATCGGTTCGGAATCATAAAAACAGTGTGTACGCGAAGGAGAAAAGTAGTTTTGAGTATATAAACGTTGAAAAAATGAATGTATGAGGAAAAGAAACAAAAGGGAGGCATTGGTAAACCAATGCCTCCATTGGTAAACCAATGCCTCCCTTTTGTTTAGACGGTCTTGTGAGTCAGATGGAATCGGAAGTGTGTACGCGAAGGAGGAAAGTTGTTTTGAGTGCAAAAACGTGGAAAAAATGTATTTATAAGGAAAAGAAACCAAAGGGAGGTATTGGTTTAAATGGTCTTTTAGACGGTTTTGTGAGTCAGATCGGTTCGGAATCATAAAAACAGTGTGTACACGAAGGAGAAAAGTAGTTTTGAGTACAAAAACGTGGAAAAAATGAATCTATGAGGAAAACAAACCAGGCATTGGGGGGAGGCATTGGTTAGGAATTAGGCATTTAGGGAGGCATTGGTTTAGAAGGTCTTTTAGACGATTTTGTGAGTCAGATGTGCTCGGAATCATAAAAACAGTGTGTACGCGATAGAGGAAAGGAATTTTGAGTACAAAAACGTGGAAAAAATGAATGTATGAACAAAAGAAGCAAAAGGGAGGTATTGGTTTAAAAGGTCTTTTAGACGGTTTTGTGTCAGATCGGTTCGGAATCATAAGAACAGTTTGTACGCGAAGGAGGAAAGTAGTTTTGAGTACAAAAACGTGGAAAAAATGAATGTACGAGGAAAAGAAACAAAAGGGTGGTATTGGTTTAAATGGTCTTTTAGACGGTTTTGTGAGTCAGATGGGATCGGAATCATAAAAACAGTGTGTACGCGAAGGAGGAAAGTTGTTTTGAGTGCAAAAAAAAGGAAAAATTGAATGTATAAGGAAAAGAAACAAAAGGGAGGTATTGGTTTAAAAGGTCTTTTAGACGATTTTGTGAGTCAGATCGGTTCGGAATCATAAAAACAGTGTGTACGCGAAGGAGGAAAGTATTTTTGAGTACAAAAACGTGGAAAAAATGAATGTATGAGGAAAAGAAACAAAAGGGAGGCATTGGTTTAGAACGTCTTTTAGACGATTTTTTGAGTCAGATGGGCTCGGAATCATAAAAACAGTGTGTACGCGATAGAAGAAAGTAATTTTGAGTGCAAAAACGTGGAAAAAATGAATGTATAAGGGAAAAAAACAAAAGGGCGTTATTGGTTGAAATGGTTTTTTAGACGGCTTTATTAGTCAGATGGGTCCTGTATCATAAAAACAGTGTGTACGCGAAGGAGAAAATTTGTTTTGAATGCAAAAAAATGGAAAAATTGAATGTATAAGGAAAAGAAACAAAAGGGAGGTATTGGTTTAAAAGGTCTTTTAGACGGTTTTGCGAGTCAGATCGGTTCGGAATCATAAAAACAGTGTGTACGCAAAGGAGGAAAGTATTTTTGAGTACAAAAACGTGGAAAAAATGAATGTATGAGGAAAAGAAACAAAAGGGAGGCATTGGTTTAAAAGGTCTTTTAGACGATTTTTTGAGTCAGATGGGCTCGGAATCATAAAAACAGTGTGTACGCGATAGAAGAAAGTAATTTTGAGTGCAAAAACGTGGAAAAAATGAATGTATAAGGGAAAAAAACAAAAGGGCGTTATTGGTTTAAATGGTCTTTTAGACGGTTTTATGAGTCAGATGGGCTTGAAATCATAAAAACTGTGTGTACGCGAAGGAGAAAATTTGTTTTGAGTGCAAAAACGCGGAAAAATTGAATGTATAAGGAAAAGAAACAAAAGGGAGGAATTGGTAAACCAATGCCTCCCTTTTGTTTAGACGGTCTTGTGAGTCAGATGGGATCGGAAGTGTGTACGCGAAGGAGGAAAGTTGTTTTGAAGGTCCTTTAGACGGTTTTGTGAGTCAGATGGGATCGGAAGTGTTTACGCGAAGGAGGAAAGTTGTTTTGAGTGCAAAAACGTGGAAAAAATGTATTTATAAGGAAAAGAAACAAAAGGGAGGTATTGGTTTAAATGGTCTTTTAGACGGTTTCGTTAGTCAGATGGGATCGGAATCATAAAAACAGTGTGTACGCGAATTAGGAAAATTGTTTTGAGTGCAAAAACGTGAAAAAAATGAATGTATAAGGAAAAGAAACAAAAGGGAGGTATTGGTTTTAAAGGTCTTTTAGACGGTTTTGTGAGTCAGATCGGTTCGGAATCATAAAAACAGTGTGTACGCGAAGGAGGAATGTAGTTTTGAGTGCAAAAACGTGGAAAAAATGAATGTATAACGAAAAGAAACAAAAGGGAGGTATTGGTTTAAATGGTTTTTTTAGACGGTTTTGTGAGTCAGATGGGATCGGAATCATAAAAACAGTGTGTACGCGAAGGAGAAAAGTTGTTTTGAGTGCAAAAACGTGAAAAAAATGAATGTATAAGGAAAAGAAAGAAAAGGGAGGTATTGGATTAAAAGGTCTTTTAGACGGTTTTGTGAGTCAGATCGGTTCGGAATCATAAAAACAGTGTGTACGCGAAGGAGAAAAGTAGTTTTGAATGCAAAAAAATGGAAAAATTGAATGTATAAGGAAAAGAAACAAAAGGGAGGTATTGGTTTAAAAGGTCTTTTAGACGGTTTTGTGAGTCAGATGGGATCGGAATCATAGAAACAGTGTGTACGCGAAGGAGGAAAGTTGTTTTGAGTGCAAAAAAAAGGAAAAATTGAATGTATAAGGAAAAGAAACAAAAGGGAGGTATTGGTTTAAAAGGTCTTTTAGACGGTTTTGCGAGTCAGATCGGTTCGGAATCATAAAAACAGTGTGTACGCAAAGGAGGAAAGTATTTTTGAGTACAAAAACGTGGAAAAAATGAATGTATGAGGAAAAGAAACAAAAGGGAGGCATTGGTTTAGAACGTCTTTTAGACGATTTTTTGAGTCAGATGGGCTCGGAATCATAAAAACAGTGTGTACGCGATAGAAGAAAGTAATTTTGAGTGCAAAAACGTGGAAAAAATGAATGTATAAGGGAAAAAAACAAAAGGGCGTTATTGGTTTAAATGGTCTTTTAGACGGTTTTAAGAGTCAGATGGGCTTGAAATCATAAAAACAGTGTGTACGCGAAGGAGGAAAGTTGTTTTGAGTGCAAAAAAAAGGAAAAATTGAATGTATAAGGAAAAGAAACAAAAGGGAGGTATTGGTTTAAAAGGTCTTTTAGACGATTTTGTGAGTCAGATCGGTTCGGAATCATAAAAACAGTGTGTACGCGAAGGAGAAAAGTTGTTTTGAGTGCAAAAACGTGAAAAAAATGAATGTATAAGGAAAAGAAAGAAAAGGGAGGTATTGGATTAAAAGGTCTTTTAGACGGTTTTGTGAGTCAGATCGGTTCGGAATCATAAAAACAGTGTGTACGCGAAGGAGAAAAGTAGTTTTGAATGCAAAAAAATGGAAAAATTGAATGTATAAGGAAAAGAAACAAAAGGGAGGTATTGGTTTAAAAGGTCTTTTAGACGGTTTTGTGAGTCAGATGGGATCGGAATCATAAAAACAGTGTGTACGCGAAGGAGGAAAGTTGTTTTGAGTGCAAAAAAAGGAAAAATTGAATGTATAAGGAAAAGAAAGAAAAGGGAGGTATTGGATTAAAAGGTCTTTTAGACGGTTTTGTGAGTCAGATCGGTTCGGAATCATAAAAACAGTGTGTACGCGAAGGAGAAAAGTAGTTTTGAATGCAAAAAAATGGAAAAATTGAATGTATAAGGAAAAGAAACAAAAGGGAGGTATTGGTTTAAATGGTCTTTTAGACGGTTTCGTTAGTCAGATGGGATCGGAATCATAAAAACAGTGTGTACGCGAATTAGGAAAATTGTTTTGAGTGCAAAAACGTGAAAAAAATGAATGTATAAGGAAAAGAAACAAAAGGGAGGTATTGGTTTTAAAGGTCTTTTAGACGGTTTTGTGAGTCAGATCGGTTCGGAATCATAAAAACAGTGTGTACGCGAAGGAGGAATGTAGTTTTGAGTGCAAAAACGTGGAAAAAATGAATGTATAACGAAAAGAAACAAAAGGGAGGTATTGGTTTAAATGGTTTTTTTAGACGGTTTTGTGAGTCAGATGGGATCGGAATCATAAAAACAGTGTGTACGCGAAGGAGAAAAGTTGTTTTGAGTGCAAAAACGTGAAAAAAATGAATGTATAAGGAAAAGAAAGAAAAGGGAGGTATTGGATTAAAAGGTCTTTTAGACGGTTTTGTGAGTCAGATCGGTTCGGAATCATAAAAACAGTGTGTACGCGAAGGAGAAAAGTAGTTTTGAATGCAAAAAAATGGAAAAATTGAATGTATAAGGAAAAGAAACAAAAGGGAGGTATTGGTTTAAAAGGTCTTTTAGACGGTTTTGTGAGTCAGATGGGATCGGAATCATAAAAACAGTGTGTACGCGAAGGAGGAAAGTTGTTTTGAGTGCAAAAAAAGGAAAAATTGAATGTATAAGGAAAAGAAACAAAAGGGAGGTATTGGTTTAAAAGGTCTTTTAGACGATTTTGTGAGTCAGATCGGTTCGGAATCATAAAAACAGTGTGTACGCGAAGGAGGAAAGTATTTTTGAGTACAAAAACGTGGAAAAAATGAATGAATGAGGAAAAGAAACAAAAGGGAGGCATTGGTTTAGAACGTCTTTTAGACGATTTTTTGAGTCAGATGGGCTCGGAATCATAAAAACAGTGTGTACGCGATAGAAGAAAGTAATTTTGAGTGCAAAAACGTGGAAAAAATGAATGTATAAGGGAAAAAAACAAAAGGGAGGTATTGGTTTAAAAGGTCTTTTAGACGATTTTGTGAGTCAGATCGGTTCGGAATCATAAAAACAGTGTGTACGCGATAGAGGAAAGTAGTTTTGAGTACAAAAACGTGTAAAAAATGAATGTATGAACAAAAGAAGAAAAAGGGAGGTATTGGTTTTAATGGTCTTTTAGACGGTTTTGTGAGTCAGATGGGATCGGAATCATAAAAACAGTGTGTACGCGAAGGAGGAAAGTTGTTTTGAGTGCAAAAACGTGGAAAAAAATAAATTAATAAGCAAAAGAAACAAAAGGGAGTTATTGGTTTAAATGGTTTTTTAGACGGCTTTATTAGTCAGATGGGTTCGGAATCATAAAAACATTGTGTACGCGAAGGAAGAAAGTTATTTTGAGTGCAAAAACGTGGAAAAAATGAATGTATAAGGAAAAGAACCAAAAGGGAGGTATTGGTTTAAATGATCTTTTAGACGGTTTTGTTAGTCATAAAATCATATAAACAGTGTGTACGCGAAGGAGAAAAGTAGTTTTGAATGCAAAAAAATGGAAAAATTGGATGTATAAGAAAAAGAAACAAAAGGGAGGTATTGGTTTAAAAGGTCTTTTAGACGGTTTTGCGAGTCAGATCGGTTCGGAATCATAAAAACAGTGTGTACGCGAAGGAGGAAAGTATTTTTGAGTACAAAAACGTGGAAAAAATGAATGTATGAGGAAAAGAAACAAAAGGGAGGCATTGGTTTAGAACGTCTTTTAGACGATTTTTTGAGTCAGATGGGCTCGGAATCATAAAAACAGTGTGTACGCGATAGAAGAAAGTAATTTTGAGTGCAAAAACGGTCTTTTAGACGGTTTTGTGAGTCAGATGGGCTTGAAATCATAAAAACAGTGTGTACGCGAAGGAGAAAATTTGTTTTGAGTGCAAAAACGTGGAAAAAATGTATTTATAAGGAAAAGAAACCAAAGGGAGGTATTGGTTTAAATGGTCTTTTAGACGGTTTTGTGAGTCAGATCGGTTCGGAATCATAAAAACAGTGTGTACACGAAGGAGAAAAGTAGTTTTGAGTACAAAAACGTGGAAAAAATGAATCTATGAGGAAAACAAACCAGGCATTGGGGGGAGGCATTGGTTAGGAATTAGGCATTTAGGGAGGCATTGGTTTAGAAGGTCTTTTAGACGATTTTGTGAGTCAGATGTGCTCGGAATCATAAAAACAGTGTGTACGCGATAGAGGAAAGGAATTTTGAGTACAAAAACGTGGAAAAAATGAATGTATGAACAAAAGAAGCAAAAGGGAGGTATTGGTTTAAAAGGTCTTTTAGACGGTTTTGTGTCAGATCGGTTCGGAATCATAAGAACAGTGTGTACGCGAAGGAGGAAAGTAGTTTTGAGTACAAAAACGTGGAAAAAATGAATGTACGAGGAAAAGAAACAAAAGGGTGGTATTGGTTTAAATGGTCTTTTAGACGGTTTTGTGAGTCAGATGGGATCGGAATCATAAAAACAGTGTGTACGCGAAGGAGGAAAGTTGTTTTGAGTGCAAAAAAAAGGAAAAATTGAATGTATAAGGAAAAGAAACAAAAGGGAGGTATTGGTTTAAAAGGTCTTTTAGACGATTTTGTGAGTCAGATCGGTTCGGAATCATAAAAACAGTGTGTACTCGAAGGAGGAAAGTATTTTTGAGTACAAAAACGTGGAAAAAATGAATGTATGAGGAAAAGAAACAAAAGGGAGGCATTGGTTTAGAACGTCTTTTAGACGATTTTTTGAGTCAGATGGGCTCGGAATCATAAAAACAGTGTGTACGCGATAGAAGAAAGTAATTTTGAGTGCAAAAACGTGGAAAAAATGAATGTATAAGGGAAAAAAACAAAAGGGCGTTATTGGTTGAAATGGTTTTTTAGACGGCTTTATTAGTCAGATGGGTCCTGAATCATAAAAACAGTGTGTACGCGAAGGAGAAAATTTGTTTTGAATGCAAAAAAATGGAAAAATTGAATGTATAAGGAAAAGAAACAAAAGGGAGGTATTGGTTTAAAAGGTCTTTTAGACGATTTTGTGAGTCAGATCGGTTCGGAATCATAAAAACAGTGTGTACGCGAAGGAGGAAAGTATTTTTGAGTACAAAAACGTGGAAAAAATGAATGTATGAGGAAAAGAAACAAAAGGGAGGCATTGGTTTAGAACGTCTTTTAGACGATTTTTTGAGTCAGATGGGCTCGGAATCATAAAAACAGTGTGTACGCGATAGAAGAAAGTAATTTTGAGTGCAAAAACGTGGAAAAAATGAATGTATAAGGGAAAAAAACAAAAGGGCGTTATTGGTTTAAATGGTCTTTTAGACGGTTTTAAGAGTCAGATGGGCTTGAAATCATAAAAACTGTGTGTACGCGAAGGAGAAAATTTGTTTTGAGTGCAAAAACGCGGAAAAATTGAATGTATAAGGAAAAGAAACAAAAGGGAGGAATTGGTAAACCAATGCCTCCCTTTTGTTTAGACGGTCTTGTGAGTCAGATGGGATCGGAAGTGTGTACGCGAAGGAGGAAAGTTGTTTTGAAGGTCCTTTAGACGGTTTTGTGAGTCAGATGGGATCGGAAGTGTTTACGCGAAGGAGGAAAGTTGTTTTGAGTGCAAAAACGTGGAAAAAATGTATTTATAAGGAAAAGAAACAAAAGGGAGGTATTGGTTTAAATGGTCTTTTAGACGGTTTTGTTAGTCAGATGTGTTCTGAATCATAAAAACAGTGTGTACGCGAATGAGGAAAGTAGTTTTGAGTACAAAAACGTGGAAAAAATGAATGTATAACGAAAAGAAACAAAAGGGAGGTATTGGTTTAAATGGTCTTTTAGACGGTTTCGTTAGTCAGATGGGATCGGAATCATAAAAACAGTGTGTACGCGAATTAGGAAAATTGTTTTGAGTGCAAAAACGTGAAAAAAATGAATGTATAAGGAAAAGAAACAAAAGGGAGGTATTGGTTTTAAAGGTCTTTTAGACGGTTTTGTGAGTCAGATCGGTTCGGAATCATAAAAACAGTGTGTACGCGAAGGAGGAATGTAGTTTTGAGTGCAAAAACGTGGAAAAAATGAATGTATAACGAAAAGAAACAAAAGGGAGGTATTGGTTTAAATGGTTTTTTTAGACGGTTTTGTGAGTCAGATGGGATCGGAATCATAAAAACAGTGTGTACGCGAAGGAGAAAAGTTGTTTTGAGTGCAAAAACGTGAAAAAAATGAATGTATAAGGAAAAGAAAGAAAAGGGAGGTATTGGATTAAAAGGTCTTTTAGACGGTTTTGTGAGTCAGATCGGTTCGGAATCATAAAAACAGTGTGTACGCGAAGGAGAAAAGTAGTTTTGAATGCAAAAAAATGGAAAAATTGAATGTATAAGGAAAAGAAACAAAAGGGAGGTATTGGTTTAAAAGGTCTTTTAGACGGTTTTGTGAGTCAGATGGGATCGGAATCATAGAAACAGTGTGTACGCGAAGGAGGAAAGTTGTTTTGAGTGCAAAAAAAAGGAAAAATTGAATGTATAAGGAAAAGAAACAAAAGGGAGGTATTGGTTTAAAAGGTCTTTTAGACGGTTTTGCGAGTCAGATCGGTTCGGAATCATAAAAACAGTGTGTACGCAAAGGAGGAAAGTATTTTTGAGTACAAAAACGTGGAAAAAATGAATGTATGAGGAAAAGAAACAAAAGGGAGGCATTGGTTTAGAACGTCTTTTAGACGATTTTTTGAGTCAGATGGGCTCGGAATCATAAAAACAGTGTGTACGCGATAGAAGAAAGTAATTTTGAGTGCAAAAACGTGGAAAAAATGAATGTATAAGGGAAAAAAACAAAAGGGCGTTATTGGTTTAAATGGTCTTTTAGACGGTTTTAAGAGTCAGATGGGCTTGAAATCATAAAAACAGTGTGTACGCGAAGGAGGAAAGTTGTTTTGAGTGCAAAAAAAAGGAAAAATTGAATGTATAAGGAAAAGAAACAAAAGGGAGGTATTGGTTTAAAAGGTCTTTTAGACGATTTTGTGAGTCAGATCGGTTCGGAATCATAAAAACAGTGTGTACGCGAAGGAGAAAAGTTGTTTTGAGTGCAAAAACGTGAAAAAAATGAATGTATAAGGAAAAGAAAGAAAAGGGAGGTATTGGATTAAAAGGTCTTTTAGACGGTTTTGTGAGTCAGATCGGTTCGGAATCATAAAAACAGTGTGTACGCGAAGGAGAAAAGTAGTTTTGAATGCAAAAAAATGGAAAAATTGAATGTATAAGGAAAAGAAACAAAAGGGAGGTATTGGTTTAAAAGGTCTTTTAGACGGTTTTGTGAGTCGGATGGGATCGGAATCATAAAAACAGTGTGTACGCGAAGGAGGAAAGTTGTTTTGAGTGCAAAAAAAAGGAAAAATTGAATGTATAAGGAAAAGAAACAAAAGGGAGGTATTGGTTTAAAAGGTCTTTTAGACGATTTTGTGAGTCAGATCGGTTCGGAATCATAAAAACAGTGTGTACGCGAAGGAGGAAAGTATTTTTGAGTACAAAAACGTGGAAAAAATGAATGTATGAGGAAAAGAAACAAAAGGGAGGCATTGGTTTAGAACGTCTTTTAGACGATTTTTTGAGTCAGATGGGCTCGGAATCATAAAAACAGTGTGTACGCGATAGAAGAAAGTAATTTTGAGTGCAAAAACGTGGAAAAAATGAATGTATAAGGGAAAAAAACAAAAGGGAGGTATTGGTTTAAAAGGTCTTTTAGACGATTTTGTGAGTCAGATCGGTTCGGAATCATAAAAACAGTGTGTACGCGATAGAGGAAAGTAGTTTTGAGTACAAAAACGTGTAAAAAATGAATGTATGAACAAAAGAAGAAAAAGGGAGGTATTGGTTTTAATGGTCTTTTAGACGGTTTTGTGAGTCAGATGGGATCGGAATCATAAAAACAGTGTGTACGCGAAGGAGGAAAGTTGTTTTGAGTGCAAAAACGTGGAAAAAAATAAATGAATAAGCAAAAGAAACAAAAGGGAGTTATTGGTTTAAATGGTTTTTTAGACGGCTTTATTAGTCAGATGGGTTCGGAATCATAAAAACATTGTGTACGCGAAGGAAGAAAGTTATTTTGAGTGCAAAAACGTGGAAAAAATGAATGTATAAGGAAAAGAACCAAAAGGGAGGTATTGGTTTAAATGATCTTTTAGACGGTTTTGTTAGTCATAAAATCATATAAACAGTGTGTACGCGAAGGAGAAAAGTAGTTTTGAATGCAAAAAAATGGAAAAATTGGATGTATAAGAAAAAGAAACAAAAGGGAGGTATTGGTTTAAAAGGTCTTTTAGACGGTTTTGCGAGTCAGATCGGTTCGGAATCATAAAAACAGTGTGTACGCGAAGGAGGAAAGTATTTTTGAGTACAAAAACGTGGAAAAAATGAATGTATGAGGAAAAGAAACAAAAGGGAGGCATTGGTTTAGAACGTCTTTTAGACGATTTTTTGAGTCAGATGGGCTCGGAATCATAAAAACAGTGTGTACGCGATAGAAGAAAGTAATTTTGAGTGCAAAAACGGTCTTTTAGACGGTTTTGTGAGTCAGATGGGCTTGAAATCATAAAAACAGTGTGTACGCGAAGGAGAAAATTTGTTTTGAGTGCAAAAACGCGGAAAAATTGAATGTATAAGGAAAAGAACCAAAAGGGAGGTATTGGTTTAAAAGGTCTTTTAGACGGTTTTGTGTCAGATCGGTTCGGAATCATAAAAACAGTGTGTACGCGAAGGAGAAAAGTAGTTTTGAGTACATAAACGTTGAAAAAATGAATGTATGAGGAAAAGAAACAAAAGGGAGGCATTGGTAAACCAATGCCTCCCTTTTGTTTAGACGGTCTTGTGAGTCAGATGGAATCGGAAGTGTGTACGCGAAGGAGGAAAGTTGTTTTGAGTGCAAAAACGTGGAAAAAATGTATTTATAAGGAAAAGAAACCAAAGGGAGGTATTGGTTTAAATGGTCTTTTAGACGGTTTTGTGAGGCAGATCGGTTCGGAATCATAAAAACAGTGTGTACACGAAGGAGAAAAGTAGTTTTGAGTACAAAAACGTGGAAAAAATGAATCTATGAGGAAAACAAACCAGGCATTGGGGGGAGGCATTGGTTAGGAATTAGGCATTTAGGGAGGCATTGGTTTAGAAGGTCTTTTAGACGATTTTGTGAGTCAGATGTGCTCGGAATCATAAAAACAGTGTGTACGCGATAGAGGAAAGGAATTTTGAGTACAAAAACGTGGAAAAAATGAATGTATGAACAAAAGAAGCAAAAGGGAGGTATTGGTTTAAAAGGTCTTTTAGACGGTTTTGTGTCAGATCGGTTCGGAATCATAAGAACAGTGTGTACGCGAAGGAGGAAAGTAGTTTTGAGTACAAAAACGTGGAAAAAATGAATGTACGAGGAAAAGAAACAAAAGGGTGGTATTGGTTTAAATGGTCTTTTAGACGGTTTTGTGAGTCAGATGGGATCGGAATCATAAAAACAGTGTGTACGCGAAGGAGGAAAGTTGTTTTGAGTGCAAAAAAAAGGAAAAATTGAATGTATAAGGAAAAGAAACAAAAGGGAGGTATTGGTTTAAAAGGTCTTTTAGACGATTTTGTGAGTCAGATCGGTTCGGAATCATAAAAACAGTGTGTACTCGAAGGAGGAAAGTATTTTTGAGTACAAAAACGTGGAAAAAATGAATGTATGAGGAAAAGAAACAAAAGGGAGGCATTGGTTTAGAACGTCTTTTAGACGATTTTTTGAGTCAGATGGGCTCGGAATCATAAAAACAGTGTGTACGCGATAGAAGAAAGTAATTTTGAGTGCAAAAACGTGGAAAAAATGAATGTATAAGGGAAAAAAACAAAAGGGCGTTATTGGTTGAAATGGTTTTTTAGACGGCTTTATTAGTCAGATGGGTCCTGAATCATAAAAACAGTGTGTACGCGAAGGAGAAAATTTGTTTTGAATGCAAAAAAATGGAAAAATTGAATGTATAAGGAAAAGAAACAAAAGGGAGGTATTGGTTTAAAAGGTCTTTTAGACGGTTTTGCGAGTCAGATCGGTTCGGAATCATAAAAACAGTGTGTACGCAAAGGAGGAAAGTATTTTTGAGTACAAAAACGTGGAAAAAATGAATGTATGAGGAAAAGAAACAAAAGGGAGGCATTGGTTTAAAAGGTCTTTTAGACGATTTTTTGAGTCAGATGGGCTCGGAATCATAAAAACAGTGTGTACGCGATAGAAGAAAGTAATTTTGAGTGCAAAAACGTGGAAAAAATGAATGTATAAGGGAAAAAAACAAAAGGGCGTTATTGGTTTAAATGGTCTTTTAGACGGTTTTAAGAGTCAGATGGGCTTGAAATCATAAAAACTGTGTGTACGCGAAGGAGAAAATTTGTTTTGAGTGCAAAAACGCGGAAAAATTGAATGTATAAGGAAAAGAAACAAAAGGGAGGAATTGGTAAACCAATGCCTCCCTTTTGTTTAGACGGTCTTGTGAGTCAGATGGGATCGGAAGTGTGTACGCGAAGGAGGAAAGTTGTTTTGAAGGTCCTTTAGACGGTTTTGTGAGTCAGATGGGATCGGAAGTGTTTACGCGAAGGAGGAAAGTTGTTTTGAGTGCAAAAACGTGGAAAAAATGTATTTATAAGGAAAAGAAACAAAAGGGAGGTATTGGTTTAAATGGTCTTTTAGACGGTTTTGTTAGTCAGATGTGTTCTGAATCATAAAAACAGTGTGTACGCGAATGAGGAAAGTAGTTTTGAGTACAAAAACGTGGAAAAAATGAATGTATAACGAAAAGAAACAAAAGGGAGGTATTGGTTTAAATGGTCTTTTAGACGGTTTCGTTAGTCAGATGGGATCGGAATCATAAAAACAGTGTGTACGCGAATTAGGAAAATTGTTTTGAGTGCAAAAACGTGAAAAAAATGAATGTATAAGGAAAAGAAACAAAAGGGAGGTATTGGTTTTAAAGGTCTTTTAGACGGTTTTGTGAGTCAGATCGGTTCGGAATCATAAAAACAGTGTGTACGCGAAGGAGGAATGTAGTTTTGAGTGCAAAAACGTGGAAAAAATGAATGTATAACGAAAAGAAACAAAAGGGAGGTATTGGTTTAAATGGTTTTTTTAGACGGTTTTGTGAGTCAGATGGGATCGGAATCATAAAAACAGTGTGTACGCGAAGGAGAAAAGTTGTTTTGAGTGCAAAAACGTGAAAAAAATGAATGTATAAGGAAAAGAAAGAAAAGGGAGGTATTGGATTAAAAGGTCTTTTAGACGGTTTTGTGAGTCAGATCGGTTCGGAATCATAAAAACAGTGTGTACGCGATAGAAGAAAGTAATTTTGAGTGCAAAAACGTGGAAAAAATGAATGTATAAGGGAAAAAAACAAAAGGGCGTTATTGGTTTAAATGGTCTTTTAGACGGTTTTAAGAGTCAGATGGGCTTGAAATCATAAAAACAGTGTGTACGCGAAGGAGGAAAGTTGTTTTGAGTGCAAAAAAAGGAAAAATTGAATGTATAAGGAAAAGAAACAAAAGGGAGGTATTGGTTTAAAAGGTCTTTTAGACGATTTTGTGAGTCAGATCGGTTCGGAATCATAAAAACAGTGTGTACGCGAAGGAGAAAAGTTGTTTTGAGTGCAAAAACGTGAAAAAAATGAATGTATAAGGAAAAGAAAGAAAAGGGAGGTATTGGATTAAAAGGTCTTTTAGACGGTTTTGTGAGTCAGATCGGTTCGGAATCATAAAAACAGTGTGTACGCGAAGGAGAAAAGTAGTTTTGAATGCAAAAAAATGGAAAAATTGAATGTATAAGGAAAAGAAACAAAAGGGAGGTATTGGTTTAAAAGGTCTTTTAGACGGTTTTGTGAGTCGGATGGGATCGGAATCATAAAAACAGTGTGTACGCGAAGGAGGAAAGTTGTTTTGAGTGCAAAAAAAAGGAAAAATTGAATGTATAAGGAAAAGAAACAAAAGGGAGGTATTGGTTTAAAAGGTCTTTTAGACGATTTTGTGAGTCAGATCGGTTCGGAATCATAAAAACAGTGTGTACGCGAAGGAGGAAAGTATTTTTGAGTACAAAAACGTGGAAAAAATGAATGTATGAGGAAAAGAAACAAAAGGGAGGCATTGGTTTAGAACGTCTTTTAGACGATTTTTTGAGTCAGATGGGCTCGGAATCATAAAAACAGTGTGTACGCGATAGAAGAAAGTAATTTTGAGTGCAAAAACGTGGAAAAAATGAATGTATAAGGGAAAAAAACAAAAGGGAGGTATTGGTTTAAAAGGTCTTTTAGACGATTTTGTGAGTCAGATCGGTTCGGAATCATAAAAACAGTGTGTACGCGATAGAGGAAAGTAGTTTTGAGTACAAAAACGTGTAAAAAATGAATGTATGAACAAAAGAAGAAAAAGGGAGGTATTGGTTTTAATGGTCTTTTAGACGGTTTTGTGAGTCAGATGGGATCGGAATCATAAAAACAGTGTGTACGCGAAGGAGGAAAGTTGTTTTGAGTGCAAAAACGTGGAAAAAAATAAATGAATAAGCAAAAGAAACAAAAGGGAGTTATTGGTTTAAATGGTTTTTTAGACGGCTTTATTAGTCAGATGGGTTCGGAATCATAAAAACATTGTGTACGCGAAGGAAGAAAGTTATTTTGAGTGCAAAAACGTGGAAAAAATGAATGTATAAGGAAAAGAACCAAAAGGGAGGTATTGGTTTAAATGATCTTTTAGACGGTTTTGTTAGTCATAAAATCATATAAACAGTGTGTACGCGAAGGAGAAAAGTAGTTTTGAATGCAAAAAAATGGAAAAATTGGATGTATAAGAAAAAGAAACAAAAGGGAGGTATTGGTTTAAAAGGTCTTTTAGACGGTTTTGCGAGTCAGATCGGTTCGGAATCATAAAAACAGTGTGTACGCGAAGGAGGAAAGTATTTTTGAGTACAAAAACGTGGAAAAAATGAATGTATGAGGAAAAGAAACAAAAGGGAGGCATTGGTTTAGAACGTCTTTTAGACGATTTTTTGAGTCAGATGGGCTCGGAATCATAAAAACAGTGTGTACGCGATAGAAGAAAGTAATTTTGAGTGCAAAAACGGTCTTTTAGACGGTTTTGTGAGTCAGATGGGCTTGAAATCATAAAAACAGTGTGTACGCGAAGGAGAAAATTTGTTTTGAGTGCAAAAACGCGGAAAAATTGAATGTATAAGGAAAAGAACCAAAAGGGAGGTATTGGTTTAAAAGGTCTTTTAGACGGTTTTGTGTCAGATCGGTTCGGAATCATAAAAACAGTGTGTACGCGAAGGAGAAAAGTAGTTTTGAGTACATAAACGTTGAAAAAATGAATGTATGAGGAAAAGAAACAAAAGGGAGGCATTGGTAAACCAATGCCTCCCTTTTGTTTAGACGGTCTTGTGAGTCAGATGGAATCGGAAGTGTGTACGCGAAGGAGGAAAGTTGTTTTGAGTGCAAAAACGTGGAAAAAATGTATTTATAAGGAAAAGAAACCAAAGGGAGGTATTGGTTTAAATGGTCTTTTAGACGGTTTTGTGAGTCAGATCGGTTCGGAATCATAAAAACAGTGTGTACACGAAGGAGAAAAGTAGTTTTGAGTACAAAAACGTGGAAAAAATGAATCTATGAGGAAAACAAACCAGGCATTGGGGGGAGGCATTGGTTAGGAATTAGGCATTTAGGGAGGCATTGGTTTAGAAGGTCTTTTAGACGATTTTGTGAGTCAGATGTGCTCGGAATCATAAAAACAGTGTGTACGCGATAGAGGAAAGGAATTTTGAGTACAAAAACGTGGAAAAAATGAATGTATGAACAAAAGAAGCAAAAGGGAGGTATTGGTTTAAAAGGTCTTTTAGACGGTTTTGTGTCAGATCGGTTCGGAATCATAAGAACAGTGTGTACGCGAAGGAGGAAAGTAGTTTTGAGTACAAAAACGTGGAAAAAATGAATGTACGAGGAAAAGAAACAAAAGGGTGGTATTGGTTTAAATGGTCTTTTAGACGGTTTTGTGAGTCAGATGGGATCGGAATCATAAAAACAGTGTGTACGCGAAGGAGGAAAGTTGTTTTGAGTGCAAAAAAAAGGAAAAATTGAATGTATAAGGAAAAGAAACAAAAGGGAGGTATTGGTTTAAAAGGTCTTTTAGACGATTTTGTGAGTCAGATCGGTTCGGAATCATAAAAACAGTGTGTACGCGAAGGAGGAAAGTAT
The DNA here is from genome assembly GCA_963930645.1 of Salticus scenicus. Lineage (NCBI taxonomy): Eukaryota > Metazoa > Arthropoda > Arachnida > Araneae > Salticidae > Salticus > Salticus scenicus. The sequence continues at coordinate 362,322,493 of OZ005651.1, forward strand.
TTTTGAGTACAAAAACGTGGAAAAAATGAATGTATGAGGAAAAGAAACAAAAGGGAGGCATTGGTTTAGAACGTCTTTTAGACGATTTTTTGAGTCAGATGGGCTCGGAATCATAAAAACAGTGTGTACGCGATAGAAGAAAGTAATTTTGAGTGCAAAAACGTGGAAAAAATGAATGTATAAGGGAAAAAAACAAAAGGGCGTTATTGGTTGAAATGGTTTTTTAGACGGCTTTATTAGTCAGATGGGTCCTGAATCATAAAAACAGTGTGTACGCGAAGGAGAAAATTTGTTTTGAATGCAAAAAAATGGAAAAATTGAATGTATAAGGAAAAGAAACAAAAGGGAGGTATTGGTTTAAAAGGTCTTTTAGACGGTTTTGCGAGTCAGATCGGTTCGGAATCATAAAAACAGTGTGTACGCAAAGGAGGAAAGTATTTTTGAGTACAAAAACGTGGAAAAAATGAATGTATGAGGAAAAGAAACAAAAGGGAGGCATTGGTTTAGAACGTCTTTTAGACGATTTTTTGAGTCGGATGGGCTCGGAATCATAAAAACAGTGTGTATGCGATAGAAGAAAGTAATTTTGAGTGCAAAAACGTGGAAAAAATGAATGTATAAGGGAAAAAAACAAAAGGGCGTTATTGGTTTAAATGGTCTTTTAGACGGTTTTAAGAGTCAGATGGGCTTGAAATCATAAAAACTGTGTGTACGCGAAGGAGAAAATTTGTTTTGAGTGCAAAAACGCGGAAAAATTGAATGTATAAGGAAAAGAAACAAAAGGGAGGCATTGGTAAACCAATGCCTCCCTTTTGTTTAGACGGTCTTGTGAGTCAGATGGGATCGGAAGTGTGTACGCGAAGGAGGAAAGTTGTTTTGAAGGTCCTTTAGACGGTTTTGTGAGTCAGATGGGATCGGAAGTGTTTACGCGAAGGAGGAAAGTTGTTTTGAGTGCAAAAACGTGGAAAAAATGTATTTATAAGGAAAAGAAACAAAAGGGAGGTATTGGTTTAAATGGTCTTTTAGACGGTTTTGTTAGTCAGATGTGTTCTGAATCATAAAAACAGTGTGTACGCGAATGAGGAAAGTAGTTTTGAGTACAAAAACGTGGAAAAAATGAATGTATGAGGAAAAGAAACAAAAGGGAGGCATTGGTTTAGAACGTCTTTTAGACGATTTTTTGAGTCAGATGGGCTCGGAATCATAAAAACAGTGTGTACGCGATAGAAGAAAGTAATTTTGAGTGCAAAAACGTGGAAAAAATGAATGTATAAGGGAAAAAAACAAAAGGGCGTTATTGGTTTAAATGGTCTTTTAGACGGTTTTAAGAGTCAGATGGGCTTGAAATCATAAAAACAGTGTGTACGCGAAGGAGGAAAGTTGTTTTGAGTGCAAAAAAAAGGAAAAATTGAATGTATAAGGAAAAGAAACAAAAGGGAGGTATTGGTTTAAAAGGTCTTTTAGACGATTTTGTGAGTCAGATCGGTTCGGAATCATAAAAACAGTGTGTACGCGAAGGAGAAAAGTAGTTTTGAATGCAAAAAAATGGAAAAATTGAATGTATAAGGAAAAGAAACAAAAGGGAGGTATTGGTTTAAAAGGTCTTTTAGACGGTTTTGTGAGTCAGATGGGATCGGAATCATAAAAACAGTGTGTACGCGAAGGAGGAAAGTTGTTTTGAGTGCAAAAAAAAGGAAAAATTGAATGTATAAGGAAAAGAAACAAAAGGGAGGTATTGGTTTAAAAGGTCTTTTAGACGATTTTGTGAGTCAGATCGGTTCGGAATCATAAAAACAGTGTGTACGCGATAGAGGAAAGTAGTTTTGAGTACAAAAACGTGTAAAAAATAAATGTATGAACAAAAGAAGAAAAAGGGAGGTATTGGTTTTAATGGTCTTTTAGACGGTTTTGTGAGTCAGATGGGATCGGAATCATAAAAACAGTGTGTACGCGAAGGAGGAAAGTTGTTTTGAGTGCAAAAACGTGGAAAAAAATAAATGAATAAGCAAAAGAAACAAAAGGGAGTTATTGGTTTAAATGGTTTTTTAGACGGCTTTATTAGTCAGATGGGTTCGGAATCATAAAAACATTGTGTACGCGAAGGAAGAAAGTTATTTTGAGTGCAAAAACGTGGAAAAAATGAATGTATAAGGAAAAGAACCAAAAGGGAGGTATTGGTTTAAATGATCTTTTAGACGGTTTTGTTAGTCATAAAATCATATAAACAGTGTGTACGCGAAGGAGAAAAGTAGTTTTGAATGCAAAAAAATGGAAAAATTGGATGTATAAGAAAAAGAAACAAAAGGGAGGTATTGGTTTAAAAGGTCTTTTAGACGGTTTTGCGAGTCAGATCGGTTCGGAATCATAAAAACAGTGTGTACGCGAAGGAGGAAAGTATTTTTGAGTACAAAAACGTGGAAAAAATGAATGTATGAGGAAAAGAAACAAAAGGGAGGCATTGGTTTAGAACGTCTTTTAGACGATTTTTTGAGTCAGATGGGCTCGGAATCATAAAAACAGTGTGTACGCGATAGAAGAAAGTAATTTTGAGTGCAAAAACGGTCTTTTAGACGGTTTTGTGAGTCAGATGGGCTTGAAATCATAAAAACAGTGTGTACGCGAAGGAGAAAATTTGTTTTGAGTGCAAAAACGCGGAAAAATTGAATGTATAAGGAAAAGAACCAAAAGGGAGGTATTGGTTTAAAAGGTCTTTTAGACGGTTTTGTGTCAGATCGGTTCGGAATCATAAAAACAGTGTGTACGCGAAGGAGAAAAGTAGTTTTGAGTACATAAACGTTGAAAAAATGAATGTATGAGGAAAAGAAACAAAAGGGAGGCATTGGTAAACCAATGCCTCCCTTTTGTTTAGACGGTCTTGTGAGTCAGATGGAATCGGAAGTGTGTACGCGAAGGAGGAAAGTTGTTTTGAGTGCAAAAACGTGGAAAAAATGTATTTATAAGGAAAAGAAACCAAAGGGAGGTATTGGTTTAAATGGTCTTTTAGACGGTTTTGTGAATCAGATCGGTTCGGAATCATAAAAACAGTGTGTACACGAAGGAGAAAAGTAGTTTTGAGTACAAAAACGTGGAAAAAATGAATCTATGAGGAAAACAAACCAGGCATTGGGGGGAGGCATTGGTTAGGAATTAGGCATTTAGGGAGGCATTGGTTTAGAAGGTCTTTTAGACGATTTTGTGAGTCAGATGTGCTCGGAATCATAAAAACAGTGTGTACGCGATAGAGGAAAGGAATTTTGAGTACAAAAACGTGGAAAAAATGAATGTATGAACAAAAGAAGCAAAAGGGAGGTATTGGTTTAAAAGGTCTTTTAGACGGTTTTGTGTCAGATCGGTTCGGAATCATAAGAACAGTGTGTACGCGAAGGAGGAAAGTAGTTTTGAGTACAAAAACGTGGAAAAAATGAATGTACGAGGAAAAGAAACAAAAGGGTGGTATTGGTTTAAATGGTCTTTTAGACGGTTTTGTGAGTCAGATGGGATCGGAATCATAAAAACAGTGTGTACGCGAAGGAGGAAAGTTGTTTTGAGTGCAAAAAAAAGGAAAAATTGAATGTATAAGGAAAAGAAACAAAAGGGAGGTATTGGTTTAAGAGGTCTTTTAGACGATTTTGTGAGTCAGATCGGTTCGGAATCATAAAAACAGTGTGTACGCGAAGGAGGAAAGTATTTTTGAGTACAAAAACGTGGAAAAAATGAATGTATGAGGAAAAGAAACAAAAGGGAGGCATTGGTTTAGAACGTCTTTTAGACGATTTTTTGAGTCAGATGGGCTCGGAATCATAAAAACAGTGTGTACGCGATAGAAGAAAGTAATTTTGAGTGCAAAAACGTGGAAAAAATGAATGTATAAGGGAAAAAAACAAAAGGGCGTTATTGGTTGAAATGGTTTTTTAGACGGCTTTATTAGTCAGATGGGTCCTGAATCATAAAAACAGTGTGTACGCGAAGGAGAAAATTTGTTTTGAATGCAAAAAAATGGAAAAATTGAATGTATAAGGAAAAGAAACAAAAGGGAGGTATTGGTTTAAAAGGTCTTTTAGACGGTTTTGCGAGTCAGATCGGTTCGGAATCATAAAAACAGTGTGTACGCAAAGGAGGAAAGTATTTTTGAGTACAAAAACGTGGAAAAAATGAATGTATGAGGAAAAGAAACAAAAGGGAGGCATTGGTTTAGAACGTCTTTTAGACGATTTTTTGAGTCAGATGGGCTCGGAATCATAAAAACAGTGTGTACGCGATAGAAGAAAGTAATTTTGAGTGCAAAAACGTGGAAAAAATGAATGTATAAGGGAAAAAAACAAAAGGGCGTTATTGGTTTAAATGGTCTTTTAGACGGTTTTAAGAGTCAGATGGGCTTGAAATCATAAAAACTGTGTGTACGCGAAGGAGAAAATTTGTTTTGAGTGCAAAAACGCGGAAAAATTGAATGTATAAGGAAAAGAAACAAAAGGGAGGAATTGGTAAACCAATGCCTCCCTTTTGTTTAGACGGTCTTGTGAGTCAGATGGGATCGGAAGAGTGTACGCGAAGGAGGAAAGTTGTTTTGAAGGTCCTTTAGACGGTTTTGTGAGTCAGATGGGATCGGAAGTGTTTACGCGAAGGAGGAAAGTTGTTTTGAGTGCAAAAACGTGGAAAAAATGTATTTATAAGGAAAAGAAACAAAAGGGAGGTATTGGTTTAAATGGTCTTTTAGACGGTTTTGTTACTCAGATGTGTTCTGAATCATAAAAACAGTGTGTACGCGAATGAGGAAAGTAGTTTTGAGTACAAAAACGTGGAAAAAATGAATGTATAACGAAAAGAAACGAAAGGGAGGTATTGGTTTAAATGGTCTTTTAGACGGTTTCGTTAGTCAGATGGGATCGGAATCATAAAAACAGTGTGTACGCGAATTAGGAAAATTGTTTTGAGTGCAAAAACGTGAAAAAAATGAATGTATAAGGAAAAGAAACAAAAGGGAGGTATTGGTTTTAAAGGTCTTTTAGACGGTTTTGTGAGTCAGATCGGTTCGGAATCATAAAAACAGTGTGTACGCGAAGGAGGAAAGTAGTTTTGAGTACAAAAAGTTTTACACGTAGTTTTGAGTGCAAAAACGTGGAAAAAATGAATGTATAACGAAAAGAAACAAAAGGGAGGTATTGGTTTAAATGGTTTTTTTGACGGTTTTGTGAGTCAGATGGGATCGGAATCATAAAAACAGTGTGTACGCGAAGGAGAAAAGTTGTTTTGAGTGCAAAAACGTGAAAAAAATGAATGTATAAGGAAAAGAAAGAAAAGGGAGGTATTGGATTAAAAGGTCTTTTAGACGGTTTTGTGAGTCAGATCGGTTCGGAATCATAAAAACAGTGTGTACGCGAAGGAGAAAAGTAGTTTTGAATGCAAAAAAATGGAAAAATTGAATGTATAAGGAAAAGAAACAAAAGGGAGGTATTGGTTTAAAAGGTCTTTTAGACGGTTTTGTGAGTCAGATGGGATCGGAATCATAAAAACAGTGTGTACGCGAAGGAGGAAAGTTGTTTTGAGTGCAAAAAAAAGGAAAAATTGAATGTATAAGGAAAAGAAACAAAAGGGAGGTATTGGTTTAAAAGGTCTTTTAGACGATTTTGTGAGTCAGATCGGTTCGGAATCATAAAAACAGTGTGTACGCGAAGGAGGAAAGTATTTTTGAGTACAAAAACGTGGAAAAAATGTATTTATAAGGAAAAGAAACAAAAGGGAGGTATTGGTTTAAATGGTCTTTTAGACGGTTTTGTTAGTCAGATGTGTTCTGAATCATAAAAACAGTGTGTACGCGAATGAGGAAAGTAGTTTTGAGTACAAAAACGTGGAAAAAATGAATGTATAACGAAAAGAAACAAAAGGGAGGTATTGGTTTAAATGGTCTTTTAGACGGTTTCGTTAGTCAGATGGGATCGGAATCATAAAAACAGTGTGTACGCGAATTAGGAAAATTGTTTTGAGTGCAAAAACGTGAAAAAAATGAATGTATAAGGAAAAGAAACAAAAGGGAGGTATTGGTTTTAAAGGTCTTTTAGACGGTTTTGTGAGTCAGATCGGTTCGGAATCATAAAAACAGTGTGTACGCGAAGGAGGAATGTAGTTTTGAGTGCAAAAACGTGGAAAAAATGAATGTATAACGAAAAGAAACAAAAGGGAGGTATTGGTTTAAATGGTTTTTTTAGACGGTTTTGTGAGTCAGATGGGATCGGAATCATAAAAACAGTGTGTACGCGAAGGAGAAAAGTTGTTTTGAGTGCAAAAACGTGAAAAAAATGAATGTATAAGGAAAAGAAAGAAAAGGGAGGTATTGGATTAAAAGTACGCGAAGTAGAAAAGTGTGTACGCGAAGGAGAAAAGTAGTTTTGAATGCAAAAAAATGGAAAAATTGAATGTATAAGGAAAAGAAACAAAAGGGAGGTATTGGTTTAAAAGGTCTTTTAGACGGTTTTGTGAGTCAGATGGGATCGGAATCATAAAAACAGTGTGTACGCGAAGGAGGAAAGTTGTTTTGAGTGCAAAAAAAAGGAAAAATTGAATGTATAAGGAAAAGAAACAAAAGGGAGGTATTGGTTTAAAAGGTCTTTTAGACGATTTTGTGAGTCAGATCGGTTCGGAATCATAAAAACAGTGTGTACGCGAAGGAGGAAAGTATTTTTGAGTACAAAAACGTGGAAAAAATGAATGTATGAGGAAAAGAAACAAAAGGGAGGCATTGGTTTAGAACGTCTTTTAGACGATTTTTTGAGTCAGATGGGCTCGGAATCATAAAAACAGTGTGTACGCGATAGAAGAAAGTAATTTTGAGTGCAAAAACGTGGAAAAAATGAATGTATAAGGGAAAAAAACAAAAGGGCGTTATTGGTTGAAATGGTTTTTTAGACGGCTTTATTAGTCAGATGGGTCCTGAATCATAAAAACAGTGTGTACGCAAAGGAGAAAATTTGTTTTGAATGCAAAAAAATGGAAAAATTGAATGTATAAGGAAAAGAAACAAAAGGGAGGTATTGGTTTAAAAGGTCTTTTAGACGGTTTTGCGAGTCAGATCGGTTCGGAATCATAAAAACAGTGTGTACGCAAAGGAGGAAAGTATTTTTGAGTACAAAAACGTGGAAAAAATGAATGTATGAGGAAAAGAAACAAAAGGGAGGCATTGGTTTAGAACGTCTTTTAGACGATTTTTTGAGTCAGATGGGCTCGGAATCATAAAAACAGTGTGTACGCGATAGAAGAAAGTAATTTTGAGTGCAAAAACGTGGAAAAAATGAATGTATAAGGGAAAAAAACAAAAGGGCGTTATTGGTTTAAATGGTCTTTTAGACGGTTTTAAGAGTCAGATGGGCTTGAAATCATAAAAACAGTGTGTACGCGAAGGAGAAAATTTGTTTTGAGTGCAAAAACGCGGAAAAATTGAATGTATAAGGAAAAGAAACAAAAGGGAGGAATTGGTAAACCAATGCCTCCCTTTTGTTTAGACGGTCTTGTGAGTCAGATGGGATCGGAAGTGTGTACGCGAAGGAGGAAAGTTGTTTTGAAGGTCCTTTAGACGGTTTTGTGAGTCAGATGGGATCGGAAGTGTTTACGCGAAGGAGGAAAGTTGGTTTGAGTGCAAAAACGTGGAAAAAATGTATTTATAAGGAAAAGAAACAAAAGGGAGGTATTGGTTTAAATGGTCTTTTAGACGGTTTTGTTAGTCAGATGTGTTCTGAATCATAAAAACAGTGTGTACGCGAATGAGGAAAGTAGTTTTGAGTACAAAAACGTGGAAAAAATGAATGTATAACGAAAAGAAACAAAAGGGAGGTATTGGTTTAAATGGTCTTTTAGACGGTTTCGTTAGTCAGATGGGATCGGAATCATAAAAACAGTGTGTACGCGAATGAGGAAAGTAGTTTTGAATGCAAAAAAATGGAAAAATTGAATGTATAAGGAAAAGAAACAAAAGGGAGGTATTGGTTTAAAAGGTCTTTTAGACGGTTTTGTGAGTCAGATGGGATCGGAATCATAAAAACAGTGTGTACGCGATAGAAGAAAGTAATTTTGAGTGCAAAAACGTGGAAAAAATGAATGTATAAGGGAAAAAAACAAAAGGGCGTTATTGGTTGAAATGGTTTTTTAGACGGCTTTATTAGTCAGATGGGTCCTGAATCATAAAAACAGTGTGTACGCGAAGGAGAAAATTTGTTTTGAATGCAAAAAAATGGAAAAATTGAATGTATAAGGAAAAGAAACAAAAGGGAGGTATTGGTTTAAAAGGTCTTTTAGACGGTTTTGCGAGTCAGATCGGTTCGGAATCATAAAAACAGTGTGTACGCAAAGGAGGAAAGTATTTTTGAGTACAAAAACGTGGAAAAAATGAATGTATGAGGAAAAGAAACAAAAGAGAGGCATTGGTTTAGAACGTCTTTTAGACGATTTTTTGAGTCAGATGGGCTCGGAATCATAAAAACAGTGTGTACGCGATAGAAGAAAGTAATTTTGAGTGCAAAAACGTGGAAAAAATGAATGTATAAGGGAAAAAAACAAAAGGGCGTTATTGGTTTAAATGGTCTTTTAGACGGTTTTAAGAGTCAGATGGGCTTGAAATCATAAAAACTGTGTGTACGCGAAGGAGAAAATTTGTTTTGAGTGCAAAAACGCGGAAAAATTGAATGTATAAGGAAAAGAAACAAAAGGGAGGAATTGGTAAACCAATGCCTCCCTTTTGTTTAGACGGTCTTGTGAGTCAGATGGGATCGGAAGTGTGTACGCGAAGGAGGAAAGTTGTTTTGAGTGCAAAAACGTGGAAAAAATGTATTTATAAGGAAAAGAAACAAAAGGGAGGTATTAGTTTAAATGGTCTTTTAGACGGTTTTGTTAGTCAGATGTGTTCTGAATCATAAAAACAGTGTGTACGCGAATGAGGAAAGTAGTTTTGAGTACAAAAACGTGGAAAAAATGAATGTATAACGAAAAGAAACAAAAGGGAGGTATTGGTTTAAATGGTCTTTTAGACGGTTTCGTTAGTCAGATGGGATCGGAATCATAAAAACAGTGTGTACGCGAATTAGGAAAATTGTTTTGAGTGCAAAAACGTGGAAAAAATGAATGTATAACGAAAAGAAACAAAAGGGAGGTATTGGTTTAAATGGTTTTTTTAGACGGTTTTGTGAGTCAGATGGGATCGGAATCATAAAAACAGTGTGTACGCGAAGGAGAAAAGTTGTTTTGAGTGCAAAAACGTGAAAAAAATGAATGTATAAAGAAAAGAAAGAAAAGGGAGGTATTGGATTAAAAGGTCTTTTAGACGGTTTTGTGAGTCAGATCGGTTCGGAATCATAAAAACAGTGTGTACGCGAAGGAGAAAAGTAGTTTTGAATGCAAAAAAATGGAAAAATTGAATGTATAAGGAAAAGAAACAAAAGGGAGGTATTGGTTTAAAAGGTCTTTTAGACTGTTTTGTGAGTCAGATCGGTTCGGAATCATAAAAACAGTGTGTACGCGAAGGAGGAAAGTAGTTTTGAGTACAAAAACGTGGAAAAAATGAATGTATGAGGAAAAGAAACAAACGAGAGGTATTGGTTTAAATGGTCTTTTAGACGGTTTTGTGAGTCTGATGAGTTCGGAATCATAAAAAAAGTGTGTAAGCGAAGGACGAAAGTTGTTTGGAGTGCAAAAACGTGGAAAAAATGAATGTATAAGGAAAAGAAACAAAAGGGAGGTATTGGTTTAAATGGTCTTTTAGACGGTTTTCTTAGTCAGATGTGTGCTGAATCATAAAAACAGTGTGTACGCGAATGAGGAAAGTAGTTTTGAGTACAAAAACGTGGAAAAAATGAATGTATAACGAAAAGAAACAAAAGGGAGGTATTGGTTTAAATGGTCTTTTAGACGGTTTCGTTAGTCATATGTGTTCTGAATCATAAAAACAGTGTGTACGCGAAGGAGGAAAGTAGTTTTTGAGTACAAAAACGTGGAGAAAATGAATGTATGAGGAAAAGAAACAAAAGGGAGGTATTGGTTTAAATGGTCTTTTAGACGGTTTTGTTATTCAGATGTGTTCTGAATCATAAAACAGTGTCTACGCGAATGAGGAAAGTAGTTTTGAGTACAAAAACGTGGAAAAAATGAATGTATGAGGAAAAGAAACAAAAGGGAGTTATTGGTTTAAATGGTATTTTAGACGGTTTTGATGGGTCAGATGGGATCGGAATCATAAAAACAGTGTGTACGCGAAGGAGGAAAGTATTTTTGAGTACAAAAACGTGGAAAAATTGAATGTATAAGGAAAAGAAACAAAAGGGAGGTATTGGTTTAAAAGGTCTTTTAGACGGTTTTGTGAGTCAGATCGGTTCGGAATCATAAAAACAGTGTGTACGCGAAGGAGAAAAGTAGTTTTGAGTACAAAAACGTGGAAAAAATGAAAGTATGAGGAAAAGAAACAAAAGGGAGGCATTGGTTTAGAAGGTCTTTTAGACGATTTTGTGAGTCAGATGTGCTCGGAATCATAAAAACAGTGTGTACGCGATAGAGGAAAGTAGTTTTGAGTACAAAAACGTGTAAAAAATGAATGTATGAACAAAAGAAGAAAAAGGGAGGTATTGGTTTTAATGGTCTTTTAGACGGTTTTGTGAGTCAGATGGGATCGGAAGTGTGTACGCGAAGGAGGAAAGTATTTTTAAATACAAAAACGTGGAAAAATTGAATGTATAAGGAAAAGAAACAAAAGGAAGGTATTGGTTTAAAAGGTCTTTTAGACGGTTTTGTGAGTCAGATCGGTTCGGAATCATAAAAACAGTGTGTACGCGAAGGAGGAAAGTATTTTTGAGTACAAAAACGTGGAAAAAAATTAATGTATGAGGAAAAGAAACAAAAGGGAAGTATTGGTTTAAATGGTTTTTTAGACGGCTTTATTAGTCAGACGGGTCCTGAATCATAAAAACAGTGTGTACGCGAAGGAGGAAAGTATTTTTGAGTACAAAAACGTGGAAAAAAATTAATGTATGAGGAAAAGAAACAAAAGAGAGGTATTGGTTTAAATGGTCTTTTAGACGGCTTTATTAGTCAGATGGGTTCGGAATCATAAAAACATTGTGTACGCGAAGGAAGAAAGTTATTTTGAGTGCAAAAAAGTGCAAAAATGAATGTAGAAGGAAAAGAAACAAGAGGGAGGTATCGGTTTAAATGGTCTTTTAGACGGTTTTGTTAGTCATATGTGTTCTGAATCATAAAAACAGTGTGTACGCGAAGGAGGAAAGTTGTTTTGAGTGCAAAAACGTGGAAAAAATGAATGTATAAGGAAAAGAACCAAAAGGGAGGTATTGGTTTAAATGATCTTTTAGACGGTTTTGTTAGTCATATGTGTTCTGAATCATAAAAACAGTGTGTACGCGAAGGAGGAAAGTTGTTTTGAGTGCAAAAACGTGGAAAAATTGAATGTATAAGGAAAAGAAACAAAAGGGAGGTATTGGTTTAAAAGGTCTTTTAGACGGTTTTGTGAGTCAGATCGGTTCGGAATCATAAAAACAGTGTGTACGCGAAGGAGAAAAGTAGTTTTGAATGCAAAAAAATGGAAAAATTGGATGTATAAGGAAAAGAAACAAAAGGGAGGTATTGGTTTAAAAGGTCTTTTAGACGGTTTTGCGAGTCAGATCGGTTCGGAATCATAAAAACAGTGTGTACGCGAAGGAGGAAAGTATTTTTGAGTACAAAAACGTGGAAAAAATGAATGTATGAGGAAAAGAAACAAAAGGGAGGCATTGGTTTAGAACGTCTTTTAGACGATTTTTTGAGTCAGATGGGCTCGGAATCATAAAAACAGTGTGTACGCGATAGAAGAAAGTAATTTTGAGTGCAAAAACGTGGAAAAAATGAATGTATAAGGGAAAAAAACAAAAGGGCGTTATTGGTTTAAATGGTCTTTTAGACGGTTTTGTGAGTCAGATGGGCTTGAAATCATAAAAACAGTGTGTACGCGAAGGAGAAAATTTGTTTTGAGTGCAAAAACGCGGAAAAATTGAATGTATAAGAAAAAGAACCAAAAGGGAGGTATTGGTTTAAAAGGTCTTTTAGACGGTTTTGTGTCAGATCGGTTCGGAATCATAAAAACAGTGTGTACGCGAAGGAGAAAAGTAGTTTTGAGTACATAAACGTTGAAAAAATGAATGTATGAGGAAAAGAAACAAAAGAGAGGTATTGGTTTAAATGGTCTTTTAGACGGTTTTGTGAGTCAGATGGGAAAGGAATCATAAAAACTGTGTGTACGCGAAGGAGGAAAGTTGTTTCGAGTGCAAAAACGTGGAAAAAATAAATGTATAAGGAAAAGAAACAAAAGGGAGGTATTGGTTTAAAAGGTCTTTTAGACGGTTTTGTGAGTCAGATCGGTTCGGAATCATAAAAACAGTGTGTACACGAAGGAGAAAAGTAGTTTTGTGTACAAAAACGTGGAAAAAATGAATCTATGAAGAAAACAAACAAAAGGGAGGCATTGGTTTAGAAGGTCTTTTAGACGATTTTGTGAGTCAGATGTGCTCGGAATCATAAAAACAGTGTGTACGCGATAGAGGAAAGGAATTTTGAGTACAAAAACGTGGAAAAAATGAATGTATGAACAAAAGAAGCAAAAGGGAGGTATTGGTTTTAATGGTCTTTTAGACGGTTTTGTGAGTCAGATCGGTTCGGAATCATAAAAACAGTGTGTACGCGAAGGAGAAAAGTAGTTTTGAATGCAAAAAAATGGAAAAATTGAATGTATAAGGAAAAGAAACAAAAGGGAGGTATTGGTTTAAAAGGTCTTTTAGACGGTTTTTTGAGTCAGATCGGTTCGGAATCATAAAAACAGTGTGTACGCGAAGGAGGAAAGTAGTTTTGAGTACAAAAACGTGGAAAAAATGAATGTATGAGGAAAAGAAACAAAAGAGAGGTATTGGTTTCAGACGGTTTTGTGAGTCTGATGAGTTCGGAATCATAAAAAAAGTGTGTAAGCGAAGGACGAAAGTTGTTTGGAGTGCAAAAACGTGGAAAAAATGAATGTATAAGGAAAAGAAACAAAAGGGAGGTATTGGTTTAAATGGTCTTTTAGACGGTTTCGTTAGTCATATGTGTTCTGAATCATAAAAACAGTGTGTACGCGAAGGAGAAAATTTGTTTTGAATGCAAAAAAATGGAAAAATTGAATGTATAAGGAAAAGAAACAAAAGGGAGGTATTGGTTTAAAAGGTCTTTTAGACGGTTTTGCGAGTCAGATCGGTTCGGAATCATAAAAACAGTGTGTACGCAAAGGAGGAAAGTATTTTTGAGTACAAAAACGTGGAAAAAATGAATGTATGAGGAAAAGAAACAAAAGGGAGGCATTGGTTTAGAACGTCTTTTAGACGATTTTTTGAGTCAGATGGGCTCGGAATCATAAAAACAGTGTGTACGCGATAGAAGAAAGTAATTTTGAGTGCAAAAACGTGGAAAAAATGAATGTATAAGGGAAAAAAACAAAAGGGCGTTATTGGTTTAAATGGTCTTTTAGACGGTTTTAAGAGTCAGATGGGCTTGAAATCATAAAAACTGTGTGTACGCGAAGGAGAAAATTTGTTTTGAGTGCAAAAACGCGGAAAAATTGAATGTATAAGGAAAAGAAACAAAAGGGAGGAATTGGTAAACCAATGCCTCCCTTTTGTTTAGACGGTCTTGTGAGTCAGATGGGATCGGAAGTGTGTACGCGAAGGAGGAAAGTTGTTTTGAAGGTCCTTTAGACGGTTTTGTGAGTCAGATGGGATCGGAAGTGTTTACGCGAAGGAGGAAAGTTGTTTTGAGTGCAAAAACGTGGAAAAAATGTATTTATAAGGAAAAGAAACAAAAGGGAGGTATTAGTTTAAATGGTCTTTTAGACGGTTTTGTTAGTCAGATGTGTTCTGAATCATAAAAACAGTGTGTACGCGAATGAGGAAAGTAGTTTTGAGTACAAAAACGTGGAAAAAATGAATGTATAACGAAAAGAAACAAAAGGGAGGTATTGGTTTAAATGGTCTTTTAGACGGTTTCGTTAGTCAGATGGGATCGGAATCATAAAAACAGTGTGTACGCGAATTAGGAAAATTGTTTTGAGTGCAAAAACGTGGAAAAAATGAATGTATAACGAAAAGAAACAAAAGGGAGGTATTGGTTTAAATGGTTTTTTTAGACGGTTTTGTGAGTCAGATGGGATCGGAATCATAAAAACAGTGTGTGCGCGAAGGAGAAAAGTTGTTTTGAGTGCAAAAACGTGAAAAAAATGAATGTATAAAGAAAAGAAAGAAAAGGGAGGTATTGGATTAAAAGGTCTTTTAGACGGTTTTGTGAGTCAGATCGGTTCGGAATCATAAAAACAGTGTGTACGCGAAGGAGAAAAGTAGTTTTGAATGCAAAAAAATGGAAAAATTGAATGTATAAGGAAAAGAAACAAAAGGGAGGTATTGGTTTAAAAGGTCTTTTAGACTGTTTTGTGAGTCAGATCGGTTCGGAATCATAAAAACAGTGTGTACGCGAAGGAGGAAAGTAGTTTTGAGTACAAAAACGTGGAAAAAATGAATGTATGAGGAAAAGAAACAAACGAGAGGTATTGGTTTAAATGGTCTTTTAGACGGTTTTGTGAGTCTGATGAGTTCGGAATCATAAAAAAAGTGTGTAAGCGAAGGACGAAAGTTGTTTGGAGTGCAAAAACGTGGAAAAAATGAATGTATAAGGAAAAGAAACAAAAGGGAGGTATTGGTTTAAATGGTCTTTTAGACGGTTTTCTTAGTCAGATGTGTGCTGAATCATAAAAACAGTGTGTACGCGAAGGAGGAAAGTAGTTTTTGAGTACAAAAACGTGGAGAAAATGAATGTATGAGGAAAAGAAACAAAAGGGAGGTATTGGTTTAAATGGTCTTTTAGACGGTTTTGTTATTCAGATGTGTTCTGAATCATAAAACAGTGTCTACGCGAATGAGGAAAGTAGTTTTGAGTACAAAAACGTGGAAAAAATGAATGTATGAGGAAAAGAAACAAAAGGGAGTTATTGGTTTAAATGGTATTTTAGACGGTTTTGATAGGTCAGATGGGATCGGAATCATAAAAACAGTGTGTACGCGAAGGAGGAAAGTATTTTTGAGTACAAAAACGTGGAAAAATTGAATGTATAAGGAAAAGAAACAAAAGGGAGGTATTGGTTTAAAAGGTCTTTTAGACGGTTTTGTGAGTCAGATCGGTTCGGAATCATAAAAACAGTGTGTACGCGAAGGAGAAAAGTAGTTTTGAGTACAAAAACGTGGAAAAAATGAAAGTATGAGGAAAAGAAACAAAAGGGAGGCATTGGTTTAGAAGGTCTTTTAGACGATTTTGTGAGTCAGATGTGCTCGGAATCATAAAAACAGTGTGTACGCGATAGAGGAAAGTAGTTTTGAGTACAAAAACGTGTAAAAAATGAATGTATGAACAAAAGAAGAAAAAGGGAGGTATTGGTTTTAATGGTCTTTTAGACGGTTTTGTGAGTCAGATGGGATCGGAAGTGTGTACGCGAAGGAGGAAAGTATTTTTAAATACAAAAACGTGGAAAAATTGAATGTATAAGGAAAAGAAACAAAAGGAAGGTATTGGTTTAAAAGGTCTTTTAGACGGTTTTGTGAGTCAGATTGGTTCGGAATCATAAAAACAGTGTGTACGCGAAGGAGGAAAGTATTTTTGAGTACAAAAACGTGGAAAAAAATTAATGTATGAGGAAAAGAAACAAAAGGGAAGTATTGGTTTAAATGGTTTTTTAGACGGCTTTATTAGTCAGACGGGTCCTGAATCATAAAAACAGTGTGTACGCGAAGGAGGAAAGTATTTTTGAGTACAAAAACGTGGAAAAAAATTAATGTATGAGGAAAAGAAACAAAAGAGAGGTATTGGTTTAAATGGTCTTTTAGACGGCTTTATTAGTCAGATGGGTTCGGAATCATAAAAACATTGTGTACGCGAAGGAAGAAAGTTATTTTGAGTGCAAAAAAGTGCAAAAATGAATGTATAAGGAAAAGAAACAAGAGGGAGGTATCGGTTTAAATGGTCTTTTAGACGGTTTTGTTAGTCATATGTGTTCTGAATCATAAAAACAGTGTGTACGCGAAGGAGGAAAGTTGTTTTGAGTGCAAAAACGTGGAAAAAATGAATGTATAAGGAAAAGAACCAAAAGGGAGGTATTGGTTTAAATGATCTTTTAGACGGTTTTGTTAGTCATATGTGTTCTGAATCATAAAAACAGTGTGTACGCGAAGGAGGAAAGTTGTTTTGAGTGCAAAAACGTGGAAAAATTGAATGTATAAGGAAAAGAAACAAAAGGGAGATATTGGTTTAAAAGGTCTTTTAGACGGTTTTGTGAGTCAGATCGGTTCGGAATCATAAAAACAGTGTGTACGCGAAGGAGAAAAGTAGTTTTGAATGCAAAAAAATGGAAAAATTGGATGTATAAGGAAAAGAAACAAAAGGGAGGTATTGGTTTAAAAGGTCTTTTAGACGGTTTTGCGAGTCAGATCGGTTCGGAATCATAAAAACAGTGTGTACGCGAAGGAGGAAAGTATTTTTGAGTACAAAAACGTGGAAAAAATGAATGTATGAGGAAAAGAAACAAAAGGGAGGCATTGGTTTAGAACGTCTTTTAGACGATTTTTTGAGTCAGATGGGCTCGGAATCATAAAAACAGTGTGTACGCGATAGAAGAAAGTAATTTTGAGTGCAAAAACGTGGAAAAAATGAATGTATAAGGGAAAAAAACAAAAGGGCGTTATTGGTTTAAATGGTCTTTTAGACGGTTTTGTGAGTCAGATGGGCTTGAAATCATAAAAACAGTGTGTACGCGAAGGAGAAAATTTGTTTTGAGTGCAAAAACGCGGAAAAATTGAATGTATAAGGAAAAGAACCAAAAGGGAGGTATTGGTTTAAAAGGTCTTTTAGACGGTTTTGTGTCAGATCGGTTCGGAATCATAAAAACAGTGTGTACGCGAAGGAGAAAAGTAGTTTTGAGTACATAAACGTTGAAAAAATGAATGTATGAGGAAAAGAAACAAAAGAGAGGTATTGGTTTAAATGGTCTTTTAGACGGTTTTGTGAGTCAGATGGGAAAGGAATCATAAAAACAGTGTGTACGCGATAGAGGAAAGGAATTTTGAGTACAAAAACGTGGAAAAAATGAATGTATGAACAAAAGAAGCAAAAGGGAGGTATTGGTTTTAATGGTCTTTTAGACGGTTTTGTGAGTCAGATCGGTTCGGAATCATAAAAACAGTGTGTACACGAAGGAGAAAAGTAGTTTTGTGTACAAAAACGTGGAAAAAATGAATCTATGAGGAAAACAAACAAAAGGGAGGCATTGGTTTAGAAGGTCTTTTAGACGATTTTGTGAGTCAGATGTGCTCGGAATCATAAAAACAGTGTGTACGCGATAGAGGAAAGGAATTTTGAGTACAAAAACGTGGAAAAAATGAATGTATGAACAAAAGAAGCAAAAGGGAGGTATTGGTTTTAATGGTCTTTTAGACGGTTTTGTGAGTCAGATCGGTTCGGAATCATAAAAACAGTGTGTACGCGAAGGAGAAAAGTAGTTTTGAATGCAAAAAAATGGAAAAATTGAATGTATAAGGAAAAGAAACAAAAGGGAGGTATTGGTTTAAAAGGTCTTTTAGACGGTTTTGCGAGTCAGATCGGTTCGGAATCATAAAAACAGTGTGTACGCGAAGGAGGAAAGTAGTTTTGAGTACAAAAACGTGGAAAAAATGAATGTATGAGGAAAAGAAACAAAAGAGAGGTATTGGTTTCAGACGGTTTTGTGAGTCTGATGAGTTCGGAATCATAAAAAAAGTGTGTAAGCGAAGGACGAAAGTTGTTTGGAGTGCAAAAACGTGGAAAAAATGAATGTATAAGGAAAAGAAACAAAAGGGAGGTATTGGTTTAAATGGTCTTTTAGACGGTTTCGTTAGTCATATGTGTTCTGAATCATAAAAACAGTGTGTACGCGAAAGAGGAAGGTAGTTTTTGAGTACAAAAACATGGAAAAAATGAATGTATGAGGAAAAGAAACAAAAGGGAGGTATTGGTTTAAATGGTCTTTTAGACGGTTTTCTTAGTCAGATGTGTGCTGAATCATAAAAACAGTGTGTACGCGAATGAGGAAAGTAGTTTTGAGTACAAAAACGTGGAAAAAATGAATGTATAACGAAAAGAAACAAAAGGGAGGTATTGGTTTAAATGGTCTTTTAGACGGTTTCGTTAGTCATATGTGTTCTGAATCATAAAAACAGTGTGTACGCGAAGGAGGAAAGTAGTTTTTGAGTACAAAAACGTGGAGAAAATGAATGTATGAGGAAAAGAAACAAAAGGGAGGTATTGGTTTAAATGGTCTTTTAGACGGTTTTGTTATTCAGATGTGTTCTGAATCATAAAAACAGTGTCTACGCGAATGAGGAAAGTAGTTTTGAGTACAAAAACGTGGAAAAAATGAATGTATGAGGAAAAGAAACAAAAGGGAGTTATTGGTTTAAATGGTATTTTAGACGGTTTTGATGGGTCAGATGGGATCGGAATCATAAAAACAGTGTGTACGCGAAGGAGGAAAGTATTTTTGAGTACAAAAACGTGGAAAAATTGAATGTATAAGGAAAAGAAACAAAAGGGAGGTATTGGTTTAAAAGGTCTTTTAGACGGTTTTGTGAGTCAGATCGGTTCGGAATCATAAAAACAGTGTGTACGCGAAGGAGAAAAGTAGTTTTGAGTACAAAAACGTGGAAAAAATGAAAGTATGAGGAAAAGAAACAAAAGGGAGGCATTGGTTTAGAAGGTCTTTTAGACGATTTTGTGAGTCAGATGTGCTCGGAATCATAAAAACAGTGTGTACGCGATAGAGGAAAGTAGTTTTGAGTACAAAAACGTGTAAAAAATGAATGTATGAACAAAAGAAGAAAAAGGGAGGTATTGGTTTTAATGGTCTTTTAGACGGTTTTGTGAGTCAGATGGGATCGGAAGTGTGTACGCGAAGGAGGAAAGTTGTTTTGAGTGCAAAAACGTGGAAAAAATGAATGTATAAGGAAAAGAAACAAAAGGGAGGTATTGGTAAATGGTCTTTTAGACGGTTTTGTTAGTCATATGTGTTCTGAATCATAAAAACAGTGTGTACGCGAAGGAGAAAATTTCTTTTGAGTGCAAAAACGTGGAAAAATTGAATGTATAAGGAAAAGAAACAAAAGGGAGGTATTAGTTTAAAAGGTCTTTTAGACGGTATTGTGAGTCAGATCGGTTCGGAATCATAAAAGCAGTGTGTACGCGAAGGAGGAAAGTAGTTTTGAGTGCAAAAACGTGGAAAAAATGAATGTATAAGGAAAAGAACCAAAAGGGAGGTATTGGTTTAAATGGTCTTTTAGACGGTTTTATTAGTCAGATGGGTTCGGAATCATAGAAACATTGTGTACGCGAAGGAAGAAAGTTATTTTGAGTGCAAAAAAGTGGAAAAAATGAATGTATAAGGAAAAGAAACAAGAGGTATTGGTTTGAATGGTCTTTTAGACGGTTTTGTTAGTCATATGTGTTCTGAATCATAAAAACAGTGTGTACGCGAAGGAGGAAAGTATTTTTGAGTACAAAAACGTGGAAAAAAATTAATGTATGAGGAAAAGAAACAAAAGAGAGGTATTGGTTTAAATGGTCTTTTAGACGGTTTTGTTAGTCATATGTGTTCTGAATCATAAAAACAGTGTGTACGCGGAGGAAAGTAGTTTTGAGTACAAAAACGTGGAAAAAATGAATGTACGAGGAAAAGAAATAAAAGGGTGGTATTGGTTTAAATGGTCTTTTAGACGGTTTTGTGAGTCAGGTGGGATCGGAATCATAAAAACAGTGTGTACGCGAAGGAGGAAAGTATTTTTAAATACAAAAACGTGGAAAAATTGAATGTATAAGGAAAAGAAACAAAAGGAAGGTATTGGTTTAAAAGGTCTTTTAGACGGTTTTGTGAGTCAGATCGGTTCGGAATCATAAAAACAGTGTGTACGCGAAGGAGGAAAGTATTTTTGAGTACAAAAACGTGGAAAAAAATTAATGTATGAGGAAAAGAAACAAAAGGGAAGTATTGGTTTAAATGGTTTTTTAGACGGCTTTATTAGTCAGACGGGTCCTGAATCATAAAAACAGTGTGTACGCGAAGGAGGAAAGTTGTTTTGAGTGCAAAAACGTGGAAAAATTGAATGTATAAGGAAAAGAAACAAAAGGGAGGTATTGGTTTAAAAGGTCTTTTAGACGGTTTTGTGAGTCAGATCGGTTCGGAATCATAAAAACAGTGTGTACGCGAAGGAGAAAAGTAGTTTTGAATGCAAAAAAATGGAAAAATTGGATGTATAAGGAAAAGAAACAAAAGGGAGGTATTGGTTTAAAAGGTCTTTTAGACGGTTTTGCGAGTCAGATCGGTTCGGAATCATAAAAACAGTGTGTACGCGAAGGAGGAAAGTATTTTTGAGTACAAAAACGTGGAAAAAATAAATGTATGAGGAAAAGAAACAAAAGGGAGGCATTGGTTTAAAAGGTCTTTTAGACGGTTTTGTGAGTCAGATCGGTTCGGAATCATAAAAACAGTGTGTACGCGAAGGAGAAAAGTAGTTTTGAGTACATAAACGTTGAAAAAATGAATGTATGAGGAAAAGAAACAAAAGAGAGGTATTGGTTTAAATGGTCTTTTAGACGGTTTTGTGAGTCAGATGGGAAAGGAATCATAAAAACTGTGTGTACGCGAAGGAGGAAAGTTGTTTCGAGTGCAAAAACGTGGAAAAAATAAATGTATAAGGAAAAGAAACAAAAGGGAGGTATTGGTTTAAAAGGTCTTTTAGACGGTTTTGTGAGTCAGATCGGTTCGGAATCATAAAAACAGTGTGTACACGAAGGAGAAAAGTAGTTTTGTGTACAAAAACGTGGAAAAAATGAATCTATGAGGAAAACAAACAAAAGGGAGGCATTGGTTTAGAAGGTCTTTTAGACGATTTTGTGAGTCAGATGTGCTCGGAATCATAAAAACAGTGTGTACGCGATAGAGGAAAGGAATTTTGAGTACAAAAACGTGGAAAAAATGAATGTATGAACAAAAGAAGCAAAAGGGAGGTATTGGTTTTAATGGTCTTTTAGACGGTTTTGTGAGTCAGATCGGTTCGGAATCATAAAAACAGTGTGTACGCGAAGGAGAAAAGTAGTTTTGAATGCAAAAAAATGGAAAAATTGAATGTATAAGGAAAAGAAACAAAAGGGAGGTATTGGTTTAAAAGGTCTTTTAGACGGTTTTGCGAGTCAGATCGGTTCGGAATCATAAAAACAGTGTGTACGCGAAGGAGGAAAGTAGTTTTGAGTACAAAAACGTGGAAAAAATGAATGTATGAGGATAAGAAACAAAAGAGAGGTATTGGTTTCAGACGGTTTTGTGAGTCTGATGAGTTCGGAATCATAAAAAAAGTGTGTAAGCGAAGGACGAAAGTTGTTTGGAGTGCAAAAACGTGGAAAAAATGAATGTATAAGGAAAAGAAACAAAAGGGAGGTATTGGTTTAAATGGTCTTTTAGACGGTTTCGTTAGTCATATGTGTTCTGAATCATAAAAACAGTGTGTACGCGAAAGAGGAAGGTAGTTTTTGAGTACAAAAACATGGAAAAAATGAATGTATGAGGAAAAGAAACAAAAGGGAGGTATTGGTTTAAATGGTCTTTTAGACGGTTTTCTTAGTCAGATGTGTGCTGAATCATAAAAACAGTGTGTACGCGAATGAGGAAAGTAGTTTTGAGTACAAAAACGTGGAAAAAATGAATGTATAACGAAAAGAAACAAAAGGGAGGTATTGGTTTAAATGGTGTTTTAGACGGTTTCGTTAGTCATATGTGTTCTGAATCATAAAAACAGTGTGTACGCGAAGGAGGAAAGTAGTTTTTGAGTACAAAAACGTGGAGAAAATGAATGTATGAGGAAAAGAAACAAAAGGGAGGTATTGGTTTAAATGGTCTTTTAGACGGTTTTGTTATTCAGATGTGTTCTGAATCATAAAAACAGTGTCTACGCGAATGAGGAAAGTAGTTTTGAGTACAAAAACGTGGAAAAAATGAATGTATGAGGAAAAGAAACAAAAGGGAGTTATTGGTTTAAATGGTATTTTAGACGGTTTTGATGGGTCAGATGGGATCGGAATCATAAAAACAGTGTGTACGCGAAGGAGGAAAGTATTTTTGAGTACAAAAACGTGGAAAAATTGAATGTATAAGGAAAAGAAACAAAAGGGAGGTATTGGTTTAAAAGGTCTTTTAGACGGTTTTGTGAGTCAGATCGGTTCGGAATCATAAAAACAGTGTGTACGCGAAGGAGAAAAGTAGTTTTGAGTACAAAAACGTGGAAAAAATGAAAGTATGAGGAAAAGAAACAAAAGGGAGGCATTGGTTTAGAAGGTCTTTTAGACGATTTTGTGAGTCAGATGTGCTCGGAATCATAAAAACAGTGTGTACGCGATAGAGGAAAGTAGTTTTGAGTACAAAAACGTGTAAAAAATGAATGTATGAACAAAAGAAGAAAAAGGGAGGTATTGGTTTTAATGGTCTTTTAGACGGTTTTGTGAGTCAGATGGGATCGGAAGTGTGTACGCGAAGGAGGAAAGTTGTTTTGAGTGCAAAAACGTGGAAAAAATGAATGTATAAGGAAAAGAAACAAAAGGGAGGTATTGGTTTAAATGGTCTTTTAGACGGTTTTGTTAGTCATATGTGTTCTGAATCATAAAAACAGTGTGTACGCGAAGGAGAAAATTTCTTTTGAGTGCAAAAACGTGGAAAAATTGAATGTATAAGGAAAAGAAACAAAAGGGAGGTATTAGTTTAAAAGGTCTTTTAGACGGTATTGTGAGTCAGATCGGTTCGGAATCATAAAAGCAGTGTGTACGCGAAGGAGGAAAGTAGTTTTGAGTGCAAAAACGTGGAAAAAATGAATGTATAAGGAAAAGAACCAAAAGGGAGGTATTGGTTTAAATGGTCTTTTAGACGGTTTTATTAGTCAGATGGGTTCGGAATCATAGAAACATTGTGTACGCGAAGGAAGAAAGTTATTTTGAGTGCAAAAAAGTGGAAAAAATGAATGTATAAGGAAAAGAAACAAGAGGTATTGGTTTGAATGGTCTTTTAGACGGTTTTGTTAGTCATATGTGTTCTGAATCATAAAAACAGTGTGTACGCGAAGGAGGAAAGTATTTTTGAGTACAAAAACGTGGAAAAAAATTAATGTATGAGGAAAAGAAACAAAAGAGAGGTATTGGTTTAAATGGTCTTTTAGACGGTTTTGTTAGTCATATGTGTTCTGAATCATAAAAACAGTGTGTACGCGGAGGAAAGTAGTTTTGAGTACAAAAACGTGGAAAAAATGAATGTACGAGGAAAAGAAATAAAAGGGTGGTATTGGTTTAAATGGTCTTTTAGACGGTTTTGTGAGTCAGGTGGGATCGGAATCATAAAAACAGTGTGTACGCGAAGGAGGAAAGTATTTTTAAATACAAAAACGTGGAAAAATTGAATGTATAAGGAAAAGAAACAAAAGGAAGGTATTGGTTTAAAAGGTCTTTTAGACGGTTTTGTGAGTCAGATCGGTTCGGAATCATAAAAACAGTGTGTACGCGAAGGAGGAAAGTATTTTTGAGTACAAAAACGTGGAAAAAAATTAATGTATGAGGAAAAGAAACAAAAGGGAAGTATTGGTTTAAATGGTTTTTTAGACGGCTTTATTAGTCAGACGGGTCCTGAATCATAAAAACAGTGTGTACGCGAAGGAGGAAAGTTGTTTTGAGTGCAAAAACGTGGAAAAATTGAATGTATAAGGAAAAGAAACAAAAGGGAGGTATTGGTTTAAAAGGTCTTTTAGACGGTTTTGTGAGTCAGATCGGTTCGGAATCATAAAAACAGTGTGTACGCGAAGGAGAAAAGTAGTTTTGAATGCAAAAAAATGGAAAAATTGGATGTATAAGGAAAAGAAACAAAAGGGAGGTATTGGTTTAAAAGGTCTTTTAGACGGTTTTGCGAGTCAGATCGGTTCGGAATCATAAAAACAGTGTGTACGCGAAGGAGGAAAGTATTTTTGAGTACAAAAACGTGGAAAAAATAAATGTATGAGGAAAAGAAACAAAAGGGAGGCATTGGTTTAGAACGTCTTTTAGACGATTTTTTGAGTCAGATGGGCTCGGAATCATAAAAACAGTGTGTACGCGATAGAAGAAAGTAATTTTGAGTGCAAAAACGTGGAAAAAATGAATGTATAAGGGAAAAAAACAAAAGGGCGTTATTGGTTTAAATGGTCTTTTAGACGGTTTTGTGAGTCAGATGGGCTTGAAATCATAAAAACAGTGTGTACGCGAAGGAGAAAATTTGTTTTGAGTGCAAAAACGCGGAAAAATTGAATGTATAAGGAAAAGAACCAAAAGGGAGGTATTGGTTTAAAAGGTCTTTTAGACGGTTTTGTGCCAGATCGGTTCGGAATCATAAAAACAGTGTGTACGCGAAGGAGAAAAGTAGTTTTGAGTACATAAACGTTGAAAAAATGAATGTATGAGGAAAAGAAACAAAAGGGAGGCATTGGTAAACCAATGCCTCCCTTTTGTTTAGACGGTCTTGTGAGTCAGATGGAATCGGAAGTGTGTACGCGAAGGAGGAAAGTTGTTTTGAGTGCAAAAACGTGGAAAAAATGTATTTATAAGGAAAAGAAACAAAAGGGAGGTATTGGTTTAAATGGTCTTTTAGACGGTTTTGTGAGTCAGATCGGTTCGGAATCATAAAAACAGTGTGTACACGAAGGAGAAAAGTAGTTTTGAGTACAAAAACGTGGAAAAAATGAATCTATGAGGAAAACAAACAAAAGGGAGGCATTGGTTTAGAAGGTCTTTTAGACGATTTTGTGAGTCAGATGTGCTCGGAATCATAAAAACAGTGTGTACGCGATAGAGGAAAGGAATTTTGAGTACAAAAACGTGGAAAAAATGAATGTATGAACAAAAGAAGCAAAAGGGAGGTATTGGTTTTAATGGTCTTTTAGACGGTTTTGTGAGTCAGATGGGATCGGAATCTTAAAAACAGTGTGTACACGAAGGAGAAAATTTGTTTTGAGTGCAAAAACGTGGAAAAATTGAATGTATAAGGAAAAGAACCAAAAGGGAGGTATTGGTTTAAAAGGTCTTTTAGACGGTTTTGTGTCAGATCGGTTCGGAATCATAAGAACAGTGTGTACGCGAAGGAGGAAAGTTGTTTTGAGTGCAAAAACGTGGAAAAAATGAATGTATAAGGAAAAGAAACAAAAGGGAGGTATTGGTTTAAATGATCTTTTAGACGGTTTTATGAGTCAGATCGGTTCGGATTCATAAAAACAGTGTGTACGCGAAGGAGGAAAGTAGTTTTGAGTACAAAAACGTGGAAAAAATGAATGTATGAAGAAACAAAAGGGAGGCATTGGTTTAAAAGGTGTTTTAGACGGTTTTGTGAGTCAGATGGGATCGGAAGTGTGTACGCGAAGGAGGAAATTTGTTTTGAGTGCAAAAACGTAGAAAAAATGTATTTATAATGAAAAGAAACAAAAGTGAGTTATTGGTTTAAATGGTCTTTTAGACGGTTTTATTAGTCAGATGGGTTCGGAATCATAAAAACAGTGTGTACGCGAAGGAAGAAAGTTGTTTTGAGTGCAAAAACGTGGAAAAAATGAATGTATAAGGAAAAGAACCAAAAGGGAGGTATTGGTTTAAATGGTCTTTTAGACGGTTTTGTTAGTCATATGTGTTTTGAATCATAAAAACAGTGTGTACGCGGAGGAAAGTAGTTTTGAGTACAAAAACGTGGAAAAAATGAATGTACGAGGAAAAGAAACAAAAGGGTGGTATTGGTTTAAATGGTCTTTTAGACGGTTTTGTGAGTCAGATGTGTTCTGAATCATAAAAACAGTGAAAAACAGTGTGTACGCGGAGGAAAGTAGTTTTGAGTACAAAAACGTGGAAAAAATGAATGTACGAGGAAAAGAAACAAAAGGGTGGTTTTGGTTTAAATGGTCTTTTAGACGGTTTTGTGAGTCAGATGGGCTCGGAATTATAAAAACAGTGTGTACGCGATAGAGGAAAGTAGTTTTGAGTGCAAAAACGTGGAAAAAATGAATGTATAAGGAAAAGAAACAAAAGGGAGGCATTGGAATAGAAGGTCTTTTAGATGATTTTGTGAGTCAGATGTGCTCGGAATCATAAAAACAGTGTGTACGCGATAGAGGAAAGTAGTTTTGAGTACAAAAACGTGGAAAAAATGAATGTATGAACAAAAGAAGCAAAAGGGAGGTATTGGTTTTAATGGTCTTTTAGACGGTTTTGTGAGTCAGATGGGATCGGAATCATAAAAACAGTGTCTACGCGAAGGAGGAAAGTTGTTTTGAGTGCAAAAACGTGGAAAAGATGAAAATATGAGGAAAAGAAACAAAAGGGAGGCATTGGTTTAAAAAGTCTTTTAGACGGTTTTGTGAGTCAGATTGGCTCGGAATTATAAAAACAGTGTGTACGCGAAGGAGGAAAGTTGTTTTGAGTGCAAAAACGTGGAAAAAATGTATGTATAAGGAAAAGAAACAAAAGGGAGTTATTGGTTTAAATGGTCTTTTAGACGGTTTTAGCTGGTAGACAGGGAAGTACCGGGTTTGAATACAGGTTACGTTAGTCGACGAAACCATTCGTATTTTTCTATAGTTACTAAAGAAGCCTTCTGTGGGGATCTTTTTAAGGTGTACAAATGCGTATTTACGCTACTTTCGGGGAAAACCATAGAAAACTTTGAACGGCTTGGCCAATGAGCGCAACCTGCGATGAACGCGGCACCTCCTGTTTTCCAGCTTTGAGAGCTGAACCTCTCAACCACATAATCGATTAAAGAAATTCATGCTTATGAAAGTTGGGAAGAGGGGATTGGCGATTTATCAATTTTTAAGTCGCCATGTGGCGAGTGTTGAATGTGAATTTCTTCAGGTCTAATTCAATCTACGTGATTTAATTGATTTAATTATTGTTTAAAATGTTAAATATTTTGATTTATATTATAACTCTGTATCTATTTATTAATTCTATTAAGATTTTTAAAATATATAGAGGGGTGGTGTGTTGGTTAAACTAGATTGCCTACACGAAGGAACTAGGCGTGGGGAGAATATCCTCTGTTGAGATATTTCTAAGAAATCAAGAACGCCTAGCCTATATCCATGTAAGTTTTGGTGAAAACAATTAAAAACTCCAAACGGCTGAAATGACTAATGCGACTTGGGTTCGAACCCGGCATTTCTCGTGTTCCAAAAGATATGCATAATACCTTTTTTTTTAATTGCGATTATATTACTATAATATAAAAAAAGGCCAATGAGCCAAAGGAAAAATTCTGATAATGTACGTTGCTGAACGAAATTTTTGAAAATTATACATAGATATAATTAAATTTATTTTTCTTTAATAAATTACAGGAAAATGCTTTTTCGTACGGCAGGACTAGTTCTTTAAATCTGCGATTTTGCATTGTCGCCGATTTTGTGTTCCACCACATATATATGCCAGGATATCTGCCAATATCCAATTTTACCACTTAATTTTCTAAACTATCTTAAGGCTAGTATGTTGTGGTCACCACATGACTTTCTTCTATATTTTCCTATACAAATTCACTTAGTAAAAATAATTTATTAAAATTATTATTTAAAAAAAATTATCTTCCATGATAATGCAGACGATTTCCATACTATAGAAGTAGTATAACACTAAATATATATAAAAAAAAAAAAATCAATTTTATTGTCACTATTTTTTTACTTTCTTCTATATGTAATATAGAGAAAGTATTGGATTCGCGAAAATTTTCGACCTCCGTTTTTTGACGGATCTACACGTTTTGGGATGTCCTGAACACGAATTGATAGTTTTTAGAAAATGTCTGTCTGTCTGTATCATTTTTTTGTGGACGCTGTATCTCACGAACATATGAATGAAATTTAACCAAACTTGGTATTTAGTTGCACCCTGACATGAACTGGTGCCCATTAGATTTGGGGATCAATAGCTCAACAGGTGGCGCTGTAATCGCATTTTATGCAAATTTTTAACATGGCAGCATAGGACAAAATTCCGTATAAATGGGCATAATGAGAGTTATTTTAAACTTGTGATTGTAAAATTAATTTGAATTATTGATGATAGTAGTAGTTAACTAGGAAAAAAAATTGTGCATGGGGGGCATCGGTTCCCCCCCTGGGGTGAAGTACCCCCCGGGGGGTTAAATTTTGAAGATGGGTATCATTCGAAAGATCTCGTCAATACCTTTAAAACGAATGGTTGAACCATAAATCTGTGATAATTTAAAACAAAGTTATCGATTTTTTTTATATTTAACAAAAAAAAAAACAGAAAAAAAAATCGTATTTTTTTTTTTTTTTTTTTTTTTTAACGAAATTTTACCAAACTTGGTATTTAGTTGGTCCCCGACATAAACTGTTGCTGATTATATTTGGGGATCAATAGCTCAACAGGTGGCGCTGTGATAGCATTTTATCTAAATTTTTAACATGGCAGCATAGGACAAAAATTCGTATAAATGTGCATAATAAGAGTTATTTTACACTTGTGTTTGTAAAATTAATATGAATTTTTGATAATAGTAGTACGTAACTAGGAAAAAAAATTTTGTGCATGGGGGGGGGGCATCGCTTCCCCCCCTGGGGGGGAAGTACCCCCCGGGGGGGGTAAATTTTGAAGATGGGTATCATTCGAAAGGTCTCGTCAGTACCTTTAAAACGAATGGTTGAACTATAAATCTGTGATAATTTAAAACAAAGTTATCGATTTTTTTTACTTTTAACCAAAAAAAAAAAATTTTTTTTTTTTTTTTTTTTTTTTTTTTTTTTTTAAATATTGTTAGTGATTGAATATGTATTAATTTTCACAAAAAAAAAAAAAAAAAAAAGGAAAAAAAATCATTTTTTTTTTTTTAAATATTTTTACTGATTGAATATGTATAGGAAAATATAGAAGAAAGTCTTGTGGTGGCCACAACATACTAGTTTTTTTTGGTAAAAATAAAAAAAAATCGATAACTTTATTTTAAATTATCGCAGATCGATGGTTCAACCATTCGTTTTGCAGGTATTGATGAGCTCTTTTGAAAGATACCCATCATGAAAATTTACTCCCCTCGAGGGGGGCTTCCCCCCCGGGGGGGGACGCTCCTACACATACAAAAAAATTTTCCCAGTTAACTATCTCTATTATAAATAATTCTTGTAAATTTGATAATGATTACTAAAAAATAATTCTCTTTATGCACATTTATACAAAATTTTGTCCTATATCACCATGCTAAAAATTTAGAAAACGCGAGATGGAAACGCAACCTGTAAGACAATTTTTACCAAAAGTTGATAGGCATTAATTTATGTCAAGGTGCAACTACATACCAATTTGTATGAAATTCTGTGCAGTAATTTCTGAGAAACAGTTACCACAAAATTTTGTCACACACACTCACACACACACAGACAGATTTGACTATTTTCTAAAAATAGTCAAATCGTGTTCTACAGCTCTCAAAATGTGTAAATCTATCAAAAACCCGAGGTCTAAAATTTTTACGAATCCAATACTTTCTTCGATTGAATATAGAAGAAAGTATTTTCCTGTACAAATTCACTCAGTAAAAATAATTTATTAAAATCATTATTTAAAAAAATTATCTTCCATGATAATGCAGACGATTCCCATACTAGAGAAGTAGTATAACACTAAATACCCCAAAAAAGTCAATTTTACTGTCAATATTACAAAAAAAAAAAAAAAAAAAAAAAATAGATAACTTCATTTTAAATTATCGCAGATCGATGGTTCAACCATTCGTTTTAAAGGTATAGGCGAGCTCTTTTGAAAGATAACCATCATAAAAATTTACTCCCCTCGAGGGGGACTTCCCCCCCCCCAGGGGGCGGGTGGCGAGGCTCCTACACATACAAAATTTTTTTCCCAGTTGACTATCTCTATTATAATTAATTCTTGTAAATTTCATAATTACTAAAAAATTATTCTGTATATGCACATTTATACAAAATTTTGTCCTATATCATCATGCTAAAAATTCAGAAAAAGCGGGATGGCAACGCAACCTGTAAGACAATTTTTACCAAAAGTTGACAGGCACTAATTTATGTCAATGTGCAACTACATACCAGTTTTTATGAAATTCTGTGTAGTAGTTCCTGAGATACAGTTGCCACAAAATTTTGACACACACACACGCATAGACAGACATTTTCTAAAAATGGTCAAATCGTGTTCTACAGCCCTCAAAACGTGTAAATCCATTAAAAACCCTAAGTCGGAAATTTTTACGAATCCAATACTTTCTTCTATTGACTATAGAAGAAAGTAATATTATGTCAAATCGGTAAAAATTTTGACATTTTATAAATAAATATAATTATCAATAACATTATTTAAATATATTACATTATGCAGTATATTACTATTATATAATATATTATTTTATATAAATAAATAACTAATACATTTTTACCTAAAAAAGAAAAGAAAGAAAAATAATAAAAACGTACAAACATTTTTTTTTCTCTAATACTTTGTGGTGTTTACTTACTTTTTTTTTTTTTTAAATCTGTCAACTGTTTAATCATCACCCGTTATATGCTGAAAGAACGTTATTAATTTTTTTTTTTTTTTTTTTTTGTGTGTGTGTGTGCGAAGTTAAATGATTACACGAGGATTCTAGGCCTGAGTAATGTGCCCTCCGTGAAGGTCTTTTTGACCCTACGTCAGGCGCATCCTTAGGACGAACAAAATCGGGCGCACCCAGCCTGAGAGACCAGGTAAGTACTTTATATTGTTAAAATACTTGTACTACAATCAATAAATTCGTACTTATGCATCAAATTTTCTTTATTACTTTCTATTCACACCTAATAAGGTCACCATATGGGTGTTTTTGAATAAAAAAATCATGTGTAGGATATTTAGAGAATAAAAACCAGAACGGGCCTCTCAGGCAGGGTGCGCCCGACGGAGGGTTAAGGTCTCCAAGCCTGTGTATTTGTACGAGTTTCAGAGAAAACCACGGAAAACTCCGATCGGCCAAATTGACGAGCGCGATCTTGGATCGAACGCACTTTCGGTCTACCAGCTTCGAGATAGCAGAATCTCTCCACCACAGGTATGGCAAGAATTTAAAAGTAAAGGGGAAATGACGTAAAAAAATTTTTTTTGCAATTTTTAAAATGTAATCTCTGAAAATTTTATTTGATTAAAATTAAATTTAATTCACGATTTTTTTTTTTTTTTTTTTTTTCCATTTTCTTTTCTTTCTTTCTTTTTTTTTTTTAATGCATTATCAAGTGATCTGCACTTTTGAATAATAATAACTTATCATTGAGCTTAAAATCATTAGCAAATTCTATGAAGAAAATAAGTGAGAGAAAGATATAAATGACCTTAAAATAAATGTCGCAAGTTTTATTATTATTATTTCTTTCATTGTCATGGCTTTCAATGTTACAAGAAAAGACATAAATTAAAAAATCTTTTTAATCTATTTTAAGATAACATATTTTTGATGAAAGAAATAAAATCTAAACAATTTTGAAAAATATTTATTGATTTATTATCCAGTTTCACACATTACGAAAAATTCCGATATTGTATGAGCATTTATTAATATAATATATATATAGAGTTTGAAAAAAAAATCCTTAAGTCAAATATAGCAAGAATTAAAATAATAATAATCCAAATACAGGAAGAATTAAAATGAAAGAAAGTTGCAGATGCTTAAAACCAACACAACTAGAAAAAGGAAAACGGTAAAAAAAAAAAAACTTTATTTTGAATTTTTATGGAAAACATATGCACTATTTGGCAAAATATTAAAAAGGGCTTGGAGTTTGATAAATAAACGAAAAGAAAAGATCATAACATATAAGCAAGAAAGAAAAAAAAGTTGAAAGAGAAAACGATAAAATTGTGTTGATTAAAATATCCTTTAGTAATAATAATAGTTTATTTTGCAGCAAAAGCAGTCGAAAACCGAAAATTCCTGTCAAGGAAAACCGGGAGAAAGTTATATACAATATATAGAGAGAGACTGGACATTGACCGAAAGTCGGCCATCTTAGTGCCAATTCGGAGCGATCACCGTAGAACGTAATGCTTTTTTCTTCGCGATTGACGCTTTACTATACAACATAAATGAAAGAAAACTGTACTAAATTTGTGCAGAAAGTAATGCAGAATATAAATATGTAATTTTTTCGTCTTAGAAAAAAAGAATTTTAAGAAAAACGAATTTTGTTTTAACCTTCGACATGATTACTTTTTCAACTCCGATCGGAAAACAGAGGAATTTTTGTTGTATATTTCTATCAATACAAAAAACCCTTAACGGGTTAAAAGTTTGTGACGCAGCACTGTACTTTATGGCTATAAGAATTAGAAATACTGGTCTTAAAAATAATGATATCAAATTTTCAGTGACGCTTTGATATTAATTAAATTATACATACATTTTCTTATTTGAATTTGCTTTTTCCTTTTATTTATATTTACAGTGTAAACGTTATTTTCAACACAAAATAATATATAGCATTTACTCATTGATACCTTTCCATTCACATCTCTTATACTATGAAAGTATGTGTTTTAAAAGAAATTATGTGAAATTCCAGTAACGCAGTGGTGTTACATTAAGTGATTTGTTTTTAAATTTCTCTGCAATTATTTTGTTTTGCATATTAAAGTATATGTGCACATTGAAATATTGCTTTTAATTTTCAAATACGCTGTCAAATATATCACTTTCATTAAGCTTATATTATGTACTGAAATATATTTATTTCAATGAATTATTCTATCTTTTGCGTCACGCCATCCAAAACTGAAAAAAATTTCACAGTTTTTTCCTTTGCATCACGATATCTATTTGCATGCATTTTCAATTTATTTGGATGAAATGACACAAAGTAAACATTTCCATGTATTTTACTTACAGTTTTGGATGGCGTGACGCAAAAGATAGAATAATTCATTGAAATAAATATATTTCAGTACATAATATAAGCTTAATGAAAGTGATATATTTGACAGCGTATTTGAAAATTAAAAGCAATATTTCAATGTGCACATATACTTTAATATGCAAAACAAAATAATTGCAGAGAAATTTAAAAACAAATCACTTAATGTAACACCACTGCGTTACTGGAATTTCACATAATTTCTTTTAAAACACATACTTTCATAGTATAAGAGATGTGAATGGAAAGGTATCAATGAGTAAATGCTATATATTATTTTGTGTTGAAAATAACGTTTACACTGTAAATATAAATAAAAGGAAAAAGCAAATTCAAATAAGAAAATGTATGTATAATTTAATTAATATCAAAGCGTCACTGAAAATTTGATATCATTATTTTTAAGACCAGTATTTCTAATTCTTATAGCCATAAAGTACAGTGCTGCGTCACAAACTTTTAACCCGTTAAGGGTTTTTTGTATTGATATCATTACTTTTTAGGGGTTAATGATCAAAACGTAAAATTAAAGGAGCATGGTAATGAGTTATAACACTGTATTAAAAGTGTTGTTTTATAGGTCATGCTCGAACAAAATAACAAACTAAATAAAATTTCAAAATTTTATAAAAAGTGATAAAAAAGATGGACACATGCAACATTACAAAGGCATAATATAGTACATTTTAAAAATGACAAAAATTTCTTATTTATATTTATTTCTTATTATAATTTTTTAGGTATAGATTTGATTTAAAAGAGAAAAATAAATAATAATAGAAAAATCTTTAAAAAGTGAAAATTTTATACTGGTAAATATTTAAGTAGTATAGTTTGTTATGAATTTAATTAAAAAAAAAATCTTAATCTATTCAAAATTTTATTATAGCTTAACATTATGTAATTTATATATTATATATACTAGAAACTTAATGAGCAAATTAATTATTTTCAAATTCTGATTTAAGAATTTTTTCAATACGTAGTTTAAGTGATTTATCACCTAATTTTGAAAAAAATACAAATATTTGCATATGATTATCATATTATTTGTCATTTTTATGAAAATAAAGGAAAAATTTTTTGTTGTTACAATCACCTTTTAAAATAAAACCAATTTTGAAAGTTAACAACGTATCAGCATGAAAACAATGTAAATACAAAGAATATTTTTGATAAACAAATGTCATATAAAATACAAGTACCTAAATAAATAACTCATTTAATATATATATTAAAAAAAGAAAAATATTTTTTATTTTTATTTTTTGTGTTTATTTTTGACGCTCTCCGATAGATGGCGCCAAAACGATTATTTGATATTGAGTATTTCAGAATATTCTTTGGACTGTATTCGTCCGCGAAACTGCCGCATCACGGTATTTTCGGAGTAAAAAATAGTTCGATTTTTAAACTGAGTTATAAAAGAAACAAGAGTTTTCCTAGGGAAAAGGGAGACGTCAGGCACATCAGTTAAAAGCGATTAATATCATATATGAATTAAACGACATTCGGTCGAGCCATATTCGAGAAAAATTTATACCTTACATACGCCGCCCATTTACAACTTAAGGCTGGGATTGCGGTGCCTCGCTCAACACTATCTTACGCACAAACTCTGTCTTAAGATGTAAACAAAACGCAAGTCGTATTGCAGTGTCTCACTATCTTACGACAACCTCAGAGCTATCTTACGTCGAATCGTAACTCGATGCGCGCGCAATCACAACATAGCTCGCTCTGCGTCTCCCATTGGCTGGCTGGCTTTCTCTTACGAGGACACGCGGAGGACTTACGCTTGAGGCACCGCAATACCAAGTTAAGATCGTTCTTAACCACGCCCATCTAAGAAAGTTCGTAACATTTAAGATAAGACTTAAGAACGAGGCACCGCAATCCCAGCCTAAATGAGCCAATTCATATCTCGAAATATATAGCACGCAGAAATATAACGATTTCAGGGTAGGATCAGACAGAAGGTGAAACTCTATTTTGAAAATATCAGAACATAACCTCCCATATTTCCTGAGATATTAAGTGTCGGCTTTCAGCGGTTTGTTTGATCTTAAAATTCTTGTATATATAAGTGTCGCAGTTTACGTTCGTTTTTCCGTTTCCGCTGAGTGTCGTGGCGTTCGTTTGTTTTTGCGCTTGCGTCACTAGAAAAACTGCCGTTTTTCATGATCAGTACAAAAACCCTTAACGGGTTAAAAGTTTGTGACGCAGCTACTTTATCACTATAAGAATTTGAAATATGGGTCTTAAAAATAATGATATCAAGTTTTAAGTGACGCTCTTCTATTAGTTAAAATATACATAGATTTTCTTATTTGATCATTCGCTTTTTTCTTTTATTTATATTTACAATGCAAACATAATATTTTTAACTTCAAGATAAGACAAATATATAAAATATATTCACTGATGCTTTTTCATTTTCATTTCAATTTCAAAATAACAGTTTATAAAGGAATGATATAAAAATTCCAGTCACGCCTCGGTGTCATTTTAAAAGATTTGTTTTTAGATTCCATTAAAATTACCTTTGTTTTGTCTAATAAAGTATATTTACACATTGAAACAGTGCTTTTAATTTTCAAATATACTGTCAAATAATCACACTTTCACTGAGTTTGCATTATAAATAAAAATTATTTATTTCAATAAATCGATTTGTCTTTTGCGTCACGCTATCCAAAATGTGAGTAAAATATATGTAAATGTTATTTTGTATCATAGTATCCAACTAAGTGAGAATTTCTGCA
This sequence comes from Salticus scenicus, assembly GCA_963930645.1. Lineage (NCBI taxonomy): Eukaryota > Metazoa > Arthropoda > Arachnida > Araneae > Salticidae > Salticus > Salticus scenicus. The sequence goes on from OZ005651.1 coordinate 362,358,341, forward strand.
AAGAGACAGTGTAGTATGAGCCACTCAACTTCAGACTTTGACTTTGTAGCTACAATAATGTAGAAATAAAGCAAAATTTTACTCACGCTATTGAAAACACAAAATAATTTTGGAAAAGAACAGTAGTGGCACCAGAAATTCCCCGACGGGGGGACACTACCTCCCCGACAGGGGGGCACTACATAAAGAGAGTTTATTATATGAGTATTTATCAAAAACTGCAATACTGTTAATAATACTACTGTTAAAATTTGTACCATTCCATTTGTTAGTACTCCTCGTGGTTTTGGAGATCATCGTGTCACAGACAGACATTTTCTAAAAATATTGTGACCAAAACGTGTTCTGGACCTCTCAAAACGTGTATTTTCATGGAAAACTAGAAGCTGAAAAATTTTACGAATCCAATACTTTCTTCTATTGAATATAGAATGGAAAAACTGGAATGCTCCAAATTTGTAAAAGCAAAGAAAAATGCTGCTAAAAGTAGAAAAACTGAAAATTTTGTATTTGTTCCCCGAGCGATTTTAGGAGTATGGCCCGATGGGGGGTCACAGACTCCCCGACGGGGGGGCCTGTGCCCCCCCGGCCCCCTAGCTGGCGCCACCCCTGGAAAAGAATAATTTAATAGGAAATATGACATATAACTGAAGCAATGTATTAAGAGAAAAAAATCTTTACTCATAGTTTCTAATCAAAATTAAAAAAAAAAATAAGGAATTAGGGAAGATAAAAAAAAAAAAAAAAAAAAAAAAAAGATATCCTAAAAAATTTTTACTTAGGTTTAGCAAACATCATTTGAATCAAGAAAATTTTTTCACACTTTACCCATTAACAATATTCATATTTTCATTACCATTTTAATACTTTCACTTATTTTTTTATCTTTTTACTTTCTTCTATATGTAATATAGAGAAAGTATTGGATTCGCGAAAATTTTCGACCTCCGTTTTTTGACGGATCTACACGTTTTGGGATGTCCTGAACACGAATTGATAGTTTTTAAAAAATGTCTGTCTGTCTGTGTGTCTGTCTGTATCATTTTTTTGTGGACGCTGTATCTCACGAACATATGAATGAAATTTAACCAAACTTGGTATTTAGTTGCACCCTGACATGAACTGGTGCCCATTAGATTTGGGGATCAATAGCTCAACAGGTGGCGCTGTAATCGCATTTTATGCAAATTTTTAACATGGCAGCATAGGACAAAATTCCGTATAAATGGGCATAATGAGAGTTATTTTAAACTTGTGATTGTAAAATTAATTTGAATTATTGATGATAGTAGTAGTTAACTAGGAAAAAAAATTTTGTGGATGGGGGGGCATCGGTTCCCCCCCTGGGGGGTTAAATTTTGAAGATGGGTATCATTCGAAAGATCTCGTCAATACCTTTAAAACGAATGGTTGAACCATAAATCTGTGATAATTTAAAACAAAGTTATCGATTTTTTTTACTTTTAACAAAAAAAAAAAAAAAAAAAAAAATATTCGATTTTTTTTTTATTTTTTTTTTTATTATTATTATTATTGTTAGTGATTGAATATGTATTAATTTTCACAAAAAAAAAAAAAAAATCTTTTTTTTTTTTTTTTTTTTTTTTTTTTTTTTTTTTTTAATATTGTTACTGATTGAATATGTATAGGAAAATATAGAAGAAAGTCTTGTGGTGGCCACAACATACTAGTTTTTACATTTAGTGGGTACAATTCATTAAAACAAGCAGTGACAGCAGCCTCGAATTGTATTTAACTGATTATATGTAGTTAAATTAAAATGTTTCTATTATTTTTTAAAAACTTTTTGGAGCCTGCAGGGCTTTTAAACAGTACAATGTAAACTATGCTATTATTTTTTAAATATCATATGAGCCAATGCTAAATGACATAAACTGGTATAAGAGCTAAATAAACAAGGAAATATTTTCTTTTTTAAATGTTTTTAGAAATTGCAGAAGTAGGAATTTCATAGTAAATATTAAATAATACATTGGGAAATTGAGAACTAAAAACTTTAAAATATATCCTTAAAGTGTTTGAGATAAATGAAGGCGGTAAAAACTGATAAAACCCGTTACACCATTGCACAGTAAGTATTATGCCAACCCTGTGGCAACTCGTACCGCTAAAACGCTCTAGAGTGATCCCTGGCAGCAGGAGTTGTTTATATTTAATGTCTACGGATATTCCACCCCCTTCCATGACTTAGCGGTAAGATATATCTATATAGTTTTATTTTCTTAAAACTTACAATTAGTTTTTCATAAAATGTAATTACATGTTTCGTCTGTTATGAAGAACAAAAATGTTGTCAAATATAAACAAACCAGTGTTTCCACTACAGTCGCTTTTTATGCAAAATGCTAGACAGTTATCCAAAATACGATAATTAAAGAACATGATCACACATTTATACTAAAAAATTACATTAAATTCTATAATAATAATAATAATAAAAATCTTTCACAAAAAAGTCACAATAGACAATTTGCACGTTTTCTGATTTTATTCTAATAGAAAATGAAAAGGTAAGAAAATAAATACATACATTTTCTTTATTTGAAATCTAATGTCTGATTTATAACAGTTTTAACATCGCACTACTTACTGTACAGAGAAAACGCCGTATAATATATCGTGACATCACTCTTTATGACAACAAACTAAAGTAATCGTTGTTTACATTTGATTTCATGCTTTGCTTTGCTTCTTGAATCAGTGAAATAGGTTTTCTATGATATAATAATGACTGATATTAAAACATTGTAGTATAAATATTGTATTATTTCTATTGTACCATTTTGCACTAATACAACAGCTAACGCTTCTCAAAAGTTATTCTTTAGCGTTCCACAGCATTCCTCCTATTCTTTAGCGTTCCTCCTATGAAACAAAAACATTGGACAACCGCCATGAAAAGAAAACATTTGAAAATGATGATAATGATATTGAATGATTCTAAGATGAAAAAGAAATGCTCAGAAATCACATAAACGATTAATAATTACGAAAGTTAAAACAAATTGCTGCTTACTAACCAGGCTAACAGAATGTAAACATTGAAGCATCATAAACTGTGACGTCAGGCAGCGTTTTGAAGTCACGTGATTTTTGGTTAATTTTAAAGTTATTTTTTAAATTAATGAGAACTTTTTTTGCATTTTTAATAAACTTTTGGAAATTTATGGGCCTAAAACTACCAGAAGAATAGGATTTTGTTCAAATCCCCCATGTGTGCAAATTGCTGCTTACTAACCAGGCTAACAGAATGTAAACATTGAAGCATCATAAACTGTGACGTCAGGCAGCGTTCTATAAAGTTCATCCTCATTCAGGATGAACTTTTTTCAAAAATATTGTGATTTTGGACAAATTGTGAAAATAGTTTTCAGTTGCATAAATGTGGTAAGAAATGAAATTATAAACAAACTGTCACTAAACAGTGTGAGCAATCTATTAATGATAAATAATGCAGGCCTTGAAAGTGGGTATAATTTTTAAGATGCATTTGTACAATTAACTGCTATGGGGGAAAAAAAGAAGAAAAAGAAATCTAAGTAAGAAAGCTTTTGATAAGTTTTATTTAGCTTATTTTTGGAATAGCTTTACTATAAGGCGCCCATCGCTGTTACTGATGTACATCTCACTGAATGAGTCGATTACTGCAAATCGATATTCTGAATCATTACAAAACATCAAAAATACATTTTAAGAAAATAAATTACTGTTTCACTCTGGTGCTTGTTTTGAAATTCACTGAAATAAATTAAGCATATTTTAAAGATTAATAAAATATTTAAAACAGTAATAGAAATTTGAGCTATTTCACCACAAAAAAAAAAAAAAAAAAATTCAGAGAGCTTTCAAGCTTTAACACATAAAATGCAGCATTATAAATGATGTATAATCTAAAATAACTTGAAGATTTGCCCAAAAATTTCAAAATTACAGCCTTGCATGAATCTGAAAATGCATGAAAATCTGTACAGAAGCAATCACAAAACAAATAAAAAATAAATAAAATCACTGGATGCAGCTAATTTGTCATGCACGAATCTGAAAATTCACGCTACAGCGGTCAGTATCCCAATATTAAGACTAAAACAATATCACTGGATACCCCTAAGTCATAGCACATGAATCAGAAAATGCATAAAAAATCTGTACTACAGTGGTCACTATCCCGATATTAAAACAAAAAAAAACATCACTGGATACTCCTAATTCATGGCACATGAATAAGAAAATGCATGAAAATCTATACTGCATCAATTACTAGAATACACTTTTTTCCCCTAAATAATTCCATTTATTAAAAAGTAAAATAAAATAATAAAATACACTCAAAAAATTAATTTTTATACCTCAAAAACGCATTAAAAAGAAAAATCATTCAGCTGGGCCGCATTACGATAAACACACGCGCGCGGCTGGCACAAAAAGAAAAACAAAGTTCCAAGACAGTTAAATGAAGTACCGATACAAAAAAGTTACTATTAAAAAGTGTCGATACACTGAATCTCATCACAGCATCATGAATCGCCAACAGGTACCCTATAGTAAAGCTTAGCCTTATTTTCTTTATACTGCTTGTGCTGCATTATTATATTTAGAGTAGAGTACAGTATAAGCTTGATACAGGGTTGCCACTCAAACAGGAGAATGAAATTCCCTGACTTTTAAAAGGTTTTCCAGGTATATTCTAAAAAAATTTCAGTCTAACCGTATATTGAGCATTGACTGTGTTGAGGGCAAAATAATTAACGTCCCACTTGTAAACACAAAATTTACATATGTCAATGCTATCATTATATGCAACTAGACAAAAGTTGCATATAATGATAGCATTTGTCGCGTATAAGCGAAATAAGAAATCCTTTACATGAGCAAAAAAGAAGGGTGGGGGTGTTTAAAAAAAATAGCAGAAGCTAATGGAGAAAAAAAAAAAGGGGGGGAGGGGAAATGACCGTGCATTGGCAGATTTTTCTTTTCACTGACTTTTATAGTCAATTTTCAAATTCCCTGACTATTCCAGGTTCTCCAGGTAGCGTGGCAACCCTGTTGATATAAAGTAGTTTTCATACTACCTTAGCTATATCCGTCAAAAGCATTATAAATGATTATTATGATACACAACTAAGATATCAGCTAAGTTGTGTTATTATGATACACAACTAAGATATCAACTAAGATATCACAACTAAGATATGATATTCAAATTCATTTAAAATTTAACAATATTCAGTTATATAACAATATTCAGTCAAATTTAACAATATTCAGTTATATGTTGTATGTACTGTACTGTATTAATACATTAGTATTAATACAGTACAGTACATACAACATTTCCCAATTACCCATTACATTAGACTTGTGATGTATCTAATTAAGGCTGTACATCAGTCAGATAGCTCCCTTTCTCCCTTCCCATGTTATCATATATATATAGGATTTTTGTTGCTTCGTTTTACAAGGCTGTATCATTCAAAAATAAAGTTTTTCGTAATCTGTTTTTTGAAAAGAATAATACAGCTATTTTATTCCAATAAATAAATTTTGGACTCTAATCGAAGTATCTCTTAGTATCTCGATTAGTTAGGATCTCTAATCAAAACATTTAAATTTATTTTTCCAAAAATTGCTAAGCTAAAAGGTGACATATTACCAATAATAACAACATAATTAAAGTAATAGTAAACATAATAAAGAATTCGAAAACTTGTTTAATTATCATATTACAGAAAACTGAGTAACATTTTGCGAAAAAAGCGACTATAAAAAATGTAAACAATGGTTTGTTTACAAATAACAATACTTCCGTGCAATCAGACGAAGCCTATAATTACATATACGTAAAATTATAAGCAAGTTTTAAGAATATAAAATTATAAAACACTTACCACTAAATCATGCAAGTAGGTGGAATTTTTGAATAAATATTTTAATTCCCGATTGAAAATAAAAATGTAAAAAACACTGCTCACACTCTTGCTCTCATATCTCAGTGTTATTTTAATTTCTTTAATAAAAATTATGATTAACACGTTCACGCCGGCGTGGTACACCGGTGGGTCACAGCAAAAGTATCCGAGCACTAGCAATATTTGTCTAAATCATGCAAAGTTTCGTATTAATTCCAATTTCCAATCAACAAATTAAACAAAAACACCGCGGCGCGGACGGATACAGGGAAAGCAATTAGCTTAGCGTCTACAGGATGTACGCATCCGAGCACTAGCAATATTTGATGATGTACGCATGTGCTCCAAATGGTGTACCATGGTATAAATTTGTGTGCATGAGGGATTTATTAAACGTTTTCGCTTTAAAAATATTTTTAATTCATTATGAATAATGATGAAATAGAATATCTATAATTAAAAATTCTTCATTTATTTTAAATATTATCTAAATACTTTTTTGACGAAATGGGAAATCTTAAAATTAAAATTATATTCTTCATAACAAAAATTTATTGACTGCATTCACGTTGGTCAGCCAACCAACGTGTCTTGAAAGTAAGAACCGAATTACGACATTTTTGCCGAATAAAAGCATGCATTTTGGCGGAGTAATATAGTTCTATTTTCAAAGCAACTTTTACAAAAAACAAGAGTTTTCCTGAAAAAAACAAAAACGTTACTAGATTCAGAAAGATCCCATTAACAACATATATTAATTAAATTAAAATCGTTCGTGCGGTTTTAGAGATTAGGTCCATTACATCCTTACAGCGTACACCACACATTTTCCCTTTTTGGCTTTAAATTGAGATTCAGATCTCAAAACATACTGCATGTAGGAACGTAAAATTTTCAGGATAGATTAAGACCGACGATAAAAGATTATTTTGAAAATATCAGAACAAAATATGGCATATTTGCTGAGATATTAAGTGTCGGCTTTTACAAATCTCTTTGATGTCAAACTAGGCGTATATATGAGTTCGCAGCGTTCCGTCCGTTTGTCCTTCCGCTTGCGTCACTCGAAAAACTGCCGTTTTTCATGATATTAAGCAAAATACGTTGATTGTGAAAGTAATTCTACCTTAGTGAAAGTAATTCTACCTTATTTTTTCTGGGGACATACATTCTATATATAAAAAGTTAGAAATTTTTTTAACAAATATATGGTAATCTTAGTTTTTGTCAAGGAATTCATGAGTAAATGTAAAACTAGAAACTAGAACAGAAATTATTTTTTATTATTTTATAAAAATATTTACGTAATATTTTTACAAGCTAAAAAAATACATATTTTATTTATTTCAATTACGCATTATTAATAATAATGACTTAATTAAATATTAAAAATAAAAATTTAATTAATAATAATTTGTAAAAATATTAACTAATGTCTTTAGAAATTAAAAAAATGTTTTTATTTATTTTATTTACATTTGCTTATTTCATTGATTTTTATTTATTTTTTTTTTTCTAGTTTTTAAAAATATTATGTAAATAAAAATAATAACTTATTTAAATATTATTTATAAAATTTATTATAGCAATTATTATTTAAAAGAAATTTATATTTCATATGCTAACAAATAATATACACCTTATGGACCATATTCCTCCTTTGAGTTCGAGACTATAAAAAATCAGCTGTTTTCGGAAAACAATTCTCAACTCTACCATAGCAATGCATTGTGGCCTACAAATTTTATCGTGCAATATTATTTATAAGAGTTACAGATTATATGAAATTATAGTAAGAGTGATATAGTGATACCTTTGTTTTGTTTTTAATCCAGTTTTAGTAATATGCTTTAATATTAGTCAACATATGTATTATTAAAAGTTGCCATGTGAACTGTGGCGATGTTAACAAATTTAAATGGATGTTCCATTTAATAAATTCCTTTATTAAAATGATGAAATTCTAATTATATAAGCTTTATTGTATTTATATATGTGTGTGTGTATAAAATGTTCTTATTAATCTTTTATTCATTATATATATATGTGTATATACATAAAATGTTCTGCAATTTTACGATATGGAATAGTCAACTTTATCATTCGATTCAGTTGTTTACATTTCTCTTTTGTTCTTGTTTGAACAGATATCTGATTATTAAGTTTCACTGAAGAAATATTTAGGAAAATGTTATGCGTAACAATAAAATGGCATCTTGAATCTAATTTGTTTACAAAATATCGGCCATGTGTTCGGCGATTTTACCCACTGTGACGTCACAGGAATATTGTCCATTTTCTTTATTTTTATCAATTTATTTTAAGAAATCTGATACATTTTGTGTACTAGCAAATAATTAAAAAATATCTTTTATATAGTTATTTTAAATATGTATTTTAAAATATATCACAAAAATACATTGAGATCTAACATATTAAATATATTGCAAAACAGTACTTAAACACTAATAGCTAGAAAATAAATAATGTAATTAATCTCATATTTAGGAAATAAATACGTAAAACAGCATACAATATGAGAATTCAAAGTATTTAAAGCATGATATAAAATAAATAATTATGCATTTTTATCTTTTAAAAGTATTCTAAACTCAAAGCAATTTATCTTCCAACAAAGTAAAAATGTAATAAATAAGTCCTTTTTCGATTATGACGTAAAATAATCGAAATTTCTTCTCAGCGTAATGATAAGCAATGGAGCAACTGGCACTAAAATGGAGAATTTCGTCAAAAAGCCGGCGCGCCAATGTCCAGTCTCTCTCTATATAGGGTCCCTAGGAGAAAGTAGACTACAGCGCCCTCAATATTTACAAAAATATCGTCTTCCACTTTCAAAGGCTGGGCACCATTGGACTTTCCCCTCCTATTCTTTCTACTCCGTGATTTGGTGACTGCCGTAGCCATAGACACTCCATAGTTTTTAAATTGGTAAATAATGTCAATGGTATATGAAATGTGTTTATTTTGCATTGTGAAAAAATTAAGTTTGAGATAGATCACTGGTGGAAAGATTTATTCTTTCTATTACTAGTATTAAAACATATTCAGAGTTTGATATTGCTTTGTATTGAGGTTACTAATTTGAAAAAAATATTACTTGTACCTTTGCAATATGAGCCTGAATGTTCTTTTTTCCTAAAAGTTAGTGTTTACATTAGTAAAATTATTGCCCTAACAAACAATCAGATGATTTACTTCCTATTAAAATGGAAAGCTTGGAAAAGTAGTGAATGTATGAATATAGTTAAAGAAATGAATACAAATGTTTCACAATATTTTATTTTGCAAAAATGTAAATAAAAAATCTTATTTACAAGCAATAAGATGTACAGACAAAGTGAAAATTTTCATTTTACCTTTGCTTGTACAATGCTTTTTCTTTAATACAAATTCACATTATGTACATGATCGTGCTATTCCAAGTAATAACAGTTCATTTATTAAATGATTACATCTGGCATATAATAGATGAAATTTCCTCTGAAAAAATAAAAATTCATTGAAATAAATTTATTTTCTATCACTTACTCAAAAAATTCCCTTAGAATTTCTAAATTGTCTGTACATAACAGTTCATAATAAAAATTAAACTAAATTAGATTCACATAGCGATTTAAATGGGGAAAATTATATAAGAGATTAACTAATTTTTCATTTAATTGAATATGAAACTAAACAATGAACAGTTTTATCTTTCCAACAGACAAATAAAACTAATCTGAAGATGAATACAATAAATGCAATATGAAAAAACACACACACACACTTACAGAACCATCAAAGAAACAAAGAAATTCAGTACATATAAAAATAATTTACAGAAATAATTAAACTTGTTCAGTTTTGATTGATTTTTGTGTGGCTTACTGATTTATATCAACTCCAACGAGATATAAGTAAAATTTTACTCAATAAGCTGCCAGTTAATTTTCCTAAAAATGATGAAGAAAAAAATCTTAGGCATCAGTGAAATCACAGTAGTATAATTGTTGGATATTTTTCACACCAATTATAAATTAGTAAAGCACAGTATAGTTTGAGCAAGTGAAGTACTGATAGCAACTGATAAGAGTAGTTAAAATTCTGCATCAAACCAAAATTGAATTTCTTCGTAAGAATAAAATTGTCTATTTTGCTCTATTAAAAGGATAGAGAGAAGCTCTAATATTATATGACACATCAGATATAAAAGTTCACAACTGCACTATTTTGGAATATGAATAGTCAAAATACTGATTACATATAACCATAGAACTTAACTTCCAGATTTGGTTGTGGAAGGATTTAGAAAATTTAAGGAAAAATAAAATCTAAACATATAAGTTTAATAATGCTATTTATTATGTCATTAAAAATAAGAGAAAGATACTAATATCAATTTGGAAATAATTGTGAAAACTGTTGCTGAATTACTCTAGCAACAAAATGAAGCCTTATTTAATTAAAGTCTAATTCTGCTTGTGACAAATGAAATTCAATTGATAAAAGCAGTTAAAATTATACATCAGAACATTCCAAACTATCTTTATATCACAGTTTGAACTGTAAAGTTTAACTGAAAATATTTGGAATCCGTGGCTTGAATTTAGGCTTGGATTTACTTTTTATTTGGATTTAGGCTTAGGCCTGTGAGGTCTGTTAGGCTACTGAGGCCTATGGGTACCAGTGTTTTAGGGGGCACTAAAATTTTAAAAGTGTTTAAATTTGAACAGTAGCTGTGATTAAGATTTGAAATCAGTAAAAATTGAAAAGGAGCTCTGATTTAAAAAATGAATAAAACTGGAGATCGATAGGATTTTTTGTTGACTTCGACCCCTTTGACACATTACGAATTTTTTTGTACCAGTATCAAACACACACACAAAATACTATATGTATGCTGCGTAACACCATATTTGTACTGTTGAAGGAATGGTGTTGTTATGGAATGGTTGGAACTGTTGTTATGGAATGGTGTTTTTTTTTACAGAATAAACCTAGCTGAATTTAAATTCAGCTCATCTTCATAGAAAAAATTAAATACATAATTTATTTTAATTATCACACTGGACTAATTAATTTTTTAACTATATATATGTAATGATGAATGGTGGTTGATGTGTAGAAGAATAATGTAATTTTCTTTAGTTATGTGTTATTGTTATGAAATACATACATCGTGTTTCAAAGTATAGTCCACCTCTGGGAATCATGTAATATATATGGAAAACATCCATATATATTACATGATTCCCAGCAATGCAAAATCAGGGATGTTTGCTTTTGCATTCTTGATTTTTTATTTCCCACCAGTAATTACGAATTGTACTTTTGGCTATATTTAATTGATAAACATTACTAGAAAACTACACTAAGCAAAAAAAAAGAAAAAAAAAAAAAAAAGCCGCACTGCAGAAAAACTGACTTATACCTTTTGGGTTTGTAATAATTTAAAAACTAATGATTGTAACAAATAAAATTGTTATGTTTGTATAATAAGGAAGTCATAACATGACCTATGTACATTTTCGATATAATAATTCGTTTTATTACACTCTATGAAGTATTTAATAAAAATCTACATAAAATTTTCTTTTTAAACGTAATATAATAAACATATACTTTGTATTCTATCATGATTTATTATATGAAATAAACAAGTGCTATTTTAATGTATGAAATATAACTATTTATTTGTTAGATCTAAACAATTATGTAATAAAAATATGTATTCTGGATTGAATAATTCCGCCTTTATATGGAATTACTGCTTTAATGCGCAATGACATAGTATTTTACAGTTTTTTAACATGAAACTCAGAAATTTCACTGTGTTAAATATCATAAATATTTTTTTCTAGTTCTTTCAAAGTTGTAGGCTACAAATTTCTAATCCCCACCCTCTTTTATAGACTAAACATTTTCGAGCAGATTGAGATTAGGAAAATTTTCAGGTCTAATAAAGAAGAAATCCTGCGATATTCTTTGTGGGATTTAATTTAAAGTAAAAAAAGTTACGATAACTAACAAAATTATAGATGCTCATGAGAATGGACAAGTAATTTTAACAACTTGAATCAAATAAATGTATCACAAGCAAAGCACCATATAACAAGGTGCATTATCATCTTGAAATGCTGATTATGGAAGAGTCTGAAATACCCCCAAAGTAGACGGCCAGGTATCAATTTTTTAATGGCCATGTTTTATTTCAGGTTAATTGACCCCTTGAACATGAAAATTTGCCAGACTCACCGAAAAATTATGCATTTTCGTATCGTATTGTACGAGGAATATGTCATTGTTTTAAAAGTGCGATTTTCATTAAGCCAGTCACATTTTCATGATCAAATCTGCTTGTTTCCGTCAATTCGAAATAAGTTAAACTTGACTCATCAGAGAGAACAACTTCAGCCCAATAATTAATTGATCATTTTTTATATTTTTTAACCCTCTAATGTCTTGGTTTTCTAATTCTTTTCGTTAAGAAGGAATGTTTTTCAGATTTTCTGGCAATTAAACCTGCTTTGTTTAATTGTTATTTCACTGTATTTAGATAAATTATGTTACTAAAACACTTTTTCTGAATCCCTGCTATGTTCTAAATGTAATACAAACTGATTTTTTAAGTGCTGGCTTTTTAACTTGCGGTCATCTCGACTGGATGAGTAACGTGGTCGCCTAAGGACAAATGTGCAGTTTAAAATGCCAAAAAATATTATATCTTGCTAAAAACCAGAACACTAATATTTTCTTAACATTTAATCATTTTGACATCCCACGTGTTAAAATATTTTTTTGATTTTTGCTCTAAAATTAATATTTTTTGTGGTATCATTAATTGCCTTATTCTTGCTATTTTTGAAATACTTTCTAAAATTACAATTTTCCGAACAATTGCTTCTTGTTTTTAACACTTGGCTCCATCCTAAATTGCAGGTGGAACACAACATAAAAATCTGTTCAAAAATTTACTTTTGAAACAATAAAATTAGCAATTACAGAGGAAAATATCCAAGTGCGGCTTTTTTTTTTTTTTTTTTTTTTTTTTTTTTGTCACCTAGTGTACTAATAATATCACTATTAAAAAATTACTGGTGGGAAATAAAAAATCCAGAACGCAAACACCCCTGATATATATATATATACTGATGCTGAATTTCAAATCTGATGAAAAGTATAATAATTAATCAAAAATAATATTAAATTAGTTTTATATACATGCTTTTATTTATGCATATGGAGAATTGAAACTTAACCCACTTCCTATCATCCAACTGAGTTGAAATTTCCCATTCATGTACAACTCTGATGACACTAAAGTAATAACTGTTGGGCACTAGGCCCCACTTCCTATCATCTGACGAGTGGCGGATCCAGAACTTAACTTTTGGGGGGGAGGGGCTAAAGGTGCTATCAGACGGAAGATGATATATTCTAAAATATAAGCTATTGCCGCTCAAAAGCGACCAAACAACTTCAGTAGGAGTAGGGTTGTTTTTAAGCATAAACGGAAGAACAAAATCCAGAAATGTAAACAACGGACCCAACATTTGGCTATATTCCCCCAAGGATGTTTAAAAGGAAAAAGAATAGAGGGTGTTCTTGTAATCGTGATTCTCTGATTGGAGGATTTCATTCTAAAGACTACCGTATGTGATTTAAACAGTCAAAAATGTGTGATTGACGAACATACTGGCAATTTGTATCAAACGACCTATTTGGATCGTTTCCCACATGAGAAACCTGTTTATGAGGTATATTATGCTAAAGACTATCGTATGGTTCTTCGTTTGATAGCGGCTTAAGATTTTTCAAGATGTTATTCCAGATCAATGAAAAGTTTACAATTATAATATTCAATTGTGAATGTGAGTACTTTGAGGGGGTCACCCCCCTAGATCCACCACTGCATCTGACTGAGCTGAAGTTTTGCATATTATCTGCATCTGCTGAATTGGAGTTTTTAGCACATTTTGCTACAGTTTATGTATATATATATGTATGGCAATATATTTAAAAAAAATTCTACTTTAGTAATTTTGGTAATTTCATAGTAATGATATACTGTTTCAAGATATATTGTATACATAGTACAGTAAAGCACCATTTATACGTCTTTGAAGGGACTGACGTAAAAGTATGTATAAATGAAAAGGCATATAATTGAAATTTTAGTAATAACACTTTGAATACTACAAATTTAATGACACTTAAGTAAAATTTATATGAAAATACTAATTAATAAAGTTTCTTAAGTTAGTAAATGTATATTATACTTTTTTAAAGCCAATAATGAATTAATTAAAAAAAGTTTTATTATAAAAAGTGAAAAAAATCATACTATTAATGCATCACTGGGTACTAACTACATATACAGTTGACTCGCGTTACAATGACCCCATCGGGACAACTGAATTTGGGTCACTATATCAAATAAATTGAAAATAATTTTTCCGATGGTGCCTTTTCATTAAATTTGGTTTGATAATGGTTGCAAATGACATACTGCATGTAAAATATGAATTGTATTAGAATTTATAAGTGAAGAAAAATTTTAAAATTAAGATTAATTAAAAATATTAACGAATGAGAAACATTATAATATTCTCAAATTTGACGAAAATGGAAATAATGATTCCAACGACCATTTGAATTAATTATACAGTATTTGTGTACCATAAAGTATAAATGGTACCATAAAATTTTTAAATGAAAGAATAATTTTATTTTGATAAAATTTACATAATAAAAAAGAAAAGAAGGGGTATGAATTGTGTACATACAGTACAAAAATCAAATTCTCCTATCTATTTATGAACAACTAATTGCATGTTTAATATGTTTTGAAGAATGCAATAATCAAGTTTTGATGTAATTTTAAAATTGGAAAGAAGCATTCTTAAAACGAATGATGTTTTCAGTTTATTAATTTCCATAATTTTGATTTTCAAAAGTATCCGAAAGTTTGTTACGTATTTTCACAACTCATTTTCGACTGTAGGATTATTTTTTGGAATATAATTCATGTTTTCATTATTTTCTACATTTAATACCCCTTTTGCCTTTCCACTGTCAATAATCTTTACGAGGAACATTCGATGAATTTTCATCACACTCCTTGAATTTGAGATAATCTGTTTGTTCGAAGTGATTTCTGATTATTTTTTTTTTGTAAATTTCTTACCAAATAGCTTATGTGGTTCGGATTGCAATTAAAAGGCTGACATCAAACTGCATCTCATTTTCTTGATGAAGTAAAATTCATCGAATTCTATCGCTCTCTGCTTTTTTCTTTTTATTTAAGTAAAGATCATACCTTCTATAAATTGAAGGAAGTATAGGCGTTTACTAGGTCGTTATATTAAGAGTGTTGTCTTTTCCTGGTCGTTATATCAAATATGAAATAACATTATCTTAATTGGAAATAAATTGGGACTTTTCAAAAGGTTGCTATATCGCGTTGGGTCGTTATAACGCAAGTTGACTGTATTATATACTAGCAGGCTACGCCCGCATCGCTGGTCACTATTTTTAAATGAATCCCAATAATTAATGAATTCTCAAAATTGCATTAATTTTTATCATGTGATAAAAAAAAAAGAAAAAAAAATTCTGATCGGGAAAAATGTCGCACCGGGTCCCCACTGCCTTCGGCGGCGTAGACCCGTGCGCTGCGCACACATATTCCTTCACCATCCTTATGACTTCTCAAAATTCCATGTCATTACTCATAAACTTTCATTCTTAAGAAAAGGAATTAAAAAATATATCATTTAGCATCGGGTAAAAACTCACACCGGGACCCCACTGCCTTCGGCAGCGCAGACCCATGAGCGCTGCGTGCGCACATTTGAGGATGTACGTGCGCTGTACATGCATATTCCTTCTCCACTCAAAATTTTATTATTAAGAAAATAAAATTTAAAAACAATCTTTTATCATCGGGTAAAAACTTGCACAGGGGCCCAAACCCATGCGCGCTGCACGCCTATTCCTTCCCCACCCTTCCAAGATGAAATTATTTTAATTAGTAGCTGAGATACGAAAGAAAACCTAATCAGGACACCTTAAAATTTTAAAATATCACAGCGCCATCTGGCGGTAGAAACTTATTAAAATGACAAAGCGCCCTCTGGCGACAGAGATTTGCAATATGTACTCCTCAATTTCAGTTTAAAAGGCTTAAAATGATATTTTACCTATGAAATTATGTTAATTAGATGCTGAGATACAAAGGCAATATAAACATTGTTATAACAAAATTTGTGTCTGATTTTTTCGTTTTTTTTTTTTCTTTGAAACTTGCGTGTTAAAAATCCTTAATACGAAATGTGAATGGAGTATCGGAATTCGAAAGCCTGCATCATAATTAGAATTGGAGATATTGTAATAAAGGTGTTCTGACTTTTCTGTGGTTTTCTCTGAAACTCCTGTACGGAATTTAACGGCTTACATCAGTTTAAAAGTCCGTAATATTTAAAATGATGTGTTATAAGTAGAATTCTAGATATTGCATTATTAAAATATCAAAGCGCCCTCTGGCGACAGATATTTGCAACAAATACTCATCAATTGTAATTCAAATAACTTTTTAAATGATATATTACTTATGAAATTATGTTAATTAGAAGCTGAGATACAAAGCTAATATAGACATTTTTATAAAAAGATTTGTGTTCGACTTATCCATGGTTTTCTCTGAAACTTGCATAATTCCGAGGTTAATATAAGGTTAAAAATCCTTAGTATGATATGTGAGCAAAAATTTGAATTCGAAACTCTGCAAAATATTAAAGAATAAAGGTGTTCTGGGTGTCATTAAAACCAAATACTACGAAATTTCAACGGCACATTACTGCAAAATAAAAAGGAAACTTAATCTTTTTCCAATAAATATGTCATTTTTTTTATTTTTTCATGAAAATTGAACAATAGCTTTATAATATGCTGTCGAAGCTGAATATTCATTCAAATGTAAGGTAAATGAAAATTTGAAAATTGCAATTTTTCCCCCCAGTATAAAGCACTATATATCTTAATTGATTACAACCATTTCCGTTTTCATCACAGACTGTCGTCTGCCTGTTGCCAACTAAATTTCATACTTTAGTTAATTTTAAAAAATCTAATTGATGTATCGATAAGCCGCTTGCACTCTTAGATTTGGAAAAAAATTCCCTTTCATTTGGTACCAAATTTGTAACGATTGGACTAATATTTCTAATTTATATTCCATTTTTTCTGCTTTTAACCCCGTTAAAATATCTATTTTCATGCAATCGCGGTGAATTCTCAGTGATTGAGATCGCTTTTTAATTAGACATAGGTTTATATTTTAATTAATATCTCTGCAACTAATTAAAATTTTTAAATTCTGTTTTCACTATCAACTCGGGAAGGCTTCTGGGCACCCGTATGTAAAATTTTATACTTCTGCGCTCAGTAGGGGCTGAACGTATAGATGCTCAGACAGACAGACAGACATCTTTTATTATTATAGATTGAGTATTATATTTCTTAAGAATCAGAAATACAGTGACAGACAGACTGGTTGAAGAAATCGATCCTAGATTCTAAGACATTATAACTCAAAAGAATACACTTTTCTAATTTCATCCAATTTATCAGATAAAAACTAATTGTTGATGTAGATGCTTTTGATGAAAATATTCAAAGCAAGTGATACAAAATTATTTAATCACATGATAAAGATAAAGGTAGTAAACTTCACAGCAGTGTTGGAGAAAGTAAAAAGTATTTTTCCAAAAGGATAAATTGATATTTTGCGATAAAAGACCTAGGACATTATTTTATGGTAAAAGACCCTCATGTAGTCAATCAGCTTTAGCATCTATACTACTGCAACATAAAAGATTCCAATATATGTATATTGGAATCTTTATCAATGAAGTGAAAACTTCATTCAATACCCATAAATCTGCTTTCAACAATTAAGATAAAAATAGGTTGAGTGGGTCAAAATACAAGTACGTAGGGAGCTTATGGCATTGAGCTGGGAGTCATCCCTATGAATGGTCCGACTGTTACAATTTTGATCTTCCATGAAAAGTTCCCTTTTTCGTACCACAATGACTTCCGCACAAAATCGAGCACTTGAACGAAAACCCTACTTAATCAAAAAGATTAAGGGGCAAGGTGATGAGAATTCCTTTCGTAGTATAGTCAAGAGAAGCATAATCTTTCAATTATTGACCACCGCCAGTGTTGTTTCACTGGCGGTATTCCAATAGGAAATAAACTCATTTAATTAGTCCAAACTCAGAAAAAATTCCAAAAATCTCTTCTGAATGTTTCAAGATTATCAAGGTTATCTGGGGCCCACTAGCGGCCTAGCAGCTCTGTGCTAAAAGCTGGTAGACCAAAGGTGCCGGGTTCGATCCCAAGTCGCGTTCGTCAAAAAAGCCATTCGGAATTTTCCATGGTTTCCTCCAAAAAACTTATGTAAGTACAAGCTTGGGCCCCTTAAAAAGATTCCTATGGAGGGCACTCCAACTCAAACCTCCAGCCCAGACATACTTTGCTTAAAATTTTTTAGGCCCAGGCAAGAGGTGGTTGGAGTGCCGCTAGGGAATGCAACTTTAAAATTTCTAATGAGAAGGTGTGATACATCTCGGGAAACATCTCTTCAAGACAATGAATTTAGTATAAATAGTTTTATCCTGCAGTGATTATTAAAGGGTATACATAAGCATAAAATCCACATTTCAAAAGTCTAAAAACTCACGTATCTCCTTTAATAATCATCGTAGGGTGATTATATCAAATGATTAATGACTATTTATATCAATTTCATTGTTTTGAAGAGACGTTTCCAGGGATGTATCACAAGACATACCTTCCATTTGAAATTTTAAAGTTGCCCTCCCTAGCGGTCCCCTTAGTCCAAACATTTTTTACCAAAAGAGGTCCCTCTCAAATTCATTAAAGCCTTTCGCCATTTTTCAAAATGTTGACTCATTTTCGAGTTAGGAGGGGGGGGGGAACTTTTAGAACTGTGTATATATATACACATTTTAATGGCTAATATTAGTTTAATTCACCATTGTTGGGAATATACTAGTGATTTATAACACTTTTTCTGAAGTAGAAATATACATTTTTAAATTTTATTGCGAAGAAAAAAAAAAAAAAAAAAAAAATATATATATATATATATATAGAGAGAGAGAGAGAGAGAATAAAAATAGACAATCTCAATTATATATATTTTTAACTAAGAAATATTTTAAATGAACAAAACTCTCAGAAACTTTTTTATAGTATAAGAAAATGTTTCATTTATCTTACGCGTTATATATACGGGACTCTTTTTCACATTGTATGAATAATAGTCAAAGTTTTTCTGTCATGTTATACAAATTCGTGTTTTGCGGGAGTTTACTGTATTGAGAAAAAATAAATTTTACCCGTGATTTGAAATAAATAAAATTAGTCTAAAAGACAATTTTAAAAGAATAGATGTTATATTCTTAATAACAAAAGCCCCAACAGAAAAATATGACATCACAATTTCAACAATCCATTGAGAGAAAGAGAGAGAGAAAAACCTTCACCTGTCATTTGAAATAAATAAAGTCTTAAGTTAAATTTAAAAGAATATATGTGATGCTATGTAAATTGTTATCTTAATAATTTAAGTGATACTAATTTAATCTTTTTAATACAAGTATTATTTAATATCCTTATATTACAGGGACAATCCAGTTTTTTTTTTTTTTTTTTTAAATATTTTATGTTTATGAAAAATAATGTATTAATCAAAATGCATGAAAATTGCCATATATGCTGCAGAAAGGTTTGAAAAGTTATAACTATTCTCATAAATATAAATAAACTAGTTTATTATTATTGTTCTTTTCTTCTTATTATTATTTCCTTTTCAAAAATTAGAACTTGTGATACAATTTAAGTTATTTCTTTTCAAGCTAATATTTTTCAAAAAAGCTTAAGTTACACTCACGAGAATTGATTATTCTCAGATTTTTTTTTTTTTTCTTTTCTTTTTTTTTTTGGTATTAAAAATAAAATTTACAGAGCAAATATATCTAGTAGATTTAAAGTTGCAATGATTTGCAAAAGACCTAACTTTGTTGGCTTTTACATTTCTTTGAAGTTAAAAAATATATATATATATTCAAAGAGTATAGTTGTTAGATATTTCTCACGTTATTTAAAGTTTTTAATAACATTAAATCGTTAATTTCCAATATTTTTTAATTAGAGCACAATATATGAAAATGTCCATACAATAAAAAAAAAAATTTTTTTAGGGCTGTGTGTCGATCAGTGCTTAGCCCAATCAATTTTTTTAATTAAGTTAATTGGCTCGATTAATTCAATTAAAAATTTTCAAAATCTGATTAAAATTTTCAAACTACGAATTAAAGTAAAAATGCTGTTCCATCAAATAATGAAAAAGAAAATAAATAAAATAAAATAAATATAAGTAAAACTCTCAAAAGAAGTTTATGCACTTCCGTTGATAGAGAAAAGGGGACTAACAGTTATTAAACAAATTGCCATTTTATGTCCATGTCGGGGCTATACTATAATAGTCTTGGCTAGGGCAATAGTTCCCAGAAACAAAAAGCTTCCAAAAAAATGGAAATGCTGTAGATTTCCAGTATCCTTTTTTTTTTTGGGGGGGGGGGGGAAATGTCCACAGAGTTTCGCAATATATTCAAACGTTTATTGTCTGTTGAGAATTGCTGATAATAACTATAAGTAGAAACAGAAAATAACATTCTATTTTCTAGTCCGAAGTGACGAATAAAAAGGTATGGAATTTCGAGAATTCATTTAAAAATAGTGACAAATGAAGTGGACAAGGCCTGCAAACATAAAACTAAAATATGTGTAAATTCATTTAATTTTTTAATTGAAAATTAATTTATTAAAACAGAAATTAAATAAGCGAAAATAGTTATATAAAATTAACACTTAAAGTCACCAATTATTTCTCTGAAAATTGATTTAAATTTCAGTTATGAAACAAATATAATGAATTAGACAGAAATTAAAAAAAAAAAAAAAAAAAAAAAAACTTATGAATAAAATAAAATTATAGAGAATTTAGTTTTTAGAATATAAAAGTAATGATAAATATAAGTTATTTCTCAGCTGTATTTCCGAATAAAAATTTTATTCAGGAATAGATTAGGAACATATTTTTTCATTATTTATTTGCATGTTTATTATTTATTGTTTAACTCTTTGAGCCCCAGAATAGCCGGCTATAGCCGAACCCCTTGGATCCCACAATAGCCGTACTAGCCGAGAGAAAACTCTTTCCCCCCATGTTAACAGGATTAACTAGGGGTGATACGTGATAAGCCGGTTTGAATGACAGGTGGGATTAAAGGGGTTGACCTCGCTGTCAGCTAGATGGAAACGAGAAAATTTTCAGTTTCACTTTATAGTAATTTGATTAAATAATATAAATTTTGAATAAGGAAGCACTATTTAACTAGCACTTCCATTAAAACGGTTAAAAATGTATCCGCTTAAAATATTAACATTATTCCGTATTATATATATATATAAACTGAAAACCCTGTTTGAGAATAAGTATAAATTAAAGATTCCTATATTTATGAGTGAAAATGAATGTAGGAACGTCACTTTATAGAACTATTTAATTTCCTAAATAATTATATTCATGAAATCAGTTTTATCTTTGTGAATTTTAGCTGTAATTGGAAAGGTATATTAATTCGTGGGGAAGGGGGAGACAATTTTTTCAGACTGAAGCAGTTTATTATTATCATTTACAAAAAAAAAAAAAAAAAAAAAAAAACACGTAAAATGTTCAGTAAATAAATAAAAAACTAAATATCTGCGATCTATAGAAGAACAAGAAATAACACTTCGATTTTCTTGATAGGAGATAATAATACTTGAAAAGTTTCATTTACTAAAGAGTGAAAATGAACATTAAAATGTCTTAGATATTAATCATTTTCAGTTTATATTAGCTTTAAAATAATAATAACAGACCTTAAGTTTTCTTTGCCTTTGCCGCATTTTTCAAAAGTAATTTCATGAAATTTTCAAGAAATAAAGTAGTTGAAATAAAGAATAAAATAACATCTTATTAGATAGTAACTTTGTAGAAATAGTATTTTGTACAAATAAATATTTAAAAAATCTTTTCATTTGTTGAATTTTGTTTATAATTGCTTAATCTTTTGGAAGAAATAAAACAAATTTGCTGTAATAAATCATTCCCTTATTATCTATTCAGAAATCCTGTTAAAAGCATCCACTAAAAAATAAAAATAAAATAAAAATAAACTATACAAAGTCAAAAAATGCTATTTAATTTTCTTGTTGAGAAGTATAGTTTTACACACGAGTGAAAACTAAATTAAGAAAAATGAAAACCAATTAAAAATCCGATTGATTAGTGAACTACGATTAACTCAGTTAAAACTGTTAATCAATTCCCACCCCTAATTTTTTTTTTATGCATTTTTATTTAGTACTAACCGCCTTCGGCGACCAGCTGGTTCGCGATTCTTGAAATATCCGACTTTACGAAACTCCCGCTCTGAAAATAGCTTTATTGAAAAATTTAATCAAAGTAAATTCCTGCGGCACCCTCTTCCAGTTTCAATATCTGAAACAGCCTGTTCGCTTACCGTGTTACGATCTTTCAAAATTCTGACTTTAGTAAAGTCCATCTCGGTGGCCCGTTTTAGAACTTACAACAGTTTCCACGCTCATACCGCAAATAGATTTGAAAATTTTAACGGTAGCAAATTTTTGCTCTGTGGTGACTAAGGCGCCACTTTACCTTTCATGATTTGAAATAACCTGTTCACTCACTATATCTTTATATAGTGAATATTCCGAAAATTGAAAATTGAAAATTCAATTGAACCTTGAAAATTCTGATTGTGGCAAATCCGCAACCCGGTGGGGCCTACGGTCTCCCAATCTTCTCCCTATAAGTAATTTACTGATAATCAAAATTGGAGATATTGAATTATTAAAATGTCAAAGCGCCCTCTGGCGACAGAGATTTGCAATATGTACTCCTCAATTTCAGTTTAAAAGGCTTTTAAAATGATATTTTACCTATGAAATTATGTTAATTAGAAGCTGAGATACAAAGGTAATATAAGCATTGTTATAATAAAATTTGTGTCTGATTTTTTTGTGGTTTTTCTTTGAAACTTGCATGTTAAAAATCCTTAATACGAAATGTGAATGGAGTATCGAAATTCGAAAGTCTGCATCATAATTAGAATTGGAAATATTGTAATAAAGGTGTTCTGGATTTTTTTTTTTTTTGGTTTTCTCTGAAACTCTCGTACAGAATTAATGGCTTATATCAGTTTAAAAGCCTGTAATATTTCAAATGATGTGTTATAATTTAAGCATAATTAGAATTCTAGATATTGAATTATTAAAATATCAAAGTGCCCTCTGGCGACAGAGATTTGCAGCATATACTCATCAATTCTAATTCAAATAATTTTTTTAATGATATATTACTTATGAAATTATGTTAATTAGAAGCTGAGATACAGCTTCAGTAATACAAACATTTTTATAAAAAGATTTGTGTTTGACTTATCCATGGTTTTCTCCGAAACTTGCATAATTCTGGGCTATATAACGTTAAAAATCCTTAGTATGATATGTCAGCAGAAATTGAAATTCGAAACTCTGCAAAATATTAAAGAATAAAGGTGTTCTGGGTTTTCCGTGGTTTTCTCCGAAACTCCCATTCCTTTTCTACATCTTTGCCCCTTCCCCCCCCCCTTTCCGTTCCTACTAATAATTTTGCACTTGAAAATATCCACAATCGATTTATCTTGCTTTAAAACCTAAATATACCAATTTCAAACACTGTAACTCTTTTTTTTTTCCCCTTTCCCCCCTCTCTAATAATTCTATTTTTTCAAAAATATTCACAATCGAATTATCAGGCAAATATTATGAAATTTAAAAATAATCGACCAAATATTATGAAATTTCAATGGCATATCTCAATTTAAAATACTGCAAAATATAAAAGAAAACTTCTTTTTCCAATAAATATGTAATTTTTTTGTTTATTCATATATTTTCATGAAAATTGAACAGTAGCTTTATAATATGCTGTCTAAGCTGAATATTCATTTAAATGTAAGGTAAAAGAAAATTTGAAAAAGTTTGAAAATTGCAATTTTTCCCCCACTATAAAACACGTGATATCTTAATTGATTACAACCATTTCCTTTTTCATTGCAGACAATCGTCTGCCTGTTGCCAACTAAATTTCATACTTTAGTTAATTTTAAAAAATCTAATTGTTGTATCGATAAGCTGCTTGCACTCTTAGATTCGGAAAAATTTCCCCTTTCATTTGGTACCAAATTAGAGGGGAACAGGGAAAATTATAGGACAAATATTTCTAATTTATTTTCCACTTTTTTTTTGCTTTTAACTCCGTTAAAATATCTATTTTTATGCAATCGTGGTCATTGATTCAATGCAATCGTGGTCAATCATTGAGATCGCTTTTTGATTAGACATTGGTCTACATTTTAATTAATATCTCCGGAACTAATTAAAATTTTTAAATTCTGTTGTCAGGAGCCCCTCGGGAAGGCTTTGGAGCACCCGTATGTCGAATTTTGTACTTCTGCATTCAGTAGGGGCTGAACGTATAAATGCACAGATAGACAGATAGACAGACAGACATCTTCTTTTATTATTATAGATTTTACTACTACTAATAATAGTAAAAAAAAAATCTTTGATAAAAATTTCTTACACAAAGTTGATGAAAAGTTTCTGATATGGAATTCGTTTTTAACATTCTTTTAAATATAATTCTAGGGATATGCTTTTGGTGGTGTTTTCATCTTTGCTTATTCGTAACAATTTATCTATCTATATTGATAGATAGATAGCTTTTCAAATGTTACACAGGGAAAAAAAAAATCACATGAAAAAAAAAAAAAAAAATTAAAATGGAAGAATGAAAGAATACTGTTACAAAAAACTTGTTGACTTTCTTCTATGAGAAAGTAGTTCATAAATAAACAGGCAGGTTCTAGTCAATGAATGTTCTTTATACAACAAACCAGTATAACAAAACTGTGATTACTATGAATAGTCTCAAAACAGTCCAATAGTAGCTATTTTTTCAAATATTCTGGTAACAGTCCAATGAAACTGTCACTCATACTGCAAAAGTCACTATCCGACAAATATTCTGGAACAGTTCAAGAAAACAGTCACTTGTTCCCCAGGAATAAAGCAAATAACTTCAAATACTCCAGAGCGAAATTCTTTGCTAACTCATGAACTAAGTTCAGTCACTTTGAGCACAAACTCCAAACTGTAATCGCTCAGAACAGGTCTCTGAATTGCAGTGACTTCATACTCTTCCAGAAGCCAACTCCTATTTATATCTTTTGGCAATAAGACTTAGAAGTAATTCTATCGATGATCCCATGGAAAGTTCTAGATCTCGGTTGCTATGCATCAGAGAGCTTTGAAACTTCTGAATCCTAAACTACTATTTTTTTTCAAATTTGGTTGTCGAGTCGCCAAATTCATCACTAACGCTGACCTCACCAGGGACCAATCCAGGATTTCAAACTTAATACCTATTTTTGTGAAAAATTGTCATTATATTTTATTTTTGTGAAAAATTGTAGCACACTCTTTTTCTGTGTGTGTGTGGGGGGGGGGGGGAGTTCAAACTAAGTAAAATAATAAAAATAACGCTCAGCAGTTAGTGTGAAGCAACAGGAACCAAAACTCACTTCTCTCTGAAGTAAACAGTTCAGTAGAGAGAATGTAAATAGATGTTGTTTTTATTCATGCTAGTATCACTGCACTATACATGAATTGTACCAGGGAGGATAGACATATCACTATACAGTCATCAAAACGTCAAACTACCTGAAGAATTAGCAAACAGTACACTATGGCCACAACTTCAGAGTGTGTCAGTATCGATACACACAAGGATGTTTTGTTTACTTATGCTACACCGTTTCTCGCCCGTAGCAAATGCTTGCGTGTAGATTAAAACCAACATTCTGCATGGTTCTTGCTTCGTGAATTGCATCAACAGAAATGCACGAATAAGTTACTTTTCTTCGAAAATGTTCCCATTTAAAATGTCAGATTTTGCTGGGATGACTAAGATTTTTGTGAAAGTACTGATTTTAGCCAAGTTGATTTTTGTGAAGGTACCTTTTTAGCCAAGTTGATTTTTGTGAAGGTACCTTTTTTGCTGGGTTGATTTTTGTGAAGGTACCCATAAATGGTAGTAAAATCAACCTGTATTAACCCCTGCTCACTGAAAGTAAAGGAACTGCTGCTTTATTTTTATTTTATCTGTAAAACTACTTTCAATACAATAAAACCATGGACATCAGCACATAGGGGCAAGGGGGGAGCACTTGCCCAGTGGCGCCAACTTATATGGTCCCGTGGGGCTCAAGCTCACCCAATTTTCATTACTCTGATTTATTATTTATTTATCCGTTTGAAACTTAAAAAAGAGTTTTTTATGAAAAAAGTTGGGAATACAATCCATAAAAGCAACTTCAGCGGATGCACAGTTAGATGTATATCAAAACTGAAACTTCATACTTTATAAATGACTAGTGATTAGAGTAACCATCTATTTTAACTCTTCTGCTCCCACAACGGCCAAAAGCACCCAATAGCTCTGAATCCCATTCTGACCCGAAAATGCCTGAGACTGTTCATTAAACCTTTTAACTCTATTATCACAGCGGTAATTTTCCCCTGGTTATTTGTCAGTGCAACTGAAAGGTGGGCGGGTTAACTTTACTTGAATGGTAACAAACAAGGGAATAAAAGAGGGGGGGGGGGATTCAAATTATCCTAAAGATTTTGAAGTGAGAGATGAAATTTTCTAATCTTAGTTCCCTAGCTGAAAATGATACTGTATAGGCTTGTTTTTATTTATTATGGCCTCGCCTTATAAAAGTATTAACTCAAGATTAAATTAATCCAATTTTATTCGCATCTACTTCCGAAGGTGAAATCAACGAATCTAACGTTAGGAGTGATGAAATTTCAGACGAAATGGAATCATCTATGTTATTTCGGAATGCAATGCCGAAACTGTTTGTGATTCGGATTACCAATTAGATGAAAATAAAGCCACTATCAGACCAAGTGTGAAAAGAGAGTCATTAGCAATACTACCTCATAAATAGTTTTTTTTTGAGGGAAGCAGTTAAAATATCCCCCTCTGGTATGATTTGCTTCACGTATATGCTTCAATCACACATTTTCGGCTGTTTGAATCACATACAGTAGTTTTCAGTATGAACTCCTCCAATCAGAGAATCACGGTTCCAGAATATCCTCTATCTTCATTACTTTCAAACCTCCTTCAGGTGGATTATTGCCAAATCTGTTGTTTACACTTGTGGATTTCGTTTATGCTTAAAAATAACCATAGATTCAGCTCAACAAAGTTGTTCAGTAGCTTTCAGATGCATTATCTGTACTTCAGAACACATTCTTCCATCTGATAGCAGCTTTAGTGCAATTCTGAAATTCTATTTACAGAGGAAATGTACTGGCTCTTCAAGGCCAGTACATAATTTGAATTCAGGAGCAAAAGCTCTATATTATTTCAATTTATTGCTTTCTAATGTAATAAAACCAGACAGATGGGGACTTTTCAAAATGCAGAGTAGAGTCGACTAACTGGCCTTCAGTTGGATGTAGGATGGAGATGGTTTGTTTCTTCAGCTAAATGAGTGGGTGTCTAAAGATGTCCTGGAACTGGATCAATCGTGGTATGAGCTATGCTGATAGCTGAAGTCCTGATGATTTTTATGAAATATGTAAAATTGACGTTTCTAGGATACCTCCAATTACTACCAAACTGTTGCAGCGAATGGAAAGATATCCAATTACCATTTCTTGTTGAGAACAAAGTGTTATTGTTATGAGATTCTTTATATATATAATTTGTATTCATCATTTTTTGCTAGGTTCACAGTCAGATTAGGCTGACCATTGTTAAGTAAATATCTAATTGTTATTTATCTATGAGGTTGAACATATATGTATAAGAATAGAACATTTGGAAGTTCTTATTAGAAATCTTATTATGACAATTACTGATTCATTATATTGTTAAATAAGTTAGAGAAAGTAAAAATGTAAATTCAACTAGACCTCAATTAAATTTTTGTATTTTAAAATCTAACTTTAGTGTAAGTTTGTTTATTTTTAATGGGTGTAAAATATTATTTACTTTTAATTTTAAATGAAATTTTGAACTCCCGGCTATGGGTAGGTACAGTCGGTAACAAAAGTCTCCGACACTAGCAAAAATTCCTATATAAAAAAAGTACACTTAATACAGTTTTGTTAAATAAATCCTTGTCAAATCCTGTTCTTAGTCAGTCTAAAAACAGGATTCAACAAGGATTTATTTAAGAAAACTGTATTAAATGTACTTTTTTTACATAGGAATTTTTGCTAGTGTTCGGTGACTTTTGTTACTGACTGTATCTACCCAGTTTCCGAACCTAATTTTTATGAAATTTAATTTTCTTTAATTAATTTTTTTTTTTTTTTTTTTTTTTTTTTTTTATAGAACACAATGCAAGTTTAATTTTTGTTTTTGTCTAATAATTTCTATACGATCAAAGCTTAAAATTCTTAATTTGAATAAGTTTTTAATTAACGAAAAAAAATTTAATTCACAATTAAGTTGTCAAGATGAAAATAAATTGCATAGATTATATTTTCTTAAGTAAAGCACTAATCATTTTAATAATGTTTACACAAAAGTTTACTTAATAACCTCAACCAACCAACCAACCAATTGAATCGAACTGAATTTTTTTAAATATGCTGAAATTTTGCATTGTTAAGTTTGCCGCCTCCTGAAAAATTTTCTAGTGACGCCACTGAATAGAACAATTGATGCAGAAGGAAAGACTTAACCCATTGTAACAATACATTACTGAATACTTCTTCAAGCTAATGGCTGGATAATGTGTGCAAGCAATAGGTTATTTCTGCATATCTCTAAGTATACAGCCAAAATTATATTGTTGCCCAATTTGCCTATACAAAACAAAACCAATTAAACAGGAATGCAAAATAAATTTAATACAGAAATTAAAAGGAAGGTAAAATAAAAGTATATATCTACATATATAATAGAACAGTAAAGAAGCAAGCGAGAAAGTAGTTCATAAATAAACAGTGAATAAACAATTGTCTTAAAATAGGAAGACAATTTTTGCATATAAAGTTTTAAACATTTAAGATTATTGTAACAGGAATTAAATTCATGTTATGAGTCATGCTATTTTAATCCTATTAAAGAAAAAAATATCTTTCATATCTGCATTCAAAAGGTTATATTCATAAAAAATTCTGAAAAGAAATTTTTTTCGGGTAGATGCGCTTAACCTGCAGGCAAAAAATTAATGCAAACTCGACTCGCACTCAAATCACAAAGTGCTTAACCGTGGTTACCTAACACGACGCACGACCCCAGTGGTCATCTACGGATGTAACTTATGAAAGTTTTTACAGGAGTGATATACTTTTTTAGAGAGATGGATATCTGTGGAGAATTTAATAAACAAATGAAATAATAATAATAATTAAAAAATATGTTTCAGAAACTTTTACTTTGGAAAAGAATTATGCAAGATTTTATTATCACTTCAATATTTTAATTAAAAAAATCTTAGCAATATTTTGAGATAAAGAAAAATTAAATTTCTATTATTATGGGGGGAGGGGAGCCCTCCCCCTTAAAAAAAAAAAAAAATGAGGCTCCCTAGACAGTCTGTGCCTACCTAACTTTTGAACCCTGCAGACGCTAGTGTACAGGTGAATTAGCGAATGCAGCATGAATGTTGTTGCTCGGAAAATAAGTTATTCTGCTTGGTGTAAAGGGAAGGATGGAAGCATCCACTTCAACCAGCTACAACATTTTTTCACATTCCTGGCTAATCTGCAATTTCATAGTGTGCATGTGTTTTATTTCAAGTGTGTGAAGTTTTGATTTAATCCATCCTGCGCCTTATTTTATGCGCTAAATTTTATTTATTCTGTGAATTTTTAAATCTCACAACAAATTCGAACCTTAAAATATATGATAGATGAGGTGGAAAAAAAGTCTTTTTAAGCAAAAAATTAAGTAAATGTTTAAGCATAATACCTTCAATCGTAAGTTTGATAATTTCGGAAGAGAAAGATAGCAAAGTAGTGCTGAAAATGTTCCTGTGATGTGAATGGGAATATTCCTTGAGAGAAGGTCCTTGAAGTACCTGCCTCAATGGGCAGGGATATTTTATATGGATCAAATGGGTGAATTTCACGTTTTAAAATTTGCCACGGATTAGTATCCAGGAAATTATGCGGCAAAAGTGCAGCAGTAGCAGTCTAATTAGTAATAGTGAATACTGATGCCATAAAAATGTGGTTTGAAAAAACTTATGAAGTTACTAGAATTATACAAGGATTTTGACACATATAATGTAGAGTGCAGACGAGACAGGCCTGTTTCATAAAAGCAGTCAGAGAGAATGCTAGCATTCATGTTGAGCTTCATAATAACGATAAACATCCCTAAATAAGACTTACAACTATGAATAAATAAGTACGGTTCTGATAAAAAAAAAAAAAAAAAAAAAAAAAAAAAAAACTCAATATTGGTAAATCTACTAGACCTTGATTCTTCAAAAATGTGACAAAACTGCCAGTAATCTACCATTCAAATGTAAAGCATGGGTGAAAAATGTTACTTTTACAAAATTTCTTTGTGACTGCACCTAAAGAGGGAAAATCATTCCGTATTTATTGACAATTGTTCAGCTCACTCACCAAAAACATCGCCTACGAAAAAATATATTTTTTTTTCAGGTTGTACAACCTCTTGAAGCTGGGATACTCAAATGTAAAATTTATATGAGAAAGATACTGAAAAGATCTTTATGTTTCATGGAATAAACAAAAAGGCCAACTTCAAAAAATGACATTATGAAAGTTTTACATTTTGTAATTTCAGCATGGCAGGAAGTAACTTCCTTCAGGAATCAAGAAAATTATACTGTGAAATGTAGTTACGTGCGAAAAAAGTTTTGAAGAATACCAAATAGAAGGACAAGAAAAAGAGGAAGATGCTGACAATGCATATGACGAGTGGCTGCATGTAGCAGAGGATGTATCTGGTACAAAATTTAGTTATAAAATAAGCACTGATCAAGACATTGTGACATGCAGTATCCTAAAGCACAAAAGAAATGTGTAATTTTCAATAAATGAAAAGAATGGCGAAGAAGCAGAGGATAATTTTAATGTTTTCTAGTGCCAAGTGTGTCTGAAGTAATCATAGCATTTCAAAATGCGAGAACTTTTATAGATGCACATGAAATTACCAAAAATATATATAAATATTTTAAATGTGTAAATATTGTAAATCTGGAAAAATTTTCCTGTTTAATTTATAAAATGAATGAAAAACCAAACATAAATTACTATTTTTTAAAAATAACTATCATTTAATGATTTACAACTTTGATTTACTTCTTTGACTGTTTGAAAAGTAACAAATTAGTTTTTATTAGTAGTATACTGTATATATTGTGTGTATTAATTCATAAACATGGTTTTCTTCATGCTTTGGTTTTAACCCGCATTCATCATTTTTTTCATGCACCCCATGAAAAACAATGAATCAAGGTTCTACTGTATTTGGATATATTAGGTCTATACCTGGAAAGAAAGTGTTAGAATTGCAATTCAATTTTGTTTTTGATGTTTTTCATATAAAACTAAATTTATGTACACAATGTGATGTGCATAATTTATAGACAATTTACAGTACTATCCCAAGTTAAGTTAAATGTTCTAATCTTAATGGAAGTTCTTAGCTACATTTTACTATGTCAATGAACGCTGCTTAGGAAAGATAAATAATTTTTCATGCCCATACTATACAGAAAGTATTTTTTTTCAACTCTAGTTCAACTCTGATTATGAAAGTCCAAATTTTAGCGGTTGATCTATATGTGTATTATTAGCATATGTGTGCTTGTTATCAGGAAATTTACATTTTGCAGTTCATATTAGGTTGTTGCTTGAAAAATTTGATCAAGTTTGGCAAGTTGAAGGTAAATTAATTATATTTATATTGATTATATTTTTAAATAAATGTAGGCACTATAATTGAACGAGGGGTTGAGAAAGACAGTCTCACACAGAATTCTATATCAAATAAAACAGTTCTTAAATCTATTTTAGATTATTTTTAAAGGAGAACAACTTAATATGCAATCTATCTTTACATCACTGAAATGAGAAACACCAGATTACTTTCATTTGTTAGAGTTTCATAGTTAGAAGAAGGCCACAATCAGTGACTGATTATTCCAAGGATGAGAGAAGATTCTTTTTATTGGAAAACCACTAATCAATAGAAAACTAGGTAAGAAGAATAATTCAACCACTGAGCTAGAAACAATGATCAAACAAATAATAAAAAATGGAGTTTGAAGCATGTTCATTTAATTCAAGTACACAAATTTCCATTTCTAAACATATTTTTCTCCCAAAATTTTGCTAATACAAAAACAAATTCAATTCAGCTTTTTAAATATAAAAAAAGAAATGGGTTCATGAAATATTTTAAGCAACAAAATTGTTTTACCGTATATTTCTGAATGTAAGCCGATCCATATATAAGCCGAGAGTACATTTTTCCCTTCAGAAATTTGCCCAAAATTGCAAACCTGTGTATAATCCAAATTGAAAAAATACTGTTTTAAAGTTCGAGTTTATCGCCAAAATAGCAAAAATATTGCCAATCTATAAAACTTTCAGGATAATCTGTCCAATGAAATTGCGCGAAATGTGTGCTTATCCAATAGAATTCCTTACCTTGTTTAGCTATGACCAGTAGCAGCTCGTGAGATTCCTTTACAGGGGGGCTGCATAGCTGCATGTCTATGTAAGATTTGAGAAAAAAGTGAAAATGATTTTCTAAATAATCTGTTTTAATCAGGGGATTTGGGTTTTATATGTGCAGACTGAGCAAGAAGCAGAGCAATACAGGATACAGCATAGATTTAAAATTTTATATTATTGGACATTCATTACAAAAAAAAAAAAAAAAAATCTGGAGATTTTATTTTGTTAACTTTATTTAATCAATTTTTCCCCAACAAAATATTTTTCATCTGCATGCTATTATTTTCTCCAAGGTGGTACGAAGTATACATACAAGATTGTAAATCAAATTTTGCTCATTAAAAAGATACACACAATGATTTATATAAAAATAATAATAAATAGTTTGATTACATACTTATGTAGATCTGTACAGTTCTTGCGATAATAACTGCAAATAATTCGAATCTATAGTCCATAATGATAAAGAATTTCTTTTTGTGTCTCTGTACAAAAATGTATAAGTCCTGTACTCATCAAAACTATACAAATTATGTGACGATTACCTATAACCTACCTACCAATTTTTAGCTCAATTGGATAAAACATTTAGGTGCAATCACACTTCATAAATTTAAGTCCATTAATAAAAATGATAAGGAATTTTTCTTTGTGTCCTTGTAACAGAACTATAAGTCTCACATCCATCAAATTCTACACAGCTCGTTTGATGGTGACCTTTCACATACTTACCAGCTTTCAGTTCAATTGAACCAAGCATTTTGATGTTATGATATTCACTCACATATATACACTTACTCACACCATACACATAACACTGTAAAAATAGCAAAAATGAGCTCAGGAGACCTCAAAACATTATAGTAATGTAATGCTTGTGTCTTAAAAGTGCAATTATAATGATGTGTTTCATTAATTTATTTAGAATATCCTTCGAAATATTAATTAAAAGAGTTAACATTGATGTAAAGTCTTGCACATCATATAGATTATGAAACGCTTGTCTAACATTATGAACATTTTATTGTTATTATTTTTTTTTAATGCGATCTTTACACACATGGTACAGTAAACTAAAATTTACACATGGTACAGTAAACTAAAATTTCATTTAAATATGAAACCTTAGTATAATTAAAAATGAATTTCCAAAATTTGCTGCACATCTTCTGTATTGCCGTGCATTTAAAAAAAAAAAGTCTACAAATGTTAAAACACTATTTTCTTTAGATATATTTAAAAAGGCTTGAATAGTATATATCAGTTTAATTTGGTGAAATATTATCCAAGCCAGCAGTGCATTCTGAATGTTTTATGTGTCCTCGTAAAAGAAGTTTATAGAAAAAATAGCATGGTCAATCTAAAGAACGAATATTAAAATGCTTAAATTTCCAAGCATATTTCTGAAAGTTCTCACTCAAATAGAAAGAGAGATGAAACGAAGTTATAAATGCTTTCCAACTTCGTTGTATGAAAATGTCAGAAATTAAAAATTTATTAATCTCGTGTTTTTAAGAAAGGTTCGACTGCTAATATTTCTCATCAAAATAGAAAAACATTAGTGACTAAAATACAAGTGAAAAAAAAAAAAATAATAATTATAATAATAACCTTATCAACAAAGGGATTAAACACTTGATAAATTTTAAATATTATTAAAATTATTATTATCAAAATTTATATAAAAATCGAGATTCTGTCTATTAAACATTTCTGCCATTGGCAAAGCAAGAAACCGAAAAACCGTGCGAAATTTCCATGTAATATAAAATAAAAATCTGTTTTAAAAATAAATAAAAATGACTTCTATTTTCTCATATAATCGTGAATAACCTTCATGCTAAATTTTTTTACCTCTCATACATAAATAATCATTAAACACAGCGATTACCGCATTAAAAACTGTGAAGAAAAAACATAGATTACAAAAGGAAATTGTTCTTTTCCAGCATTACCGAAATCCCTAATCAGATCGAAGCTGCATCGGATGCAGCTCCAACCAAATGGTCGAAACTGGTAAGGAAAACGAGTAGGGGCGGTTGTAACTGTTCTTTCCCTAAAGAAATCCCTTTTTTCGGGAGCTGCATGAATGAGCAGTCCCTTTCTGAATTTTTGAGGTGCTATTACGTTTAAAAATGGTTAACTTTTCTCAGCTTTTTAATAATTTTTCATGATAACGAAGTAATCTGCTTTTCTATATGCATAATACTATACAATATAATAATATTTATTTTCAAAATATTTTGAAAGTTGATAAAATAATTTTTTCGAATATTTCTGAGGGGGGGCAGCTCCTGCCACGAGCGGCCACTGGCTATGACGTAAAACAATCACATTGTGTTTGCCAACAGCAATAGTTTTAACTCTGGCAACCATATCAGAAAGGAGTCTAGCACAGGTATTGAACAAACGCACTCGCACATGCAAAACTGAAAACGATAGTCACCTTAATACTGGGAGACCTAACGTCGATGCTGCAGCTGCTGGATGTTTGCATAAATAAGCCGTTTAAAGACCGATTGCATCGATTTTTTTTAATGACGTATCTAAATTATTTTATATATTTCTACTTTTGAGTATTTTTATCAGTGCCTCAAGGCAATCTTCAACAACAACAACAACAACAAAAAAAAAACTTCTATAAAAAAAAAAAAAAAAAAAAAAACCCGAAGATTTGCTACTTCTTTTGATAGTGTAAGCCTAGAAACATTTTAAACAGACATAATTTAATTGTATAAATTAAAAATATGATGGGAGTCCTGTTTTTTCAAGTTTCTCTTATACTATTTACGAATCAGACAGAGAAGTTACTCTGTTCATACAATCTGCCGATGACGTCAGCTATCGGCAGGTAAAAAGAAAAAAAAAAAAAATGTAAACACACATGACTACATCGAGCTGCTTAAACATTCAAACAATCATTTCAACATTGAAAATGACCTTGGCATTGACCAACATTGGTGGGGGTGGTGCCCCCCCCTTAAAAATTTTCAGGGGGATATGTCATAAAAAATTACATAAAATGTCATAAATGTTTTTGAAACTTCAACAAACATTTCATCAATACAAAAAAATGTTATTTCTAAATAAAAAATATTTACTGAAACTCAAAAAGTGATTGAACAGAAGTATGCAACTATAATAAGAAATAATAAAGTAATCTTATTAATAAAAGCGAAATGATTCTGCTGTTAGCTGTCTATAGGAAAATCTACTGCACTTACTGACATGACATTTTGCACACAGATATTTTGTAATGTCTCTGTGTGCACCTCAAAGCCAGATTTTCAAAATTTTAATTAGGAAGAAAGTTATTAATTAAAATGTATTTAACTCTATTGAATTTCTTGACATTTTTCTTTGCACTGTAATTTTATCCTGTTGCCAATAAAAGAAAATGTTTACAACTTTTTATTTCATTTATTTTTTCAAACATAAAAAGAAACATTTTTCTACATGTGAAAACTAATAAAAAAAAATAATTAAACCTGTATCATCAAAATTTTCTGATAAAACTGATGTCATATCATTTAAAAAATTTCATTTATTTAAATGGTATAATAAGTATTAATAAGTATAATAAAGTATTAATTTCATTTAATCAAATAGTCTTATATCTTTTTCTTTTCTTGATTTTATTCTTCACAAAGTAATGTGGTTACAGCTTTAGTACAGGAAACCCTTGGTGACTTTTATTTATTTATTTTACTTTTTTTTTTTTTAATGATGAGTAAAAATTGCTATTACAATTGCATAAGT
Organism: Salticus scenicus; assembly: GCA_963930645.1. Taxonomy (NCBI): domain Eukaryota; kingdom Metazoa; phylum Arthropoda; class Arachnida; order Araneae; family Salticidae; genus Salticus; species Salticus scenicus. The sequence continues at coordinate 362,394,988 of OZ005651.1, forward strand.
AAAGACCTTGGCAAGAAATGTCCGTGCTACCGTTTAAATTTCAGAGTTCGCCAACAAGGTCCTATCCGCGATTGTAATGAAATGCTCGCCCTCTGGTGGGCTAAGGTGAAATTACAATAAACATGGTTTAATTCGAATTCCATACAGCCGCCATTGCTGGCCGATATTTAGTTTCACATATATTTATTGAATAAAAATGAATAAATATGGTAAAAAAGATAACACATACTGTTGTGTGCTACAATCTAACTCCAAAGGATCAAGAAATCCAGAATTGAGCTTCCATTTATTTCCAAATGACAAATTTAAAATTTCAGTTGCTTCGGCTAATGGAAGTAAAGAATTAATCAGATGATTTGAAATTAATATTTGTTCAACTTCAGTTAAAAATCTACTTCCGATCGAACTTTAAATAAACTGAAGTATTTTTTCCAAAAGCAATCAATTTTCCATAATCTAATGGCGGAGAAATTATAGTACGAATATTAAGTAGAATAACAAAAACACTAATGGAACACACGTGGCTGTAATGTTTACTAACAACTGCAGTGTTGAGAAAGCGCCATCTATCGATCATTACAATCGCGGATAGTATAGCTGTTCTCTAATGTGAATGCATATTTAGTTTATTTTAATTGCTTATTAATAAAGCCGAAATAGCGAAAAGTCAAAAGTCCCAGGCTCTCTTTCCCACTGTCAAATGCCTCCAGAAAAATCTACCGTACTTACAAATGTGAAATTTGGCACACACATAGTCTGGAATGTCTCTGTGTGCAGTTCAAAACCAAATTTAAAAAAAGAAGCAATTCATTAATTAAAATGTGATTAACTATCAAGGTGCAGGAGTGCATACGGAAGTTATATTTGAACCTGGGACTTTTGGAATAGAAACCCAGTGTTGTATCTCTAGACAAAAGGTTAACCCATTGTTCATCGGTAACTTAGGATAATCTGAGAATGACACTGCTACAGAACTCTCATCCCCAGTGAGTATGAAATTGCACAAGTGATATTACACATTTCGACAGTAACGGTTGTCAGATTCTGATGTCTGTGTGTAAATCTCATGCATGGTGTGACAGGCTTTATGCTGTGAGCATTTCATAGTGTCTGGTTCTGCCATCTATTGTCTCAGATGTAAGTTGTTTGTGCCATTTATTCGAACATCCAGGTCACCAATGCAGGAGTGCAAAGTTGTATTTGAACCTGAGACTTTTAGAATAGTAATCCAACGACCTCTGGACAAAAGGTTAATCCACTGTCCCACTTAAGTTAGGGTAATCTATCCGAGAATGGTGCCGCTACACAGTAACCAATGGTTGATCATGTTGGTTAGCTTCTAAATTGGCGATCTTCTGTTTCTACTCATTTATATGAAATACAATCAATCAGTATACAACTGGTGCATATATTTATGGAGATAGAAAGGTATCTTTAAAAAAATAGTAAAAAAGAATTATTTACATTTTTGTTTTTTTTTAAAGAAAAAAGGACAAAAAGAAATATCCAAACATACAGAAATTAAAAAGATAGCAGAAAGAAATGCAATAAAATAACATCCAAAATTGTTGTAGACAATTAACATCGCAACTTAAATTTCTTAATATAAGACCTGAATAAAAATAAACTGATAAAATAATAAACTGATAGAAGAATATTGTACATTAAATGCTACCAGTGGCAGATTTAAGGAGGGGGGGGGCTTGAGCCCCCTAGCCTTCCCCTTAAATCTGCTACTGGTAGCATGAAACAGCACAAAACCAATGACACACAATGGTAGCACAAAACCACTGACATTCACAATTGAATATTACATTGGTAAATTTTTCATTGATCTGGAATAGTATCTTGAAAAATCTGCCCCCCCCCCCCAAAAAAAAAAAAAAGTTAAGTTATGGATCCACCACTGAATGCTACATTGGAAAATTTAATAATGTTGATGTAAATTTCCTATTTATAAAAAAAGTTTTGTTAGTGGGTGTTTCCAAGAACTATTAAGTCAACTATCAAAATATTGCAAAGCATATATTTATATGCTAATACATACATATTATATTATACATATAGAGCTAATATGTATGCTAATAAATACATATTAGCAGAAAAGCAATGTCATTCAATTTTATAAAAATAATTATTAGTAAGTATAAAATATACATTCTTTATATAGCTTAGAGAGATCTTTCACATACCTATTACTACTACGGCAATATTTTTCCATAGTTCTTGCTGGCACTTAGCTAGTATATAAATACATGAATGAGTGGCACCAGCTTTAAGAAAAAACTCTTAAGATATTTAAAAAGAAAAAAAATTACAAACAAGTGAGTATCACACTATACTAATTTGAACAAAGGAAAAAATTTTTTTTTTTTTTTTAAGCCTGACAGTCATAATGAATCTAACATAACACTAAAATATCAAATAAAAAGTTTTATGCATAGTTTTGTATTTTATTATAATACATCATTGAATTAATCTTAAATGTTTTGAACCATTTTTTTTGCTAAATTTGAGTCTAAAACACCAATCATATATAAACACCATTCATAGGTCCAAGCACCATTCATATATCAAATAATTTAGCTAAATGCATTTTGCAATAGTTGTGATGAATTTAGTATTTTAATTTTTATAATTATTATTATTATTTATTTATTTTTTTTTTTTAACTTTTAATTTATTTACCTTGTTTAATCTTCATTAGGAACCTTTTGCTTCTTCAGTCATGCTTCGATTTTAAGATCTTTCTCTTCTTTATACCTCAGTTTTTAGCATTAGACACCATCTGGCACCAATTAGGGCAGGTTCATTATCATAACAAGCTATGGAATTTACTAATACCTCTAGGGCTTCACATTTTAATGCATAGTTATCATTTTCATTGATTGCACATTTTCTAGTACAATTAAAATCTACTGATAAATTTTCTCTTTGTATAGTTTTTATTAACACTGTGGTTATTTTATTAAATCTAATATCATGTTGGTACTTCTTTATATATATTTTGATTTTCCTTTTTATTGTCCTGATGTATACACCCTGGTTATTGTTTATTTACATAATTAATTTGATAAAACCCTGCAGTTTATAACAGATCAATATTATCTTTTTCATTATGAATTCATTGAAAGATGTTTTATATAAGGTTTAATAGGTATATTATTCCTAGTAACATTTGTAATTTATTCTGGAGTACTAATAGATCTGCCCTTTTTTTACACTAGTATATTTTAAAAGCATTTTTCTTCTTCTATCATATTTACAAATTGTAGAAATTTTCTTATCAAAATGGTGTGAAAAAAGGGTGGGACTAACAGTACTCTGGAATAAATTCTAAACATTAGCAGGTAGCTTTTTTCTAAACCCTACTGGAATTGAATTAAGGAGAAAAATCCACTCAATTCCATTGATTTATTCTGCTGAGATGCCATTAGTAAAGAAGAAACTTTTGTTTATTCAAATGCCTTCACTTTAATTGATGATAAAGTTGGCTTTTCCTGGCTTTTATATTTGTATAGCATCATTTATACGTCTTTCAAGGGACTGACATAGAAATGAAAATCAATAAATTTTTCTTTACTTCAAATTTAGTGGTACTGAAACAAAGTTTTTAAAGATAGTAACTAATATATTACTTTATAACAGAGTTTACATTTGAAAATAATAATTAAATAAAAAAATGATTTACTATAAAAAGTGAGAAAAAGTCAACGCATGATTTGATATCTCATATCTTGAGCATTGTATTACATACCTTGAATACTATATGAACACATCTTCAGCATTAATTATTATATTTTGTGTATCTAATTAATATTGTATGATTTATGTTTACACAGGTAGTTATTTAATTATAGTAAAAACATTTTAATACTTGCCTGACATGTTGATTGTCTGTGAGTACTAAAACTATATTGTGAATTGAATTAAGTTCTTTAAATGTTTTTCTAATAGTGTTTTGACAAAAAAAAAAAGAAATAAGTAAAAACCTTTCCAATACAGTCCATTGTGCCTTTAAGGTACATTAACTTTTTCACATTCTACATATGTCTAATGTTAAAATTAGCATTAGACATTTTTTATTCAATTAGTTCATCAATTGTGGGAAATTCTGAGGTCATGATATGGATCTCACAGCTCAGAGATACTCATCAAAATTGATATTTAGAATGGATTTTAGATCTTATTTTGAACAGAAAAATGACTGGTAGAAAAAGTTTGCAAATTTTAGAATAATAGAAAAAGACATATAACCAATATTGAGGGTATACAAAGAACTTTTACATTAAAATGAACAGGAATGAATTGGGACTTCACTAAAAAGACGTATAAATGTAAAAGACGTATAAACGATGCTTTACTGTAACTGAGAATTTGCCTTTACATTTTAAAAATGAAATTGTTAAGAGCAGTGATTTTATATTCAATGCATATTATAACTTTTAAAAAGAGTAAAAATAGAACAATATTTATTTGGTAATTCCCAATTACAATGTAAAATTTCATCTGAAAAAAAAAAAAAATATATATACATATATTATTTTTTGGGAAATGTTAAGCAGTGGTTATGTAGAATTAGGTAGTGTCAAGTAGTAAATGTCAAGTATTGAGCATTTATCAAAATTAAAATTTATTTAATGAATATAACAACTTGTTTTTTCTTTAATTTTTACTTTCTGAACATACATATATAAGAAAAGCATTATAGTCATGACAAAAATTTGACTTAGAGATTCAATATATTTTGAAGTCTCCTGAGTTCATTTTTGTTATTTTTACATGACTGAACACAATAGCATCTAAACGCTTTGATCGATTGAGCTGAAAGTTGATATGCATATTAAATGTTACCTACTATCTCCCAAGCTTTAGAAATTTTGGTGAGTCTAGCTGTAATTTTTTTACAGGGTCATAAAGAAATATTCTTTATTATTACAGCCTATGGACTCAAATTATTTAAAGTGTAATAACATCTAAATGTCTTATTCAACTGAACTAAAAACTGTTAAAAATGTTATGGGCCACTGTTGCACAAACTGTATAGATTTTTCGGAATCTAACAATATTATAGTTTTTATATAAGGACACAAAGAAAATTAATTTGCCATTTGATCTATGGATTCAAATTATTTAACTCGGCAGGACTGGGGGTGGTGCCAGCTAGGGGGCCAGGGGGCACAGGCCCCTCTGTTGGGGAGTCTGTGATCCCCCCCCCATCGGGGCATACTCTTAAAATCTCTCGGAGGAACAAATACAAAATTTTCAATTTGTCTACTTTTAGCAGCATTTTTCTTTCCTTTTACAAAAGTTAAAGCATTCCAGTTTTTCCATTCTATATTCATTAGAAGAAAGTATTGGATTCATAAAAATTTTCAGCTTCCAGTTTTTCATGAATATACACATTTTCAGAGGTCCAGAACACGTTTTGACCATGATATTTTTAGAAAATGTCCGTCTGTGACACAATGATCTCCAAAACCACGAGGAGTACTAACAAATGGAATGGTACAAATATTAACTGTAATATTATTGACAGTATTGCAGTTTTTGATAAATACTCATATAATAAACTCTCTTTATGTAGTGCTCCCCTGTCGAGGAGATGGTGTCCCCCCGTCGGGGAATTTCTGGTGCCACTACTGGGCAGGACGGGCACATGTTTTGACACCCCATGTCCGGAAAAATTTATCTGCTGTCTCTCCCTATAAACAGAAGTGGCCGGGTCCTCCAGTACTTGGCTCCAAGGTCATCCTCCATGCGGAGCGTATGAAAACGGCGAATTCAGATTCTTTTTCATTCTTATATAACACTCAGAAATTAAAGCTATATGTAAAAACTACAAAAAGTCTAAAGTTTCTGATCCATGTACACCCTAATTATTATGAAAATTAATGTCTCAGTATTCTTATCCACAGTAATGTATCATTTTTATTATAATAAATATTGTAAAAAAAATAATTAAGGGCACCACATGAGAAAAATTAAGTTTTTTGAACAAGGAGGAAAAAGGTGAGTGCTTTAAATTTATTTTTTATTAATTTTTAAAGTTAACAATAATTGAACATTTCAGTTATTTATTTTCACGAGAAAGAGTGTAATGATCATGAATTTCATTAGCAGATTGAATTCTAAAGATTTTTTTTGTATTTATGTTAATATGTTTGGGATGCGCTGACACCCCATGCTCATGTTAAGGTTCACAGTGCCCGTCCTGCCGGGTTAAAGTGCAACAGGTTTAAATGCTTTATCCAATTGAAAAATGATAGGTAAGTTTAGGTCACCATTGTACGATTTCTATACATTTTGATGAGTGCAGAACTTAAAATTTACAGGGACCCAAAAAGAAAATTCTTCATCATTGTGACTAAATGACTCAAAATGTTTGAAGTGTGATAGTGTCTAAACTTTACATTCGATTATGATATAGATTGGTAGGCATATTAAAGGTTATTATCATTATAACTCTGTAGATTTACAGGAGTTTGAAATTCAAAAGATTTTTCACTGGTATACAAAGTAAAATCTTTATACAGTGTAGGTCTGTGGGCTTAAATTATTTTAAGTTTGCTTTAGTAATGTTAAATTGTTTAAAAACTTTAAGAAAAAAAAAAAAGAAACAGATAAATAGTTTATATTTTGATCTTCTTATCTGTTGTTCTTTGCAGGGATGAATAAAAGAATCTGGATGCATTATGACTTTTTAAACAATATACAACTTATGGGGAAAACATTCAAAAAACCTATTATAATTTTCTTTTTTGCCTTTTTAATGACTTCTTTCATTTTATTTAATTTGAAGAATCATTGATCACTATGTGTTCAAAAAGTCGAGTAAAGTCCTTCCAGATTTTTTTCTGATATGAATGTTTAAAAGTTATATCAAATTTGTACATTAACATTCAGTGAAATTTTCATTTCCATCTTAGAAATTATGAAAAACTGTTATAATTATTATCGTGTAACATTATTTCTATTTTTGCTTTAAAAATATAGTAAATAAATATTTTCTATTAAATATGGAAAACATTAGAAATTATATAAAAACTGACTTATAAAAGAGTAACACATCTTTTAAAATTTAAAGATTGGGTAAAATTGAAGCAAATACCATATTTTATAAAATAGATAAAGAAATAATACTAATAATGAAAACAAATCTATATCTCTGTATATATATTCATTTAATATTAATGTTCTATTGGTATTTACTTGTATGACACAAATATTTCCCATTACTAATCGAGTTTTTATACATAAATTTTTTCATCATTTCCTTGAAATTCAACAAATAAAATATTAAGTTACATCATTCCTTTAATTTAGTACTAACAATTTAATTTTTAGATTTATCAAATGAAGCATTATTAAATACCTAATCAAATAGAAAGCTTACTTTATTTGCTTCATTCCATTTACAAAAGCTTTTCATCGGAGGGCCCTCTGCTTCCTCAGTGCATCTTGCTGTAGTGGACAGTAAACAAAGTAAGGTCCCTATTTGATTAAGTATCTTTTACAATATTGAGTTTTATATCTGAGGATTTTTTTCTTTGTATAATTGTGTGTACTTTCTTCAGTATCAGTTGTGATGTGGGAGGAGGAAGTTTTCCTAAGCGATGGTCTTGTAATGGGCATAAATCAATGTAATTGGCTGAATTTTCCCCCCATACTTGAAATTCAGTAGGATTTGTAAAAAAGCTACCAGGAATGTTTTTATACAGTACAGTCTCGGAAATTCAGACTTCTTAAACCTGGAAACCTTTCTAATCCGAAATACAAAATTCACCTTTTTGCTCACTATCATTTATTTAGCAATCTTGACAAAAGATGGCAGCTCTGTTCAATATTTATATTTTTTTCTTATTTATTGTGATTGTGAATGATTTCCGAAGTTATTGCTTTAAATTAATTAAATTAATAGTTTTTTTTTTTTTTTTTTTTAAGTTAAAAAAAAAACTTAGATTTGGAGTTACAAGAGGTATAGCTAGCACAGCCATAGATTCTATGAGAAAAACTTAAAACAGCAAGTAGCTGGTTACTATCAAAATGGTCGGCTTTATTTTTTAATTAAACATTTTACAAATCTGGAAAATAAATTATAATATTATAAAGTAAAAAGAGGAATTTTTATTTTATTAAGATAATTGATTTTTGATAACTTGGTAAAGTAAAAGAAAAATGAACTGAATCTAAACTATTTTTTGCTCACAATCAGTTTAACTAGCCAATGAATTTGTACAATTTTTTGAAATAATTTTGTTTTGATTATTGTTGTTGGAAGCTATTAATTTAAACTAGATGGAACCCGTTGAATTCGACGGTTACTTTATTGACTGAAATGTTTAAAAAATTGTCGCATCACTATTTACGACATTTCACTGAAAAAAAGAAATTCGGAAAAATGCTTATAAATAGAAATGAACCTTAAATTTTGTATGATTTCATATCTTTAACTCGATTTTGCTTGAATTTCTATTTTTAAATAAAAGCATCGCAAAAAAAAGTAATTAACTGTAACAAAAAAATTACCTCAAACTAAACAAAACTCCGATGAAGATTTTTTACTAATTTTATTTTAAGTGATTTTTAGATTACCTTGGTGCATCACATAGATACATCTAATAGATACATAGATAGGTACATCTAATTAGATCTAAAACAGAAAGTAGACTATACAGCACATAGTATAATGGGTTGATCGTCAGATCACTGAGCGATGCAGAATTGATACTAAGTGTTATTTAGAGCATCAAAATAATGCAAATGATTATGGAATCGCCGATAACCCTTTTGAAATTGTTGAAAATAAAATTTAAAAAATTATACCGAGAATTGAATTGAAATATTGCACATTAAAGATTAGAGCAATAAAGTTACATTTCTGAACATGAATTAAGCTTCATGAATAAAATTAAAAAAAAAAAAAAAGTTATTGCTAATAAACCAAATTTATGATAAAAAACATGAAAAAAAATTAAAAAATATATTTTTCAGTTTTTTTTTTTTTTTTTTTTTTTTAAGTACAAGATACATATTTTGTACTTTATAATATATTATATATTTTTTATTAATAATTACAGCTATTATTTCTTCAAGTTTTGCTCATTATTTTTAAGACCTCTAAAATCCAGAATCTTCCCAACAAAAACGATTCAAGATTTTTGAGATTGCACTGTATTGATATTTAATTTGGCTGCACTAAACTTAATTAAAACATCTTTCAATGAATTCATAATGAAAAAGATAATATTGGTCAATTGCAGGGATTTATTAAATTAATTATGTAAATAACAATGGTAACCAGAGAGTATATATTACGGATGACAAAAAGAAAAGGCAAAAAACATATAAAAGAACATCAAAATATTTGATTTAATAAAATAACCACAGCATTAACAAAAACTAACCAAAGAGAAATTTTTACATTAGATTTTAACTTTTAACCATACTAGAGAAGTATTATCAAATTCTGCAGCTTATAATCATAATGATCTTGCCTTAATTGATTAAAGATGGCATCTAGTGCTCAACCCGGGATGTGAAGCAGAAGATCTTAAAACTAAAGACACATCTGGGCACTGGATATAAAAGGCTCCTAATAAAGATTAAATACAGCAAATAAATTTAAAAGTTATTATGATTTTATCAAAACTCAAATAAACTAACAAAGTATTAAATTTTGTCTAAAAGAACATATGAATTATGTCCGCAAACAAGAAACCAATAAATCGGCTATTTCTAAACATTGCTGGGAGGAAAATCATAATTTTAAATTTAATTCTGCTACAATAATTTGTAGACCTAAATCCATGAACTCGATTTCTTTGAAGCTTTTCATATTTATAAAAATTTTAAAAACCTTGTAAATTGTGATTTTGCTGTTCCCTATTTGTCTGATTGTTGGAAATTTTATATTCAGTCCACATTTTCTTAACTTTTTACACAGCTAACATTCCTGAATTCCTATTGGCCACACACTCCACCTTTCCCGTAATCCTATTGGTTGAACTAAATTTGGTCCCTCTCCTATATATACGAGCACTTCTCCATATTCAGAATTCTTTTTGCACTGAATACAGTACGCTTAAGGCTACCGAAACAGCTGTATGCATCGCAAAAGTTTTTCTTTTGGCGTTTCTGACGTAGTAGTTTATTTGAGTTTTAATATTCCAACGCCAAGTCTCCTGTTATTATTTATTATGATTTTCCTTATTTAAAAAAAAATTTAATGTATCTGATTGAATAAATTGTGGATCAACAGAATATTTTTGTTTCAATTTTGAAAAGTAGTAATTTTTAGTATAAGTAATTTTTAGAATATTAAAAAAATAAATAAATAAATAAAATAAATAAACACACATTCTTAATAAATATGTTGAAATTAGCCATTATTATATATATATATTTAGTAAAAGTGAACCTATTAAAAATCTATATAAGAAAAAAAAATAATAAATCATAGATAATTTTTTTCCCCAAGTTTTCAAAAGTATGTTTTTTTTTAAAAACTATTATATAATAAAAGATTTTAGAGTATCAATATATAAAATTTTATGATAAGAGATGATAAAATTATATGATAAACACATGCACGCACATTCTTACTAAAAATGTTAAAACTTGCCATTACCACTGGTGATTGTGCTTAGGTAATGTACTTGATTTCCAATATTTATTATATTTTCAATGCTAGAATTTCAGTTTTAATGACAGATAAATTCATAAAATAAGACATCAATTTCATATGACTGCCCTAATTAAAATTAGCATTTTTTTCATAATGAGAGTATGGGACCTCTCTGCAATAAATTATGTCCTCTCCTCACATGGAAACTTTTTCTTGATAAAATTTCAAGTTTGTTTTCCTAAATCCACAAATTGGGGGGATCCCCAATGGGGGAGTAACATTGAGGTGAGTAACATAGAGTAACATTGGGGTGATCCCCAATGTTACTCTATAAAATTTTTAGTAGAAATGAACCTACTAAAATATAGATAAATAATAATAAATTATGGATCAACAGAGTACTTTTCTTTCAAAAGTTTGTTTCTTTTTAATTATTACAATAAAGAATTTTAGAGTAAGGATATGTAAAATTTTATGATAAATGATAAACATATGCACACACATTTTTAATGAATATATTAAAACTAGTCATTACTATATAAATAAAATTTATATAGTAATGGCTAGAATGAGTTAACAAAAAATTTAGAAAAAAATAAATGCATTCTTTTTGCAATTTATATGATCTGATTCTTGTGGCAAACATGTATATTAACATAAAATACAGCTCTAAAAATTTTCATTTATTTATGACAAACAATATAATTAATGGAAATCTGCTTACCAAAATGAACAACAATGAACGAAAAATTAAAAATCCTATAATTAAATTAACAACCGAATTCTAGATAGAATAATTAATTAATTATGATTGAAAATTAATAACAGATTCGATCTGAAATTTGACTGCTTGTAATATTTTAACATTAAGGGCACTTTAGTTAATAGAATATTTTGAAATTATGTTATATACTGTCTGTTTGCATTCAGTTTTTTTTTTTTTCTTTTCTTTTTTTTATTTAAGCAGTGGGATTAAATAGAAAAATTAATGGTTAAATGCCATTCTGAAGTATCATTTTCATATTATTATTATAAATAATAAAAAACACATCTGAATGATATCAATAGCATGAAATGATTCGGAAAATACATATTAAAAAGTTTTTTAATGTTAAAAAATCACAGCAATTTATGATTGCTTTAACAAATTAAGTGGGTCATTGATTGAAATGAGAAGCAGAATGGAACTGAAAGGTAATTCTAACTGTCTACATAAAAAAATAAATAAATAAAGATTGAAAAATATGAATTACTATAAACATACAATAATAAAAAAAACTAAATAAGAAGCCACATTTAGCTTCTATAAATTAATAACAAAAACATATAAAAATTATTTTCAAGAAAACATATCTTAGTCTGACAAGTACAAGATATAATATAAAACAGTCCAAAGTTAAATCAGTTGAAGGCTCCTTGTAGGAATAAATTTGAATGTATGATTTGATATATATCAAATTCGCAAAGTTATTAAAAATCAATTTTCAGCTTATGCAATAATTTAGCCTACATGTCTATATAAACAAGTATGTGTATACATGTATATATATTTAGATACATATATATATATATATATATATATATAGAGAGAGAGAGAGAGAGAGAGAAATAAAATTTTAATTTAAAGAGGAAAAAATATATACATATGTATACTGTGTATATATGTGTGTGTGTGTATTTCAAACACAACAACGATCACAGTGAAAGCCTAAATAAATCTAACTTTAAATTGTGTAACATAAGATTGCTAATAAATTACAATATTTTATTGCATGTTCATAATTCTCATGTCCCCTTAAAGAGCTGATGATATTGGCAAGTATTCATTTAGATCACCATTCATTCAAATGTGATACTCTTTTCTTAAAAAAAAAAAAAAAAAAAAATCACAGTTAAATCAAACTTATGCTCAGAAATAATCTGCAATAGCCTTGAAATTAAAGGCTTAGATTATGTTTTGCCAAATTTGAGGAAATGCAATTCACATGTTATAAGCAACATAAATTGGATCTAATTGGTCAGCAAGAAATCCATCTCGCAGATGCATTCTTTGTTTTTCACCTCTGGAGTTTATAGGCACGACACCTGGATCTACTACTACAACTACACCTACTATCAACTGATGCTCTTCCAAAACTACATTTGTGACTAGAGGTACAAGATCAAGAGCTTCATTTTCATTTCCATCTAACTCCACAACCACTACTAGTAGATTTGTCCATGTAAAAACAGCACTAGGAAATATGAAAAAAGGATGGAAATTAAAAAAGGTTACTTAAAAAAAAATAAATAAATAAAACTACATCAGAAATATACAATGTTTATTTATACATTCTTATGCAAAAAGAGAAAAGAATATAAATGCAAGGCAGTTTTTTAAAAAATATAATAACTAAAAATTCTTTATTATGAGTACTTTCATTCCAGGCTCTAATATTTTCATAAGTACTCACAGGATTTGAATTTTTTTCTTCTTACTTCTCTCCAAGAGGTAGCGAGCAGCATTTAATATCAACATTGATTGGCTCCATGCCATTGCATGTTTGCCTATTGGCCAATATTACTATGACTTTAAGAGCATAGTATGGAATTTCATAGTTTGTCAATTTATAGAATTCTACAGTCAATTTTCAAAATCTTTTTTTTTTTTTTTTTTTTCAGTGCTGGAGTTATTTTGTTACATTTAATGTCACTTTGGTGTTCTTTGATTACAGTTGACTCCTGATTTAACAACTTTCATGGGATCTTGGCAAGACTGAAATCCTTTAAAACTGAGACTTTTAGATGACTGAAATCTTCAGTTTCAGGGTTCAATTTTTTGGACTCTTCCATAGAAGATTCAGTTTCACAAGCTGTTTCTTTCTTTCTTTCTTTTTTTTTTTTTTTTTTTTTTTGAAAATCTGGCATTCTGGAAGAAATTTGAAATTGTATGTTAAAAAACTACTAGCCAAGTAACATAGATCATATGAATAGCCTCTAATACATCCATTGTAAGCTATTTGTTTGCTTCTAAACTGATAAGAATTTTGTTGACTAGTTTCTTAAGTTTTTTTTTTTTTTGGAAACGTTGTATAATGCCTTGATCCATCAGCTATAAAATGGATGTCACATTCGAAGGAAGAAATTCCATCATTACTGCTTCTAAATTTTTAATTTCTGGTGGATGTGCTTTACATTTATCAATGATTAGTAAAATATTTCTTCCTTTTTTTTTTTTTTTGGGGGGGGGGGGGGGTGTCCTGATTCCTGATCTACTCTTAAAAAATTTCCAACATCCTCATACCTGATGATTCGTTTTGTAAATTACAGGCAATGATTTGATTCCATTGCCTGTAAGCAGGTTTCGAGAATTTATGACGAGCAGAGGAAGGTTTTCGGTTCCAGACATATTAGCCACTAATAGAATTGTTAATCTTTGCTTTGTCCACTTCCCTCCTGAACATGTTTCATTTTTAAAAATTAAAGATCTCTCTGGAAAAAAAAGCAGTTCAATCAGCATTAAATGTACCTGCTTCATTGTATTCATTCATGAGTTTTTTCAATGCTGAATCTTTCTTTCGTCTGACTATTTCAAGGTTTACAGAAGAGCTTTTTCTGCACAGTTTTTTGAAGAGTAATCCATTTTGAATCTTGAAATTTTGTAGTCATCCTTCTGAGGCTTTAAACTCTTTTGTTGACATTCAACTTTTCAGCAAATGCTTGAGCTTTAGAATTTAACACATTACCATCAGTTGGCATATTCTTTGACCTCATATATTTCCTTTATTGAATAAGAGCATTTTCCATAGAAGATATTTTGCCATTTTATTATGCAGTCTTTTGGATTATTTTGCTTTGATTATGGCATTCTGATATTTTATGATTGTGAAAAGAGTGCTTTTTGGAATGTTAAACAATTTCAATTTTTAGCATGTGATGCTTGTCGACACTTTCAAGTATTTTTTCCCCTTCATATCGAGGGATATGGACAATTTTTTAGTTAAATATTTGCCATTGTAATAATTAAATTTTACTCCAAAAGTATCGAGAATTTATCTCGCTAATGACAAATGAGCTTAATTACTTAGATCAGTTTCACATCCCCATGATCTGACAACAAGATGCACATTTTCACTCATCTGCACGAGGTTAGGGTCAGCCAGAGTGCCAATTCCATCCAAGACTAGCACATACAGAGCAGTTGATAGGTGCGACACAGTCTTCATGCTGTGGGAGGGAATTCTGAGAATACTTCTGCTTTGTTTATTTTTGTTAAAGGTCGCTAAATCAAGATGTGCATTATTTGCAGGTAATTAAGACAAAAGAGAAAAAGCATTAGGGATATTAAAAAACAGTCATGACTTCATCAGAGGGTCTTTAAATCATGAAGTATCGCTAAAGTGTCACAAAATCACGAGTTAACTGTATTTTCAATTTTTCATTTGGTCATAGTGTATAATTATATATAATCATTCTATGTAGATACCTGCACTATAATCATCTTCATGGTAGTTGATTTATTAAATTTTGGCAGTTACAAGGAGACCAGTTTGGTATTTTTTATTACTAATTTCAATTTGATTCTTTTAATTACTCAAATCCTATGAGATGTTATGAAGATGTTCCAGATTTGGAACAAAGTACACATAATAAAGAACTTTAAGGTATTATATTTTTTAATAAGTTTGACAATTTTTATAAAACAGTAGTCAAGACAAGATACTTTATTTAGACAAAACTCTCTCAATTCGAAATTTTCAAGTATACAAATATGAAAGAAACTTTATTATTTGCTTAATAATTCTAGATAATTGACAATTTTAAAAATTGAAATTGCAGTTTACAATAAGAAATTCAGCCACTTTGATGTATTTCTTATTCAATATTCACTAAAATAATGTTTGCTTTAAAAGAAAAAAAGAAAAGAAAATGTCAAAAGAACAGTGAATGTTTTAAGTGCATCCATTGAAACAATGGAGAATCAAAAAAGTATACAACATTAATAAAGTTAATTACAACAAAATATTTATTTAAAAATTTCTTTTACTTATATTTAATATCTACAACAGAAAAATAATACTTATTCAAAAGAAAAGAGTTATTCCTGATAAATTAAAAACAGTACAGTTTCAAAATGAAAAAAACAACTCTTTTATTCATCAAAAGTTCTATAGCCTAAAGATGAATCCAATAAACATCAAACTTGAATGACAGATATTATTTATTAGATTTAAGTTAGACTGTGCCTAGATTTAGCTAGATCCTAGTTTCCATAATTTTCGAAATATAAGCTGCGGTTTATACATGTTTAAAAGTTCTAAATTGGTGCAGCCTATCCATTGAGAAAAGGAAAAGTAAATAAAAATAAAGTTGGAAATTTTTTTCTAGCAAAAATATTTTTGTTAGTGATCACTATCAAAAGAAAAACATATTTCTATAGAAAAAGGAAAATCATATTTCTAAATCAAAAAGAAAAACATGTATTATAAGAATTACTTTTAACGAAGTTTATAATACATATTTAAAATTAAAATTAAATACCTTTAACATAACTTCGCGCTGGCAGAAAGATTTTTCAGCAGGGGATCCCCTCCTTCGACGGTGCCGACTGCACTTTGTGGTTGGCGGTCATCCAAAGGCTGATCTTCTCCTTTATAGCTGTACATGTGACGCCACACTGTGTCAATTTCTGTACTTTCTCTAAGATAGGCGTAAGTTTGGTTATTAAAATTAGCTATTTTGGTGACATTATCAAATTCTATTTTTATATTGTTTTCTAGGTAGTTTTTAGCTAATGCAGTGGTATTCCAGTTGAATTTAATGTCGTTTTGATGTTCTTTTATTTGGATTTTTATTTTTATTTTTATAACACCTATGTAATTGTATTCTTTATCTTCATGATTTCAGAGGGGCATTTTGTAAATACCTGCAGCTTCGGTGGGGGGGATTATATCTTTATCGCTTCTTCTTAGTTGAACGATATTGGGGTTGGGTTTGATTGGGATGTTTAAATTTAATTTACCAGCAGCATTTTTTATCTTGTTTGACGTACCTTATTGGTATGGAAAAGGTGTATTTAGTAGGGGTTTTTTGTGCATTGGGAATATTGTTTAACTGCTTGATCCGTTTTATATATAATTGATTTACCAATTTTTTAGGGTATCCTGCATCAGTGGTTAATTTATTTATGAAATTTAGTTCTTTTCTTAATTCTGATTTATTGGAACATATAAGGATGGCACGATTAATGTAACTACGTGTTGCATTTATCTTGTACCTGTATGGTGTTTTGCTTTTATTGTTAATAATTTCATTACACGCGGTGGGTTTACGATATACTGTGGTTTTAGAATGATTATTGTTTCTTAGGATTTTTACGTGTAAGTAGTTAATTTTGTTGTTGTTCTCATCTTCATTAGTTGTTTAATGAAATCTTCAGTTGAATTTAAGCTGGTGTTTGAGGGTGGTAGAAGTTCGCGATATATTTTAGTTGTTTAATGGAATCTTCAGTTGAATTTAAGCTGGTGTTTGAGGGTGATAGAAGTTCACGATACATAAATATATTCGCGATATATAAATATATCCTGAACTTCTACCACCCTCAAACACCAGCTTAAATTCAACTGAAGATTTCATTAAACAACTAAAAGATTTAAAAATAGATAAAAATGATCACCTAGTCAGCTTTGATGTAGTTAATTTGTATCCCTCCATTGAAATAAATGAAATATCTGAAATAATTAATAGTGTAATCAAAGAAAAATATGAAACTTCTATTGCCAATACACTTATAGCCACCAGCAATTTAATATTAAGAGAAAGTTATCTTAAGTTTAATAATACCGTGTATAAACAAAATATTGGCGTCCCCATGGGATCTCCCACATCGGGAATTATTGCAGAGTTCAAGCTAAGACTTATAGAAAATAAAATTACAGATCTTACAGGTAATAAAATTAAATTCTGGGTCTGCTATGTGGACGTCTTTGCAGTAATAAAAGAAAAACATGATAGCAACGAAATTCTCAATCAACTTAATCAACTCGATAATAATATAAAATTCACCTCTGAAGATGAGAACAACAATGAAATTAACTACTTAGACGTAAAAATCATAAGAAACAATAATCATTTTAAAACCACAGTATATCGTAAACCCACTGCGAGCAATGAAATTATTAACAATAAAAGCAAAACACCATATAGGTACAAGATAAATGCAATACGTAGTTACATTAGTCGCACCATCCTTATATGCTCCGATAAATCAGAATTAAGAAAAGAACTAAATTTCATAAATAAATTAACGACTGATGCAGGATACCCTAAAAAATTGGTAAATCAATTATATAAAAAACAAATCAAGCAGTTAAACAATATTCCCAATGCACAAAAAACCCCTACTAAATACACCTTTTCCATACCATATAATCAAGGTACTTCAAACAAGATAAAAAACGCTGCTGGTAAATTAAATTTAAACATCCCAATCAAACCCAACCCCAATATCTTTCAACTAACAAGAAGCGATAAAGATATAATCCACCCCCACCGAAACTGCAGGTATTTACAAAATTCCCCTAAAAAATCATGAAGATGAAGAATACAATTACATAGGTGTTACAAAAATAAAAATAAAAACCCGAATAAAAGAACATTAAATTCAACCGGAATACCACCTCGTAGCTAAAAATTATCTAGAAAACAATATAAAAATAGATTTTGATAATGCCACCAAAATAGCTAATTTTAATAACCAAATTTACGCCTATCTCAGAGAAAGTATAGAAATTGCGCACAATCATCACGTGATTAACAATTGCGCACAATCATCACGAATCGGCAG
Source organism: Salticus scenicus (assembly GCA_963930645.1). Lineage (NCBI taxonomy): Eukaryota > Metazoa > Arthropoda > Arachnida > Araneae > Salticidae > Salticus > Salticus scenicus. The sequence continues at coordinate 362,413,440 of OZ005651.1, forward strand.
AAATTGACAAAGTGTGGCATCACATGTACAGCTATAAAGGAGAAGATCAGCCTTTGGATGACCGCCAACCACAAAGTGCAGTCGGCATCATCGAAGGAGGGGATCCCCTGCCAAAAAAGCTTCCTGCCAGCACGAAGTTATGTTAAAGGTATTTAATTTAAATTTTAAATAAGAAAAACATGTTTTCTAAATGATGTATGTTATTTTATTTATTTATTTATTTTTCCTGTGTTTTATTATCAACCAAATGTTTCTTTGATTTTGTTCAATACAATCATGAGTTCAAGTTCAGTGATCGATTCAAGGCCATTTTGATAGAATCTGTAACATTAATTAGTAATTTATCTGCTGACATTTTATTCTGATAAATTATATTTTTTTTAATGCACATCCAGATCTCAAAAAAGTTTTGGTCATTTATTTTCATAAGTACAAAATGTGTAAAAGCTAAATGGAATTTTTAATTTGTTTATATGTTTTGCTGATAGATGGTAGTACCAAACAATTTTCTAAAGTCAGTATAAGGGTGACTTCTATTAAAACTCCCCTTATCTAATTAATTTTAATATCTGTTTTGTGAAATTTTTTAGTTTATAATTTTATCTTTTTATATAAACTTTTTAGAAGAATTAAAAACAAGCAATGTAAAATCTTAGAAAGCACGAAATTCATTTTTTTTTTTTTTGCAACTGACTATCGCTAGTTTTTCATTCAGCCAATAGGTAGCTGCAGCAATCCTTATTCATTCAAAGAATGAGGAAGATGAACTGAAACATTTAAAAAAAGGAAAAATATCAGCTGAAAATGCAGTTAAAATGTTAGATAAAGTGAATTTTTAAAAAGCTTTATCTAACATTTCAACTAAATTCACCTAATTAAAAAAGAAAAAAAAAAAATTGTTGTTGACAATAATTAATATGACCGAAAATGTCTGATTTTTTGGCTTACTGCTGTATAACATTTTAACATCTTATTAATATTACTGTGTCAGTTATGAAAGAAAAAAAAAATCAGGTAAATGCTTAAAAAAATGCACATATTTACGATATCAATGCATGAATTGTTTAAGCAGTAGATTATTCATGATATAGGCTGCAGCTTATACAGTGATGAAGCTTATCTGATGAAAGTTAATTTAACTTTGCTGATTTTTTGTTGGTGCGGCCTATATAGTGGTGTGGGTAATCTCCCAAAAATTTACGGTAGTTAGAATCAATACAAAAAACCCTTAACGTGTTAAAAGTTTGTGACGCAGCTACTTTATGGCTAAAAGAAATTGAAATATGGGTCTTAAAAATAATGATATCAAATTTTAAGTGACGCTTTGCTATTAGTTAAAATATACATAGATTTTCTTATTTGATCATTTGCTTTTTTCTTTTATTTATATTTACAATGCAAACATAATACAAAAAAATATTTTTGTCCGGTTTGATGGGTAGCTAAAAACCTTAATATAAATATTCCAATCAAACCGGACAAAAATATTTTTCAATACATTCATAACGAAAAAGATATCATCCCCCAAAATTCCACTGCCGGTATATATAAAATAGATTTTGAACATAACAATGGAGATAAAGCTTGCTATATAGGTATGACAAAACGCAGAATTAACGAACGCAAAAAAGAACATAGAGCAGATCTAAAATATGGAAAATCCTCAACTGCCTTCTCATCCACCCACAACAGTAACCCAATTAACATTAATTCAATTAACATTAAAAAAATAGCCCCAACTATGCATTAAAAAGGGAGGCCATCGAAATAACATCTAATTTTCAAACCGTAAATGACCGAGAGCACTACGCAGTTCCACCTGAATGGCAGCAACTATTACAAGATATAAACAGCCCCGACAAATGAAGCGAAGTGAAGAAATAAGACTACAGAGCCAGGAAAGATGTTTACAGCTACGGACGACGTCTCATTTGAACTTAGCACTGAAGATGGATGTGGATACATCCGAAATTAATTTGCTAAGTCCTATAAAGGATATTTGTAAGGTAATTTAATATGTAAAACATTAAGTATAATCCTTTTTTAAAACGATTTAATCTTTTAAATATATGAGTTTTTTTTTTTAGTATGATAGCATATTTATTGATTGATATTACCTCATATTCAACTTTTGTTGAAAATGATGTAACAATAGGACACATGGAACAGAAAATTTATTATTTCAGATTGAATTTTGAATGATAAAGTGTATCAGTTATCACTGAAGATCTAAGCATTGTTAATTTATAAAAGTCCCCAAAATTTCAGTTTAAATAAAATACAAGGTTTTTAATATAAAACACTGTAATGTGACTCTTAATTATCACATTCAAATTCAGATAGCTCGAATACAAAATTTGTAGGAAATTGATGCTTTATCCAAGCATCTCCTAAATGTTAGTTTAATAATAAAAGAAGATACAAAGAACCTAAATAATGATTTCTGGATTTAATTTGTACAGATCTGCTAAACTTGAGTCATTTTCTTCTCTATCAATCCGGATATATTTGTCAAACACAGAAAATAGTTATATATCACACAGAATTGGAAAAGCATTTTTCTTCCATCTTAACCCCTTACAATATTGTTAAAAAAAATTTTTTTATTAAAAGTGCCTCCCCCCCCCCTTCCCAAATGTTTTTTTTTTTTTTTTTTTTTTCAAATGCACTGAAACAAAACAGTGAAATTCTTTTTTACTGTCTGTGGAAGAAAATGTGTGAAACAAATCGCAAGGTGCTACTGAGATTTCAATGCGGGCAAGGGCATTGTTTTTAGTCATAGGGACATAACAGACATATTTTTTGAAAAACATAAGTTAAACATGAACTAAAAAAAGAAAAAATTGCGCATCAACATTTTCTAAACCTTGACACATGCAATACGCATATTTGATTAAATATTGGACTACTGACATTTTTTTATTTTTAAAATAAAATCATTATAATTGAAAGAAACTTAATTTATGTACATGGTTAGCAATTTACATACATGATTAACATAATTAAATATCCCGGACAAACAAACATACATTTTATTATTATTACAGTATAGGATCCGTTATCCAGAAAGCTTGGGACCTGGGATATTCTGGATAAGGGGGTTTTCCGTAATTCGGAACACTTTATTATATGTATAAAAATGGTACAAAATAATTTCATAAATAGCAGTGATAAACATGAATAATATATATGTAAACACTTTACCTATATATTTGTTCATGTAATAAATTATTTCCACAAAATAAAAAAAAACATTCTTAGTTAGAATTTCAAACTAAAAATAATAATAGTAATAGTAAATGAAAAATAAATAAACATATATAAAATTTAATTTTGGACCTGAGAGTAAAATCCTTTCATTTGGATTTTGCAAAAATTTCTATGATATTTTTTTGCTTATAGCGTGTCTCTGCTTTGATACTAATAGTTCATAAATGTTTCAAATATTTGTAGCCCATAATGCTAAATATTTTATGAAATGAATTCTAAAAATAATGGAAATTAATAAAAACTATTTAAAAATTTTATAACAATTGGGACTTCATGCATGTGACCTGAGTTCAAGGATAAAATTCATCTGTTATTGGGCACTTTAAGAGGTATGTGTTATTAATGTTTATCAATTAAAAAATACAATAAAAATTCATTTTCTAACCTAAATTTGCAAAATTTTCAGTAATTATTTGGATGATTTTGTGCTCACCATATTTCCTCAGAATAACACCGTAGCATTAAAGAAAGTAGGTTGTAAAACTATAATTCTGACAGCTGCTATTGTATAACTTTAATTCTTAAATTTTATGATGATTAAAAATTTTGGTAGTTGGCATTTTGCATTCTGGTTTTCGGAACATTCTGGATAATGGGTTTCCGGATAACGGATCCTATACTGTATAAATATAACACAGATTTTAAAATAAATTCCTCTTAAATTAATGATAAAAATTAAATCACAATCAAATCGAATGAAACATCTCTCATTCTCTCACACACACATACATATATATATATAAATTAATTAATACAGTAGAGAGTCAAAAATCTGGACAGCTCGTGACCAGAGGTTGTGCGGATTTTAAGATTTTGCAGATTTCGGGGGCCATAAAAAATGATTTTCACTTTGAATAATAAAAACAGAATATTAATCAAACTAAACACATACTAGTGAATAATAACACTGAATATTAAATTACTAGGTACATAAGAATAATAATGAACATTAACAAAAATATATAATGAAAACAATAAATAAAAATGAAAAAAAAAAAAAAAATTGTCAAACTTAGATAAAACCTGTTCATATGTAGCTAATTTTAAACTGAACTTGAACCTGCACAATTTATTTATTTTTTTATTTATTGTAAATAGTAGTAACACAAATTTATTTTTCTACGAATTTTATTGAGTTCTTCCTTATAAATATGCCTTCATCAAAAAGCATTTTAAAAAATTAGTTTGTTATTATTTACCTGATTGATATCATCATATCACAATAATCATTATTTTCTTTTGATGAATTTAATATGCTGTCAATAATTTCATAAGCAGCAACTTTGATCTTGCAGTCTTTCATATTATTATTTTGTTTTTCTTTTTTGTAATCATAAAATACAAACATAAAATTCTTATTTAAGATCTTTTTCAAACATTCTGATTTGCAGTTTTGTAATTTATTAATAGTGAATTTCATTGTTTGTATCTGACAAGTTGTTGCGGATTTCGGACTTCGGCGGATTTTAGGTCGGTGGATTTCTGGCTCTCTACTGTATATAAATTCAAAAACTTCATAAATGATCACACGCTTATGCTTATGAAAAAGAGTCTATGATAGCTGCAAGTTAATAATTAGTTCATTGAAAGAAATAGCATTCTGTCACTAAAAGCAAATTATATTTAATATCCTAAAGTTTTCTTTCTTTCTTTTTCCTTTTTTTAAACAAAACTATCTGTATTTTATTATTTTTAAATTATTTCAGACTTTATTAATAAATATATTCAAATGGCGATTCCTTTTCAATAATAAGGTATTATTGTTATTGTTAACAATATTTTTCAAATCACAAAATGTAGTAACTAATTGTAAATTAAAAATCAAATTACATCAATTAAAGTAAGTTAAATCTAAATAAAATGAAAAAAAAAAAAGTGCAATAGTAATAAAAAAAAAAAATAATAATAATTAAATATATTAAATTTTCATTTAAAAAATCAGAGCAAAATTTCCTGAATCTCAATGGCTAGGGAGCAATCATAATGTCGAAAATTTAAATATTTACCTATAAGATATTCCTTATTAAAGATATTCTAAGAGCATTTCAATTTGTCCATATCAATAAATATGCTATCATACTAAAAAACTCATATATTTAAAAGATAGCAAAAAATTAGCGGGACCAAAATGACAAAACCAAAGTGTCCTGCTTCGTTCTGGCTTGTAGGAAGGGTGGGTTGATTTTTTTTAACTTCCTTATACAAAGTATAAGGAAGTATTGTAGTAATCTCGATTTGTGAAATGGATTTCATATCTTGCACAGCTCAAAAACGAATGATCGTAGAATGTTGCAAATTTATATTTGTGACGGTCCTGATAGTCCGGTCCAAAACATAGTATCATAGTATCCAACTAAGTGAAAATTTGCTCAAAGAGGTAGCGTGACGTAAAGAAAACATTCACACAAATTTTACTTGCAGTTTTGGATAGCGTGACGCAAAAGATAAATCAATTTATTGAAATAAATAATTTTACTTTATAATGCAAACTCGGTGAAAGTATAATTATTTGACAGTATATTTGAAAATTAAAAGCACTGTTTAAATGTGTAAATATACTTTATTAGACAAAACAAAAGTAATTTTAATGGAATCTAAAAACATATCTTTTAAAATAACACCGAGGCGCCACTGGAATTTTTATATAATTCCTTTTAAAACTGTTATTTTGAATTTTAAATACGAATGAAAAATCATCTAGTGAGTGTATTTTATATATCTGTCTGATCTTGAAGTTAAAAATATTACGTTTGCATTATAAATATAAATAAAAGATAAAAGTAAATGATCAAATATGAAAATCTATGTATACTTTAACTAATTGCAAAGCGTCACTTAAAATTTGATATCATTATTTTTAAGACTCATATTTCAAATTCTTATAGCCATAAAGTAGCGGCGTCACAAACTTTTAAGCCGTTAAGGGTATTTTGAACTGATATCATTACTTTTTAGTGGTTTTTGATCAAGAAATTAAAATAAGTCCTTCTGGCTCCTAGGAAGGGTAAACTAATTTATCTTTTCTTATGAAGTTGCCACCATTTTTTTCCAAAATGGCAGCTACAATTTATTAATGTACTTAGTGGATTTATTAATGAAGGATTGTATATATGGAGTTTTAAGCAAATCGGTTCATAAAACCTTTCTAATGTAAATTTGAAATTTTCAGTGTGCTAGCACAGGGAAACAAGAGGGTAGATTAAGTTGGCAAATGAACATATCAAATACATTTCTAAGATAAATCTACACTACAAATTTAGTGTGAATTAATTCAGTATTTCAAACGTTATCATACTGACAAATTTTCAAGTAGCCTGCCACTGGAAACAAAATGGAGAAGCTTCGCACTAGAAAAATTTATTGACTGGGATTCTCAAACTTAAGGAAAAAATAAATACAAAATAAAAAAATAAGAAAGAAAGAAAGAAAAATAAGTGGATAATTTCAAATTTAAGTTAGAATTACGTAATTTACAGTTTACAAGTTTCTTTTTAGAGAATTACAAATTAAACAAATACAAAAAAAAAAAAAAAAAAAAAAAAAAGAAGTAAATATTAAAAATGGAAATTTGTATATTTTGTTTCCCCTGTTTGAGGCCCCCTGCAATTTTCATCAAAATTGCAGGTAAAAATTACTTTATATATATTTTCATATAAAACGTTTGGAGGAAAAAATAGCCAAAATACAAATTAAGCTTCATATTTCTATGATTTTAAAAATAAGATAAAATCACCTGGAGAAAAATTTTATGGAAAATATAAGTTAAGCTTAAAAAAAAAAAAAAAAAATGAAATTTCTGCGTAAAAAATCTATTTCATAAATATATTTACAACTACAATATACAAAAAACCCTCCTTTAATTTTAAATAATTATTTCTACATGTTTCGAAGCAATTAAAAGTTTTTTCTTTCTTTCTTTTTTTTTAAGAAAAATAAATAAATGTAGTGGCACCATCTAGTAGTTTAAAGTCATATACATACATATTTAACTTTTTATTATTATTATTTCCCCCCCCCCCCCCCCAAAAAAAAAAAAAAAAAAAAACTTGTTTAGAAACAGGTAGAAATAGTTATTTAAAATTAAAGGAGGATTTTTTGCTTATTGTAATTGTAAATATATTTATGAAATAGAATTTTTCATGCAGAAATTAATTAATTAAAAAAATAAAAGAAAGAATAATATTTTTTAAATACATTAGGGTTTCAAAGTAAAGATGTTATTTATTTATTTTGACGTGTTTTTTAATAATTGCTATTTGACATATTTTTCATGAATTTTAATAAAATTCATGAAATAGTGTTATTTCTAATAAACCCTGTTTCATCCCCTAGTCATTATTGCTTTAAATAATAATAATAAAAAAAATTGATTATGTTAATATTTAAAATATGTTTCATTTTAAAGTCTGAAAAATAAATAAATGAATAAACTCTAACTGTATTTTCAAAAGAGATTTTTAATTTTTAAAAAGAAAATACATATATATATGTATTTACGGAAGTGTATATTTTAAATAAAAACCGATAGATGGCGCCAAAACTCTATTTGCTGTTTTTTTCTATTCCCGACGCGGAATGATACATGAATATGAATCGCAAATCATTGAGCTATTATAAAATCGATGTTCATGAATGATTAAAAATTTTTTAGCTTTAAAAAATTGTAAATTCATCATTATTATGATAAAATGGAATATCTAAAATTACAAAATACTTCCTTATTAAAAATATTATCTAAATATTTTTTTGACTAAATATGAAATTTTCAAATCAAAAATATTTTTTTCATAACAGAAGAGAAAATATATTTAAGGGAATTTGACTTTGTATATATACAATAAATATTTTAAACATGTAATAAAGTACTTTTGCGTTTAAAAAAAATCTAAATAATTCATTGGCTGCATTGAAGTCGGACAATCAACCAGCCCACATACCTCACAAGAAAGAACCGCATAACAGCGTTTTCACCCGGAGAAACACATGTAATTGGCGGAGTAATATAGTTCCATATTTAAAGCGATTTATATAAAAAACAAGAGTTTTCCTGAAAAAAACGAAGACGTTACTAGATTTAGAAAGATCCTATTAACAACATATATTAATTATATGAAAATCCTTCGAGCCGTTTTAGAGATATTTTTCAGAATTTGAGTTCATTACACCAACCGTTTTCCCATTTTGGCTTTAAATTGAGATTCAGATCTCAAAACATACTGCTTGTAGAAATGTAAAAATTTCAGGATAGATTAAGACCGAAGATAAAAGACTATTTTGAAAAGATCAGAACAAAATATGGCATATTTGCTGAGATATTAAGTGTCGGCTTTTATAAATCTCTCTGAAGTCAAACTAGCCGTATATATGAGTTCGCAGCGTCAGTTTGGGCTTCCGCTTGCGTCACTCGAAAAACTGCCATTTTTCATGATATGAGATAGTATCTATGCAAAAACTTCTAAAAATATTAGCATTAAAAGGTAAAAACCCATCACCTGTATATATTTAGTGTTTGTTTTCAAATAACTTATTTTTCTAAAAATATTTTTAATATTAATTGGATTATAGTTTAGATTTGACATTATATTTATGCCTTGAGTTTATATAGTTCATAAATTTTAATTTTGAACATCTGTTTTGTCTTCTGGTTGGTTTCTACAATTTTTTCTGGTTTTTTCCAGTTTCTTCCAGGAACCCAACCCTAGAAAAAAGAAAAGAAAAAAAAAAAAAAAATTGCATGACTGCAGTGATGCAGCATCAAAGTTGCTTACAAAGTTTTAAATTTATTATTTATCTAATGATCACAGAAAAGTGTGACAGTATGGCTTTTGATTGCATAATTAGGGTGGTTTAAATGTCAATATGTAGTATAATAGCTGAAAATTTCAAGAATTTTAGGATAACTAATGATATTTAAAGATATTTCAGGAAATTTTTTAAGAAATCAGGACAAGTATTATCCCTGCTTTTGAGACTTTTAGGTTGATTTCTTTAGAAATCGACCTATTGCAATCACTTTGTTTATCTATATATCTATCTATAATGAAAATTTTGTCATCACGATAACGCCCGAAATAATACTCCAAATCAAACCAAATTTGGACAATGAACTGATCTCATAAATATCTTGGATGAGTTCGTTAATCAAGTTGCTCCGACTTTTTGTTTTCAAGTGGCAGCCACTTGAAAATTTCAAACCCACAATGTAAAAAGCAGATTTAAAGCAAGATTTGCTTGAATTTTGATGTAAATACAGGCCACATAAAGGTCTCAATGAAGTTTATTAATGAAGTTTATCTGCCATTTTTAATAAAGTGGCAGATATCTTAAGTTAAGCGGGGCCACTTGAAATCAGATTACCACTTGAAAATTTAAAATTACGATAACTTCTGAAAGAATACTCCAAACCGAACCAAATTTGGACAGTGTCTTAACTTATTTTATAAATATCTTAGATGAGTTTGCTAACCAAGTTGCTCCGTCATTTTGTTTTCAAGTGGAGACCACTTGAAAATTTCAAATTCAAATTGTAAAAGTGTATTCCGAAATTTTTTAAGTTTGATGTATACATAGTTTATACAAGTGTCTCAAAGAACTTTATTAATGATCTATATCTGCCATTTTTAATAAAGTGGCAGATATCTTAAGTTAAGCGGGACCACTTGAAATCAGGCACTTGAGAATTTAAAATCATGATAACTTCCGAAATAATACTCCAAATCGAACCAAACTTGGACAGCGTCTTAACTTGTGCTATTAATATCTTGGATGAGTTTCTTAACCATGTTGCTCCACTATTTTGTTTTCAAGTGGAGACCACTTGAAAATTTCAAATTCAAATTGTAAAAAGCGTATTCCGAATTTGTTTGAATTTTGATGTATACATAGACTATATAAGTGTCTCAATGAAGTTTATTAATGAAAATAAATAAACTAGTCAGACGCTGGGCTTGCTGAGTACCGACGACTTGAACGCGAAACACTATTTCCTGAATTAGGCGATTCACAACGTCTACAGCTGCAGGAAGAACCTTTAGTCCATCTATTTATACTCCTTGATGGACGGTCACATTTCCTTTTTCTCCTTAAAGGGCAGAATTTTGCATAATGTCCAGGTTTGGCACAAACAATTAAAGTATATTAAAGCTTTCTTTACTTGAGATTTAATCTCGGTATGGCTGACCTTTATACTGTCTTTATCACGTAATTTGACTCTTGTTTCTTCTGCTACAAGAGTTTCTACAATATTTTTAAAGGTAAACTGTTTATCTTGCCATCGTAGAATCACTTGAACTATACTATCAAATACTGATGGTAAAAATCTTAACAGTTGAAAGTTCAAATAAGCTTCACTGAAATTCGAATCAAGCTTTCGAATCTTTTCGTACATCTGTGATAACCGAGCTGCAAAAAGTTTTATACTTTCATCAGTCCTTATACGAGTCTCACACAACTCACTAAAAACTTGCATGTGATATGCCTTCGAGTCAGGCTTGTAATACTTTTCTAAAGTAGCCCATACTTCCACTGGATCCTTAATGTTTTCTATTATTTTGCGATACTGCTCAGATATATTGAGATAAATAAGCGATAAAGCTGTATTAGCTCTAAATTCGTACGAGCTCAGTTCTTTCTTATACTCCTTATCAACTAATTTATCTGGAGCAGGTGGTTCAGGTTTTCTTTCAGAAGTTTCTATTAATTTCCAAACATTTCTTTCCATTAACATATACCTTATATCCTGACTCCACTGGTCATAATTATCTGCCTCCAATTTCGGAAATGTATATGAAGCCATTTTTTTTTTTTTTTTTTAATTAACTAACTAAATAATTATCTTTTATAAAAAAAAATTTCAATTTTTACAGTTTAGTTAGCTTTTACTGCGTAATGTAGAAAAATTTTAAGAAAAATGACGTTTTTATAGTAAAACGATGTCCTCTCCCCCCCCCCCCCCCCCTACTAAAACTATCTTAAAGGCAATGATGGGGTGTTGAAATACTTCATGCTTTTACACTAGAATAATAAATTTAAACTCTGCGATTTATAAAAACTCTGCGAAAAATTACGCTAGCAACACTTCAGCCCATAACCAAAAATGTGTGTTGGATATGAAGAATTTCATATCCACAAACACCCTAAAACAGATTTATTTTTATAGCAGAGTGCAGAATGTTAGCAGTAAAGCGTGGCTGAATGCTTTGTAGTGTATGAGCAAGCAGAGTTTCAATTCAACTAAAAATAAATGCATGAAGACAAAATAATTACAAGGTTTTAATTAACCAAATAAGTTTATTAAAGTTTAATAAAACATATGTAAAAATCAAAATATAACAGTATAATAATTTAACTTGTAACAAAAATAAGTTTCATTAATTACTTAACTTTTGCATCTTAATTGCAAACAATAAAGACATTCAAAAATATGACAAGAGTGTCAAAAACTTCAAAAATGATATTTTAAATGTTTAAATGATATTTAAATAGCTAAATGGCTTCATGACCCGATAGTAAAAGTTCATATTACAATCTGAGCAGTATGAGAAATAAAGTTCTTTTAAATAAAAGTCAAAAGTTCTTCATAAAGTTCTCTCACCTGTTAAAATCTTTTACTTCACTAAAATGATGAAAGAAAATAAACTTAACTTATACTAAACTATCACGCTAGGCCAACAGGTACTCAATCCCCCATTAAACCTAACGTGAATAACGCAACAATAAGAAAAATCAAAATAAGAAAAACCTCCCCCCTCTCAAACTTCATAGCTGTCTATTTATATCTATTTTCACCTAATTAACATTCATACTGAAAGCGAAAGTTCTAGATGATTCTGCATCAGATTTGCATATGGCGTTCAACTGTTTTCAGATGAATTCACGAAAATTCGGTGAGTTACGAGAACGGCTGAATCGGGAAATCAGCGATCGCAAATCCTACAGTGAATTACAGAACCAACTCTTTTACCGCTGACTGTTAAGTTACGAGAACGGCTGAATCGGCAAATCAGCGATCACAAATCCTACAGTGAATTACAGAACCAGCTCTTTTACTGCTGGCTGTTATGAGTGGAGGACCGGAATGAACAATACAGCAAAAGGTAAATAAACAACGTAAAAATAAACGTTGAATTAATTCTTATTAATGGAATTAATTCCAAAAGGTAAGATACATTTTTATTTTGTATTTTACTGTTAATAAAGATTTATTCATCTTGGATGATGAGATTAATAAAGGGACTAATTACTAACAGAGCAGGAAGGGTCAGGGAAGGAATACGCGCGCGCAGAGCGTGTATCCCGTAAGTTGTGTGCGCTCAGCGCGCACGGGACTGCACTGCCGAAGGCAGTAGGACTCCGGGCCGACTTTTTACCCAATCAGAAATGATTTTTTTAAAACTTTCTTTTCTTAGCACTAAAAGTTACTGTAAGTGATTCATTAATTATAGTGATTGAGAGATTTTGAGAATTCAGTCATTATAGTGATTCATTTAAAAATACTGACCCGCTAGCGGGTGAAGCTCGCTAGTCCTATTTTATTAAAATTTGAAATTAAATACTTCAAAGCCATTGCCATTGCAATTGACAGAGGTTATGACCCTTCCATTATAGACAAAGCTATCCAAAAATTACAACTCCCCCGTATTTCGTCTACTAAATCAGTCTCTTCTAATATCAGTATTCTTTCACCCTCTTTTCCTAAATCCAGTCAGACCATAGCTAAAATTCTCAAAAAATTTGATTTTAAAATAATATTTTCGCCTTCCAATAAACTCACCCAGTGGCAGATCTAAGGGGGGGGGGAGGGGCTAGGGGGCTGAAGCCCACCCCAAAAGCACTGACATTCCCAATTGAATATTACAATTGTAAATTTTTCATTGATCTGGAATAACATGTTGAAAAATCTTAGCCCCCCCCCCCAAAAGTTAAGTTCTGGATCCGCCACTGAACTCACCTTTTTCTCAGTTAAAAGATCCCATTGCTATGCATAATTCTTGGGGCATTTATAGTATTCCCTGTCAGTGTGGTTTATCATATATTTGCCAAACTAAACACAGTCTTAAATTTCGTCTAAAAGAACATATGAATTATGTCCGCAAACAAGAAATCAATAAATCGGCTATTTCTAAACATTGCTGGGAGGAAAATCATAATTTTAAATTTAATTCAGTTAAAATAATTTTCAGACCTAAATCCATTCATGAACTCGATTTCTTTGAAGCTTTTCATATTTATAAAAAAAATTAAAACCTTGTAAATTGTGTTTTCGCTGTTCCCTATTTGTCTGATTGTTGGAAATTTTATATTCAGTCCCCATTTTCTTAATTTTTTTACACAGCTAACATTCCTTAATTCCTATTGGCCACACTCCTCACCTTTCCTGTAATCCTATTGGTTGAACTAAATTCGGTCCCTCTCCTATATATAGGAGCACTTCTTCAGATTCAAAATTCTGTTTGCACTGAAGACTACTGAAACAGCTGTACGCATCTCAAATATATTTTTTTGGCGTTTCTGATGTAGTAGTTTATTCGGGTTTTAATACACAGAAATTCCTCTTGTTTGGCTGCTTATTGCAATATTGAATGGGAGAGGGAACTTGAGCCCTTGATCTTTCTCTGTACTACACCTCTGGCCCTTGGAGAGATATCCACAAAGTTTCTCAAGGAAAAGAAACTTTGTGAATTTTTATAAATGGAATGGAAGGATGATTTTTATACCAACTATGTGAAAAATACCAGAACCGGGAATCGAACCCGGGCCTTCCGCTTAACGCGCAGATGCTCTACCACTGAGCTACCCTGGGTGATAACAAGCTAGGCATTTCTCACATGTGAGAAATGGCCCGGGTTCGATTCCCAGCTCTGGTATTTTTCACATAGTTGGTATAAAAATCATCCTTCCACTCCAAATTTTCTAAAATTAATTAAGGTTGATAAATAAAGACTTTCTAATTTAAATTAAACTTCTTTAATAAAATCAGATTTATTCATTGAAAATATGTCTAACATTTTCTTTTCACATTTCTCCCTTATATAATCAAACTTTAATATTGTAAATTCAACACTTTTGGATGAGAGAAAAAAAAAATCAAAATAAATTTACTTTCAATTTACTTTAAAAAATGCATAAAATTTATATTAGTGATTTAACTTACCATTCTGATACCTTTTTGTGACACCTTAAAACACTATTTTCAATGTCAATGGGATGATATCTCATTCCTCTTAACATGATAGTTTCATCTAAGGATCCAACAACAAAAACAGCATCATGCAGCTCTATAGCATAAAATAAATTATCATTAATAAATTAATCATGAAATAAGTTACCAATTTCAAAGTATTAAACATAGAATAAAAAAAAAAAAAGAAAAAAAATCATCATACCACCATCAGCTTGAACACATTCTGTTCTTCTTAAAAATCCTAAATAACCAGTTCTTGCATATGTCTGAGATGAATCACCAGTTATTAATCTCACATTAAAGTGATCATTATGGAGAGAATCCTCACCATATATTGTAAAATAACCACTTGCATTATGCGATGACTGAACCCAAATCTTAGGGAAGAAAAAAAAGAAAATCAATAAGTAACAGAATTTCATTTTTCTTTCGAAATTGAACCAATAAAGCCAGAATATTGTGAAAATTGTAATTCTTTCTTTCTTTTTTTAAGCACCTACTTTCATAAATAAATAAAAAATTAAAACCATGCTTTTAGTTTCAATTTGCATTTATATAGGAACTAAAATAAATAATTTCATAATTCCATGAATTCTGAAAATTATACGTAAAAACTTTCTTCTTACTCCCCAGTCATTTTTTTCTTCTCCTGCTATATTTATAACTCATCGAGAAGAAATGGTCAGTTGTGTGGCTACAATATGCTTCAAGGTAAAAAGAAAGCAATTTAAGAGTAAATTAAATTTTTCTATTTCAAAGCCATTGCATTAGCGTTACATATCTATTTTCATATTTAAAGTACACAGTATAAACACTTATCATAAAAATTTATGTATGAGTCACAGGCCTTATGGGGAAAAAAAAGCCATTTTTTTTTTCTTGATTGTGCTCTTTACAAAGAGATGCACAATTCCCCCTCCCTCCTTCCTCATAAGCTCCAAAAAATGAGGCAAACTTTTTTTTTCCTCTCCATAATATCCATGTGTCCCTATTTTTGAAAACAGAAAATACTTAATATTTAAGTTTAATTTTACATTTTTATTCCATTTTGTGTCCATGCTCTGGGACATCTTCAGCCATTCTGGTCTGGTCTGCTTTTAAAACTCAGCATCTCCTCTCTGCTTTTCCCTGTGATTCAGTATGTTGTGCCATCTGCAGTGGCGGCTCGTGGCAGGGGCTGCAGAGCTGCAGCCCCCCCCCCCAGAAATATTCGGAGTAATTATTTTATCAACTTACAAAATATTTTGAAAATAAATATTATTAAATTATGTAGTATTATGCATACAGAAGAGGAGATTATTTCATTATCATGAAAAATTATTAAAAAGTTGCAAAAAGTTAACCAGTTTTAAACGTAATTAACGTCTCTAAATTTCGTAAAGAGGCTGCTCATTCATGCAGCTTCTGAAAAAAGGGATTTCTTTAGGAAAAAGACAGTTGAAACCGCCCCTACTCGTTTTCCCTATCAGTTTCAAACCGTATGAAACTGAGTATGTTGGAGCTGCATCTGATACAGGTCCGATCTAATTAGGGATTTCGGTAATGCTGGAAAAGAACGATTTCCCTTTGCAATTTACGGTTTTTCTTCACAGTTTTTAATGTGGTAATGGCTGTCTTTGAACATTATTTATGTATGAGAGGTAGAAAATTTAGCATGAAGGTTATTCACAATAATATGAGAAAATAGAAGTTATTTTTATTTATGTTTTCAAACAGATTTTTATTTTATATTACATGAAAATTTCACATGGTTTTCCAGTTTCTTGCTTTCCCAATGGCAGAAACATTGAACAGACAGAATCTCAATTTTATACAAATTTTGCCTTCCATATCCATTAAATATGTATTCAAAATTTATCAAGTGTTTAATTGCTTTCTTGATGAAGTTATTAATATATATATATATATATATATATATTTTTTTTTTTTACACATTCATTTTAGCAGTGTTATTCTGCTTCAAAATCTATGAAATTTATATAAAATTATTCTAATGCATGACGAAATTGTCAATTTAGAAAATGTTGCATTTTTCCTGCACACTTCTTTTACAAGGACACGCAAAACATGCAGAATGCAATATTGGCTTGGATATGCATGGTTTAAGTTTTGTGATAATATTTCAAACCAAATTTAATTGACATATGCTATATAAGTCTTTTTAAATACAGTACACTCTCAAAAATTCGCACAGCTTAAAACAAAGTGTTTTGCGGATTTCTGAATTTTGCAGATTTTAGAGTAATATCTTCTATTTACATCTTAGAACCTCATTTGAGTCGCAAATCTTTAACCATTTTTATGTTATATATACAATGTTGAAATAAAGTGTGTCTAATAAAAGTACAAGTATTTCATGCAATTTTAATTTAAAGAACAATTTTTATATATCACATTATAGTGACAAATTATCTAGATTTTCGAAAAGTCTGATCAATACTAGTTTAAGTAAGAATATTCATACGTATTTATTTTCCTATAACCTGCAAAAAAGTCAGCAATTCTTGGTCAATCACATAAGTTTGTGCGATGAGAAAATTTGAGTATTTATCTTCATGAGAGAAAATCTTTCATGAAAACTGTCTTTCTCCTTTTCCTCTAAATTATTATCATTTACTTTTTAATAATTATGTATATCATTTCCTCCTCTTATCATTTCCTCCTCTGCAATATGTTGAGTGATTGGTGATTCATCAGCACCAGTTAAAAACTGATTTGTCTCTTAATACAGCTGAATTTTCGCAATCCACTAATCAACAAATCAATTGTGACAATGTTTGTTTACATTGCAAATGATATGCGGATTTTAGGGTTGCGGATTTTTGGGAGTTGACTGTATATCATATCTAAAAGAAATAGTTTTAGATTTTATTTTTTTTTTTAATTTTCAGGAATACAGAAGATATCAATTACGATATACTGACTATATACGACAAATTTTGAAAATTCATTCTTAATTAACATAAGAGGTTTTATACCTAAATTAAATTTTAGTATGTATGTGTGTAAAGTTTGCATATAAAAAAAAAAAAAAAAAAAAATGATGTTCGTAATGTTGACAAATATTTCGTAATGTATGTGATTGCATGATTTTACATCATTGTTAATTCTTTCAACTAATACTTCAAAGGATGGTTCTAAATGATGCAATGCATCACTATAATTGCACTTGATATGCGTGTCGGCATTGTATTACTATAAAATATAAGATAGGAATTTTAAACTAAATAATTAATTATAATTCGACATAAATGCAGCATCTAATGTTTCTTTATGCTAAAAAGAGTGACAATAAATATTTTAGATTATGATAATAGCTGCTAGGCAAAATTATTTATAAATATTACCCTTTCCAAAGATTTGAATATTTTAAAATTATCAATATTTCAGTCTACTTTATTTATTTATTTATTAAAAAATATATAATTTTAAAATACCTATGTTAAACATAATTTAATCTAATACCGGGGTGCAATTTTTTATTTAGGCTTTTCCTTGTTATGTATTCCTTAACTCTTAAATTCTGTAATAGACTATTTCTTATGCAAAATTCAAGATAGTCTGCAGCAAATAGCGATGATGCTATTATCCCTATCTAAAAGAAATAAGATGGAAATCTTGAGATTTATATTGATCTAATATTTCAAATATTTTCATTTAATAAACATTACTGTTCATTTAATAAACATTACTGTAAAATTCACATGCCGAAAAGAATTCCTCAGGGGTAAAATGATGAAGAAAAAGAAAACAATCATTATTCCATAATTCTCACATGAATAATATATTAACGCCTTAAATGTCCCAGGCATTTTTCTACTGTACTGCTACCAGTGAAACTAGTGACACGGTTTGACAGTGCTACAAAACAAACTTGAAGATTACCGTTAGAAGTGTTTTTGAAAGATTTACTCTTTTGAGAGTTGAAAGAGAACAGTGGCACTTTGAAGCGAATCTCGTAAATTTCCTCTGCAGGTAAGGGAATAAGTAAAGATATATAAAAATAAATTATTTGCATTGTATGTATATTTTTGTCTTCTTTCTTTTATGAGGACTTTGATTTAACATTCCAAATATTCAAATAAAATTTTCAACGTTTTGAGGTGTTCTGAGTTCATTTTTACAATTTTTACAGCATTATCTGTATGATATGAGTATCTATATGCATGCAAGTGAACACGATAACATCTAAAAGCTTGGTTCGATTGAGCTGAAAATTGGTAGGTATGTTAAAGGTCACCATCGCACGAACTGTATAAAATTTTATGAATGTGGGACTTGCAGATCTTTTACAAGGACACGAAGAAAAATTCTTTATCATTTTGACTAATGGACTTAAATGTTTGAAGTGTGATAGCGTCTAAATGTTTTACCCGATTGAGCAAAAATTGGTAGGTAGGTAATCGTCGCACAATTAGTATAGTTTTGATGAGTACCTGACTTATAATTCTTTGACAGACACACAAAAAGAAATTGTTTATCATTATGGACAATAGATTCAAACTATTTGCAGTTATTATCATAAGAACCGTACACAGGGGTGGCGCCAGCTAGGGGGCCAGGGGGGCACAGGCCCCCCCCGTCGGGGAGTCTGTGCCCCCCCATCGGGGCATACTCCTAAAATCTCTCGGGGGGGAAAATTTTCAGTTTTTCTACTTTTGGCAGCATTTTTCTTTCCTTGTACAAAATTAGAGCATTCCAGTTTTTTCATTCTATATTCAATAGAAAAAAGTAATGGATTCGTAAAAATTTTCAGCTTCCAGTTTTCCATGAATATACACGTTTTGAGAGGCCCAGAACACGTTTTGACCACGATATATTTAGAAAATGTCTGTGTGTGGTACGATAATCTTCAAAACCACGAGGAGCTAACAAATGGAATGTTACAAATGTTAACAGTATTGAAGTTTTTCATAAATACTTATATAATAAACTCTCTTTATGTAGTGTCCCCCTGTCGGGGAGGTGGTGTCCCCCCGTCGGGGAATTTCTCGTGCCACTACTGACCATACAGATATATATAATTATATGTAATCCAACTATTTATTATTATTTTTATATAAATCATTGTGTGTTATATTTTAATGTGCGAAAGTTAATTTACAATTATGTATACGCATATAAAATCTGAAGCTCTCAATTAAAATAGATTATTCAAAAAATCACTTTTGCTGTTTTCTCAAATTGTACTTAGACAAGCAGCGATACAGCCCCCCTGTAAAAGAATCTCACGAGCTGCCACAGGCCATCTGGCATTGATGAGGCTGTGGTTGGACCAATTGCAAATGTTCTCATGAGTCAAAATCTCCACTATCTTACACCACAATGCTTGCAACTGATTTACGAAATTCACTAACTTTTTTAAAACACTTAAAATTAATATACCAGGTGATTCAAAATAGATGTTACAGCGATTATCTCGTAAACTAATAAAGATATAAACATACTTCCAATTACAAAAATGGTGCAAATTAAGAGTAGATTTCAAATATGGCATTTTTTTTGTACAAGGGGCTGTATACATATTAAAATACAAAAATTTTTATATGGTCCCTCATCTCATATTTAGAAAAATATTTTCCTCGCTCTAAGAAGAAAAAAAAATCATCTTTCTAGGTGAAAACCTCGCTGAGTTATTGCAATTTGAAAATGATGACCATGTTACTTTTGATTTTGGCATCTATTTTTCAACACCAAAGTGCTTACTTGAGGGGGTTATCTATGAGACGATAAAAATTAAAAAGATCCACTTGTTTAAAATAGCTATTAAAACCATTCAAACATGCGAAATCAGCAGTTTTAAGAATTTAATACAAATTCATATTATTCTGTACTGTTAAAAAATTTAATAGTTGAATTTCTTAGGGGTCACCTGCAAATTAAAACACATTAAGAGAGGAAGAATATTAAAACATTAGCAAACCCGTGCGAAATTTTTACAGTTTCTTTTTCACTTTTTTCTGTATTCAATAGAAAAAAGTATTGGATACATAAAAATTTTCGACGTTTGGTTTTCAATGGATTTATGTGTTTTGAGAGATCCAGAGCAGGATTTGATCATTTTTAGAAAATGTCTGTCTTTCTGCGTATCTGTCGTTTTGCTGCATATGTGTGTGCGACAAAAAATTTTTTAAGACTGTATCTCAGAAATTACATCACAGAAATTCATATAAATTTATATGCAGATGCACTTTGACCTAAATTAGGGCATATCAACTTTTGGTGTTAATTTCTTGACAGTCGTCGCTGCTATACCATGATTTTCACAATGTCATGGAAGGCTATATCTCAAGAACAACTGCATAAAATTGCATATATATTTATATGCAGATGCACTATGACCTAAATTAGTGCCTATCAACTTTTGGTATCAACTGCTCAACAGGTGGCACTTCTATACCGTAATTTCCACCATTTCAGGAATGTCTCAGGAGGCTATGTCTCAGGAACTACTGCACAGAATTGTATATAAAATAAATTTATATGTAGATGCATGTATCGACATACATTAGTGTCTAAAAACTTTTGGTAGGGTAAGGTGGGGTAAGTGGGCCATTGGGGTAAGTGGGCCACCCCCCCTGGCATTTCCCCAGTTACTGACTCAAAAAAAATCTGTTATAATAATTTTATGTACCTACCCTAATAGATGTAGAAAACATTATGGCACCGTTTTCATTTATGTGTGTGATAAGTTACAAGCCTTTTTGTGACGATTTTTAAATTTGCAGTCCTATCGTAATTCGCGCCATCGTACAAATTATTTTTTTTCTTCCAAACTGTTCATGATACAAACCAAAACTTTATATATTTTGAAAGTGTATAAAACACAGAATCTTTTTGTAGCATCGTGTACTCATGATGTTAATAAGGTTGAAAAAAAAATTGGGGGCCCACTTGCCCTGTGTTTGGGGTAAGTGGGCCACCACAATGGCAGGGTAAGTGGGTCACCCACCCCAACTCTTTAATATAGTTAAAAAATAGTCATATGCACTGATTTATAGGGTTTACCTCTGGATGACTCCACCAGTAGTGATTTAAGTTCCGAAGATGAACTATCAGTTATTACCCACTACCACAGTACTTAAAAATGGGGATTATGCCTTTGTCCAGTTTGAAGGCAAAAAAAAAAAAAAAAGAAATAGTATGTTGGCTTGGTATTAAATGACAGTCAAAACGATGAAGATACAGTTGTCATGTAATGCATGCACAAAGACACAACTATGCGTAATAACTTTTTCCCCCCTGAAGCTAATGATATTCATGATGTATTCCTAGAAGATGTTGTGCTGAAACTAAATGAACCAACACTTTCCAAGAGACTTTCAAAATACATGTTTACCAACGATTTATCAAGATATAATGTTCACTAGCATGTAATACTGCCATAGGCTAGTTTAAACTTTATAAAGTAAAAAGTTGAAAATTTGACATTTTTTTCTTTTAGCAGGCTTGTGTGCAGAAAAAGTTGCTATGGGTGAACTAATAGAGATACTTCAGTGATTTTTTTTTTCAAAGATTCAGAAAACCATGTAGATTGTCCCACTTGCCCCACCAAATCTCTACCAGTTATGTGTAAAAATATATTCAGGGGGGGTCCCACTTACCCCACCTTGCGGGGCAAGTGGGCCACCCCGATGACTACCCAAAATAATTTTTTTTTTTAATTCATCATTTGCCAATTTGGTTAGAGGTTGTCATGGGTACAATAACAACATATGAGAGAATGAACCACAAAAAAAAAAATTAAGTTGTTAGGCCTATTACATCCGGTGCTATGTTGAGCTAAAGTCGAATTATGCCGAGAAGGGGTCCCACTTACCCCACCTTACCCTACCAATCCCTTAACATGTGATGCTGTTATACACGGACTTCTGTATTTTCAGGGAAGGCTATATCTCAAGTTCTATTGGATATGATCAAACAAAACTTCATGTGTAAGAAGGTCATTATGTGACATGCTCATTTGATTTGGATGCATTTCAGCCAATAGGTAGTGCTGCTATATTGTAATTTTTACTGTGTAGGGGTGGTGCCAGCTAGGGAGCCGGAGAGGCACAGGTCCCCTCTGTTGGGGAGTCCATGACCCCCCCCCCCCCCCTTCTCCCATCAGGGCATATTCCTAAAATCTGTCGGCGAAAAAATACAAAATTTTCACTTTTTTCCTTTTAGCAGCATTTTTTTTTTCCTTTTTACAAATTTGGAGCATTCCAAAGTGAGCATTTTTATATTTGTAGCATTTTTATATTCTATATCCAATAAAAGAAAGCATCAGATTTGTAAAAATTTTCAGCTTCTGGTTTTCCATGAATATACAATATACATACATGTTTTGGGAGGTCCAGAACCTGTTTTGACCATGATATTTTTAGAAAATGTCTGTCTGGTCCATGTGTGACAAAAATTTGTTCTAACAGTATCTCAAGAACTACTGCACTGAATTACACATAAATTTATATGTAGTTGCACCATGACATAAATTAGTGTCTGTTAAGTTTTGAAAAATTTGTGAAAAGAAATGACGGAAGCAGAACAGATGTTTATTATAGTCCAGTTCGAACTGCAAATCTAAAACATTTAAATTCTTTAAAGAAAATTGAAGAGTATTGTAAAGAAAATGGTATCCCTTACGTACCCAGCATTTTAAACTTTTCTGCCTCTGACAGGTATTATTGTACAGCCAGACTTAAATCAGCCATCTGCCAATGTGACTACATCTGAAACTGCATGACTAGAGGATGTCAATATCCCAAAGATTTACAAACAAGCACTAAATTCTCCACAAAAAAATCACTGGAAGGAAGCGATGGATGTAGAGATGAATAACATTAAGCAACGAAAGGTGCCAGAAGTCTCACTCCGCTGCCAGAAGGTCATACTCCAGTTGGTTGCCGCTGGGTGTATGCCATTAAGAAAAATGAAAAGGGAGAAGTAATGCGCTATAAATCAATACTTGTTGCACAAGGTTTCCTCATCTTTTAGTGCATATCTTTCCAGAGGTGGCACTGCTATACAGCGGGCTTTTTTCCATTTAAGGAAAGACTGTACCTCAGATTCAATTGTATTTAATCAAACAAGACTTGATATGTGACAGGACCACAATGAAACATTATTCTGATTCAATTTGAGTGCATATCGGCCAATAGGTGGTGGTGGTGGACTGCAATTTACTCCCATGAATGGGAAGGCAAAATCTAAACTTCTACAGCATATAAATGTGTCAAACTAGCATTATGAAAAAGAGTGCTGATTTAATTTCGGTGTGACTTAATTTGGCTGACAGATGCCGCTGCTCTTCTCTATGATTTGCTGCATAGCTACACATCAGCATCTAATAAAGAAATTTCCACCAAACTCCATATCTAAAATCTTTATCGTGAGAGGCTATGATTAAACTTTTCTGCATGTTAAAGATTAAGTAGCCACAACATACTAGTTTTTGAGTGCATGCATTGATATCTTTCTCTCTCAATACACAAAGACATTATTATAGAATATGCATATACAATAGAGCTGAATTGAGTATGCATGTGCATATATATGTTATTAATTCTTAATGACAGTTTGCATGCATTGCAATGCCAGGTTTGAAGATAATAAACAAAAATAGAAAACTTGAGTGAAAAGAAAATAAGAGTTGAAGTAATCCTTACGATAGTTTTCTAGTAATTGTATCTGATTATTTATAACAAAATTACAAATCAAAGATGATTATAAAAAAAAAAAAAAAGAAATAGTGGTACCCTTTTCTCTTGTTTTATAGCAAGTGCTAGGTAATTCGAAACCATTTCCAAGTATTATATTTTATTTATTTGTTTATTTATTTTGTGGAGGAAATAAATGTCAATACATGCCATATTGGTGTATCATTAACATGTATTTGAAGCATGTAATTGACTTCAATTATATATATAAAACCCCAATAGTGACCAAAAGGTTTTGCTCTCTAAACTGATAGACAGGAGGTGCTAGGATTCAATAACAGGTCTGTCTTGTTGGTCTAGCCATTTGAAGCTCTCTATAGTTCTCTCCAAAGCTCCCGTGAATACGGGCTAGAATGATTTAGAAAGGGCCCCATGGAGGGCATCTCTCCAGGCCTAAGTCACAAGAGCAGACAATTAGCCCCTATACACACACTGATGTAAAAATTTCAAATATTTTCCATGTTTTTTTATTTGTTCTTAATAAAAAAAATTCTAGCATTAAATTATTATAGCATATCGAATAAGGTTTTAGGTTTATAGCATACCAAATAAGGTTTTAGGTTTATAGCATATTATACAGCAGAAACCTGCATCATTAATATCACTTTGGAGCATTGTTTACTTTTGGAAGTTTGTAAGTATCTTTTATTAATTATATGGATTGGTAAAGTAAAGATATTTTTATTAAGGTTTAAAAATGCTTTACTCATGTTTTAGAAAAGGACTTATATTCTGTAAGGTCTTGTTTATGTTTATTCAGAAGAGCTTGAATTACGGACGTTCTTTTTGTATTTCACCAGCATCCATACAACATTTGCAAATTTACCAGCTTGTCTGTAGAGTTGTCAATCGCCTCTAATAGATGGCGTGGCATTCGGTTGTTATGGGGAACTGCCATTGGTTAAAAGTTTAGATCTGCCAGGCAGTATTTAAAGACAAGTATACAAACTACTCAATACATCAATTATCCCATTTTATTTTTGTTGTGTTGTGTCCGTGACTGGTATGAAGTTTTCGTGGATGCCGTGATTATTGAAAATGTCTACCGGGGAAAGTTTAAGATGTGGTCTTCTGTTCTCCTGTTACCCTTCCTCTTCAGTGCTCTTGTGATTTTTCTTTTTTTTTATAGCTGGTCATCATTGATATATTGTGAGTTATGCATTTATATTTTTTATACATTATCAAGCATTCATATTTTAAAACCAGAAAAAGATAATAAATGTGCAAAAACAAACTACGTATGAAATTTTTGCTATGATATTTGAAATTATACACATGGAAATTCTTTTCATATACTTAATATTTACAAGAACACAAACATGAATAGTGAAATAAACAATTCAGTATCTAACTTCTCTTCCCTTTTCTTGATCAAAATCGTTCTATTGCCACAAACAATACTTAAAAATGTGATTGTATTTTTATTTGCTAGATAGAATATAATCTATATTTAATAAACATTCTTTGGAGAAGAAAAAAAAAATTGCTAATTTTTAGAAAACAATTATATTGTCAAACCGTATACATTGTAGTATAATGGTTCACTAATGTATAATTACACTTCTTCTCATATTTATAAGGACACTTTTTGCTTTGAAATAACTAATGTAAAAATAATTGTGAACAACATTATATTAATTGCACTTAATGTATCTAGTATTCTAAAAACCAAAACTGCTATAATTTTTTTAATATGAAACAAAACTAATAAAAAATAATGCAAAATATTTTTTTCTCCACGTTTTTAGATGTTCATAATTATAGGGACAACCAAGATTTTTTCGTTTTATTTAACTTACTAGCGGATAAATTACAGTTGACATGCAAATTTGTTAACTACAGGGGTAGATTAATTCATATATAAGCCTTCAATTTTTCTTGGACGGACGTTACTGATGATTGCTCGAAAAAAAGAACGTTCGTGTAGTGAAGTATGATAAATGTGTTTTTTAAGTGGAAGGATAATTTCAATCCACCAAATTTCTAATAAAATTCGAAGATCTAAAATTGCTGAAGGAAATGTAATCAAACGTTGAATTGCTGGTTCCATAGGAGAGAGATCTGATGCAAAATCAGAGTTGTTTTACAGAGATCAAAGACTCATAATTCCTCTTATTGCTCTACTCATAATGACTGCTGCTGAATTTGCTCGTAATTTTTAACGAAAGGTTGGGATCTACATTTATGCATGTTTAAAATAATTAATAATATGTTAAAATGAATAAAAATCCTATAATAATCAATAAGCATTTAATGGGGGAAAGAACGTATGTGTTAAAGTTGAATAAAGACAATATGAAACAGTAAAATGTTGCATTTTCGGATGAAAAACATTTTATTCTTGATTAACAAACTGGTTTTAACAGTTACTGGCACGATCTGAAGATAGCAAAAGACAGAGCAGATTTTTTAAAGGCAGATATGAATTGGGCATTTTAAAGGTGGATCTATGGTGCTCTGGGGAGCTGCTTCTACTGAAGGCAGAGTGAATTTAGTAATTTTTTCTATTATTATGAACATCAAGAGAATATCCACAAACTTTAAACGCGGATTTCTCAGATTTTTGTTAGATTTTGGGGGGGGGGGGGGGGGGGTAATAATATTTTTTTCAACAAGACTTACATTTTTGCTCTACTTCTAGAGCAATAGGAAGTAGTTTGAAGAAAGAAACTTCTGTATTATTGCCTTTCCTGTGGCCTAAAAGTTGAAAAAACCTTAACTTATGATATTAGAAAACTGCATGTAAGTGGAAAGCAATTTTAAATAGTTTAAATGTATTCGGAATATCATCGAATGCAGTATGAAATGGTATTGAAACTTAATATTAAATATATATATACCAGAGAGAATGTCTGACTGTTTCACCCTAAAAAAGAAACCCCATAAAATATTAATTTAAAGAATAACTGAAAAAAAAAAACTAAGGTTCGAGCTGTCCTTATAATTGTGAACACCTGAAAAATCATCTTTTTGACTGTATTTAAAGTTTTTTAAGATAGAAAAACGATAAAACTTTTCAAATACGTATAGTCTATTAATGAAATTCAAATTAATAAAATATATATATGTTGAAATAATAGTGTTCAGTGTTTAGTTAATATAGAAAAACGGGTGTCCTTATAATTATGAGAAGCAGTGTATAGTTACACTGTTAATAATACTTACAAAAACAAAAAGTCAACCATAAAACAATAAAATATTTTTTGAAAAATTTATATTACATGCTTTTTTTTACAAAGTTCAATATTGTAATGCCATGAATATCATTATATGCTAATTTTCAGGTTGAAATTTTTGAAATATGAAAAATAAGTGTTTTTCAGCAAAACATATAAAGGAAAGTGGTGTCCATTTATGCTTTATAAAAGTTTCAAATTTTAAAATCAATAAAGAAGTTTATTATAATTGAGTAATACACACAAATATAATTAGACAGAAACAATAATAGAAAGAAGTAACTTACAAAGGGGCTATAGTCTTCAGAATTTCTATGAAATTGTCGCCACTTTATTGGTTGGATTCTTTCATTTTCATATTTAAATTAGAGAAAACAAACTTACGTTACATAATGAAGGAAAGAATATGGTAAAACTTTCCAGAATTTACACATATCCGTTTGAAATTATGAAAAATGCTATTATTTGCGTATTTTTATTATTTACAAGAACATATCCAAAACAATGTAAAAAATTTAAACAAGCCAACATGTTTTTAGAAGTTTTTATAAATTTATGTAATAAATGCAATCGCATTTTAAAATTACGTGTTCGTTTACAGTTAAATATACATATGCATTAAATATACGTGTTCATTATTAATAATATTTACAAAAATTTAATATGACAAGAATCAAGCATTTTCTTTTAAAATTTGACACGCCTTGCCTTTAATTTTGCAAAATCATTAATTATATCATCAGAAGCAATTTCATTTTCAATTGCCAGTATTGCTAAATTTTAAAGGCGCTCTTGAGCCGTCGTAGATCTTAAGTAGTTTTTTATAATTTTTAATTTTGAAAAGTGTTCACTACTAGCCAACTGTTATCGGCAAAGTTAAAAGAATTCTTAAACAGATATTTGGAAACTCTTCAACTAAGTTATTCTTATGCATGTGATTTAAAATATCAACAGCTTTCATCCCCTTTTTTACGGTATTCCTAAAAATTAACAATTTGTTAAATAAATTATTTAAATCGATATCATCGGTTAAATGATTATGCAAGACATAGTTAAATATAGTGCTTGAGTTTACTTCAGTTAAGGTAGGAATATCATGCAAAAATTGAAAAACATTGCTATGGTCGTTTAATTGTTTAAACCTCTCGGTAACTGAATTTTGGCATATATCGACAAGATAAACAACTCAATTTTGAATTTTTTTGATGGGTCTTCGATAGGAGTGTCGGTTCCTTCATAAGCGAACAGTTTACTTTTGCGTCTAATTCTTACCGAACACGATGGCTCAATATCGTTACTTATTTCCATTTCATCTGCAGTTTGTTTTGCGGAAGTCATAATCTGTTGGAAGCCATTGTCACGAAAGTCTTTTAAAAATGATTTTAATGATTCTAAAACCTTAATAGATTCCGGTATGACCATTGACTTTCTAAATGTTTTGAAGCAATATTTATTTTGGTCAAAATTTCATTCCAAAGTACAACACTACAAATGAATTTAAATTTTGCTATTTTATTATTCAGTGATTTACTCTTCTCAATCCAGTTTTCCCATCGAGTTGTACTAACTCTAATTTAAAATTAAAGAAGTTATGTGTTTTTTTAACACTGACCATCTGGACGTAGATGTCGAAAAGAAAACAAAGAGTTCTTTAATAAGTAAAAAATAGTTGCATAATTCACAGGATTTTTTAGCAGCATCGTTAATAATCAAATTCAGTGAATGACATGAACAAGGTACATAAAAAGCTTTAGAGTTTTTCTCTAAATTTTTTTTTTTTTTTTTTTTTTTTGTACAACTGAATGAGATCCTTTCATACTAGCGCCGTTATCGTAACCTTGACCACGAATATTCGTCATTTCGAGGCTTAGCAGTGGACGATAGATTGCAAAGAGTTAAATTTAAAGATTAAAGGGTATAATAGTAAGTACATGCAGTTATAAAATGTTTCATAATCTATATAACCCACTAAATAGTTTTTTTTTTTCCTTCTTGCAATGAATTCTATGGTCAATGTAAATGCGCCAAATGCCGCCCCCTTGCATCATTGCGCCTGAGGCGGCTGCCTCAGTTGCCTCACCCCTGGCGCCGGCCCTGTATATATTGCTGCCAACTTTATTTCCAGGATTTTCTCAGGCATCTTTTCTGCTGAACTTAGATTCTTAAATCTTCAGTTTTTCTGTACATTAGAATAAAGTTATGAGGTAAATTAAAAAAACATTAGAATAAAGTTTAAAGCAAAATTTAAAACATTAAAAAAAATTTTTCAAGATGAATTTAAATTGTTTTTTAAATAAGATATGAAATTTTGCACAAAGGTCTGTTTTGATCTTCCCCTTCAATGTACCTTTTAGCCTGATTCTTTAATTTCTAATTAGAATTTATTACATATAAAAACACTGATGTACAAATATATTGATACATAATAAAATGCAATAATAACTGAAAATTTAATTACACAGTACTCTTCTATAAATAGTAAGAGAGTTACTTCGCCAAGATGAGAATCTCCACATTGACCTTTTGTTTCTGGATTCGCAATTACTACTTTAACTCCAGGAAGTAGTTTTCCAGATTCCATCAAACAAAGGCTATGGGGGGCACCTCTCTCAACAAGTGTAACCCTGTCATTACGAAGAGCTCTCATGTCAGCATAGACAGCAGTAGGATCAGGGCTCGATGCTCCCTGATAATGCAAGGAAGGAAAAAAAAGGATTTAAAAATATTTAACTAAATAGCTAAATTAATGATACATTATTAATTTTTATCATTAATTACATTTTATATTTGTTATCAGCAATTATATACTTATAATTAATTTATGTGACCTTTTTTTGTTATTAATAATTTATTATTTATAAATAATTCATTTTTATTTTATTTTTTACATTTTTCATTAAATTAACTTCATCATTTCATTTCACTTAACTGACACTAGAATACACTATATATATTTTTAATTATTTTTCTATTTTTTGTATCTTTCTTTAATTTTTTTGGTTAGTTTTAAAAATTTTTAATATAACCAATCATAGAATTTATAAATTAGCAAAATCTAAATATGAGAGTTTGTGACCAGATTAGAGATGAAACTGATAGAGATTTTGACAAATATTGAATATTAATAACTCATTTTGTTACATTGTATATTTCTTTTCTTTTCTTAATCTTAAAACAATAAATTACAAACATGTTTCATGCATTCTTCTTCTTCTTATTTTTTTTAAATATTACTTACAAAAGCTCTTAATTTAAATAAAAGTATATTTTGTACTAATAATTTATTTATTTATTTTACAAATGCCGAACATTAGCGTTTAAGCCATCAGTTCATGGGCTCTCCAATACTTCTTTGCAATGTTCTCACACTGAAACAATACATTACAATAATTCAAATGTTCAAAAGTCATTGGGTGACCAAAGTCACACAAAACACAGTCTGGGGAATCTGTCACGCCAATTCTACAGAGATGACTCCATAAACAATCATGTCCAGTTAACCCTCTAAAAAGAGCCACCACAGTCTTTCTTGGTAAACCAGGAATTATTTTCTCATCTCCCAGAATCTTCTATCTCTTGTCACCTGCATCTTGAGTCACATTCCGTTTAACAGCTTTCCTATGGACAGGTTGGCATACACAGGGCCGGCGCCAGGGGTGAGCAGGGCCGGCTCTAACGTTTTTGCCGCAGGCAAACCTCAAAAGTGCCGCCCCACCCCCACCCCATCTTCCAAGCTTTAAAAACTTAAATATATATATATATATATATTTAAAAAAAAAAAAAAAAAAATCACATAAATGGTCTAATAGAGTTGAGCTAAGTAAATCATACTCATATAGTATTTACTACTATTTCTTTTTTCTTTTCTTTCTTTTTTTTTTTTTTTTTTTTTTAAGTTAAAAACACAAAATCTTTGGAAGTATTACTAGTACAATACAGACAATATTTTCTAAACAGCGAAGAATAAAGAATGCCAGTACAGTATACAAAATTTACACCTGAATAAAATAATGTCTTTCGAACCTTTTTTTGTGCAAATCTCGAACAACTTCTCATCTAATTTGTTATTCAATTCATATTCAATGTCCAACATTGCTAACCCATTCAGTCGACTTTGACTAGATATGGTTTTAAAATATTTTTGAAGTGAAAACTTCCTCAGGCGTGTTCAGCACTTTTGGGTGAACAAAAATCAATGAACTCCCGTCATCGTCAGCTAACGCTTTCCATTTGAAGTGAAAACTTTTGGGTGAACAAAAATCATTGAATTCACGTCATGGTCAGCAAACGCTTTCCATCCTTGTATGATACAAATAATGTATCATACAATTAACTTGCTAATGTGAAGTGTTAATAATTATATACTGTATATTGTTTTAAAATCTGGTGCGGCTCTACACGACTTCTCTCATCTCCGGGCACTGTCTTTATTGCAGTTAGATCTCACAAAACCGTTAGAAAGCCCAAAGCTGCCATTTTTCTCACGTTTTTACAATCTGGTGCGGCTCTACACGACTTCTCTCATCTACGGACACTATCTCTTAAAGATTGCAGCCGGAAACGTTGCAGTTAGACCTCACAAAACCATGAGAAAGACCAAAGCCGCCATTTTTCTCATGTTTTTAAAATCTGGTGCGGCTCTACACGACTTCTCTCATCTCCGGACACTGCCTCTATTGCAGTTAGACCTCACAAAACCGTGAGAAAGACCAAAGCTGCCATTTTTCTCACGTTTTTATAATCTGGTGCGGCTCTACACGAATTCTCTCATCTCCGGACACTGTCTCTATTGCAATTAGACCTCACAAAACCGTGAGAAAGGTCAAAGCTGCCATTTTTCTCACATTTTTACAATCTGGTGCGGCTCTACACGACTTCACTTATCTCCGGACACTGTCTCTTAAAGATTGCAGCCGGAAACGTTGCAGTTAGACTTCACAGAACCATGAGAAAGACCAAAGCCGCCATTTTTCTCATGTTTTTAAAATCTGGTGCGGCTCTACACGACTTCTCTCATCTCCGGACACTGCCTCTATTGCAGTTAGACCTCACAAAACCGTGAGAAAGGCCAAAGCCACAATTTTTCTCACGTTTTTACAATCTGGTGCGGCTCTACACGAATTCTTTCATCTCCGGACACTGTCTCTATTGCAGTTAGACCTCACAAAACCGTGAGAAAGCCCAAAGCTGCCATTTTTCTCACGTTTTTACAATCTGGTGCGGCTCTACACAACTTCTCTCATCTCCGGACACTGTCTCTTAAAGATTGCAGCCGGAAACGTTGCAGTTAGACATCACAAAACCGTGAGTAAGGCCAAAGCCGCAATTTTTCTCACGTTTTTACAATCTGGTGCAGCTCTACACGAATTTTCTCATCTCCGGACACTGCCTCTATTGCAGTTAGACTTCACAAAACCGTGAGAAATGCCAAAGCCGCCATTTTTCTCACGTTTTTACAATCTGGTGCGGCTCTACACAACTTCACTCATCTCTGGACACTGTCTCTTAAAGATTGCAGCCGGAAACGTTGCAGTTAGACTTCACAGAACCATGAGAAGGACCAAAGCCACCATTTTTCTCAATGTATCATAATGTATCATACAATTAACTTGCTAATGTGAAGTGTTAATAATTATATACTGTATATTGTTTTAAAATCTGGTGCGGCTCTACACGACTTCTCTCATCTCCGGGCACTGTCTCTATTGCAGTTAGATCTCACAAAACCGTTAGAAAGCCCAAAGCTGCCATTTTTCTCACGTTTTTACAATCTGGTGCGGCTCTACACGACTTCTCTCATCTACGGACACTATCTCTTAAAGATTGCAGCCGGAAATGTTGCAGTTAGACCTCACAGAACCGTGATAAAGGCCAAAGCCTCCATTTTTCTCACGTTTTTACAATCTTGTGCGGCTCTACACGATTTTTCTCATCTCCGGACACTGTCTCTATTGCAGTTAGACCTCACAAAACAGTGAGAAAGGCCAAAGCCGCCATTTTTCTCACGTTTTTACAATCTGGTGCGGCTCTACACGCCTTCTCTCATCTGCGGACACTGTCTCAATTGCAGTTAGCGCATTAAAAAAAATTGTAATATAATTTTTGTAGTAGTAGTTTATATTAATGAATAAAAAGCACTTCATTTAAAAGTATTTCCTACACAATAAAATATTTCCTGACGATTCAAGAAAGACACACGTAATTGTTCACGTTTTCACTTCTGTCGGCACTCCCGAAGTGTAACTGTTTTTTTCTTTAATCATTTTTACTTTCTCTTACCCGTAAGGTAGAGAAAGTATTGTTTTAGGGTCAAATTTTCGAATGTGAGTTTTTGTTATATTTACACGTTTTAAGGTCCCCTGAATCATGTTTTTAGCGGTTGTTCTGTGTGTATGTCTGTGTGTGTGTGTGTGTCTGTCTGTTATCAGCATATCTCAAGAACAAATTGTAGCAGAAAGTCCAAACTTGGTATTCTAAATGTTTATGGTAAGGGGATGCTACATTAAGCTTTTTGTTGAGATGACGCATATAGTTCGTGTACAGGGACACCCAAGAGAATTCAAATACATTACGCCTACGAGGAAAATTGCAGGGGAGAAGAGTTTAAGATCTATAGACGGCACTGAACCAAAATGAAATGAATATATATTTTTATATGCATAAAAACATGTCTCATGTAGAATATGGTAAGGAAATCCTTCACTGTTCATTTACAGGGCTACACAAAAGAACTTGACTATAGTGCGACAATAGCTGAAAATTGATGGAACTGTATTTCAGGTTGTGCCGTGTATTACTACTATCGGATTATATTTAGGTGCACCATGTGGTCTGTAGATAATCTTTAAATAAGATACAGGGCTGCAAGTATCATGGACAACATTCTTTTGTATTGTTAGTGGAAGTTCGTTACTGTAATATTTTACCATTTCCACCAAAGCTGCTCAAAAATTGAAATGAATTCCTCACAGACATGATAAATAATGTATGTTTTTAAGTTCAATATTCATCTCTTGTTTCTTGTATATTTAAATGTTTTAAGGCTTCCTGATTGCCGAAGTAAAGTTTTATAACGTTTGGTTATTTTTCTGTGTCTCTTAGAGTAACTTACAAACGAATAATTTCAGGAGATCCAAAAGTTGTATTTTCAAGTTAATATAAGTTTGTTGCTGGAAAAGTTTCAAGGAATGTTACGCGTGAAAATTATCTGTATAATTTTAAGCGAACTTTTAATTTTAATAACAGAATTAAATTCTATATAAATGTAGGTGCAGTAATGAAACGGAGGGCCCCCCTCACATAGAACTAATTGTCCCATAAAACTTTTCCGAAGCCAAATTTGAATTGCTTTAACATAAGTTTGCATAACACTACTCGTTGTCTTACCTCTTAATCTCCAACCTGTATTTATGGTATTAAATTTCAGGGTAAGAGAAAGTTGTGTGAGTGACACACCAGATTATTAGTTTAGAAAAAGGTCTTTCTCCGTTAGCAAAAGTTGTGAGCAAGGTTAACAAAATTTGTAAAGCAGTGCTTAAATTCGGCCCAATGTTAAGGAAGGTAATGAATTTAAAGACGTCAAAACTGGACATTCTTTTTTTTTTCAAAAGTGAAGAAAATAAAGTATATTTTACCAACCAATTTTTAAATGTTGAGATTTAAACGACATAACAGAGGAATTGCCATCTGTTAAGTCGTTTCCCAGATCTTTACAGTGTGTCAGTCTCAGTAATTCCTTTTTGCGAGTGTCATTAAGTTTGTGGACATTTCATAAAAATTCAAAAGAATGATTATGATTATTCAATAAATTTAATCTCAGCTTCAGTGCACTGATCGCCTGATCGCTGAAAAGAAAAAAAATCTATTTTATATTTCTCTTTTGAATTTTCTTTAGATTCGTCTACACATTCAATAAGAAAAGTTTCATTTTTAAGATTGAACATGATGGCGTGGTGTAGTCAATTCAAAGTTTTTTCTACGTCTATTACATTAGCTTATTTTTCAGCTTCTAAGATAAAGTTTCAAAGGATTCAACTGGCCAGAATTCTTAATACAGTATAGGACCCATTATCCGGAACCCACGGGACCAGAAGCATTCCGGATTTCGGAATTTTCTGGATTTTGGGTCCTTTTCCAATTATTGCTTTCCCTTATTTATAAAACATAACTCAGTAATTGACAGGTACTAATTTACTTCTAGGAGCAACTACTTCACACACAGACAGACATTTAAAAAATATATATTCAAATTATATTCTAGAGCTCTTAAAACATGCAAATAAATCAAAATCTGAAGTCAAGAATTTTTGCTAATTTGATACTTTCTTCTATTAAATTTAGCAGGAAGTAAAATTAACTAAATAATGTGTATACAAACATGTACATTACTGCCACTTGCCATGAGCGGAATGGTTGCTTCTTTATCAATGCTGTTAAACATGAATACTGTCTCAATCATAAGAGCAGAATGCTAAAAAAAAAAAAATGATTTTTCTTTAAAAATTTCCTTTTTTTTTTTTTTTTTATTAAGGTCTTAATGAGAAGTTAAAAATCACCAGAAATCTATCTTCAAATAAATTAGAATATTTTTTTTTTTTTTTTTTTTTTTTTATGTGGCTTTCTGTAAATTCCAGGATTTTCCTGGACCACAAACATCTCTGACCATCTGAAAAAAAAAAAAAAAAAAAAAAAAAAAGAAATTCCGCTTTGATTTCTAAACTACCTAATAAAACACACAATAATTCATTTTAAGGCGATTATTATTATTTTCTGATTTTAGATATAAAATGTATTTTAATAATAATAATAATAAAAAAAAAAAAAAATCTAAAATGATTCTGGATTTCGGGTCTTCTGGATTTTGGAATTCCGGATAATGGGTCCTATACTGTAATAATAATAATAATAATAATAATAATAATGAGCTATTTAATAAATTAATGGCTTGGTATAAATCAAAAACTTTTGTTTCACATAGCTTACTTAATCAGATTAATATAATTAAAAATTCTGTGTCAAATGACGATCAAACATAAAAAACTTTAATTGTTTTATTGTACAGTCAGCCGAAAAATTACTGAAGCACACATCCACATTTTTCATGTATATATATATATACATATTTTTTTTTTTTAGTTTGGTTGCTTCTTTTTATCATCAACTTACTTTTCTATAAACAGTATAAGACTAAGATCATGACTCTACAAATATTTAATTAACAAAACAGTATAAGGTGCCTATCTTTTAAGTAGAAATTATTTCTAGTGCTTCAATAATTTTGCTGCCGACTGTAATCAATAAACATCTGCCTTATTTTGAATCATATTATCTATCTCTGCATTTTTGTAATTGCTTAATAAAGCATCATGAATATTTTCTAATTTAAGAAATAAAGATATTAGGGAATCTATACATTTTTTCCAACTTCGCAGTCATTCATTAACTACTAAGTTTAATAAATGGCTGCTGCAATGTGCGTGAAATACTCTGGAATTTAAAATTGTAATCTGAATTTGTCACCTCTCATATTTGAACAATTTTCATAACCTTGACCTCTCATACACTGATGGAAAAAAAAATCCCAACACCAGGAAGGAGCTGTGCTAGATAAACGAAATTTGGTAGGCGTGTTTATACATCTGAAAGATGACGTCGATTCAAATTTCGAGCTACGCGCATAAGTGTGGCGCTAGTAGCGACACTATGAACATGCAAATGAGGTTTGCTTTAAATAAGCACTGTAAGGTTCGTGATCATTATTTACAGTTGAGATTTGATGTAGTGGGTTAATGTTAGTCAAGGATGCCTCTAAGAAGACAAAGAAGCCATTATCAACAGCTCACTGAGTTTGAACGAGGTCGTGGAGTAGAGCTACGAGAAGGTGGGTTTTCTTTCCGCGATATTGCAGAAAGACTTGGCAGGAATGTATCCACTGTGCATGAGTGTTGGCAACAGTGGTCAAGGGAAGGTACTGCCTCAAGAAGACCAGGTTCCGGGCGGCCACGTGGCACTACTGAGAGGGAAGACTGCCGTGTTCGGCGTATAGCTGTGGCTAATAGTACTGCGTCTGCAGCTGAAATTCGAGCTGCAGTTGGCACCACAGTGACACAACGAACTGTTACAAATCGGTTACTTCAAGGACAGCTCCGAGCCAGATGCCCTGTAGCATGCATTCCACTGACTCCAAACCACTGCCGTTTGCGACGTGAGTGGTGTCAAGCTAGAGCTCATTGAAGGACGGAGTGGAGATCTGTTGTGTTTTCTGATGAAAGCCGGTTCTACCTTGGTCGCAGTGATAGCCGTGTGTTGGTTAGAAGGAGGCCAGGTGAACGCCTGCTAGCGACCTGTCTGCGGCCTAGACACACAGGGCCTACTCCTGGAGTTATGGTTTGGGGAGCAATTTCGTATGACAGCAGGAGCACTCTCGTGGTTATCCCACGCACTCTGACTGCAAATTTGTACGTCAGTCTAGTGATACAACCTGTTGTGCTGCCATTCATGAACAGCATTCAAGGGGGTGTTTTCCAACAGGATAACGCTCGCCCTCATACCGCTGTTGTAACCCAACATGCTCTACAGAGTGTCGACATGTTGCCTTGGCCTGCTAGATCACCAGATCTTTCTTCAATCGAGCACGTATGGGACATCATTGGACGACAACTCCAGCGTCATCCACAACCAGCATTAACCGTCCCTGCATTGACCGCCCAAGTGCAACAGGCATGGAACTCCATCCCACAAACTGATATCCGACACCTGTACGACACAATGCATGCACGTTTGCATGCTTGCATTCAAAATTCTGGCGGTTACACCGGTTACTAATGTACCAACATTTCACATTTGAAATGGCTCTTCTCGCCAATGGCTCTACCTGTGATCTTGAAACTTTAATCAATTAAATATGTGACCTAGATGTTTCGTATATTGTTGTATAATCTTAAAATACTTTAAATAAAGGATAAAGAGAATCTTAAACTCTTACACCAACATGGAATTCTATTCTTGTTTATTTCCAGCTATTACAAAACTGTTGCCACAAATCACAACCTAATACTTTACGTAACATCCTTCCCCTTTTACTTATTAAGAAATTTAGATTAATAATTTTCCATACATTAGTTACACAAATTTTCACATTATACATTTATCCCTTTCCCTTTTTTAACATCTCTGAAATAAAATACAACCCAATATTAGAATAAAAAATAGTCAACAGTTCTAGTCTCTATATCTTGAAGGCACTTTTACAACTCGTCCTGACTTAGTGGTATATTGAGGTCTTTCTTGCATCACACCAGTGTTCACTTCTTGTGGTACAGAAGGATTTTTCTGATTCACTTCGGCATCTGGATTTGGTGTTGGTACAACTTCATTGGTTGACCTTCGAATTGTCTTAGTTGGAGTCGAGACATCCGGTACATGTGTTGTAATCTTCTTTTGGTGAGGCGTTCCTCGAAGAAACATTCTATTTCTCACATAGATTTGTCCATTATCTGTAGTGACTTCAAATCTTCTCGGTGTTAAAGTCTTTGTAACTACAGCTTTCTTCCAGGTTTCATTTCTTTTGTGAGGTTGCATGTATACTACATCTCCTTGTTTATATTCAGGCAGAGCATTTTTTTTATTATCACATTCAGACTTCTTCTGTCTTACATCTTCTTTACGTTGAGTGATTTCAGGATACGAGTTGAAAGACGGCTTGAATAAAGAACTTGAAGTTGGCACTAGAGTTCTTGTCCGCTTACCAAGAAGTAGTTGCGCTGGACTTTTCCCAACATTTTCAATTGGAGTATTTCTATAATTTAAAAGACCTAAGTAGGGATCTTCTTTTGCAAAAAGGCTCTTTTTCATAATCTTCTTCACAATTTTCACAGCCGACTCAACTTGACCATTTGATTTACTGTTGTAAGGACTGGTTTGCTTGTGTTTAATATCCCAAGCTTCACAAAATTTGTTGAATTCATCAGATCTTAGTTGAGTATCACCTCCAGTTACAACTGTTTCTGGTATACCATACCTTGCAAAATGATGTTTGACTTTTCCTATCACAGTTGTAGATTTTGTGTCTGTCAGGTAATCTACTTCTATGAATTGACTAAAATAGTCCACAGTAACTAAGTAATTTCTACCTTCTAAAACAAATAAATCAATTCCAACCTTCTGCCAAGGTCTTTCAGCTACTTCATGCCACTTTATAGCATCTTGAGGTCTATGATCACTGTATGACAAGCATGTATGGCATCCACTAATGAATTGTCTAATTTCTGTTGACATACCAGGCCAAAATATGAGTTCCCTTGCTCTTCTTAAACATGAATTGATACCTAGATGTCCGAGGTGAATTTTATCTTTCATTTCTTTTCTCATTGTTTTTGGAATTACAATTCTTTCTCCTCTTACTACAACACCATCTTGAATTCCCAATTCATCTCGATAATCAAAATAACTTCTTATTATCGGAGAAACATCAACTCTATCTTTTGGCCATCCTTTTGTGATCATCTGTTTTAAAGCAAGTATTTCCTCATCTTTAATTGATGCATCTTGAATTTTCTCTAAACAGGTACCTTTAATTGGTAAAGTATGGATACTGCAAACTATATCAATCTCCTTATCGTCATGTTCTGTTGTTTCTAATGGTGCTCTGGAGAGAGTATCTGAAACAGGAATTTTT
The DNA here is from genome assembly GCA_963930645.1 of Salticus scenicus. Classification (NCBI taxonomy): domain Eukaryota; kingdom Metazoa; phylum Arthropoda; class Arachnida; order Araneae; family Salticidae; genus Salticus; species Salticus scenicus. Next base: position 362,453,445 of record OZ005651.1, read on the forward strand.
GTTCCAGGCTTGTAGATTAAATCAAAATTATACCTTTGAGCTCTAAGTAACATATTTTGCAAACGTTTAGGTGCTTTATATAAAGGTTTTTTTCTTATAGCTTCTAGAGGTTTGTGGTCATTGTACACTGTTACTTTTCTTCCATATACATAATGGTGAAATATCTCTAAGCTCCATATGACAGCTAACATCTCCTTTTCAATCTGAGCATAGTTACGCTCTGCAGCATTTAGTGTTCTACTTGCATAGGCGATTGCGCTAGAACCTTGCATTAAGACTGCACCAAGACCGAATTTGCTTGAATCACACTCTATTTCAACAGGTTTTGTAGAATCAAAGATTTTCAAAGTCGGTGCTTTTGTAAGTAGATTCTTCAATTTCTTCAGAGCTGCATCTTGTCTCGCTGTCCAATTCCATGGAACGTCATTCTTTAAAAGAGTATACAATGGCTCACTAATTGTAGCATAGTCTTTCACAAATTTCATTTGATAATTACACATTCCCAAGAACCTTTTTAATTCTTCTTTGTTGCTTGGCTCTTTTAAATCTACAATTGCTTGAATTTTCTTAAAGTCTGGTTTCACACCATCTTTGGATATTTTATGACCCATAAAAGTGATTTCCTGACATTGTAGTTCCATTTTTTCTTTATTGAGCTTCACTTTTAGATCTTTGCACTTCTGTAAAAATATTTTTACATTTTCATCATGTTCTTTTATGTCCTTTCCAAAAATTACTACATCATCAGCAATATTGATGAGTCCAGGAAGAGCTTCAAATGATTGCTTCATCTTCAATTGAAATATTTCAGAAGCCACATTTAGGCCAAAGGGTAGACGTAGGAAGCAATACCGACCAAAATTAGTTTGAAACGTTGTGAGTAAACTCGATTCTTTGTCAAGTGTAATATGCCAATACCCATTCTGTAAATCAAATTTGCTAAATACTGTAGCACCATTTAATTCATGTAGTACTTCTTCTAAATTAGGCATAATATATCTTGGTCTTTTAAGAGCTTTATTCAGTTCAAGAGGATTCAAACACAGTCTTAACTTGCCATTTGGTTTTTCTACACACACTATGTTACTGGTCCACAGAGTTGGTTCAGTCACTTTTCGGATGACCCCTTTATTTTCAAGTCGATCCAGTTCTTCTTTTAGCTTATCTCTCAAAGCAATAGGCACTCTGTGTACTGGCATAGTAGATGGAGGTATATCATGGTCAGTCTGAAGATGAACGACACCAGGCAATTCTCCAATGCCTTCAGCAAAAACACCACTATAATCAGTTAAGTCGACAATATTCACAGATTGGAATTCTTTCTCTTGAATTGTAATCAACTTCATAGCTTGAACAGCTTTCAAACCAAGCAGTGGTTGAATATGTTCTTTGTCAACGATAATAAATTCAATATTGTATTTTTTATTGTTTTTGGGGTTGATTACATGTTCCCGATGTAGTCCTATTGGTTCAAAAGTGCTGCCGTTCCACATCTTCAAAACTTTCTTGCATGGCTCTATACCAGTTGCATACTGTTTTGGTAAGATATTAACCGTTGCTCCAGTATCAAGTTGAAAAGTTACCTCTTTTCCATTAATTATCATCACACCCTTTATATCCTTGCCTGGATCTCCTATTTTGTTCACCCATTCTTCTTCATCTGAATTCAGCTGATGTATACTATCTTCTTTCTTTATTTTGAATGATGAACACTTGATTGCAAAGTGATTTCTTTTTTTGCATTTAGAACATGTTTTTCCCCATGCTGGACAGAGTTCTTTGGTAAATTTGTGCTTTTTTCCACAATATTTACATGATTTTTCTTTCTTGCCATCTTCTTTCTTCGTTTCAAAAGATTTCTTGTTATGATGAATTTTAATTTTGTTCACAATCTCTGGACGAAATTCTTTTCTTTTAATTTGTGCATATCCTGCAGCTCTACATGTGTCAATGCATTTTTCTAATGTTAACTTTCTCTCTCTCAGGAGCAGTTCTTGCAATTGGTTATCTTTCAAACCCAAAATAATTCTATCTCGAAGTAACGAGTCAATGCAATCCGTACAGTAGCTGCATGTTTTAATTAGCACTCTTATGGCAGATAAAAATTCATCAAACGTTTCGTTTTCTTGTTGCTTTCTATTATTGAACATAAAGCGTTCATACATTTCATTAATTTCACCTACTACATATTGCTCGAACGTATCGATTATATCCGTAGTTGTTCTTGCATCTTCTGCTGTAGAAAACGAAAATCCGTTATACCTTTGCAACGCAGCATCACCAAGAGTATGCAATAGTAAAGCAACTTGATATTTTACATCTTGTTTCTCTAAGTTGGTTAGAATAGCATAGTTTGCCCACTTTTGTTTGAACAATTTCCAGTTCGTACACAGATTATTATCGAACACCAAAGGTTCTGGCGGTTTGACTGCGATAGGCTTAGCATCGGTACTCATCGTATCAGGAGTATTTTTCTTCTCTGAGAAAAAAAATCACAGTTCACAGCTTCACAGTACTACTTTATAAATTTCCGTCTGCCACCATGTTTCGTATATTGTTGTATAATCTTAAAATACTTTAAATAAAGGATAAAGAGAATCTTAAACTCTTACACCAACATGGAATTATATTCTTGTTTATTTCCAGCTATTACAAAACTGTTGCCACAAATCACAACCTAATACTTTACGTAACACTAGACAAATGTATTGCTGAAATTTCATTACTGTACAATAACTTTTTCTTGGTGTTGGGATTTTTTTTTCCATCAGTGTATTTTCTAATTTTAACCTTTTTTTCCCCCAACTCTTTTAATAAATCTTTAGGCAGTTCCTTACCACTAGATCTTTCAACAGGAAGAAAACATTAAAAATGTTCAATGAATTTGCATTGAAATACTGATTGGACAATGGAAACATACAAACTTTATTCCCCCCCCCCCACCCAACGAATCTGATGGACATTATTGCATAAATAAAGCATTGTTTTAAATCTGACTTCCCTGTTGCCAATTCAAACTCAAATTTTGCCGTGTTTTTATGGACAACTTAAAATGTCCCTATCTTATGGCTGAGGATGTCCTACGACGTTCTTTCATACTTGGGATGGATGGTTGGATGGTTAGGATTTATGTCGCACTAGTGCTGCGCAGATGGGCAATTAGCTTAGCGACACACCACTAGAGGTAGTCCGGAGACATGCCATCACAATTTTGATCCTCCACGGAAGGGATGGCTCTCCCGCTTCGTTGACCCCAAGATGTATAATTTTTGACTTTCATACTTAGGATATACAGATAATGTCCTGTTGAGAAAGGATATCTCCAAATAATTCCTACATGCTGAAGAACACTGCTGAAAGTCCCTACAATTGACAAACTCTTGACTTTCTTTAATTAGAGGGAAAAAACAGCTTGGCAAATCAGCGGCGAGTGTGCATTTATCCCTTTGCGTCGCGGCTGCGCATACAATACATACTGTACAGAACTTACAAGTTTGTTTATTCTTGTCTGCATTTCAAATTATAGGAATGGGCAGAGAAGCCTGTAAATTCTTATTATGATTATTTACTTATTTTTTTACTTATTTATTTTTCTATTTATTTATTTTCTACATTCAATAATCAAAGTATTTTATTTATTTATTTATTGTGGTTCAAATGATTTTGCCGCCCCTAAATTTTGCCGCCGTAGGCAGTTGCCTACCTTGCCTACCGCCTAGAGCCGGCCCTGGGGTGAGGCAACTGAGGCAGCCACCTCAGGGTGCACTACTGATATAAGGGCGACATTTGGCTCGTATACATTAACATAAAATCCAATATATTTGTTAAAAACTAAAATAAACACACACACACACACAAAAAAGAAAAGACAAAAAGTGGGAGAATTTCAGAATAAAAATGCGTAGTATATTTTGTATGATTACATGAGAGTCCAGCATGGGCAGATGAAGATGCTATGCCTGAAAGAAATAAAGAAAAATGAAGTGCCATGGAGTCAACTTCAATTCACGTCAATTGAAATGAAAAGCTTAAGTGCAGATTACAAGTTTTAGTTTTCCATGTGACATTGATAGATGACATTTTTTAAAATTTTATCAAAGAGGCCCAATCCTGAAAATTTGATTAATCTACACTATAATATTAAAATTGTGGGTTTCATGTTTTCTGAATTTTATTTAATAATGCTGATCATGTGGCTAAAAACTTATTGTAAGTAATTTTAATGATTGAGAAATATTTCCCATGTTCTAAAATCTCAAAAAAAAAAAAAAAACCCTCATAAAAATCATTAGCTTTTATTGGAAATACAAAAGCATCATTCATGTGAAATTTAAAAAACAGTTGATTACAGCAGTTCGACTATATGCTTCTCAAATGCACTGATAAAAACAACTGATGTGCTATTTCAATCAGATAATGTTAATTTATTGAAATCTTCGAAGTTGTTAGCTAAATTTGTTAGAAAACGTGTCGAATAGTATTAGTGATCATTGTTTAAGCAAAGATATCCAAAACAATATAATTTAATGGATCAAAAGTTCACAATACAATTATAGAAGTTAAGTATACAAGATAGTATAATATTTAATTGCAATCCAGATGCCAGTAGAACTTCTAAGAGAAGAACTTTTTTTTTTGGTTCCTTTAACTATAACAAAATAGAATAACGAGAAATGAAGGAAGTATTTTGTTAATCTTTTGCCTGTAACTAGGGCTGGATTGATAGAACTTATTTCACATGACATGAATAAAATAAATAAATATTTGTGGCTAATTTACGGCAAGACAGCTGCAAAACCGAAGCTGAAGGTGTGAAGGGCAGCTGAAAGGTGTGCAAAACCGAATTTTAGATGAAAATCTTCAAGTTTTTTATGTGCCTTGCTATGCTGTTGAGGCAGTGCATAAGAGTAAATAACTGTCTAATAAAATATAAAAATTTAAACTGATTTTACGTGTTGTACTTTGGAAAGAAATTTTAACAAAAATAGAATTGTATCAAAACATTTAGGGAATCCAAATACGACCCTTCCAGAATCTTATGGATCGTAATCTCTCAGAAAGAAACCACAGATGAAATGAAAATATACAGTGGTTTCAAATGAACATGTTCCATAAAATATATTCATATTAAGAGAAACAGACTGGACCATTTATTTGACATGGTGACACACTGAAATGCCTCATCTAACAGGATATCTGCTGTTCAGTTCAATACATTTACCCTATCCTAATTTGTTAATTTTTTGGCTTAGTTTCATATTTTAGTTTTTATGCAATTTTATACTATTTCTAACACAATAATTTCTATAATGCAAGTTTATACGAATATGTGTGTATATTCTGTTATGTTAAAAAAATCTTTACATTTCAATACCTTACAAAGTTTTCAAATTAGAATATTTGTAATCAACTATGTTCAAGCCAGTATCATAAATGGTATTTTAAAAGTGGTCTGAAATCTTTACTTTGAAAATATTACTCAAAATGGATGTTACTGCAAATTTTGCCCTATTCTGTCATGTTAAGAAAAATGTAAATTTCAAATAACTCATGAATTTTTTTAATTAGAAAATTCATAGTCAATCATGTTCATGCCAGTATCCAAAATAATAATTTAAAATTGGTCTGACATCTTTACAATGAAAATATCTCTTAAAATGGGTGTTTATGCAAAAATTTGCCCTATTCTGCTATGTTAAGAAATTCATAAATTTAAAATAACTGACGAAATTTTTAAAGTAGAATTTTCAGAATTAATGCTGTACGTGCCAGTATCATAACTGATATTTAAAGCTGGTCTGACATCTTTACAATTGAAATATTCACTTTAATGCATGTTTATGTGAAAGTTTGCCCTATTTCGCCATGCTAAGAAATTCATAAATTTCTAATAACTTACGAATTTTTTACAGTTGAAATTTTATAGTTAATGATGTTCATGCCTCATGACACATATTTAAAAACTGGTCTGACATTTTTACGATAAAAATATTCCTTTAAATGCACATTTATGCAAAAATTTGCCCTATTCTCTCATGTTACAAATAAATTAAGAACTTTTTTAATTACAATGTTGTATATCAATAGGTTTCTTGCCAATGTCATTAGTAATATTTTAAAACTGATTCGATCATTTGTTTTTGATATACTGTGTACACAAACTAACAGACACTATATAAATTTTGTTATTTCTGTATTCCACAAACGTATAAAAGAGTAAAAAAACGAGGTTGAAATTTTTCACAAATATTTACATCGTGACTAATAAGTTCTCATACACTTTCAAATTTTTATTACAATAATGCAAAATAAATCATACAAAAACTTTTTGCATCAATTTAAAGTACCAATCATTGAGTATCTTTACATTAAATGCTTTGGAATAATTCCGCGTTTTAGTATCTTAACAAGCCTAAGTCTCTTTTCAAATCCATCACAACTTCCATTGACATTTCCTTCCATATCGTTTGAATTATATTTTTGAATTTGCTCAAATAGGTGATTTTATAGTTATTCAGTTGGGAGAGCATATATGACCACACAAAATAATCAAGTGGGTTCAGATCAGGGAAGTTGGGGGGCCATTCATTCTTTGGCAAAATGTCAGCTAAATTTTGACTGCAGCTCTTCTGAACCACACGTGCGGTATGAGAAGGGGCACCATCTTGTTGGAAGTAGAAATTTTCTGCCCCGCACATGCCTTAGACATTTGAGAGAAAAACCTTTTCAAAAAACTCAGTTTTATTACTATTGGACATTGATTTTTGCCCCCTTATCAATGAAGACTAACGGGAGTTTTCCGCTTTTGGAATTAGCAGCCCAAAACATCAGAGACGAAGCATTTTGGTAATGCAGAACGTAATGTTGGCTCTCAGGGATGTTATCAATAGAAACTGACCATACTCTGTCATTTTGAGGGTTGAGACTCTGCTGTAAAATGAATAGTTTCTCGTCTGAAAAGACAAATTCATCCCCAGCATGCCAAGCAAGAATTTCTTCCACCCTTTACTTCCTTTTCATCTTATCAGACTCCGAAACTCCATGAATTTTACTTTTTCCATAAGCCTTGCATTCAAGGTCCTTTTTCAGAATATTTAATGTTGATCACCTTGATATTTTGAGCTCTCATGCTAGTTTCCTAACGGATCTTTGTTTGCTTCATCGTATCTTTTCCCTGACCCTTTCCACAGCCTCTTTTGTCTGAACGGACCTCGGCCTGTCAGACCCTTTTCTATCATCGAAAGAGGGCATCTCATTATACCTTTTGGTAGTTCTGTAAATGAATTCTCTCTTCACCACCAGGGCTTTCAAGTCTCTGAAAATATCACCCGGCTGCTCTCCTTTGATCGATTTATTTATCATAATTTCTCTCAATTTCTTCATTCTACCTAGGTAAAGAAAAATTATAAATAGTGCAACATTTGCACTTGCAATAGCTTTATACCTTACACTAAATTGCCTGCAAAATAATTGGGACTACAGTAACATATATGCACAACTTTTTAATGTGCTACAGAAGTTGTATGAGAACTTATTGGTCACGGTGTAAGTTCCCCCATATCTGTAGAATGATGGGGTAATGTATACCGCTTTATTTGTAGAAGTATAGCAATGTCAAAGTGATCAAGCTGAAGAAACAGAAGATAGTTACAGCTAATTAATACACCACTAAGCACTAAATGTCTTTTGAAATTCTTCAATAGGTGAATGTAAAAAATCATGCTTTACCATAATAATATATCTTATTATACAGCAAGATTGACAGCCGAATTTCTCGAAGAAAAATGCGTCAAGTCAGAAATCCATTCCTCCTATTCTTCTGATCTTGCTATCTGTGGTTTTTAGCTGTTTTTTAATTTAAAGAAAAATTTACATGGTCAAAATTTTTAATCGAAGATGAAACTGATGAGGCTATAATGCGTATTTTTGATAGATTTCATAAACTTTTAACCTTTTAAGCAAAAGCTTTAAATCATCAACAAAATTGCACTGATGTTAGAGGGTCCTATGCTTTGGATTAAAACTTCCTATCCTTTGGACTTTAAACACTCCAAAGATTTGGTAAGTTAAACTTGCACTATTTAGCTGTATCTCAAAAATTTCACAGTGACCCAAGTATTAACTCCCTATTCATAGTTCTTTTTTTTTTTCTTAATGTGAAGTCATTATAGTGTATTTTCAAATGATCACGTAAGTTTTTCTTCATATCATAATTTCTGGTTTTTATAGTAGCAAAAACTTTATACGTAGTTTTTTTTTTTTTTTTTTTAAGTATATTTTCTGTTTTGGCATTAAAATATGATTGTTTATCTTTTATAATGTTAATTTTGATTTTACAATACATTATTCGGACTGCATTCATCAACCACTCAATTTTTAGACATCTATTTCCAAATTTATTTCTCCTTGACAGTTCAAAACACTAAACATTAGCTCAGATGATATTTAAAACAAATGGTTTCATAATAATCACTGACTGACTCTGTCATGCTTAAAAAGGCTAAGAGAATTCCTTGAACTTTGTCTATGTGTGAACACAAGTTGCCACCTAATTTTCATACTTTAGTTAATTTTAAAAAGTCTAATTGTCCGATCTATAAGCTGTTTAATCTGATGGATTCAGAAAAATCACCCCTTTCATTTGGTACCTTATTTGTAAAGAATTTTTAATTAGATTTTTAAAAATTAATTAAAATATGAAAATAACAACTTTAAAATGAACATTTAAATTTTTAATTGATGCCATTTTTTTGTTCACTTTGGAAAAAAAAAAAAAAAAAAAAAAAAAATATATATATATATAGGGGAGACCCGTGTACCTAGGGCCGCTTTTTTTCAATGCCCATAAACAGAGCCTTTGACCTGTTTAAAATTATCAAACTGACATGTACATATTAGGACTAATTACTTCCAACTGGGATTAATATAAATACCTAAAATAATAAATTCTGACAAATAGAAGGTTTTAAAAAAAAACTTCACTCGTGGCCCTAGATACAACACCCTCATTGTACCTGGGACCAGACCTCATTGTACCTAGGGCCATTTTCTCAAATTTAGATTTCACTTTGTAATGAATAGAAAATAAGCATATAAATATGTATTTAAAAAGAAACAATATCAAGTAATATATTTATTTATTATATAATAATTATCATGTTATTACCGTAATTTTCGGGAGATAAGCCGCACCATTTTATAGGCTGCATCAACAAAAAAGCGACAAAATTGAATTAAGTTTCATCAGATAAGCCGCATTGCCGAATAAGCCGCGGCATATACCAAATAATCTACTACTGAAACAATTCTTTGCACATACATTGATATCGTAAATATCGAGGTATTTTCTTTGAGCTTTTAATTTTCCTTTTCTTTTATTAATATTAATGCATTAGAAATGAAATGTTAAAATCTTATACAGTACAAAGTTGAAAAAACGGACATTTTCGATCGCATTAGTTTTCCCCAACAGCGTTTTTTTTATTATTATTATTTTCAACTATTTTTAATTAGGTGAATCAAGTTAAAATATTAGATAAAACTTGTCAAAAATAAGCTTTATCTAACATTTCAACTACATTTTCAGCTGATCCCCTCCCCCCATTTTTAATTTTTAAATTCATTATTATGAATGATTATCAGAATTCTTTGACATGCTTGTTGTTTTAAAAAAATTAAATGTAAAAAAATAAAATTATAAACTAGAAAATTTCACAAAACAAATGTTAAGTTAAAATAAGTTTAAAGATTAATGAGATAAGAAAGGTTTTAATAGAAATCACTTAATTTAGTTTTCATAGAAAATTGTTTGGTTTTACAGTTTACACATTCTGTACTTTTGAAATTAAATTATTAAAAATTTTTGCGATCTGGATGTGTATTAAAATTATTTTAACTACTAATTAAAATATCAGCTGATGAATTAATGTTATGGATGCTATCAAAATGGCCATGAAAATCGATCACTGAACTTGTTTCCTTGATTTTGTGCAATAATATTAAGAGTTCTGGTTGAAATCTAAAAGGACAAATAATAATACATAAATAAAATAACATAAGCTGTTCTTTCTGATTTAGAAATATATTTTTCTTTTGATAAAGATCGCTAATAAAAATATTTTTACAAGGAAAAAAAACTTCCATATTTTTCTCCCAACAGATAGGCCGCACCGTTAGATAGGCCGCAGCTGCCGATTTTAAACTTTTAAACACGTATAAGCCGCGGCTTATCTCCCGAAAATTACGGTATATAATAAATATATAATAATAAATAAATGCCTTAATTTAAAACACGAAATTTTTCACTTTTTTTTTTTTTCTTTGGGATATTCTAACAGATTTTTTTTTTTTTTTCCCTTCAATTTCTTTTTTTTTTTCTTTTTTTTTTCTGGAGTGTTTCTTGGATTTCTAGATCTCTCTGGTTTTTGGTCACATCTTTTCTTTGATGTGGGAGGTTTTGCTTTAGGTAAAGGTTTTTCTTAGGTTCGTACCTGCTAAAGCATAACACACGAAAAGATGTTAGATGTTGAAGGTTTCGAAATTTCAACAGGACACAAAACAGAGACATTCAATTCTATCATTGTTAGTTCACTATCTTCCTGGAAAATCTTTTTTTTTTTTTTTTTAATTTATGGAGTGGTCTTGTCTTTCAGTCACATTTGAACTTATTTATTGGCTATATGCTGGATACACGAAAGCTTGATAGAATGTTTACAGGAGTAAAGGCCGATGGATAGGACTTGCCAACACTTTCAGTAACGTCATATATAATGATTGGTTTACCAAGGTTTGCCAGCATCCAATTACTATAGACTGCACTGTGTTTCTTAACATTTTTTCGACCGCTGACGTAGATTCACGTCATTTGAAAATATGAAACTCCACCAGTGGGCATTTCTTTTGCAATTTGTATATTATTTGTTTCTAAAAAATATACACAATATTCATATTTGTACAATCAGTATACTATGGATGCAAATACTTTGATTAGAAAGAGAGTCTGATTATAATGCATATCCATTTGTAATACAAATGTGAATATGGGAAATTTTGTTTTGAAAAACTGTAACTTATGAGAAAAATGCCCGCAGGCAGACTTTACTATCAAAAAGACAAAAACATGCGGTCGCAAAAGTGTTAAAAGGTCCAAACACACTGCCCCTAGGTACAAGGCAGCGATGTGGCCCTAGGTACAAGTTTTGGTAACTTCATTCAAAATGCCTTCCACTAAAAAATCCACATGCACAGAGGACTAATTAAATATCTCATTTATTACTCAATATAACAAGCAAAATTATGCACTAGAAATGAAAGAAAAATATTTGATTTGCCTTTGTAAAATAGCAAAAGAGGTAAGCTGCAAAATTTTACTTCAAACCATGTAAATTCGTTTTCTACATGTAACTTGACAAAACCCTCTCTTCAAAAGTTTCAAAGTAGTTGTAAAAGTAGCAATTGGTATTGTTACTCGCCCAATTGAGTATTAAAACTTAAAATTAAATATTATTCAAATAAAGTGGGGTGGCCCTAGGTACACAGGTCTCCCCTATATATATAAAATATTAAATTTGCTCATACATATGAAAAAATGACGTCTATAGAATAGTAATAATAATTACAAATTTTAAAGGTAATGAAGAGATAAATAAAGTGCGAAAATTTTGCATGGGATTGCAATAAATAAATAAAATGAAACGATCATTTTTCATTGGGTGCCTTAGTCGCCCTACAACTAACTAGTTTTACATAATGATGTTTTGAAGTCTAAACATCTCTAAGAAATTAAAAATGCATTGTAAACATACAAAACATGGATACAATTCTATTTCCATTATCTGAATGCAATTCTGTGATTGTGATATAAACATTAAATTATCCTTTTAGGTTGATTTCTTTAGAAATCTTGTTGTTTATCTATCACTTTGTTTATCTATCTATAATGAAAATTTTCTCATCACAATCAATGAGATAAATAAAGATTTGTTAACCAAGTTGTTTCACCATTTTGTTTTTAAAAAAGAGACCACAAGAAAATTTGTAATTTGCACTGCAAAAAGCGTATTTCGAATTTGTTTGAATTTTGATTTATACATAGACCATATAAGAGTTTTAACCAAGTTTATTAATAAACTTTATCCGCCATTTTTAACAAAGTGGTGGTCTTAAAGTAAGCAGAACCACTTAAAATCAGGCAACCACTTGAAAATTTATAATCACGATAACTTCCGAAATAATACTCCAAATCGAACCAAATTTGGATAGTGAATTTATCGTATAAATATCTTTCAGGCTACCACTTGAAAATTTATAATCATGTTAACAGTTTAAATACTGATTCAATTCGAACCAAAGTTGGGCAAAGAACTTATAATATGAACTTATAATAATCTTGAATGAGTTCACTGGGCAAATTGTTCCGACATTTTGTTTCCAAGTTGCTGCCACTTGAAAATGGTGCCATCACAGTAACTTTTAAAATACTAAACTGATTCAAGCGAAAGTTGGATAGTGAACTTATGGTTCGAATAGGTTGGATAAATTTGCATGGTAACTTGCTTCAACATTTTATTTTCAAGTGGCAGTCACTTGAATATTTGTCATAATGATAACTTTTGTAATATTGAAACAATTCGTATTTTGGTAGTGGATTTAGCATTCAAATATAAACTATTGGATGTTCCTCAATGAAAACAGAGTAACTACCATTACTGGTTTGTGTACAGGGACACCCAAAAGTATTCTAAAGCACTGCATTCTATGAGAGATATTTCTATAAACCAAATTTTAATAACTTTACTTTGCACAAATCTTAATGAAATTTAAATATGTTATTCATATGCACAGTAGAATGCTTTCTATAGAATATAGTGTTACTCGCATTAGATTTACAGGACCGCACAAAAATAATCAGTTACATTTAGGGCTATTATTGGAAATTTGCTGGAAATGCTTTTTCATTTACTTTAAACAATTTTTAACTGTGAATATGATTTTCTTTTGTGTATTTGGCTGTCCGACTGTCCTTCTTTCGATCTGTCCGTCTGCTTGCTCCTGAACTTCCAAAATTTTAAGAAATTGATATATGTTACTCAAATTGAATATAGAATGTTTTTTATTTGAAATGGAATTAATAGGTCGTGTACAACTAGTTTGTGTACAGGGAAACCCCGAAAAATTCCAATGCATTGCATTTTAGGACAGATTTTTATAAATTATATTTAAATAACTTTCGACTGTAACATTCATAAAGAAATTGATATTTATTGTTAATATGCTAACATAATGTTTTGTATAGACTATAATATGGTTAACTTTCAGATTTACAGGGCTACACTAAAATATTCAGATACATTAAGGGCAGCAATTAGAATATCAAAGAGAATAGCAACTAGAATTTAGAGAGGTTCTGCTCTCAAAATTGGTAAATGGGAAGTGCCTGGTTCAATTCCAAGTCATTCTTGTCAACTTAGCCACAAAGAGTTTTCTATGGTTGCAGGCTAGGTCCCTTTTAAATGATCTATACAGAGGCAATTCACTTAGGTCAATAAATGCACATAAAACATTAGAATTGTGCGTGTGTGCGTGTGTGTGTGTGTGGGGGGGGTGAAGTAATTGTCTTAATTATTTTGCTATGAGAATTTTATCTGAGTTTATTGCACATAAAATATTTTATCTTACCAGGTTTTCAGTTCATTGGTTTAAATTTTTTACAAACTGATTTATTTATTTTATTATTATAATTTTTTTTTTTTAATAAAAAGAAATTTTGGAGTAGTGATTTAAAATGCCGCTTTTCACCATTTAATTAAAATTGTTGTCATTTTTAATATTTAATGGTAGAAATTTTTGAGTTAAAGTTTGAATGACCAGAAAAATTAGTTTTAACACAGAAATATTGCAAAGTTCTTTTAGATAAAAGTTTGAAGTCACTTTTATATTGCATACAAGGCATACATTTCATCAGTTAAATTTCTTTCTTAATAATAAACTGGTTAACGGGATGTGCCGGGTTTGAACCAAGATCGCGATCGTCAACTTAACTGTTTTCCGTGGTTGTCTTTGAAACTTACATAAATATGAGATAAAACCCTTTAAATAGATCACAATGGAGGCAATGCACAAAGGCTTAAGTGCAGTCAATTAGCATTTACTTCTTAATCTCTAAATACAAAGGAGTTTGGTGCATTTAATACAATTTGTATATTTCTAAGGCATTCATTTTATGGATTTAAAGATCTTTTTTTCTGATAACTATCAATATCCTCACATATAAAAATTGTTAGTTTCATATATACAAATATATTTTTTATTTTTTTAGGAAAAACTTTAACTTACCTTTCTTTTCAAATTATTTAGTTTTTTACTTATTTTTCTTTAGTTAAAATTCATTTCGCCTGCTCAAAATACATCACGTGTCAATTATCGATGTTTGTTTACATTTCTACCATTGTCACTTTTGGTCTGCATTATCTTTCTATTTTTGCTGTTGCCACTGCTGGAGAAATAATTATTATAAATTATGTTTTGGCTTTGACCATTGAGTGGCGCTATCGATGTTTGTTGATATGCAGATTTACTGACTTTGGGTAGTATAAAAGATTGCGGCGAATTGAATAACGTGTTGCAGTTAATCATTTGAGCAGTTAAGCATTTGAGCTCTTGGCATCTTGACAGCTTTATCAGCTCCAGTATGGCTGTATAGTCTGAGCTTTGATAGCTGCCGTTGTTTTTGTTACATCTTTACAAATGTTAAGTTTTTATATTTGAAATGAGTTTAATCTCATTAATTCTTCTTCATCTCGCGATGTTGAAAACTTTGAAAACTTTAGATAATCGATGTTAGTTGTTGTTTGTTAAAGTTTGTTTTTCACTAATGTTATTAACTGTTTACAGCTTTCAGTGCTGATATATGTTAAGTTTCTCTAAATGAATTAAATTTTTATACAGTTAAAATCTTTCAAGTTAAAAAAAATCTTTATAAAGTTAACGGTTTAAGTGGGGACAGATTCATGCCTATAATAGTGCATTTTGCTATGAAGGACTTCAAGTTATTGTGATATATTTCTGCAATTCTTCAATTGTTTTTTTTCCTCACTGGTCAATCTGGCGATCGCGAGATGTAGCGCTTACAATTTTCCTTTTCCTTGTTGGTCAACGTGGTGACCGCGAGACGACATATTAACATTAATATGTTTTTGATTGTCAGACTCAGATAAAATGAAAAACTTTCCGCGAACACAAAATCTAAAGCAAAAATTTTCTGCAAGAAAAAAAAAAAAAAAATTCTCTTTTGACAGTTGAGAACCGAGTTGCCTGTGATACATAAATCTTTCAGATTTCAGAGTCTACTGTAAAACCAAAATAGAAAAAAAAAAAAAAAAAAAAAAGGGGGGGGGGGGGGGGGAAAGGGAAAAAAAAAATATATATATACAGTCGAGCACTGAAAATCCGCCGATCTAAAATCCGCCAACGTCTGAAATCCGCGCAAGTCGGCAGAGTTAAACAAAGAAATTTGAAATTCATAAACTATCAAAAAACGAACGCGGGAGAAACTATGACATCATCGCAAACGTAAAATCAGTCGACAGTTTTATTTTTTTAAACTGTACTTCAATTAATAGCTTTTTATTTTTTTAAACTTTACTTCAATTAATAGCTAAAATCTAAACTTTTATATTCAAAATTAATTCGTAAGAACTGTTTTCCAAATTCAATTAAAAGTGAAATTATTTCGTTTAAATTCAACATGATATCCGGCAATTCCTTTTTTGGACTAATTAATCAAATAGAATAAATTTCAGAACAATCCGTTTTTGTTTTTCGTAGGATCGCGCCGTACCTCAGATTGACGGTCAGCGTGCGTTATTTCTCCCGGTCTTTCTTCACTCTCTGCTGGCTTCCCGTGCGCTCCTTTCACGGTGCCGTCGTTCGCCGCGGACCGCGCATGGGCGGTGATGTCACGGACTCCGTTGGTGCGCCGGTCTGGAGGCTCGCGCGCGAAGACTTTTAAAAAGTGGACACACGCAGTTTGTGATGTAAAAGCCAAAAAAAGTTTGTGGTGTGATAAGTTTCAACCGCAAGACCAGTACGTAGCCATACAATTTTTCCACGATAACTGTTTGCAGAAAATTTTCCGTAAAATCAGCAAATTTTTTTCGATTACCGTCCGCGGAAAATTTCCGCAAGTTCAGAAAATTTTCCGCGAACGCCGTTCGCGCGTTCGTGTATATTATGCGGGTCTGTTGATTGTATCAGTCACAATATTTTAATATTACTACTAAGAAGTTTTTGTATATCAAGAAAGTTTTATGTCTACAGAATTGTTTGTTACAAGCTCCTTCAAATGTGTCTATTTGTTCTGCACCTAAAAGGTAATTTAAATCTTGTCATTATTATAAAATGTTTATTGCTATCTATATATATATATTTCTATGAATAAAATCAGTTTGTTAATGTTAAAATTTTGTTCTTACTGAGTTATAACATGTTTTGATTTACACTAGTCAAACCATCTTTACTGAAACCCTTAAATTTAAATATAGTTTTCACTGTTGCTTTTTCCTGCTTAGGTAAAATTTTTGATAGATTGACCTTTTGGTCTTTATTAATGGTTATGGGCGAAAGTTTATAAGGGTATCGTATTTTTTAGATTTGACTAGTTGTTTTTTTTTCTCTTGTTTATTAACTTAGTAATTGTTTAAAAATGGCTTATGATATTGTCCCTCAAATAGCTAAATTAAATTCAACGAACTATGCTGGTTGGAAGTGTGACATTAAATTTTTACTTACAAAAAAAAAAAAAACGCTTATGACATTGTTACTGGTGTAGAAGTAAAACCTAAAATTAGTGAAACCGTGACTGATGAGGCAGTAAATGACAGTAAATGGCAGTAAAAGAAGGCAGAAATCTGCCATGTCAATTTTGTACTTGAATATTGAAACAGAGTTTAGAAGTCTTATAAGTGAATGTACTGACCCCTCAGAAGCGTGGGAAATTCTTAAAGTTAACTTCCAACCAGATAGTAGAAGCCATCACATGAAACTTTTTTCTGAGTTAATGACTTGTTTTTTAGAACTTGGTGAATCTATTGGGGTTTTTGTAGCTAGAATTTCTAAAATTGCTGATCAATTAAATTCTATTGGTAAACCAATTAATGAGTATCTTTGTTTCCAAATTTTAAGATATTTACCCGATACATTTGATCAAGTTGTTCAACAGGTTCTTCGTTGGCCTGATAAGGATTTTGATTTCAAAAAGATCATTATTGAACTTTGTGCTGAGGAGACACGTCTCCAACTTAGAAGTTTAGATAAAAGTAAAATTGATTGTTCTATTGAGGCCCAAAATGTAAAATTTAAAAAGAGGCCTGTTTTTACTTGTTGGAGATGTGGCAAGAAAGGCCATGTGATTAAAGATTGTCGGGTTAAATTGGGTAATGATCTAGCTCCAAAAGAAAAACCATTCAAAAGTAACTTTTCTAAGAGGGGTGGCTCCGGTCAACAGTAAAAACGTGATATAACTTCCCCCCATAAAGCTCAAAATTTCATAGCTGAAGCTAATATAAGTGGTTTTGATAGAGAGGGAAGCTGGACTTTTGGCCTCTCACCACTTTTGCAAAGATAAATCTCTTTTTTGTAACTTTACTGAAATTTTTGGTGACGAGTTACACGTGGCTGTTGACGGAGTTACTTTTCCCATCACTGGTAAAGACGAGGTTGAGTTAAGTTTTAATGGAACTGATATTAAACTTTGGAATGTTTTATATTCTTCAAATTTAAGAAAAAATCTTTTGAGTGGTTCTAGATTCGACCAGGGTGGTGCTAAATTTAATGGTGAGGCTTGTAAACTAAACGTGGTCGACAAGTATGGTGATTTTCTTTTCTCGGCTAAGTTCCATGACGGGATATATTATACTTTTCCAAGGGCAATTAAGGGCAAGCATAGTGTTAAATTGAATGGGGGGCAGAATTCAAATAAAAATGTAAATGTTCATAGGCGTAGCCAGCTTTCCGAGCGGGGGGGTGCCCAAATTTTAAACTAAAAGTTACAATATGATTACATTATGAACATAGTGCGCATATGTATGCATATGTGCGTTTTAACACATGTATAAAAGTTACACAAGTTAACACATGTACGTTTTAACATATAAATTAAGTAACTTTCTCTTAGACTAAATAACTAGACTTGACGCAGAGCAGAAATATCAATATTTACACAACGTTAAAAATGCCAATGTAAAAAAATGTTAAATGCAGACTGCAGTTGTGCAGTTTCAGTAGCGTAAATCGGTGCATTTGGCTTCTTTTGAAATATCATTTGATAAAGTTTGGACTTTCAGAGTACTGCCGCTATCCGTCAAACAAAAAAGGAACAGAAGTTTGAAAATTGATTAAAACAAGGAAAGAATGTTGCATAAAAAATATTAAATGGTGTCGATTTGGTTTCAGTACCAAACCAATGCATGTTAAAAGGTTAAATAAAAATCTTAAACCTTAAGTTATAAACGAAAACCTAAAAACTAAACTACGGAAAAACTTATACTATGGTACTTAAATTGCGCACACAAAGTGATAAAGTAGAATTATAATGATATCATTACTTTATTTATAATCTCATTTCATTTCTTTTATTTTACCAGTTTCAAATTATCAACCTATACATATATATTAATTAAATATATATATATATATTAAATTAATACAATCTTGTAGCTACTTTTTTTTAAATTATTATTTTATTCGTTCCCATACTCATGGATAACATTTATTTTCTATATTTTAAAACATTGTTGTATTGGTGATGTTAGTTTCAAACAGAATAGTACAAACGGGTACTGTGATCGCTATAAAATTAAAGTGATACTTATTAAGATTGTAATAAACTGTTGTGTGTACCATAATATAAAAATGTGATGTGTGTAAAAGTTGCAAAAAATAAAATCAGCATTAAATAAATGTATCGAATCGAGAAAATTGTAGAAACACGCCACAGTCCGGACCTAGCGCTGACCATTACCCGAATAAATTTACGAATTACCACTGTACATAAGAATTCCATGAAAAATTGCATAAAGTAAAATGAAAACATTAAAAGGGAGACATACCAATAAAATTGCACTGAAAATCTCCGCAAAGTAAATGTATCAAAATGGACGACAGATAAAAAGCTTGTGGCTCATTATCCGACCATGCACTGGCTATGAGCCGAAAATATTGTCTAGCAACCACCACAATTGAAAATTGCATACATAATCGAATCCAGAATCATTCATTAATAAAATAGCACGAAATATCATCATGGCATAATGTCGGAAATTTTCTACCCACACAAATAAACTCCTTTGCTATTTAAAAATTAAAAGACTAAATAATGGAGCATATTTTGCGCATACCTTTCTTTGATGTTTGTATTTTTTGTGTTATCTTGAGCTTCCTCTTCAAACTCTCTCTTTTTCTTTGGTTGGAATAATTATCAAGTCTCTCACATTTTTGCACATGATTTGAGAACAGTTTTTCGTTTCTTTAATCATTCAATACAGCTTTAATAGAATTATACACTACCTTCTCCAGATCCAGGATTTTCAGATAAGAGAAAATTGTTTTATAAAATCGCATGAGAAGAAGGAATCCGAATAAATATTTATACTGTAGCCGAATTTTTAATCATTTTCTTTCTTTATTAATTACGAATACAAAATACTCTATTCATAAATAAATAATTTATTTTCAGCAATAAATCGTTTGTCAAAGTTCAAAAGTAATGCAAACGATTATAAAATGTTTTATTATTATTAAATTTGAGGGACAGCCTTTAAATAAGGTAAAAAAATTAAATAAATAAATAAAATGTGGCACTTTAGTTACAAAAATAAGATATTGTATGCTTGAGCGATCATTTCTGAGGTGCTTTAAAAAAGTTAAAAAATTGTTATTGTTTTAGAAACAATTTTGTTTGGCATGTATTTTTGTGAAGGGGAAGCATGTCTATTGCATCCTTCAAAACCCTCTGTTTGATTACTCTACCTGCATTATTTAAACATTTAAGGCTTAAATTAAAAATATTTTTAAAATGATTCAAAGAACTTTCACCCACAGTAAATTTTTCAAGAAAAGTCTGCTTATGATATGATTTACAATACAAATTTGAATTTTCCAGTATTGTCTTTTTTAAAAAATAGCAAATAAGACAGGCCGACGAAGAAATTTTTTTCTTCAGGTTGATATGTTTTTCTGATATATCTTTGGATGCTGTTTAAGGAAAACCTATTTAAAAATTTCCCTCATGTACAGTTTTGAAAAAAAAGGGGATTGTTTGAGCTTAAAGTTCCCTTTTTTTTCGACTACCATCTAAATTATTTCCCTGAAAATTTGGGTGATGTCAGTGAAGAGGAAGGAGAGCTGTTTCATCAAGACCTCAAAGAAATGGAAAGCAGGTATCAGAGACGATACATTTTTAACATGTTAGCAGAATATTGTTGCATGTTGCATAGAGATTCCCCCCCCCCCCACACACACACACACAACACAAGACCCTCAAGCCTTGCACAAGGTAAAATGCTCTAAAGGGAGATTCGATGTGAAGAAATACATTTAAAAGATAATGCGTAAATAATAACCTATTTCAATGCATTTTTTATGTAAATTGTTTCGAATTTGTAATAACTTCTAGACGAATTCTTTCGATTTTCATCCTTACTTTGTGAAAATTTCTTACGTGATAGGAAAAAAATAATAATCATTTCTGAATTCAGACTATCAAAAAACATTAGAGACACCCAACGCAGTACATAAGAAATTTGAAAAGTACGATTTCGCTTACTACTGTAATCGGAAAAAATTTACCCGCTAAGTTATTATGATACTACAGACATGCATTCAAATCAACAATTACTAAAAAAATTATTTTTGTATTCAAAGAACTTCAAAACCTGAAATTATTGCAAGTATTTAGTTTCGAAAATTTGATCCCGTAAATAATACTTTCTGTTATTCATGGTAAAGGAAAGTAATTACCATTTTTAAACGTTTTTACTGGACGCAATGTAATTTTGTATGAATGCTTTTAATCGAACCTAACTTTTCTTACAATCTTTTATACGAAAATTATTATGTATCAATAAAATATGTTAGTTACAGTATGTTTAGTTCACTTTAAAAATGTTGTTGATATGTACCAACTAGAAATTTTGAACTTAAACAATAATGTATTTGAACTCTTTCCATGTCATAGTATATCGATCATTATGATATAAATTGAATACGATTTTTAGGCTTCCTGCCTTTTGAGCCTTAATCTGCTTATGCAGACTGACCACAAGAACCTGGATATACAAATGAGTGGACCTCAAGACATACTATTGTAAAAACTATTTCATATTCAAAAATTGGACCGCAAAACATTACATTCTCCAACATGTATGGGTAAGAGAAAGTTAAAAAAAAAAAAAAAAAAAAAAAATGCTCATTAAAAAGAAATGACAAAAAAACTTGAGTTTAAATAAACTAAATCATTTTATCGCCTCTTTTCCTGCTTTTCCTTAAAGAAAAATCAAACTACTAATTTCTTTTTTTTTTTTTTTTTTTTTTTTTGGTTTATCAAGAAAAATTACTTTGCAAATTTTTGTAAGAAATGTGCAAGTAAATTTGGATTTATGAACAATTCAGATTATTCTTTTAAATATTCTTTTATTCTTTTAATTTTTTTTTTTTTTTTTTTACCACCATGTTTAAGAAAATGTCTTTTTATATTCTATTGCAGAATCATTGGTATTAGTAATAACAATTTTTTTTTAAACCTTCAATTTTTTTTTTCTGTTTTCAATATGTTTTTATTAAATATACTGAATGTGTGTGCATGAGCGGGGGGGGTGCCCGGGCACCCAGGGCACCCCCCCTGGCTACGCGCATGATGTTAATGCTGAAATTTCAGCTTCGCCTGTTATAAAGTCTGTTAATGTAAAGAGCTCTGATACCTGGCACTTATGTTTTGATCATATTAGCCCTGTTTTAATTTTTAACACTATTTGTAATTCTGCTGTTAAAGGCTTGCCTAACTTAAAATCTGTTGATAATTTTTTTTGTGATCCTTGTCATGCGAGTAAGCTAAACCGTGTTTCTTTTAAACCTTTGAGTCATTCTTCATCCAAAAATCCTTTAGACAGACTTTTTCTTGATACTTGGGGTCCAATTAAAATTCCTGGAAAAAAAGGTGAACATTTCTTTCAAGCTATAATAGATGATTTTTCTGAAAGATCATCAGTTTACCCTATCCAGGAAAAATCTATGTGTTTTGAGGTCTATAAGAGACATGTTTTAAGGGCTGAGAGATTTTTAGGAACCAAGCTAAAGTCTTTATGTATTGATAATGGCAAGGAATTTGAGAATGATTCTTTTAGGGTTTTTTGTAGAGAAAATGGTATAAATCATGATTTGACTAATAACTGTACGCCAGAAGAAAATGGGGTTTGTGAGAGGTTCAACCAGACGATTATGAATTGTGTTCAGGCAATGTTAAAATCTAGTGGATTGTGTGATGATTTCTGGCCTGAAGCATGTACGCATTTTAATTATACTTGGAACAGGATTTGTCATGGTAAAAACACCAAAACCCCACTTGAACTCTATTCAGGAAATAAGCCTTCCGTTCGGGATTCAAGACCATTTGGTACTTTAACTTACATCGGTGTCCCGAAGGTCAGGCTCAAACACAAGTTATATTCCAAATCCAAGCGTGGAATGCTTTACGTACCCATGGTTATCGAGTCTGGTTAGAGGATGACAGAAAGGTTGTTGAAACCATAAATGTTTCTTTTGTGGAGAGCAGTGATGTTTCATGCAGTGGAGCGGTGATGGGTGACTTTTCTTTTGAGTAGGTGCTTGTCCCAGAGGTACAGCCATGGCCCGTTGACCAGTACCATCATTCTGGTCCGGAGCCTGGTACTTCTGGGGTCACGCCCAGCGAGGCTGAAGGTGTCGTTCCAGCCGCCACTCCTGTTACTCCTGCCCTTTCTCAAACTACATCTACTGACTGGATGACTAATCCCGTATGGTACCGAAAGGTAGTGTCTAGACCTAAGGGGAAAAAGGTAGATATCTACTACTATCCTGATGGAGAAGGCAAGAAGGTCACCCAATGAAGTTGAAACGTTTTGTAATACAAATGGCATTAATTTTAACCCTGCCAATTTTGATTTTTCTAAGTTTAATAGTTTTTCTGAAGTTGTCAACCCTAGTATTATATCTTCCGCGTCCAGCACTACTAGTTGACTAGATGTGGTGGTCCCGAGAATGTATAAACAGGCATTAAAATCTGCACAGTCTGAAGAGTGGCATGAGGCTATGTTGGAAGAGTTGAAATGTATGGCTACAAGAGAAGTCTGGTATCTTATGAAGCTCCCTGTGAATAAAACTGCGTTGGGAAACCGCTGGGTTTACACAGTAAAGTATGATGAGTCTGGTACCATTGTCAGGTATAAGGCTAGATTAGTTGCGAAAGGTTTCAACCAGGTCCAGGGTGAATCCTATGATGAGACTTTTTCACTGATCATAAATTTTTCTGTAGTCAGGTTCTTCTTTTCTATCTTGGTCTCATACTGCGGTTGATTTAACGTACAGTGCGATGTCAAGTGTGCCTATCTGTATGCTCCTTTAAAGGATGAGATTTACATGAGGCAACCAGTTGGCTTTACTGAAAAAGGTAAAGAAGATTGGGTGTGTAAGTTAGATAGAGCACTGTACGGGTTACATCAGTTAGGCAGATTATGGTTTTATGAATTAAATGAAGTATTGTTGGAACTTGGTTTTAATAAATTTGAAAATTGTAACTGTGCATATTCATATTATGATTTCTCTGTTTTATTGGTTTATGTAGATGATATCATTGTTTTTGCTAGGACAGAATCCCAAGCTAAAGATATTTTAAATCTTTTAAAGTCGAAGTTTGACTTAAAAATTTTGGGTGTAACTCGTAAGCTGTTAGGTGTGGAGTTTGAGTACACAGATACAGGGGTTTTGATCCATCAAAGTCAATATATTGATGAAGTCAGTAAAAGGTTTCAAAATCACCGGGTACCTATCTCCTCCTTACCTATTGTTAAAGGAATTCAGTTTTGAAAAAGTGATTGTCCTGTCATTCAAGCAGACATTGATGAAGCTTCTCTTTTACCTTATAGAAATCCTTTAGGTTGTATTTCATTAATTGCAAATCGTACAAGACCTGATATTGCTTATGCCACTAACATTTTCTCATGGTTCCAACAGAATCCAGGTATTAAACATTGGCAAGGTTTACTTAAGCTCCTAGGTAGGATATATAAAATTTTCCAGTCAATATAAACTCCATCTTAAATGTACACAAATTAAACTAATTTCATATTGTGACGCTGACTTCACCGCTAATAGAGATGATTATGTTTCTATGGGAGGTCAGTTGGTTCTTTTGGATTGTGCTGCTGTTTCCTGGCGTACTAATAAACAAAAGGGAATTACAATTTCAACTATGGAGTCAGAATTTGTGTCTATGTGTGATTGTGTTCATGAGCAGGGCTGGTTTTATAATATTTTATGTGAGTGTTCTAGTTTAAAGATTATAGATAATAATTTTGATATACCTACTTTATATGCTGATAATCAGGCTGCCATACGTTTTACTAAATCCAGGATAGAAAACTTTCACACATGTCATGTTAATATTAAACTTTTCTTTATAAGGGACTGATTTGATGAGGGTAAATTTACTATTGAATATATTTCTTCTAAATTAAATCTTGCAGACCCGTTTATGAAGGCATTGACAAAAAATGATCTATTAACATTTATAAAAGTAATCTTTCTTTAAAATTCTAGTGTTTAAATTGTTTTCTTCACTTTGCAGATGTTTTTCATAATTTATGTTCTTCATGGTATGAATGGGTAAATTCGCAAGGCACCTTGCATACATGTATTTGTATATATACATTTTCATCATATTTTTTTTCATTTACATACTGTACATATTGTATATATTTCTATCATATTTCTTCTTGTATATATATATTGAATTGCATTATTTATATTGTATATATTGTATATATTTCATGTCATTTTTTTTTTTGGTATATCTGCATGGTGGAGGATTGTGTTTGATCACATAGAATCTGGATTATATATAAAATTGTTAATGGTGTTCGCCAATTTATTAAATTGTCTTTTGTATTGTTTAGTGATACAGTTTTTTTTTCATGAAATTTTGAAATCTCATGATGGTGTTTGGTGTATAGCTAACTCTTGTGGCTGTCATAATTATTTTATTTTATATGCTGCGGTGGGGGGCATTGATAACTATCAATGTCCTCACATATAAAAATTGTTAGTTTCATATATATAAATATTTTTTTTTTTTTTTTAGGAAAAACTTTAACTTACCTTTTCTTTTCAAATTATTTAGTTTTTTACTTATCTTCCTTTAGTTAAAAATTATTTCGCCTGCTCAAAATACATCGTGTGTCAATTATCGATGCTTGTTTACATTTCTACCATTGCCACTATTGGTCTGCATTATCCTTCTATTTTTGCTGTTGCCACTACTGGAGAAATAATTACTGTAAAATCCCGACCCCCCCTCCTTTTGAAAAGCAAAACGGATAAATTTCAGGTGTGTGTGTGTGTGGGGGGGGGGGGGGGTTTATAATCAAGATTCTTTAAAAAAATTATCAAAAAAAATTAAGAAAAGGGAGGGGAGGTTATATTTGATGGAGGGGGTACTTTCGGGATTTTACGGTACTTTCTTAAAAGGAAATATTAAAGGCTATCATTTCTTACATTAAAGGTAAAAAAAAACTGCATAATAATTCCATTAATGACATGCATCCGACACTTTATGAAAAATTAGTTAAATTAGAAATAATATATAAATATTAAAACTTAATTCAATGCCAAACTTAGCTTGCAATGCCGACGTACTGTAAGTGCGCCCGAAGATTGGATGTAGCTTTGTTGGATGGAGAAAAAAAAAGAGGGGGGGGGGGGTTACTTTCGGGATATTACGGTATTATAAATTATGTTTTGGCTTTGACCGTTGAGCGGTGCTATCAATGTTTGTTGATATGCAGATTTATTGACTTTGGGTAGCATAAAAGATCGCGGCGAATTGAATAATGTTGTAGTTAATCATTTGAGCAGTTAAGCATTTGAGCTCTTGGCATCGTGACAGCTTTATCAGCTCCAGTATGGCTGTATAGTCTGAGCTTTGATAGCTGCCGTTGTTTTTGTTACATCTTTACAAATGTTAAGTTTTCATATTTGAAATGAGTTTAATCTGATTAATTCTTCTTCATCTCGCGATTTTGAAAACTTTAGATAATCGATGTTAGTTGTTGTTTGTTAAAGTTTGTTTTTCGCTAATGTTATTAACTGTTTACAGCTTTTAGCGCTGATATATGTTAAGTTGGTCTAAATGAATTAAATTTTTATACAGTTAAAATCTTTCAAGTTAAAAAAAATCTTTATACAGTTAATGGTTTAAGTGGGGACAGATTCATGCCTATAATAGTGCATTTTGCTATGAAGGACTTCAAGTTATTGTGATATATTTCTGCAATTCTTCAATTGTTTTTTTTTCCTCGCTGATCAACACGGCGATCGCGAGATGTAGCGTTTACGATTTCCCTTTTCCTTGTTAGTCAACGTGGCGACCGCAAGACGACATATCTACATTAATATGTTTTTGATTGTGTCAGTCACAATATTTTAGTGTTACTACTAAGAAGTTTTTGTATATCAAGAAAGTTTTATGTCTACAGAATTGTTTGTTACAAGCTCCTTCAAATGTGTCTATTTGTTCTGCACCTAAAAGGTAATTTAAATCTTGTCATTATTATAAAATGTTTATTGCTATCTATATATATATTTTTCTATGAATAAAATCAGTTTGTTAATGTTAAAATTTTGTTCTTATTAAGTTATAACATGTTTTCATTTACACTAGTCAAATCATCTTTACTGAAACCCTTAAATTTAAATATAGTTTTCAATGTTGCTTTTTCTGCTTAAATGAAATTTTTGATAGATTGACCTTTTGGTCTTTATTACTTTCTAAAGAAATAAAAATCTTTAAAATAAATATGGGAGCATTTATAAATCAGAAAATGTATAAAAAATATATTTATCCATAGCATTGAAAGTTATATTAATATTTAATAAAAAAGTAAGAAAGAAAATAAAGAAAAAAATATTTTGGAAAATATTATATGTATATACATATATATTATAATCCTATTTGAGTTTTAGGAGAGCTTATATAATAAGTATACAAATCCAAATATGTATTTAAATTCTTTATTTTTCTCTTTCTCAACTTGGTTTGAGTGCTTACGCTACTTTGAAAAGAAAATCAAAACAAATGTTTTTTAAAAGGCTGGCTGCTGCTTCCTGATTCTACTCTGCAACGTGATTAGTTCATTTATTTTTACTCTCCGCGTCCTTTCGATTCTTCTAAACTTTCGCGGAACGTAACGGAGTCGCAGACCAATTCTCTGCGGACGAAGGACAGCGGAACGGAGCAGCCAGTATGAAGGTACCTTTACAGATGCCCTGCTGCTTGAGCTTTTTCTACAACAACTTCCTTCAAACATGCAATCAATTCTTGCATCTATAATTCCTCTCAATCCTCAAAAAGCTGCTGAAATAGCCGACAAAATTCTTGACATCACACCTGCACAGGTGAGTGCAGTAGAAACTAGTTTTGATTCGAACATTTCTCACAACAATGACTCACAATTACTGAAAGAAATTAAACTTCTGCGTAAAGAAGTTACGACGCTAAGACGTTCGAGAAGTATTTCTCGGAGTTGTTGTTTTTTTCGACCAAGAAGCCCGTCTGTGAAAAACGATTCCTTGTGCTGGTATCATAAAAAATTTGGCTCTAAAGCCAATAAATGTTACCACCGTGTACCTTCCAGGAAAACAACTCACCCCAGAAGTAGCAGCGACATACGCCTGGTATACTAATAGTTCTCGTCGCCTTTTTGTGCGAGATCGTCAGTCAAATGTTAATTTTCCTGTCGATACTGGTAGCGACTGTTCTATTGTACCAGTTGCCACAGTTGAAAAGGTAAGCACTCCTATTCAAACTTTTAAAGCTGCTAACGGCACTTCTATTAATGAATATAAACAAAAACTTTTATCACTCGATTTAGGTTTAAGAAAAAACTTTATTTATCCTTTTTATGTATGCAATATATATGTATGCAATACTATTATGTATGCAATATATTATATTACATATATATATATATTGTATAATATATATGTATAATATATATTGTATATTATGTATGCAATACTATTTTAACATACAGCCAGATCTTAGAAATCGTCGATTAATTGACGCTAACACAAAATTAAGGTCTAATGGTACGATTAATGTTCCTCATATATATTCTATAAAATCTGTATTTAGTGATAATAATTTCTCTCAATTATTAAGTGAATTTCCTAGTATTACTAAACATCCATGCACAGACCAAATTATTAAACATTCTGTTAAGCATCATATTGAAACATTTGGCTTTCCCGTTTTTGCTAAACTATTTCGGCTTGCTCCCGATCGTTTAAAAATTGCAAAATTAGAATTTCAGCACATGTTGGATTTAGGCCATATTCGCCCATCAAAAAGTAATTATGCTTCCCCTTTGCATATGGTCCCTAAAAAAGGAAGCGATGATTGGCGTCCAGTTGGTGACTATTGAGCTCTTAACGCTCAAACCAAAAAGGACAAGTATCTAATCCCTAATATCGTTGATTTTACTAGCGAGCTTCATGGGACCACAATATTTTCTCACATTGATTTAGTTAAAGCTTATCATCAAATTCCGCTTGCTCCCGAAGACATCCATAAAACTGCAATTTGTACACCTTTCAGACTCTTTGAGAGCACTTGGATGCAATTTGGTCTGTGCAATGTGTCTAGTACTTTTCAAAGATTCTTTGATGAAGTGACTCGAGGTTTAGATGGTGTTTACGCATTTGTTGATGATTTTCTTATTGCTTTTAAAGATAAACAAGAGCATTTTAAACATCTTAGAGCCCTTTTTGAATGATTAAGTCACTATGGTCTTACTATTAAACCATCTAAGTGTACTCTAGGTGTATCTAATATAAAATTTCTCGGATTTAATATCTCTGCCAAAGGACTTTCACCCCTCCCTGACAGAGTTGAAGCAATGAACAAATTTCCCCGACCTACGATTATTACCCAATTATGTTGCTTTCTTGGCATGTACAATTTTTATCGAAGATTTATACTAAAAGCTGCTCATATTTTAGCACCCCTAGTAAAACTTTTGGAAGGTCATAAAAATATTTAAAAAATCTTCACATTCAAAAACATCTGAAGCACCTCTTGACTGGTCTGTTGAAGCAGAAACTTCTTTTTCCACCACTAAAACAGCACTTGCGGATGCCACCTTGTTAAAACATCCCATTCCTGGTGCTCGTTTAAGTTTATGGTGTCATGCCTCGGATTTTGCTGTTGGCAGTACGCTCATGCAATATAATAATTCTTCATGGAAACCAATAGCATTTTTATCTGTGAAACTTACTAAAAGTCAGTCCACTTACGACTGCGAACTTTTAGCTATATATACTTCAATTAAACGTTTTCGGCACATGCTTGAAGGTAGAGATTTTTTCATCTATACTGACCAAAAACCTCTAATTTATGCCTTTAAGCAAAAGTCGGATAAATGTTCTCCTTGTCAATTGTGCCATCTCGACTTTATTTCTCAATTTTTGACAGATATACGTCATATTAATGGTACAAAAAACTCCATTGCTGATGCCTTATCTAGAATTGAAATTGATTCAATTTCAACAGAAATTTTAGATTTCAAACAAATGTCTCTCGCACAACTCGAGGATCCTGAATTAAAAAACATTTTAAATTCTACTGACAATACATGTAATATTCAAAAGCATTATTTTCCTTTGGAGGATGTAACATTATACTGTGACATGTCAACAAACATACCGCGTCCTTTCATCCCAGAATCTTTTCGATCTAAAATATTTAATCATATTCATAATCTTTCTCATCCCAGAATTTCTGCCACAACTAAATTAATAACTAAGCGATGTTATTGGCCAAACATGAAAAAATTCATTAAAAATTCCGTCCAGTCATGTGATAAATGTCAATGTTGCAAAATACATTGGCATACGAAAGCTCCACTTGAAACTTTTGCCCTTCCAGATGCACGATTTTCACACATACATATCGATTTTATTGGTCCACTTCCTCCATCTGAAGGTTATTAGTATTGCATGACTATTGTCGATCGTTTTACTCGATGGCCCAAAGTAATCCCAACATCTGACATGACAGCTCTAACAACAGCTAAATCACTTGTAAATGGTTGGATTTCGCATTTTGGATGTCCAGTTACCATCATGACAGACCAAGGTCGAAACTTCGAATCCACACTTATCTGTGAATTAACAAATATTCTTGGAACCACGCGTATACACACAACAGCGTACCATCCAATATCAAACGGAATTTGTGAAAGATTCCATTGCTGTTTCAAAACTGCATTAAAAACCCATGACAATATGAAATGGACTGAATCACTGCCAATTGTCTTATTAGGTCTTCAAATTGCTATTAAAAATGACATTATGGCGAGTAGTGTTGAACTAGTCTATGATACTACACTTCGACTTCCATCAGATTTTTTCACAATAGATAACTACAAAACATCACCTGACTTAAAATACGTTTCACAACTCTGTGAATCCATGAGAAAACTTTCTCCTATTAATCCCTTAGTCATGGTACTTTTAATGTTTACATAAATCCATCCTTGCAGACATGTACTCATGTATTTTTGCGCATAGATAGTATTGAACTACCATTAACTCCTCCTTACACAGGACCTCATATTGTACTTAATACAAATTTTATTATTAAAGTTAATGGAAAACCTGCAGTAGTATCTATAGACAGGTTAAAGCCTGCATTTCAGTTCTCAGATAACGCCAACTCATCTTCACCACCTCACCTGATTGTCATAACACAAATTCTGACTTAAATGAACTTAGATCTAATATTTCTGCTGCTCAAGAAAATTCACAACAGCAGAGAATAATTACAACTAGATCTGGTCGAAAAGTTCATTTTCCAAAGCATTTAGTAACAGATTATATTTAATGTCATTGTAAATCTTGTATTTGTTTATATTATCATTTATTCTTTTATATATTACACATATTCCTTGTTTATTTACTGTAATATAACTTTTCATGTGCACATATGTATGTATGTATATATATTTTAAACAATTCTGTTCTTACTAATACATATATTTCATTCTGTTATTGCATATGTGTACATATATATTTTAAGTGTATTAGCATCAATATTCTATTGTATTAGCATTTTATTATTATTATTATTTTTTATATATATACATAATCACATTGCATTTGTAATTGTATTTTGTAAATTTTTATCGTTCTCCTTGTTCACTGGGGGGATACTCCTGTAGTGATCATAGCGACATCTATATTTTATGTACAACAACTGCTACTTTCACTCTCAGAATATGTACTTCTACTTTCACTTTCAGAATATGTACTGCAACTTTCACTTACAGAATATGTACTGCAACTTTCACTTACAGAATATGTACTTCAACTTCAACTCTCAGAACACTGTTGCTATCTCTGCCGGGAAAGGTTCCGTCGTATGTCAGTATATAGTACGCCGTGTGCAAATACATGCTTGTTCCATTTATTGATTGTTAGTTATTAAAGAGTTTATTTTCATAATGAACGACTCATCATTATGTTAATATGCATAAACACCTATAGCCTTTTAGACTACCACATGAAAATTTGCCATAACAATAACTTTTGAAATACTGCACTGAATCGAACCAAAATTGGACAGTGAACTTACAGTGGTGGACATAATTAAAAGACACCTAGCTAATTTGACAAATAGGAAAAGAAAATATTCAGAGTTTTAAAATGTTTTATTAAATACGTCAAAAACAAATTTATTCTGTTATCATATATAATTATTTTATAATAATGATATTTTCATACAATTTAATGAAAAAAACTTAAAAACATAATGACAAAATTATAAGACACCAACCGTTTTTTCCAAATACAGTGCTCAACATAATTAGTAGACACTAATGGTCTAAAAGAAAATCCTCTAACATGGTTATTCAATATTTGGTGGAGCCACCATTGTTTCTTATAACATGAAAGATGCGATTTGGCATCGAATCTATCAATTCTAACAAAATATCGTAACACAGTTCTTCCCAAGCACATTTTATAGAATTCTTTAGGTCTCTGACACATATAAACTGCCTCCTGCACAAGCTAAGATCCCCCACAAGTTTTCGATGGTATATAAGTCTGGGGAGCGAGAAGGCCACAGGAGAACATTGATACTTTGCTCTGAAAGCCACTTTTTTGTTTCATGTGATGCATGAATCGGCATGTTATCGTGCTGGAAAGTGTAGTTTTCGCCCCAAAGAAGTTCACCGTATATGGCTAGTTGATCTTTAAGAAGGTTCTTATATTTTTTGGAATTCATTCTTGAATGCACAAAAACAATATCAGTTTTCCCTTGAGCCGAAAAACCAGCCCAAACCATCACTGAGCCTCCACCCATTTGGCAGCTCATTAGACCTTCGCTGACTCATTCCAGCAGCTTTATCCACGATGTCACAAGTGTATTGTGGCCAACGGATGTTATTTTGAGGGTGATTGAAGGTATTTTTTTTTAATTTTTGTTCTATTTCTTTTATGCTCACATTCACCAAACTTTTTAGATGCACCTTGTAGATCGTTGATTTGTTTACATTACAACAGTTTAGTTCAACATAAAAAATAAGCTATCAAGTGCAAATTACCATTAAACACATAAAAAATAACTTATTTTTATGCTCATGAAAATACTACAAATTTAAAAGAAGAAAATTATTTTATTTTTAAAAAATAACTATATAAACAACACACTACAAAATGAAAATAGGACAATAAAATTCAGAAATGAATGAAAACATTTAAAC
Organism: Salticus scenicus; assembly: GCA_963930645.1. Taxonomy (NCBI): domain Eukaryota; kingdom Metazoa; phylum Arthropoda; class Arachnida; order Araneae; family Salticidae; genus Salticus; species Salticus scenicus. Next base: position 362,486,513 of record OZ005651.1, read on the forward strand.
AATAACATTCAAACTTTTAATCCTGTTAGTTAGATAATTAAAAACTTACTTGAAGACAAATGGCAACATTAACTCTACAACCAAAGCTAGTGCTTACAGCTCTTGGTGATAAGCCAAGACCTGAGAATAATTTTGAAAATGATGTTGTTAATCCTACTCTAGGCCTTTCTTCAGCTACAACAACACATGTCCGAACACAGCTCAAATTAATGCCTCTTTGCTGTACGTAAATAAAAATATAAATAAAACTATAAAAAAAGATATATACAGCTAAACAAAGTTTAAAATATGATAAAAACATGTACCAATTACTGTTAAATAGTAGAATTTAATTATAAATACAAAAGCTGAAAGAACAAAAATGCACATAAATATAAAAATAGTTAATAAATAAAATATATATAATCAAAATATATATAAATATATATAATCAACCAAAAATGTTTTAAAATACATTAAAATTTACAAAAATAAGAAAAAAAATATAAGCATAATATAAGCTTATAAAGATAGCATCAAAATCATAAGTCAGTGATTTTTATTTAAAAATGTTTTAATAAACAATCTAAGTCATGCAGTTTTATAACTAACATTAAAGAAAACAATGTCAAACTATACAAAATAGAGTTACGGCAATGGCACAGCAAATGAAGGGGCAAGGGAGATGTATCATGCTACAGGTACTTCTTGTAGAGAGAGGGGCACCAAATGGTCCCCAATTTCATTATGTATATTATATTTCCATATTTCTGGGACGAAGGGGCAAAAAAATATCATGCCACAGGTACTATTTATGATCAGTACATCAATGAGTTGGAACATGTTGGACTAAGTATATTTTAGACCAAGCTCAAATACTTTAGTACTATACAAATATATATATATACTAGCAAACCCATGCAAAATTTTTGCACTTTACTTCTTTCCTTATTTACCTTTAAAATTAGAAACTCATAAATATTATACCAATTTCCCCACCTAATTTAAATTTTAATTTACTAGAAGCCAAATTATTATTAGAACCAAATTAATATTGTGCAATAGTGAAACCAAAATCATTCAAAGAAAAATTTCAAAATAAAATTAATGTTTGACAACCCAGTTTTCATACTTCTACAGACAGTAGAGTTTTTGTATAGATGATGATGCCTTTTAAATTTTTGTCACTCTGTTGGCAATGACTTTTTATTGCACAATCTTTTGTTTTTTAAAAAAAAACTAAATTTATTTTGATTATATTTTTTATAATTGCATTTTTTAGCCAATTTGCAATAATAATTAATACTTTTTAAAGTATTGCATATATATCTTTAAAATATTGCTATGTTTAAAATGATACTTGTACAGACTCTGAAGAAAAAACTGCTAAAAATATATTTTTTCTAGGGCTGTGTCGATTAATCGATCAATGCTTAGTACCGATCAATTTTTTTAATCGAGTTAATCGGATCGATTAATTCGATTAAAATTTTTCAAAATCCGATTAAAATTTTCAAACTACGAATTAAATTAAAAATGCTGTTCTGCAAATATTTTTTCGCATATTTTGCTAACAAACATTCTAAGAAACATCCATCAAATAATGAAAAAGCAAAAAATAAAAAATGAAATAAATAAATAAATAAAAATAAATAAAACCTCTGAAAAGAAGTTGTTGCACTTTTGTTGATAAAGAAAAGGGAGAGGACAGTTATTAAACAAAATGCCGCTCCATGTGCATGCTGGAGCAACACCACCTGTCTGTAGCCTTCTACAGAAAGTATTGGCTAGGGTAATAGTATTCTCAGAAACAACAAGCTTTCAAAAAATAGAAATGCTTAAAAAAAAAAAAAAAAAAAAAAAAAAAAAAAAAAAACGAAAAGAAGGAATTGAGATTTCCACTATCCTTGTGATGCGGGACATATCAACAGAGTTTCAGAATATCTTCAAGCGTTTAATGTCTGTTCAGAATTGCTGATAGTAACTATTGAAGTAGAAACAGAAAATAACATTCTGTTTCCTTCAAAGTGACAAAGAAGAACCAAAATATAAGAATTTGAGATTTTTAAGATAATGATATGGAATTTTGAGAATTCATTTAAAAATAGTGACTAGCGAGATGGACAAGGTCTACAAGTATAAAACTAAAATATGTGTAATTTCATTTAATGTTTCTTTCAAAATTAATTGAAAAATTAATTTATATAAAAAAAATGAATAAGTGAAAATATTTATATAAAATTAACACTTAAAATCACCAATTATTGCTCTGAAAATTGATTTAAATTTCAGCTATAAAACAGATATAATTAATTTGAAAAAAAAAAAAAATTCTCAATCAAACTTATGAATAATACACAATATGAGAGTTTTATTCATCATTGAAATAAAATTATAAAGAGAAAAATGAAAACCAATTAAAAATCCGATTAATTGACCGATTAATCGATTAATGAACTACGATTAACCCAGTTAAAACTCTTAATCGATTCCCAGCCCTAATTTTTTCATAAAATAATCTCAGCGGATTTCAGACATCAGCAGATTTTAGGTCGGCTTATTTCTGACTCTCTAATATACATTTTAAAGCCTTTTGAAAAAAAAGAAGAAAAAAACTCTGAAATTGATTTTATACTAGATTTAAATTTAATCTATGGACAAGCTAAAAAATCAGTTCCAGAATTTTACTCATCCATTGCTCAAGAGGCAGTAAACAACCTGTCTTTTTTTTAGAGTTCCTCTCCACAAAAAAGACAGAAAAGATGACCAAGCTTTAAACTCTGAAAAATTTTATGATGCATTAAAATTTCCATTGAAACAAGACAGCTCTCAGCGAAAAGGACTTTGAGCTTGTAGACATAATTAAAGTAATGAACACAAATAAATTGGACACAAAATATCTCAATAATCTTCACAATATCACTTCAAAACATGGAGTTTTTAATTAAACTTAAGAATTTAAAAAACAATCTTTTTATCAACTCCACAACATGGCTGGAGTACTTTCACTGGGGTTCCCTGGCTTTTTCAACGGCAACTCTCAGTGCTGGAGGGTTTGAAGTCTGTGCTGTTTCTTTCTGGTTCCTCTGCTTAAAAGCATATGACTCCATTGTTTATCGAGCCTCGAGCCTGGCCGCATCGTTTCCATTACAAGAATTCAGAAAATTAATTATTTCTATTTCTTTGTGGTACCCAGCATACTTATGATTTTTGTAATTTGTGAGTTTCATTACGTTTTCGAATTGGATATTAGTATCTTCCTCTCTGTTTATTTTCGTTAATGCAGTAGTTGTTTTATCCATGGCGATGTCATGGCTATATTTTTTTATTCTCATTTTAATTTTTTTCTTTGTTTTTCCAATGTAACACCTGTAGTTATTTTTATCGGCAGTAAAAGGAATCTTATAAATACCTGTGGTCTCTAAATGGTTTACTGGATCTTTATCACTTCTGATCATTTGGTAAATATTGGGGTTAGGTTTAATAGGGATATTTATGTTGTTTTTGGCTGCAATATTTTTAATTTTGTCGGAAGCACCCCGATCACATACTACCTCTACTCTCTACATCATATACTACCTCTATCCCATATGATCGCGGTGCTTCCGGCAAAATTAAAAATATAGCAGCCAAAAACAACATAAATATCCCTATTAAACCTAAACTCCAATATTTACCAAATGATCAGAAATGATAAAGATCCAGTAAACCATTTAGAGACTGCAGGTATTTATAAGATTCCTTTTACTGATGATAAAAATAACTACAGGTGTTACATTGAAAAAAACAAAGAGAAAAATTAAAATGAGAATCAAAGAACATAGCCATGACATCGCCATGGATAAAACAACTACTGCATTAATGAAAGTAAATAGAGAGGAAGATAATATCCAATTCAAAAATGTAATGAAACTCGCAAATTACAAAAATCATAAGTATGCCGCGTACCATGAAGAAATAGAAATAATTAATTTTCCAAATTCTTGAAATGGCAATGATGCCGCCAGGCTCGATAAACAATGGCGTCACATGCTTTTAAGCAGAGGAATCAGAAAGAAACAGCACAGACTTCAAATCCTCCAGCACCGAGGGTTGCCGTCGAAAAAGCCAGGGAACCCCAGTGAAAGTACTCTAGCCATGCTGTGGAGTTGATAAAAAGGTTGTTTTTTAAATTCTTAAGTTTATCTCAATAATATTTAGAGAAAATGAGATAAGGAAACTTGCTTCTAAGTTCAAAGATAATTTATGGTAGGATTTTGACATGTCTACTCCAGAGCGTTTCTGCAAAGCCTCACCTTATTGAGAGAGAAAATCAACTCAATAGCCATATCATTAAGTGCATGTGTAAGAGGTTTATTACAAATAAACCTCTTAATAACATTTTTGTGATTAGTCAGTTTCTAGTTTAATGTTTATAAAGACAAATAGATTTCCTCTATGGCTGTTTAACCTAGCAAAGTATATAGTGTCTTGGCTATTTCTGGATATTATATGATAAGTATATTTTTAAACCATAATTTAATATCTTTATACTAGATACAATAAAAAAATATTAATAAGTAACTTTTTTTAATATACAAAATCATTTTTCCTTTAAAATAAGGCATGATTTTGATTAGTGTAACTGAAATATTTCAATGTAAATGCTCAATTTCATTAAGTAGTACACATTTCACATGGTGCAAATGCACAATTTAGACGATATACAGGGCTACATAAAAACAATCTTTATAACGCTTTCTCTTTAAAAATAAAGCTTCAAAAAATCTTTTGTGAAATTCTTTACTACAGAGCTAAAAGAAAATGTACTTTTGCAGGTTTGTTTTTTGCGACAATATACTATAAAGAAAGCTACACAAAGAGAGCAACACAAAAGAAATATGTTAATGTTTTTTTAAAAGAAAGAAAAACGTATAAAAATATTAATGTTTTTTAGTGTGTCACCATTGAGGCGAAATACATATGCATATATTATACACTAAGCGACAAAAAAAAAAAAAAAAAAAAAAAAAAAAAAAAACGCACTGCAGAAAAAATGACATACCTTTTTTATTTGTAATAACTTTAAAATTAATGTTGAAACAAATAAACTGTCTTGTTTGCATAATACCAAAGGGATGAAATGATACCTATGTACATTTTTGATTTAATAATTCGCTTTATTACACTCTACAAAGTACTTTATAAAAATCTGCATAAAACTTTCTTTTTGAACATGATGCAATAACCATACACTTTGTATTCTATTATGATTTATTATATGAAATAAACAAGTTATATCTTAATATATGAAATAAAACTATTTATTTGTTAAATCTACGCAATTTTTTATTAAAAATATTCATTTGGCATTGGGTTAATTCCATCTTTATATGGAATTATTGCTTTATTGCGCAATGGCATAGTTTTATGCAGCGTTTTAATATAAATCTCTGAAATTTCAATGTGCCAAATATCACAAATACTTTTTTATATTGGTATAATACTAAAGGATTAACATTTTATAATTTAAAAACTTAAATACCTTAAATTTATCCTTTTAATATGAAGTTAGAGCGTCAGCAGGAGGATTGTTTACCTTGGAGGTGCTGGCAATACGAAGTCATCATTTGCAACGCTGAAGAGGGCTGCGATAGCATGTCGAAATATATCCGTTGCTATTAAAAGGATAAATTTAAGGTATTTAAGTTTTTAAATTATACTTTTTTATAGTTTTGGCAGAGTTATAAACTGCAAATTTTGAATCCTCTCCCCTGCCTTTTTATAGACAAAACATTTTCGAGCGGATTGCGATTAGGACTATTTCCATGTCTAGTAAAGAAGAAATTCTACTATATCCTTTGTGGAATTTAACTTAAAGTAAAAAAAGATATGATTACTTACAGAATTATAGGTTCTCATGGGAATGGATAGGAAATTTTGATAATCTAAAGTGAATAAACTCACAACAGATGCCGTATAATAAGGTGCATTATTATCTTGAAATGCTGTTTGCGGAAATGTCCAAGATATGTCCAAAATAGTCGGTCAGGCATCACTTTTATGAAGATTGTGTTTTACTTCGAGCTAATTGATCCCTTGAGCATAAAAATTTGCCCGACTGTTTGAAAAGTTATGCCCCTCCATACTATAACGTACAGAGAACGTGTCACTGTTTTAAAAGTGCAATTTTCATTAAGTCAGTCATATTTTTGTTGTCAAATCTGCTTGTTTTCTTTAGCTCGAAATAAGTTAAACTTGACTCATCAAAGAGAACCAGTTCAGCCCAATAATTAACTAATCCTTTTTTAATTTTTTTTAGCTGTCTGAGGTCTTGCTTTTCTAATTCTCTTCACTAAGAATGGAATTTTTCCAAATTTTCTGTCTTTCAAACCTGCTTTGTTTAATAGTTGCTGTACTGTATTTAAAGAAATTATGCTGCTAAACACGTTGTCTGAATCTCTTTTATGTTCTAAATGTAATACAAACCGATTTTATAAGCAATGGCTTTTTAACTTCTGGTCATCTCGCTTGGATGAGCAACAAGGCTGCCTAAAACCAAATTTCAAGTTTAAAGGGCCAAAAAATTTTATATCTTGCTGAAAACCCGTTTACCAATATTTCGTTAACATTTAATTATTTTGCCATCTCACGCAGGGGCGCGCCGACCCGGTGTGCGATGTGTGCGGTGCACACAGGCGCCAGGTAAGAAAAGGCGCCTGCCGTAGAGTTAACATTTGAAAAAAAAAAAAAAAAAAAAAACTTGTTTTATAAAACTGGATCTCAAAATGTTTATTCAAAACCATGTGGCTATTGTGGCGAATTGTGCCACGAAAAAAGTGCTGGGGAAGCTTGTGTTCCATACATAGTTTAATTTTAGTCTATTAGATAGTTTGTTGCTAATGGAGTGGAAAAACTTACTAAGTTTGTGTCCATCCCCAACAATTTTTTTTTTATCTTTTTAAACTTATGAAAGCATTCAAAACCTAAAAATGCCATTTCAAACCTAAAAGAACCCCTTAATCTTCCTCCCACTCCTGCTGGTAAACAATTATTCCCACAAGTTCAAAAGACAATGTAAGTAGTCTGATTGCAAAATGAAAATGAAAATGTAACAAATCTGAAGGTTTCAGTTAGAGAAATTTTTTTTTTTCTCTTTTTTCAAACATTATTGATAAAACATTAGATTATATTCAACAAATGTTTACTTTATGAAAAGAGCGTACCATTCTGGGTTTTGCATTTCTTAAACACTTCGCAAAATAAAGAATGTTTATTATTTAACAATGAGATTAACTTACCAAAATCAAATATTGAAGCAGACGATTTATGTATGGAAATTTTATATTGTCAATCATTTTTTTCTAACTAGCCACCTTTGCCAGCTGGCCGATTCGTGACACTTGAAAAGTCTGACCCTAACAAACACTTTCATGAAGGCTACTATGGCACCCTCCCTTGTTATGGACGCTTATAACAGCCTGTTACATAACCGTGTAAGTGACCCTTGAAAATTCTGGCCATGTTCGCCATCCTTGAAAAATCTGACAGTAGTAAATGCTCCCCCCCCCTCCCTCAGTTTCAGGCACCTACAACAACCAGTTTGCTCACTGCACAAATGATCGTGCAAATTTCTGACCGTAGAAAATTCTCGTTCTGTATAACACCCTTTTTCTATTTCACTTACCTACAAAAAATTGTTTGCAATCGATTCCTCATCATCAAAAACCTAGTACTATAGTTTTTGTAATCCCTAGCGCTATTTAAAAAAAAAATTATAGATTTGTCCCCCTACTACATCCCACCCTTATAGATTTACAGCTTCGCAAAAAGTAGATATTCAGTTCCTGACATGCGAAAAGTTATTTACTTGGTTTTTGTAGATCTTAACTCTATTAAAAAATAAATACTTACTCACATATCCCCCCCCCCCTCCCCATTAATTTCACGGCTTAGAAAATATATGCAATCGATTGTTCATCCTCAAAATTCTACTGTCACTGTTTTCCATGGCCCTAGCTTAAAAAAAAAAAGGATTTCAGCAAGAAAAAGAAATCTAAATAAACTTAATTTAAATTTGCCTAAATTTGTCATTTCTTAACGGAGTGAGAAGATTTTTTAAATTTTAGACTCGAATTGATTAAACATGGACGATTACAAATTTTTATCAAAAATCAGCCTAAAACTGGAGAAATTCAAAAACTGATTTTAACTTCCCCAGTTCAAAATAGAATAATAGAAAAAAAAAAAAAAAAAAACTATAAATGTCCCTTTGAAAGGAATTTTTCTGTATATAGACAGATGTTTTTGAATGTTGATGGAAGTCTGAAATGAAAATGGATTTAAATTAATATTTAATTGTCAAAAATTCTTAACTCTTAAGCGATTTGTTAGCTTTTTGAACTGGAGCAGTAACTGTGGGCGATTACCAACTTCTGTTAAAATCTGTTTAAAATTAGAGAATTTTATAAACTGATTTTTTTTATTATTATCATTATTAAATCGCTATTACCATGTACAGCAAAAGCTGAAAGGGCAATTTTTCTGGAAGAACATCTGCCAAAATTTTTCGTGAGCATATGTTTGAAAAAGATTTATTCGAATTGCAAAGATAAGGCCTTAAAAATCAACATTTGAATTAATATCTAAAAAGACCAAATAAAGAGTTTATATATATTTTTTTTCACTCTGTCACGCTTTTCGTAATTATATCACAATTATCGTGATTCTGCAGCATATGTTTGCTAAATGCATGGTTGTACAGAAACATATGCACAGGGGCATCTTCTATTATTATTGTAAATTAAAGTCCTCTTTAAATCAGACAATTCAATATATTTATTTTAATTACTGAAGTACTATATATCCGAAGTATGTACGTGTTTTGAGGGTTATTTTGCCATCTAGTACTTATAACATCTGCGGAACAATCCTTTTTAACACTTTCCAGCAAATTTGAAAAGAGTTTAAGACTTTGGTTTGTATGTCTGTATATCAGTTCGCACTCCAACCCTCTAAATATTCATAGAATTCCTTAAAACTATTAAATGTTATTCAAGTTTATATTGCGACGTTCCATATTGAAACTGGAGAAAAAAACAGCACTGGTTTGTGTACAGGGAAAATTGCAAGAATACCAAAGCATTGCTTTCTATGAGAAAATGTAACCTTGTAATGCCTTCCATAAACTATATTTTAATAATTTTATTTTGGACAAATCTAAATAAAATTGATAGTATTTATTATTCATATGTACAAAAAAAAAAAAAAGTTCTAAATACATTAAGGGCTATATAATTGGCAGTTGCTGGAATTGCATTTTTGCTTTTCTTAAGTGTTTTTAACACTTTCTAATAATATTTAAGATTAATTATAGTTTGAATTAATCTGTCTGTCTTTCTGTCCATCTGTCTGCCTCTAGCATCCGTAAATAGTCAGAATTTCTTCAAAATTATCTACGTTATTTAAGTTCAGTATGGCATGTCCCCCATTTAAAAGGGTATAAATACCACCAATAGTTTGTGAACAGGGACACCCAAAAGAATGTCAATGCATTGTGTTTTATGAGAAGCTTTTTTATAAAACATATTTAAACGATATTTTACTGCACAAACCATAATGAAATTGGCATTTATTATTCATATGCTAAAATGCAGGCCCACATTAAAATATTCAAACAAATTATGGGCTATAATTGGAAATTGCTCAGTTGCATTTACGTTTGTGTTAAGCGTTTTTAACACTTTCCAACAACATTTAACAATGATTATGAATTCAATTAGTCTATATTTCTGTCCACCGGTGTGTCCATTGCGTGATAACGTAGGAAAAGTGTATTGAAGGTTAAACGATGCAATGAGTAGTACAAGTGGAAAGCGTTAATAATCTATGACAACATCATGACTATTTATTCTTGTTCAAGCTTAAAATAAGTAGAAACTACTTACACAATAATACTAGTCAGATTTTCAAATATTTCACTTCTATCGATAGAATAAGATATTTTGGAACAACTCGATGCATATAATATTATCCCAGAATTTTCAAAAATTAAAGCAAATAAAATGCATTTCACTAATTAATATTTTTTGTTTAAATTTTCAGTTAATTCCTTTGTAGTTTATTAATTTTTATAAGATTTCCAACTTTTTATACAAAAAAAGAAGAAGAAGAAAAAGATATTTTTAAACAGTACAAACGCATCAGAATAGTTTAAAACAGACTTTTAATTCTTAGCATTATATAGAGGGATTAGAATTGGAGTTTACCATGTGTCCTCCAAACTTAACAGCACCCATTTCAAAATTATTTTGCAAATTTTTAAATAATTATAGCAAGAATTATGATTAGTACCTTTTAACTTCATGAAATTAGAATAGAAATTACTTCTGTAATTGAGAATTTGTAGCATTTTTTTTTTTTTTTCATGTTATTTTATTACAAAGATATTTTAATAGGGTCACCACTAGAAACACACTTATAATTGTAATCAATTTCACATACATGTTAATTAAAAACTTTAGATAATGATAACAGAAAAAATTCATTTAACAAAATAGTTTCTTTTTTAATAAACATTTTTAATCCATGCTTTTACCAATTAATATTTCTTTTATATTCTTATTTTATGCATTTATAAATGTATTGTTCCTTCATTATAATAAAGAAAAACTTGCATAATAAACCAATACAAAACTTGTCGCAGTATCAATAGTCTTATATTAATTTGATTTAAAGTTTTTACGACAGTTTTGAATAATGAAAGTGAGAAAAATTGAACGCACCAAGGGATTTTTTTTCTTGTTGTGGGTGCTTAGTTTATATATTTATACATTTTGTTTATCTGTACAAAATATTAAATTGATTTACATGTGCAAACGCACCGCATTAGTACAAGACTAACTTTCATATATTGTCATTATGTTTTTACAAATGATTAAAGCTCTTTCCGGCACCAAAGGTGTTATTGCAGTAAAAAGCGATTTACAGTTAAAGTTGAAACAAAGATCAGTTTATCCACTTTCATGAAAATTGGCTTTGGTGACAAACTGGGCAAGAAGTTTGGTAGCCAACTAAATTTACTGAGAAAAGGAGTTTTGGACTGCCAAATTTTAAAAGTTCTATCTTCAAATAAGGTGCAGTTCTGCAGTTTTCTTGGTCAATCCATTAGTTTTTCCCACAAAGCTAACTCGATAGTACACCAAATCACAATTGCATATCGAGAGTATGAAAAGAGAAAAGATACTTCCGTGGGCGACCGTCTGCACTTTAATGCTATCGATTCTTGTTTCTGAATCAGGGAAATTTCTGCTCTGTGCTATACTTGACGCAGTTTACATGTTTATTTATTTATTTTTTTGTACGAGTGACTTTATTTATTCATTTATTTTTACTATCTCTAGAATATTATTTGATTGTAGTTTTGTTGTACAACTAACAATTTATCAGTCTATTTATCTGTCTATGATCTGCGTAATACTCAAAAAATTTAGAAGTGGAACGATAAAAAAATTTATTTACAATTTTTTTCTTAAATAAAAATAAATAAAATAGTTTTTATTTCTTTATTAAATATAAGGGAAGTTTTTTATATGTTATGCAATTGAAAATTTATATGTTTCTAATTTATACCTTTTAGAAAATAGAATTATTCTACATAATTATATTCGCGTAATTCTATTTCTAGTTACATTGTTTTCAGTATTTAATTTTACAAAGTGATTTTTTTTTTTTTTAAGATAATATAGGGCGCCAACAAAAACTCTGCACACAGGCGCCTGACAACGCTGGCGCGCCCCTGATCTTACGTATTAAAACATTTTTTGATTTTCATTCAAAAATTAATACTTTTTGTGGCATCGTAACTGCCTTATTCTTATCATTTTTGAAATAAATTCTAAAATTACAATTAACCCTGACAATTGCATTTTGATTTTAATACTGGACTCAAAGCTAAAGTGTATGTGGAAGACGGCATAATAAAATCTGTTCAAAAATTTGCTTTTTAAACGATAAAATTGGCAGTTGTAGAAGGCGAAAAGGAAAATATCCAAATGCGGCTTTTTTTTGTCGCTTAGTGTATATTTATACATATAAAATTAAACAACATGTGGGTAAATACAGTTGAAAAGTTTTTCTAATCAATGCAAACTGCATTATTTTTTATTCATGTTCAGTCAAGCTTAAGCCAGATTTGATTCGGCTAATTCCCCCCCCCCCCCCCAAATATTTATTGTTCGCAACGGTAATGCTATCATAAAAGCTTCGCTTTTCATATGCCCAGCGGCCATTCTCAATCACAATTATTTATTTGAATAAAACTGCATTAAATAGAGGATTTTTTTTTCCATTGTCTATATATATAAAAATGAATGTTTGTTTGTATGTTATTTATAAAATCGTAAACGGCTTGACCGATTTCGATCATTCTTTTTTTGTTTTTTTCCTTATAGGTCAGGGATGGTTTAAGAAAAAGAAAAATTTAAAAAATCTTTAAAATTAATTAAAATATGAAAATAATAAACTTATTGACTTATATTGACTTAATATAAGCCATTTAAATTTTTAATTGTTGCCAAAAAAAGTTTACGAGATGTATTTATTTATTGTTTTCAGCATAAAATGAAATATGCTTTCACGCGAAAAATAAGAAATTACTATGTTAAATTGGTCGATGAGAAAATGACACTTTATAATTTTAAAATAAAAAGTAATATTACAAATCTAACATATTTCTTCTGAATTTTATTTCACAGCATTTTTTTATATACCTCAACTTCAGATTTTTTTTATTTTTTTTTTTTAATTATTATTTTTTTGTAGTATGGCGGATGAAACACGCTTGGCATAAACGCTAATTCAGCAATATATTAAAGGTATTTTCTTATTGATAATTCTTGACAATTTTTTATAATTTTGATGCTGAAGTAGATCGGTTATTTTTCGCCAAGGAAAAGATAGAAAGAAATACGCAAGGGAAGTGATGACGTCACTGGCCGTTCGTGGATGCAAGAAAAATATTTCCTGTGTTAAACGCCCATTGGATTTTTTGTAAAAAAATTATTAAAAATCGAGGAAAAATATTTCCTGATTTTAATCCCCGTATTTAGGTATAGATATGTATTAGTTATCATGTCCATGCATTAGATTAAGTTATTTTTGTAGTAAAATTGACAAAATTTGAATTTTTAATTTCAAAACTCTAGAAAAAAAAAAAAAAAAATGCCAAACTTCCATATTCGATTGAAAACACAAACATTTCATTTCAAAGGATGATATTTACGCAATATCCAACTAATATACTGATTGAAAGGGAAATGATAAATATTCTATCATAATTTGAAATAAAATTTGTTTTCAAATGTCTAAATAAAGTATCTAATATAAGATACTAATATGTTGTGGCGGAATAGATTTGATATCGGTCATCCTTGGTAGAAAAATAAAATATCGCCAAATTATTTGGCGAACATAATTTAATTCCTTTCAAAAATCATGGTTATTTTAACAACTTATTTTAAGACAGTAATGAATAAGGTACAACTATAGTATTTCCCCTCAGCTGAATTTGGCGATTTTTCTTTGGCGCCGATTTGAATGATAACGATGTCGTTCTGGATTGTTTGCGATACAATATGGCAGCCTGCATGCTATTTATTTTGGATTTATGATTTTATGATTTATAATTTAGCTTACGATTTTATCATTTATGCTATATGATTTATGATTTTTAGATTTATGATTTAGCCATAATCGCCAACGAAAAATCGCCAAATCTAGCTGAGGGGAAATACTATAGTTGTTCCATGAATAATATGAAACAATATTTCGTACAATGCATATTACGAAAATATACATCTGGCATGTATATTTTCGTATTACGTTTTTGATCACCAAATGCAATAAGCGCCAAGAACGACAGAGTTTTGAAATTTAAAATTAAAATTTTGTCAATTTGACAGCAAAATAATTCAATCTAACGCATGCACATGATAACTAAAACATATATGTACCCAAATATGGGGATTAAAATCGGGAAATAATTTTCTTCGATTTTTAATCATTTTTTACAAAAAATCCAATGGGCGATTAACATAGGAAATCATTTCTTGCATCCACGGACGGTCAGTGACGTCACACTTCGCTTGCGTAGGAACAATAATCGCATAAATTACATTTTGGTCTAAAACGGCAACAAAAATTTAAAAGTCGCCAAGGGCATTAAGGCTGTACCATGATCAAGTTTACATATTAATTTATTTATTTTTCTATATACCAACTAATATTAACTAAGCATGAAGTATATATAACCACAAAATAATAATAATTGTCTCATGCTATAGAAGTAGTCGATCATAGCATATTGTAATATTATATTTGGCTTGAAATTGCTGTCATTCTATGGTTGATTGATTAAATCAAATAAATATAGAGAATAACTTGAAAGCAAATATTATGTACATCACATATAATGTTGCTCATATATAACTAGGATTCAAATATAAAGTGCTACTTCAAAATTTTCGATACTGTCCGTATTGAAATTGTCATATATGATAAGCACCTAAATGGAAGGCCACGGGTAAGTCATTGTCGCAGGCAATAGGGACAGGTATTTAAGAATGCGAGGACGAACAAGGTGCTGCCGAAGGTAGCGGGAACCCAAAGCGAACTTTTCAGCGATTTCAGTATTATTATTTTCTCTTTTTTTTCAGAAAACTATATAGAAAAGAGTTTCCTTTAAATATAGTGACCAGCGAAGCGGGCAAAGCCTGCTAGTTTTAGAATATAATGTAAAATGTTAAGCTATTACAGTAAGTTTTCATTTAACTACTGGAAAAACAACAGTAGCAAAATAATTCTATTATTTAATTTTCTAATATTAATTTTTAAAATTAGAGGTTCTTAATTTTGGGCGAAAATGAGACATTTTAAACATTTAAAATTTAAAACTTTTTAAAAAACAGACCAACCTGAATTTAATTACTTAATAAAAATACCTTTTATAATGCTCTGTTATGATGCTAGAGATCTTTCAGGGATCCGCCCCTTCTTCAGCAGCTACATGGTCTGTCTCAGTTGCCGAAACTAATCTTTCATCCCGCTTCTCCTTCCCGGTCTTGCTCTTCATAATGTGGCGCCACACTCTAAAATTAGCAAATTACAACAATCCTGATTACGCTTTTTACCGTGAAACAATAGAAATAATGAAAGACAATTTAGCGTGTAACGGGCACGAGTCGTGCGCCGATTTGGATAGAGTGTGGCGCCACATTATGAAGAGCAAGACTGGGAAGGAGAAGCGGGATGAAAGATTAGTTTCGGAGACGGACCATGTAGCTACTGAAGAAGAGGCGGATTTCACCCTGAAAGATCTCTAGCATCATAACAGAGCATTATAAAAGGTATTTTTATTAAGTAATTAAAATGAGACATTTTATTTAAAAGCTAGTTGAATCCGGCTATGCGTTGCCGTGGTTTTAGTAGCTTTACCCATTTCTCTGTTAGCTGGTAATTATAGTTGAATGATCCTGAAATTTCATCAGTGGCGGCTCGTGGCAGGGGCTGCACAGCTGCAGCCCCCCCCCCCCCCCCGAAATATTCCAAGTAAATATTTTATAAACTTACAAAATTCTTTGAAAATAAATATTATTATATTATATAATATTATGCATATAGAAGAGTCGATTATTTCATTATCATGAAAAAATATCAAAAAGTTGAGAAAAAAACAGTTTTAAGTGTAATAGCGTCTCCAAGTTCGTAAAGCGGCTGCTTATTCATGCAGCTCCCGAAAAAAAGGGACTTCTTTAGGGAAAGGACATTTAAAACCGCCCCTACTCGTTTTCCCTATCAGTTTCGACCATATGAAACTAACCACGTTGGAGTTGCATCTGGCACAGCTCCGATCTGATTAGGGATTTCGGTAATGGTGGAAAAGAACAATTTCCCTTTATAACTTACGGTTTTTCTTCACAGATTTTAATGCGGTAATCAGGGGCGCGCCGACTCTGATATCGCCAATATGGCTTAATTTAACATTTAGCAAAGCATAATATCATGCAGTGGAAACAACTCCATTAGTTAGCTCAAAGACTTAAGTTAATGTGTATAAGGCAGTTCAAAAAGAATGACAAAGTCATTGTAAAACAAACTAACAATTTTATTGAACAAACTTAACAAGAAAAATTAAAAACTTAACAATTGAAATATTAATAAAATTTTAAACAATCACTTAAATTCATCTCAGGCAAGTGATAAAAATTAGCGTCCAGCACTAACTCAATTTTAAACTTTATATTCAAAAATAATTAATCTTAAATCTTATATAAATGTAAAAAACGATGTCAACTCTTAAAGTTAACAAACAACATTTCAAAAAACATGGCAGGCATACGATGTTAACCCTAAAGGCCAACGAACAGCAGACTCAAATACCTGACTCCATGGTTCAAACTTTTATAATGAACGGCAACACTACACGGAAGGGAAATACCGGTGAAAAAAGTAAACAAATGTGCAAAACTAAAGCCACATCGTATTTCAATTACTGATATCTGAATAGTTCATTTTTAAATGAAGAAAAAGCAATTTCATGTTTAAAACGCGTAACACCTTCGTTACGAACAGCAAACAGAGCTATAGCAACAAACTAAAAACTGACCACCGAATGCAATGAAGTTAGCTCTTATATACTATCCGAAGGATTCCAACATGCATCCAATGACTAGCGATATTAAGTAACGTCACACTTAATTTGCATTTTTCCTCTCGGAAATAATTACGACGCCATCTATTGAACTTTAACCAAACTTATTAGTTTAATTTAGCGATCGCTGAAAGAACGCGTGAAAAAAAAACCGATGATAAACATCGTTTAAATTTCCAGGTGTTATACAAAAAAAAAACAAAGTATACCTTTCAGAATAAACAGTAAGTGGCACTATTTACATTTACTTTAATTTATATCCATAATTACTTCCATGTAAAAATTACATAAACTTTATTCAAGATAAAAACGTTTTTTTCTATAATGTAAACAAAACTTATCTAAACCTTTTAAAACTTATCAGCTATCCAATCGAATCAAATTTTTCCTAAACGATATAATAAAATCAATTTAATTTAATTCATTTATAGTTTACAGAGAAAACAACATGGAAGCAAGAATAAAATAAATTTCCTAAATTTTGACAACAATGCCCCCCACCATGTTGGTTTTCTTTTAAAAAAAATATCAGTTGCCTGAAATTTTTACATATAACAATAAAGAAAAATACACACAGTAAAACTTCTACTGGAAAAAAAAAAATTTAGAAACATTTTTGGTCAGCTTCAGTCCATACATTGCTCCTCCAAATACAAAGCACTTTTTCAAACAGTTCTCCATTAATCAATCTACTAGAATATAAAAAAAATAGAAAAACATTAAACACAATTTATATACAAAATTTCCATATCCCCATTGTAAAAAAACATAAAAACACATTAAGATGAGTTCAAACCATAAATATGAAAAACATTCACATAATACAAAGATCATTCGCACGGCGCCGTGTCTCACATATCCCAACTAAGGAATAAAAACTAATTGAACTTATATTATACATTACAATTTCAATGGGAACATGAAAACCATGAATCATGTGCAAAACAGTTTTCAAACAAACTTATGGAAAACACTTCCATAAAAAAAATTTATATTTAAACTTTATAGGAGACATAGCTCCAAAAAAACTTTATAGAGAAACATAGTTCACAAAAATTTATATTTACTTTAAGAAAACTTTATTAATAAATTTTGATAAATCAGATTTAATTAACGGTTTTGTAAAAGGATCTGCCAAATTTAATTTACTACAAATATATTTAAGACTGAACTGCCCCTCGAAAAGCCATTCCCTAATGAAAAACAATTTAACATTGATATGTTTTGACCTGTTATTTTCAATGGGAGATTTTGTAAAATCTATAGCGGATTGATTGTCAGCATATAGAACAGGAGAGTTATGTTTACCAGAAATTAAATTAAATTTGTAGCTATCTTCCAGTATATGGTCAAACCACTTTAATTCCTTAACACCTTCACACATGGAGATAAATTCACTCTCCATGGTGGATAAACTTACACCCCTCTCCTTAAACGTCCTCCATGAAATAGGACTATCATCCAAAAAAACTATTTGCCCTCCCATTGACACAAAATCATCACGGTTCATTGCAAAATCTGCATCTGAAAAGGCTATTAAATCTGGTTTATTACATTTTAAATTAAGTTTATAATATTTAGTGTAAGAAACATATCCTAATAATCTGACCAAACCATTCCAATGAGTTAGACCAGGACAGCTCTGAAATTGGCTAAAAATATTTGTGGCATAAGCAATATCAGGACGTGTACGACCAGCAACGAAAGATAAGCAACCTAGCAAACTCCTATATGGGTACCTGGATGCTTCATCAATTTCAAGTTGATTTGTCGGACAGTCCTTTTTTGAATATTTCAAGCCTTTGACAATTGGAAGAGAAGAAACAGGGATATGAAAAGATTTGAATCTTTCACAAACCTCTTCTATATAGGTACACTGGGACAATTGGACGTCTCCATTATTGTACTCAAATTCCACTCCCAATAGTTTCTTAGTCTTTCCTAAAACTTTCAAATCAAATTTCTATCCCAATAAACTAATCACATTGTCAATTTGTGATTGAGTTTTACCAAAAACTACAATATCGTCTACATAAACAAGTAGAACGATAAAATCTTTAAACCTGTATGTGCAATTGCACCAATTAAATTTTTCAAAACCCAAATCTAAAAGAACACGATTTAACTCATAAAACCATAAACGTCCACTTTGATGTAACCCATATAAAGCTCTGTCAAGTTTACATACAAGATGTTCCTTGCCCTTGACAACATACCCAGGTGGTTGATACATGTATATCTCTTCATCTAAGGGAGCATACAAATAAGCACATTTCACATCACACTGGGAATTAAACCAATTTAAATGGGACACCAAAAGAGAGAAGAAAAATCGAACAACTGAAAAATTAACAACTGGAGAAAATGTTTCATCAAACGTGTCGCCTTTCACCTGATTAAACCCTTCGGCAACCAATCTTGCTTTGAAACGAGCAATGTTTCCATGCTCATCTCGTTTTACTGCAAAAACCCATCTATTTCCCAACGGGGTTTTGCCTTTTGGTAACTCAACCAGGTGCCAGACTTTGCGACTACGCATGCTGTCTATTTCTTCATCCATAGCTGTTTTCCAGTTTAGATATTGTTCAGATTTTAAGGCTTGATTAAAAGTTTTTGGAACAGTTAAATCTAGTCAGATAAGTCTCTTACATTCAGTCTGCAAAACAGAAGTAACAGGTTCTTGTTTTACCACCCCTTCAAAAAGATTATTTCCAGAAAAGTCAAAAAGTTCTGGCACGAAATTTAAATTATGATTTGAACAATATTTGTGGACATCATTCATTGACCTCAGCCTTGTACTTGACCCCTCAGGATAATAGTAAATATCCACACGTTTTCCCGTGGGCCTTGGGACAGGTTTACGAACCCATACAACATCTGGCTCAGGATCAACAGGACTTGCTATTGGGTCATCCTCAACAACCTCATCAGATCTGTCCTGGAGGATTACATCAACAGGATCGGATCCAGAACGATCTACTGGATTATCCCCGAACAGATCCAAATCAATTGAAGAGGTGCCCAGCACTGCTCCACTGTTTTTGCTGAAGAGGGAATTACCAAACGTAATATTCAAAGTTTCTATAATTCTATTTTCCTCCTCTAACCAGACTCTGTAACCTTTGGTTCGCAACGCATAACCTACAAGAACACCCTTTTGAGCTTTAGGGTCAAGCTTATAAGACCGCTTCTGTTTAGGGATACCTACATATGTGATCAACCCAAACGGCTTAAGGTGCCTCACTGATGGTTTGTGTCCGCTGTACAATTCAAGGGGGGTTTTACTTTGACCTTTGTGTATTACTCTGTTCCATGTATATGCAAAATAAAGTATAGCCTCTGGCCAAAAAGTGAGGGGCAGTCCACTATCTATTAACATGGCCCTGGCACAATTTAAGACAGTTTGATTTACGCGTTCACACAAACCATTCTGCTCAGGAGAGAAGGTATTGGTTAATTCATGTGTGACACCATTCTTTTCACAATAATTTCGAAAACTGTCATTAACAAACTCAGAACCATTGTCTGTTCTCAAAAACTTAAGCTTCTTTCCTAACTGCCTTTCAGCTCTAGCTATGTGTTTTTCAAAAATTGAAAACACTTGCGATTTTTCAGACATAGGATATAAAGCAGTTTTTCTTGAGAACATGTCTATAATAGATAGAAAAAACCTCTCCCTATTGTTACCAGAAATCTTTATCGGTCCCCAGACATCCATAAAAATTCTCTCTAAAGGAGATTTACATTGAAAGTTCTCATTTAATTTAAAAGAAATCCTTTTCTGCTTGCTTAGACGACAAGGTTCACAAAAAAAATTTCCACGTTTCAACTTTGGTAAACCTTTTACCCCACTACACTTGCTAGTATGAACTATAAGTTCTGGACTAACATGTCCAAAACGGCCATGCCAAAATTCAATACTTTTATTACTGGGTACATTAACAGTTGAAGTAATAGTTGAAACGTGCCCCCCATTATCTTTAAAATCAACATTTTTATAAACTTTAGCATAAACATTGTAAATACCATTGTCAAGCACAGCAGAAAAGATTTTTACGTTGTCTCTACCAATAACATTAATTTTTCCTCCCCTACCAGAGAAACTGGCACCATTAATGTCCATTTTTGGACCAGATATTAAATTTTTTCTTAGTCTGGGGGAATATAAAACATTTTGCAAAAGACAAGAATTATCATCAAAAATTAAATGAACAGAACCTTTACCAATAATAGGAAAACTAACTCCGTCAACGGCAACAAATAAACTTTCACCTTCAATAGGATTATATTCAGAAAAATAATCTAAATTCTTGCAAAAGTGATGAGAGGCCGCTGTATCAAAAGCCCAACAGCACTCATCATCAGAATTACTTATGCAAGATTGAGCAATATAAGACATCGGGGAATTTTGTTTAGATTTGTTACGGGTGACAGAGTTAGCTCTTTTAACATTAGATTTACTATTATTAAATTTAGAGTTCTCAGAAGTATTATAGTCCTGTTTATTTAAGTTAACAAAACAGTTTCTTTTAATGTGTCCCCGACGACCACAGCGATGGCAGGTGATAGATTTAGGAAATGATTTCTTACCATTTTGCTGATGATGAACATTCTGGACTTCGACTCTGTTGGCTCCTCGATCTGCATCCCTGAGTTTCAGCCTTGTTTCTTCAGCTACTATTTCCACGACTATTTTCTTGAACTCAAAATTTTCAGACCATCGCAAGATGTACTGGGTGGCAGACTCAAATTTGTCAGGAACATTCCTTAGCAGCTGGAAGCAAAGATCCATCCATCTCATGTCCAGACTCCTTCAACTCGTCAGCAATTTTGGAGATTCTTGATGCATACATATTTATACCCTCACCAGGCTTCATTACACAATGGAACAGCTCATTTACAAGCTGCATGTGTTGCGCTCGTGAATCGCTAATGAAATTTTGCTTTAAAATTTTCTAGGCCGCAACAGGACACTCGCAACTGTCTATCAAACATCTGTACTGTGGAGACACATTTAAATATATAGTTGAAAGTGCTATCCTAGCTCTCTGCTTAAAGTCATTTATGTGACCTTTCCTTGTTACTGCTCCGTCTTTCTCCTCCGGTAGTGTTTCACTCCCATTCACTATATTCCAACAATTTTTCTTGATTAACACAAAACGAATATCCTTCTTCCAAGTATGATAGTTGTTTGTCCCCAATTTTTCAATACTTGGCAAAATATTGACTGCCATCCTCAAAAAAAATTAGAACTGCCAAAAAAAAATTAACTTTCAAAGAAATACCAACCAATGGGCTGTAATACTATACCAAGTAGCCCATAACCTTTGGTATCGCCAATATGGCTTAATTTAACATTTAGCAAAGCATAATATCATGCAGTGGAAACAACTCCATTAGTTAGCTCAAAGACTTAAGTTAATGTGTATAAGGCAGTTCAAAAAGAATGACAAAGTCATTGTAAAACAAACTAACAATTTTATTGAACAAACTTAACAAGAAAAATTAAAAACTTAACAATTGAAATATTAATAAAATTTTAAACAATCACTTAAATTCATCTCAGGCAAGTGATAAAAATTAGCGTCCAGCACTAACTCAATTTTAAACTTTATATTCAAAAATAATTAATCTTAAATCTTATATAAATGTAAAAAACGATGTCAACTCTTAAAGTTAACAAACAACATTTCAAAAAACATGGCAGGCATACGACGTTAACCCTAAAGGCCAACGAACAGCAGACTCAAATACCTGACTCCATGGTTCAAACTTTTATAATGAACGGCAACACTACACGGAAGGGAAATACCGGTGAAAAAAGTAAACAAATGTGCAAAACTAAAGCCACATCGTATTTCCATTACTGATATCTGAATAGTTCATTTTTAAATGAAGAAAAAGCAATTTCATGTTTAAAACGCGTAACACCTTCGTTACGAACAGCAAACAGAGCTATAGCAACAAACTAAAAACTGACCACCGAATGCAATGAAGTTAGCTCTTATATACTATCCGAAGGATTCCAACATGCATCCAATGACTAGCGATATTAAGTAACGTCACACTTAATTTGCATTTTTCCTCTCGGAAATAATTACAACGCCATCTATTGAACTTTAACCAAACTTATTAGTTTAATTTAGCGATCGCTGAAAGGACGCGTGAAAAAAAACCCGATGATAAACATCGTTTAAATTTCCAGGTGTTATACAAAAAAAAAAAACAAAGTATACCTTTCAGAATAAACAGTAAGTGGCACTATTTATATTTACTTTAATTTATATCCATAATTACTTCCATGTAAAAATTACATTAACTTTATTCAAGATAAAAACGTTTTTTTCTATAATGTAAACAAAACTTATCTAAACCTTTTAAAACTTAACAGCTATCCAATCGAATCAAATTTTTCCTAAACGATATAATAAAATCAATTTAATTCATTTATAGTTTACAGAGAAAACAACATGGAAGCAAGAATAAAATAAATTTCCTAAATTTTGACAACAGACTCAGTGTGCGGCGCACACAGGCGCCAGGTAAAGAAAGGCGTCAGCCGAGAATAAATTATTTGAAAAAAAAAAAAATGAAAAGAAATAAAACAAAAAATATATATGTATTGCTTTATTAAATCTGATTTTATAATGCCGGTTTGAAGCCATGCGACTATTGTGGCTAAATGAGGCGCTTTGAAATATATACTAGAAAAACTTGCGGTCCTCAATAGATTAGGTGTTTTTTGTGAAAGGGCACAATAAAAGTGGAATAACTTTGTAAATATGCACCTACCTTCAGCAAAATTTTCTTTGACTTTTTTAACATATCAAAACATTCTATTAAAATTTAAAAGAACGCCTTAATCTCCTCCCCCCCCCTTCTGTCTGAAAAAGCCCACTTAGATTAGTAAAAAGACAACATAACTGGATTGTATATTGTAATTATATCTATCAACTTTTGTAAACACCCCCCCCCCCCCAATCAGGAGACAAAAACACATTTATATGCATAACTTGGCTTCAAATTACTTCACAATGAAGAAATTGCATATGAGTCTAAATTTGAGTACAAATAAATAAATAAATATAACAATCATTGCCTACGATTTTGGAATTTTTGATTTTTAAGAAGTGAGGAAGAAAATCAATTTTCGGGGAGAAATTTTGTAAATTCTGGATTTTTGAGTAGAAATTTACCAAAAATGGTACAAATATGTTGAAAACATCCATGCATCTATTTTTTGGATATTTCCATAAACCCATTTTTGGTGTTTGTGATTTTCGATCTTGGGGGAGGGGGGGGGGTTACGAGCGAGCAAATAAATTGGTCCTAGAAAATATAGGGGAAGTTCCGGTCAAGAATTTTGGTGCGTGCATTGTTTAGATGTATTCGAAACCTATACTGACGGGATTTTACGAAATTCCCTTTAACTCTTTCCAAGGGAGAAAAGAAGCAAAAAATATGCTTATAAGCATAACTCGGCTCCAAGTTACTTCACAGTGGGGAAATTGCATATGGGGAGAGTAACTTAAGTACACACTTAAGTACTTAAGAGTACTTAGAGTACTTAAGTACACACACACAAAAAAAAAAAAAAAAAAAAAAAAAAAAAATGGAATTTTTGATTTTTAAGGGGGAAGAGGAAAATCGATTTTTGTGTGTGTGTGTGAGGGTATTCGCAAATTCCGAATTCTATCGAAAGAATTCTACTAAAAATGGTACAGGGATGTTGAAAACAGGTAGGCGTCTTCTTTAGGATATTTCCAAAAACTCATTTTTGTTTTTTTGTAATTTTTGATTGGGGGGGATGTAAAGAGGGGTCAAATTTGAGACCGACCCCCCTTTTTTTTTTAGCGCTAAATTTGTCGTGTAAAATGTATGGGAACTGCAATCACAAATTTTGGTGCATAAATTGTTTCTATGTATCCAACACCTGTTGATTTTACGAAATTCCCCCTGTTCTTCCTTGATCTCAAACACATTTCCAAGTGTAACCTTACTCCAAATTATCTCAATAAGAATAAATTTTTTGTGTGGATTAATTTTTTCGAGATTATTCTGTCATAATTACAAGTAGCATCAGTGGAAAAATCTTTTTCTAAATTTAAAATGATCAAAAAATACTTACACTCTACAACGGTATCAGACAGATTTTTAAATTTTGCAATTACATCGATAGCATAAGATACTTTGGATCAAATGGATACATATTATTCCAGAATTCACAAAAATTCAATCAAATGCATTACGTTTCACTAAATAATATTATCTGTTTAAATGTTCATATAACATATACTTTAAAACTTAATCATTTTTATTATATATATTCTTATTTTATTTACTTATACATTTATCTTTTATTTATATCTGTGCAGCGTACAAACATTGCGGCAAAATAGTTTAAAACAGATTTTTGTATCTTACTACTATATGGAAAAACACATATAAATTTACAGTGCGTATCGAAATGATAGGTCCACCCGCATTTTTCAAAATGTCGACGCTTAATTGAGAATAAGAATAACTTTTTTTGGTAGAGATAATTAATCAGTAATTGTTATAACTATTTATGTAGACATTTCTTAAAAATAAATAATTCCTTTTTATTTTATGCAAATTTTCATTTTCAGACTGTTTCGAAAAGATAGGTCCGCCTTCAGAAATTTTGCACCAATCACGTTTATTTCCAAAATATTTGCATAAATATCGTTGCTTAGTCTTGCTGTGGGATTATGTTGGCTGCTATGGAGGTATTTAAGCAGATTTGAACATTACGTTGTAATCAAACGAAATGGGTCGCCGTTGCAGTCTTTCGCTGGTTGAGCAGGGGAAAATTGATGCATTTAAAACGTGTGGAAAATCGAATAGAGAAATAGGTAAACTTTTAAACAGATCACATAATGTTGTAAACAATTATTTGCGACTTAGAAATGCTTTTGGCAGTAAAAAATCATCTGGTCGCCCATCAAAAGTGACACCCCGACAAAGAAGGACTATCGTAAAGGAGTTAAAATTTGGAAATATGAGCTTATCCACTGTGGCCAGACAACAAAACCCTCCAATATCAAAATTTACAGTCCATAGAGTGGTAAAGAAGTTCGGCAATATAGTTTACGTGAAGAGGAAAGCAGCTCCGAAATTGACTAAAAAGCATAAAGAAAAGAGATTGAAATTAGCACATGAAGTGATGTCCTGGAAACAAGATTGGCATCGTGTAATATTCAGTGATGAAAAGAAATTCATCCTGGATGCTCCGGTCCAGATGGCTGGCAGTACTACTGGCATGATCTGCGTAACGATAGACATATATTCTCGAAGAGGCAAGCTGGTGGTGGTTCAGTTATGGTATGGGCCGGATTCGGAGGTGCAGAAAAAACTGATATAGCATTTGTAGACAATCGTTTGAATGCTGCAGGCTATCAAAAGCTGCTTGAACAATATTTTCTTCCACAAGCAGAGCACATTGGGGGCCCATTCTTCATGTTCCAACAGGACAATGCTCCTGTGCATACTGCAAAGTCCAATTTCGAATGGTTTCTGGATAATGATGTACATGTTATCGATTGGCCACCTTGCAGCCCCGACCTGAATTCGGTAGAAAACATGTGGGGTATACTCGCAAGAGCGGTGTATGCAGGCGGAAGGTAGTACAACAGTACTGCAGACTTGAAAAAGTCTATTTCCTCCAAATGGTCAAAAATCGAGAAAAAGTGTTCACAAAATCTTGTAGAATCCATGCCGAATAGGATTTATGAGCTTTTTCTGAAACAAGGTGGAAAAATTTCTTATTAATTCAACATTAATTTGATGCTTGGTTCACTGGACCTATCTTTTTGAAACAGCTTTTCCATGTAATTTTTGTTTTCCTTATTATTCCTATTATTTGTATATTATTCATGTATTATTTTACATTGAATGAAGTAATGTAGTTTATAAAATAGTACTTTGTACACAATAAAACCTTTTTTACCAACATAACTTTCGTCTTTACTGGTGGACCTATCATTTCGACACGCACTGTACATACATATTAGATAAAAATGTTTAGATAATGAAAATGGTCAAAATTCCTTTCACTAGATGTTTTCTTTCCCTATTAAGTATTTTTTTTAAATCCATATTTACCAAGTAATATTTATTTTATGCTCCTATTTTATGTATTTATAAATTTATTTATCCCTTTAAAAAAAAAAAAAAAAAAAACACTTCCATATTTAAACAAGTCAAATCTTGTCGTTATATCGATAGTCATATATTAATTTGATGTTAAGAGTATTTTGAAAGTTTTAAACAACAAAATTGAGAAAAATAGAACTCACTACGGGATTATTCTTATTATTATGAGTTCTAATTTTATATACATATAAATTCCATTTATCTGTACTAGTACAAAATGTTAAACTCATTTATATGTGCAAACGTACTTCAATAGTACGACTAATCAAAAAAAAAATTTCATTATAGTATTGCAAAGAGTTAAACCACTTTCCTAAATGAAAAGTGTTGTTGCAATAAAAGGAGATTTACAATTGAAGTACAAATAAAGAGCAGTTCATTCAATTTTAATGGGAGTGGGCTAGGAGGTGATTGTCAGCCTTGGACTTGGCAACTTAGCGATGAATTTGGCGATATGGCGACCAAACTTGGTGAAAAGTAATAATTTAGTGTTTACAAAGTTTACAAGCTCTATCTTCAATAAGAGCCGATTTCTGGATTATTCTGGGTTCATAAACTGGCTTCTGCCACAAAATAACCTCGAAAGTTCACCAAATCATGAGAGAAATTATTCAAACAGAAGAGACACTCCCAAACATCAATTGCATTCGGACATCTGTTCTGAACGTTCGTTTCCATTTAAATGGTTTATATTTATTCTTAAATGAGTGAAATTCTACTCTGTGGTGTTTTTAACGTTGTTTTACGACCTTTTTGAGGTATAAATTTGAGTATGATAATTGACTGGTTTTTTCGAGAACAGTCTTTGAATAAAGTGTATCTTTCGACAAGAAACTGCCTATTTCTTTACAATTACTTTTTCATACAAGAAAATCGACATTTTGGTAACAATATAGATAGATAGAGACGGATATTTTGGATCAGTATGATATGTGTAATACTCACAAAAGGTGTAAGGAAGAGAAGGAAAATTTAGTTCACTAAGATTGTTTTTTTTTTTTTTTTTGTGTGTGTGTTTAAATATTTACTTAAAAATTAGACCCAAACAAATAGAAACGTTTACACTTACAACTTTCATCTAAACCATGCATCTATTGTAATGTCTCAACGCGGCATTTCTGCACCCACATTAACATAAATCTGCCTATTTTAGTTTCTTCTGTTTACCTTCACAATTGTACCTCGTATTTTTGCAACTCCTTGTATAAGGGAGTTTTTTCTTTCTGCAAGATGCACTTTTTATTTGTTTCTCTTTAAATTTCATTTTATTTGACACATTTCTCTTTTTACTAACCATTCAATAAACTTATTACTATTAAGATTCGAGATTCAATTGACTTGCTAAATAATGACTTTTTATAAAATGATTTAAAATAATTATAAGATAAAAAAAAATTTTATAAACCATGTTTTTAAATTTTCTGTTGAATCATATAAACGCTACTGAAGGCAGCCGGAACCCCAGCAATTGGATAAAAGTATTACAAAAATTCCTTGCTATAGCCTTTTGAGCTATTATAAAAGTTTCAAATGGCTATCTAGCCGGGAAGTTAGTTAAAAGTTGATTGCAAGCTTTGTACTGGAAACGCTGCCAAAAGCAGCAGGGTCCCGAAGCAATTGGATAAAAATATTTTTAAAAAGCATTTTCACCGTATTCTGAACTATTCCGAAAGTTTCAAATGTCTAGCTACTCGGGAAGTTAGTTAAATAAATTTTCAGTTGAATCATATGAACGCTGCCGAAGGCAGTAGGGACCTGAAACAGTTGACTAAAAGTATTAAAAAAAAATGTATTGCACCGTGTTCTGAGCTATCCTGAAAGTTTCGTAGTCAGGAAGTTAGTGAAAAATCGATTGCAAGCTTTGTACTGGTAACGCTGCCGAAGGCAGCAGGAACCCAAAACAGTTGGTTAAAGGTATTTAAAAAAAATGCATTTTCACCGTGTTCTGAACTATTCTGAAAGTTTCAAATGTCTAGCTAGTTTGGAAGTTAGTTAAATAAATTTTCTGTCGAATAATATAAGCGCTGCCGAAGGCAGTGGGACCTGAAACAGTTGACTAAAATTATTAGAAAAATGTATTGTCACCATGTTATGAGCTATCCTAAAAGTTTCAAATGTCCAGATAGTCGGAAAGTTAGTGAAAAATCGATTGCAAGCTTAGTACTGATAACGCTGCCGAAGGCAGCAGGAACGCGAAACAGTTGGCTAAAGGTATTAAGAAAATGCATTTTCACTGTGTTCTGAACTATTCTGAAAGTTTCAAATGTCTAGCTAGTCGGGAAGTTAGTTAAATAAATTTTCTGCCGAATCATATAAGCGCTGCCGAAGGCAGAGGGACTTGAAATAGTTGACTAAAATTATTAGAAAAATGTATTGTCACCGTGTTGTGAGCTGTCCTGGAAATTTCAAATATCTAGCTAGTCGGGAAGTTAGTTAAAAATCGATTGCAAGATTTGATCTTAGCATATTCCTGCTCTGTGGTGACTGCAGTGCCCTTCTCCCTTTTCAGACACATACAACTGTCTCGAAAGAAAAAGGGGGTCTTTTTTAAGTGATCCTAGCCTGTATTTACACGAGTTTCAGAGAAAACCACAGAAAACTCCAAATAAGTGCGAGCTGGGATCAAAACGACACTTCACAGTGAATTTTTAAAACCCATTTGCTTTGTTCCACTGTGAACACTGTATCTTTGGATTCTTGACAAAACACGCTACCTTAATTTCATTGTAAGAAGTCGAAGGAAATATATTTTTCCATTTGAAATTCCTTTCCAGAGGATCCATTTTCTTTTAGAACTGTTTCAGGTTGAATATTCGATTTATTTGGCTTTGAAACAGAATTATTTTTATTCTGTGATTTATAATAATCTCATTAAAAAACTTATCCACCTCTTTAAAGCATATAAGAGTAAATTAGCATGATATTTAGGATGTTAAACATATAGTTAAATAATCTACTGATTATGCGACTGATTCTAGACTATGAAAGAAAAACCTAAAATTGGTGTTTTCTAAATTAATCCGTTTAGTCTGACATTTCCAATCTCGGTAGCCAACTAGAAAATGTCAATTCAAGAAGAACTCTCTCGCTAACTACATTGAAAAACCACCTATTCTTTGAAAGTTGGCGACAGGACGTTGCTTTTTGCTTTATGATAAAATTACATGTTTACTATTCATTCGAATGTATATTACCTGTGAAGAATAGTCATCTCGAAAAGTTAACTGTGAAGGGAGAGAATACAAAGAGAAGGAGTGATTAAAAAATAAATCATAAGTGTGCATGCCGCTTTAAACTGGTGTTATGATTTCTTTAACATAACTAAACAAATGATTTGAAGGAGAAAGCTAAAATATTTAATATGTTAAAACTAATATTATTATTTAAATATTGATTTTAAAATTCTTATTATAACATTTAAAGAGTTAAAATTAAGATAATTATTCTTAAACTTCTAAGTGCAATATTTATATCAGTATCATAAGATTATAATTTTAAAAGATTTGAAAGAAAACATAAATTAAACATTGGAAAAACAAAATTTTAAAACTATTATAATTCAAAATATTTTCATTAAATTTTAATGCACAGAGGAATTTCAACCATATATATCCTTTAAAAGTAGGTGGTAATATTAATAATTTAGTTATCTCCAATTTTTACATATAAGACCGTATCAAAACAAAATTTAGGCGCACAATTTAACTCCCTGGCGGCTCATTTTATTCCAGGTCTGAAATCAAAAAATGCCAAAAATTTTAATGCTTATTTTCATATATACCTTTTAAATGTAGTAACATCATTTGCATAAATATTTCCTTAAAAAATAAATAAAATAAAAATAAATAAGTGCAAGTAAAAAGTACCTTTAAAGTTGGCTTTCTGCATTTCACTGTCCAGGTTTATATTACTAATGGATTTGTACTAGATTTTTTGTTTGTTTGTTTTTCTATCTTTTTTTAAAATGCATTTATTGGCGGAATTTTGCATTAATTTACTGTTATTTTTTTAAATTATTATCTTTTTTTCTGAAAGTTCAGTGTAAAAGGGTCTTTTTTTCTTACAGCGGTTGTACTTCCACTATTACTAATTAAATAAATTATTTTGAGATTCAAGCTAAGTATAACATATCATCACAAACTAAGTTCCAAAGAAAATAATATGAAAGATAATGATTCTACAAATCTTCATCTAATCAAAAATTTCGTATTAAAAACAAATAGAATCATTTATGTTTCATTTCAATAATAAAAGGTAAGAAAAACTTACCTTCTTTCATCTATATTGTTCGAGGGATGAAATATTCGTTCTTAATTCAATAATAAGTGGAAACTTTCACTCATTAAGTAGTCATTTTCTTTAAATCAACACATTTTTATCTGGTAAATACACAATCACAAATTATTAAAGACATAATACTGATAAAATTACATAAATACTTAACACGCGCTAACAATACACAATATTTACATTTTGTGAACTTAGAACATTTTTCTTCTTGCTATCGAATGCACAATTCCTCTCGTGCGTGCAGGCGCAGATGATCGGATTACAAAGAGTTTAAGTGGAAATAGCGATTTTCGCAACACACTCCCACCTTTGAGTTTCGAGGATTTTTAGAGAAACTCAAACTTCACTTTTGGCTTTAACAAACGTCCATATTTGGATCGTTTTTCAAGTGGAACAGTCTCTATAGGAATGTCCTTTACAGAACTTTTGTCAACTGGCTCAGTAGGTTCAGTCACTGGAACAGACTCAGTTGGAGGAGTCACTGGAACAAAGTTCTTTTCAGGAGGTTGGATATTCATGATGAAAAAAGTAAATCTGCACAACTTTTAGGAGTTACTTCTAGAGGAATTAAACTAAGCACTGGACGGAAAAATTCACCACCTTTCATTTTCACTTTTACTAGTCGAACATGGCCATCTTTAGATGGACAGAGTTCAATAACTTTACCGAGAGGCCAGTCAATTTTCTTGATGTTCTCACTGGATACTATAACGATTTTATTCACTGTCTATAGGCATATCTTTTATTGAGAGATGACGAATCTAAGACATCAAGATCGGGAATGCCTGATTCTTTAATATCCCGTAAAAACATAGCAGGAGTAAGTGGAGTTAGATCATTAACATCTTCGGAGAGGTAAGTTAAAGGACGTTGGTTAACAATGCCTTTAGTATCACAAATAACAGTATTCTTTTTTTCTAAATTCAACGAACTTCTTCCTAAGACTTTTCGAAGAATTCCCTTGATTATACCAATCAAACGTTTCCACCACCCACCCCACCACGGTGCAGATGGAGGGTTGAACTTCCAAATGATCTTCTGAGCTTCACAGTATTGAGAAATGGTATCCCAATTGATTTTCTTAAGTAAATTTTCCGCACCAACGAAATTTGAGCCATTATCATAGTAAATTATTGTGGGTCTTCCTCTTCGAGCTATGAATCTTCGGAGAGCCTGTAGAAAATTTTCAGTCGACATGGATGTAGCTATCTCTAAATGCAAGGCTCGGTAGACGGCACAAGTGAAGATGACTATCCAGACTTTTTGACCTCCTCGAAGAATTAGAGGACCGGCATAATCAATTCCTATGACCTCAAACACTGCTGCTTCCTTTATTCTGTCAACTGGGAGAGGTGCTTCTATGATGGGCTTTGGTCTAGCATCATATCTTTTGCAGCGTACACAATTTCTGATAACTTTTCTTACTGTCTTCCGATACTTTAAAATCCAAAAATCTTCTCTTAAATTATTCATGAGGATCTGGACACCAGCATGATTCAAATTTAAATGTCTGGTTCGGATGAGTTTTTCTACCACTGGATGATTGGATGGCAATATTATCGGATATCGGAAACTTGGTGTATCTTCTCTCATGATGATTCTAGTCTTCATTTTCATAAGTTCATTCGTATCCATAAAACAAATAAGGGATTTTAGGCGTTTATCTTCAGGACCCGAGAATGATTCTTTTTGTACATTTTTCAATGTAACAGTTTCAGCACCAATTATATCTTCTGAAGTTTAGAATCCAAAAATTCAATGTGAATGTTCAACTTTACAATTATTAAAAAATCTGTAAATCCAAGCAGTGATTCTTAACAATTTATTGTATGACGAAATACGGTTATAAAGCTTCTCACTTGAATCTTCATGATTTGTAGCCAGGGGCGTAGCGTGAAAATTTGATTGGGGGGGGGGGAGACCAGATGTTTGGCGCCCTTTCGTATTCCTCATCTGAATATGCCACCCACATACTTTCAAGAGTGTTGCCATCTTTGGGATCGAGGGCACAGGCCCTCTCGTCGGTTAATAGATGCCCCCCCCCTCCTTCGGGACATATTCCTAAAATCTGCCAAGAAAAAAAAGCTGATTTTTCCCCCCTCCATTTAGCAGCTTTTTTTCCCCCTTCATTTAGCAGCTTTTTTCTTTTTTATACATCTTTGGAGCATTCTAAATTTTTTCAGCGAATCTATATATTAATACGCAGACATGAAATTCCTCTTACATTTTTAGCCTATTCAATAAAAGGAAGGGCTTACAAATAGTATCGTTCGAAAGATATGGTTAATGTGCTTTGCAGAAATAAATACATTTATATATATTCTCGTATGAGACGAAACAAAAGCATCTTTCTTAGGACAACCAGAGTATTAGTTTGAGATAAAGTAGAACAACTGAAAAAGATTTTTCCCCCTTTTCCAACAAGTTTAAAGATATTACATTATAATTCAGGTAAAATATAAAACTTTCAAAATAAATTTTAAGAAATGAAAGTAGTAACTGTTCCTAAGGAAAGCAACTTTATGTTTTTAGAGTGGATAATACCTAATCTCACCGACAGCCGTGGCCCATGTTACTGTATGGGAAAGTTTGATTTCATGCTTACTCATTACATAATGTATATTTAAATTCTGTTTTCACATTTAGAAAATTTACAATCGTTTATTTATTTTTAATGTAATTCTAAGTTCAAAAATCTGAATTTTCAATATGTGCATTTTTCTCTTTCTTTCTTTCTTTTTTTTTTTTAACCGCAAAATGAAATATTAAAAATTTATCAATTTTTGGAAAATGAGTACGAAAAACATAAGCCTTACACATTTGTTCTGATCTGTCTAGTCTTTCGAAAGAAATTAATTACTTAAAATCTCTTGCTCTTTCTCGAGGCTATAATCACTCTATTATTAATAAAGCTTTATGTAAATTCAAGAATCTAAACGTTTTGATACCAAATTGAACGATCACAGTCTCATTCCAGTTGTTTTACCTTTTTATTTATCACTTTCTTTTAAAACTTCTAAAATTCTCTCTCCGTTTGGTTTTAAAGTCATTTAGAAACCCGTCAACAAAATTAAATTATCTTCTCTTAAAGATCCCATTCCTACTGAAAACCGTTCTGGCATTTTATTTAGTCTTCTGTTCGTTGTGCAATTTAGTTTATATTGATCAAACAAGAAGGTGTTTGAAATATAGAATAAATGATCATCATCGAAATGTTCATAATGAAGAGATCTCTAAATCTATTGCTTCCCACTGCTGGGCTCATAGTCATCGTTTTGATTTTTCTAAAACTAACATAATTTCATCTCCTGTCTTCTCTTCCCATTTGAATATCCATGAAGATTTTTACATATTTAAAAATTCGAAAAATTTTCTTAATGATATTTGTTCCACTTCATTCTTGTCTGATGCTATGAAATTACTTACATTAGTTCAATTTTCCTTTAATTTTGAAATTTTTAGATTTTGTTCCCTTTTTTAATCTATTTTACTTAGGTATTTATTTGTTTTCTTCTTTTATTTCATAATTATGTAGGGCTGACACTAGGCTAATTTGACATGGTGCCCTTTTAAACAGTTTTTAGCATCCTGTGGCCCTTTTTCAACATATTTTAGCACCTGGCAGCCCTTTTAAAAGAAATTTTGGTATAAAGTAGCCTTTTCTAACATTTTAAATGTTTAGAGGCCTTTACTTCCCCCCCCCCCCGGCTTTTAAACTTTCTTAGCAGTAGTTCTTCAGCATTCCTGGAATAACAAATGCATACAGCCTATATATATATACAAGAAAAATTAGTAATTTACTTTTGTTACGTACAAAGATCATAACATAGAACATCACAAATTATGCAAATAATGCCCCTTTTTATTGAATTCCCCCAGGCGGCCCCTTTATTTTAGAGTCAGCACTATTCTCCTCACACCAGTAATTATGTTTACATTCATCTGTATATATTTTTGCTGCTCACTTAAAGCGATTTTGTGTGTTTCTGCTTTGACTGCAGCACTTGTGCCTACTTTTTTCGCCTGATGAAGGATCGTGTGTTCTTTCGAACTGAAACAATTATTGCAAGTTTATTGAATTTTATGGTGTTTATTCAAAGTTTTGTAATTATTGCTTTTAAACGCCAGGTCTGTGGTGTTTTCTTATTATGAAACTAGGTATTGTTCACTCTTAAGGAAAAAGAAAATCAGTAATTTATTTATTATTATTATTTTACATATTTAAACCAATTAAAAAACATTTTTCTTTTTTCCCATATTGTGTGAAAAATATTTTAAGAAATGTAGTAGCCATTGCTAAGGAACGCGACAGAATTACCGCATGCCTTTATGTGGAAGAACAAACTAAAAAAGAGTCCCATTGTCCAAAATTAAATAATTTTTATACAGAAATTTATATCTTACTTAGGTGTTGGTGTCGGTGTTTGGGAAAATTTCCGAGTGACTGTTCTAGGGTTCTAGGCCTGAGGGGGAATGCCTTCTGTGGAGGTCTTTCTGTGGGATCCTAGCCCGTATTTACGCAAGTTTCGGAGAAAACCACGGAAAATTCCAAACGACTAGGCCGACAAGCGCGATCTGGGATCGTACCCGGCACCTCACGTCTACCTGCTTGACAGAAAGATTGTGGATTCAATAATCGAGCCAATTGAAGATTATCCATGAAAGTCAGTCTCTGGTGCACATAAACTCTGTTGTAGCTGCAATATCCTTCATGCTCCGTGCAAATAATACCTCTGGAAGATACTGAAGCGGGGGAGCCCTCTTCCACAGAAGATAAAAATTGTGATGGCTTGTCTTCGGATCGCCACTGGGGCGTTAATCCCAAACCGTCGCCAATTGCCCAATATGTGCCTATTAATGCGACGTTAAATCAGCTTCCTTGCGCTATTTCATGTCACGAAACACTAGTTGAATTCTATAGACTTATAAATATTTCAAAACCCGTAAGCGATGAAACTAAAATAAAAAATTTGCTTAAAGGATCACTTAGAATCAAAAATTGTTAGTGAGAAATCGTTATAACCAAATCAAACCTTATCTAATTTCGTCTTTATACAATAGCCATAACGTACAATAAACTGCTTTTTTTTTTTTTTTTTTTTTCGAGCTAAGGTCTTGAAAAAACGTAATTTTAAATCTTTGGAGGTGAGAAAGGGATTGTGCATACTTACGAGTCAGTTGTAAGTATATGAAATGGGAGAAGGGCGCCGCAGTCGCCTCAGAGCGTGAATTTGCTAAGGTCAAAATTTTCAAGGGGAGTTTCATGGTAAGCAAACATCCTGTTGTAGGTGCCTAAACAGGGAAGGGCGCTGCTCAGCTGGAGTTTGCTGCAAACTTATTCTTAAAGTGTCCTGAATACGATCAAAGTTTACAACAGTCTTTTGCATGGTAAGCGAACAGACTATTGTAAGTGTTTGAAATGGGAAATCATGCCATAGGCGCCCCCAAACAGGAATTTGTTATAATCAGATTTTTTTAAGGGTCGTGATAATGAAGAGAATTTTCAAGGATAGTTTGCACAGTAGGAAAATTGGTTGTTATACACGTTTAAAAAGGCTGTTTTAGGCGTCTAATTAGTTAAGAGGGCGCCACCTAACGGGAGTTTGCTACAGTCAGACATTTTAATGCAAACTTTTTTTGCTGGTCGGTGAACCAGTTGGTTGCCGAAGGAAGCTTCTGATGCATAAAAATCTTAAGTGTTTTTGGTAACTAACGATAATCAACAAAATTATGATCCACTTTCAAATGAACTTCAAGGCACAAAACAGCGCCCCAGAAACCTCATTATGCCTTTGAAGGTGCCTGAACAGGTAAGGGCGCCGTTCAGCTGGAGTTTGCTACTCTTAAAGGGTCCCGAATACGATTAGAATTTTCAACTGTCTTTTGTACGGTAAGCGAACAGGCTATTGTAAGTGAACAAAACGGGAACTCATGCCATAGGCGCCCCCAAACAGGAATTCGTTATGATCAAATTTTTTTAAGAGTCATGAATACAATGAGAATTTTCAAGGGTCGTTTGCACGATAGGAAAAC
The DNA here is from genome assembly GCA_963930645.1 of Salticus scenicus. Lineage (NCBI taxonomy): Eukaryota > Metazoa > Arthropoda > Arachnida > Araneae > Salticidae > Salticus > Salticus scenicus. The sequence continues at coordinate 362,523,678 of OZ005651.1, forward strand.
AGGCTGTTTTAGGCGTCTAACTAGTTTAGAGGGCGCCGCAGGCGCCACCAAATGGGAGTTTGCTACAGTCAGACACAACTTTTTTGCTGGTCGGTGAACCAGTTGGTCAGCTTGTGATACATAAAACTCTTAAGTGTTTTTGTTAAATAACGATAATTAACAAAATTATGATCCACTTTCAAATGAACTTTAAGTCGCAAAACAGCGCCCCCAGAAACTTCAATATGCCGCCCTATTTTTTAAAACATTGGGGGGGGAGACTCCCCCCCCTCTCCCCCCTCAAGCTACGCCCCTGTTTGTAGCACTAATTACTGTTTTCTTCTTCTCGGAGTACACTATATCGAAGTCAGGAAGAGCATTAGATCTTGGCCATTCTTGTCTTGGCTTCCTCAACCATTGCACACCTTCCCACCACTTGGATTTAATCAATATTTGAACACTGCAGCCGCGAGATGGTAAATCTGCTGCATTGAAAGACCCTGGTACGTGGTGCCAATTTTCAGGGTCTGTCAGAGATCTAATTTCTTTAACTCTGTTAAAAACAAAAGGCGCCCAGTTTTCACTTCTCTTTATCCAATATAGTGCATTTGCGGAGTCCCAGAAAAATTTTGAGATATTCTTTATTCGGAGATCATTCACCACAGTCTCAGATAATCTCACTCCTATGCAGCAGGCAAGGAGTTCCAATCTTGAAATAGAAGTAGTTTTCATAGGAGCAACTCTGCTTCTAGCCTGTACAAGTTGACAAGACACTGAACTTCCAGTTTCACTTCTTAAGAATATGCAGGTAGCATATGCACTCTTGCTTGCATCGCAGAAAATATGTAAACTTAAATTTTCTAGTGCCTCATGATTCAGAGTGAGGCATCTTGGGATTTCGACTTCTTTCAATTTAGGAACTTCTTTTTGCCACTGCTCAAACTTCTTGGTAATTTTTTCAGGCAATTCTGCATCCCATGATACTTTCAATTTTCAGCACTCTTGCAGGAGAATCTTCGGCCCCAAGGTAACCGGACATGTGAAGCCAAGGGGATCAAATATTCTATGTACCATACTCAGTATTTTCCTTTTCGTTGCAGGGGTACTATCTTCTAAAGTATCTCGTAAATCTACAGACAAGGTGTCATTCTTTAAGTTCCATGACAATCCCAGGACTGGAATACATCTTTCTTCTGATGGACTGGGGAAATTGTGCTTCCACCCTCGAAGCTCAAATTTAGCATAACTGAGAATTAACTTGGATTCTTCGACAAATTTCACAAGGTCTTCATAGTCTTCAACGCTGGTGATACAGTTGTCCACATAAAATGATTCTAACAACTAGCTGTTTCTTCAAAATGAGCAGAAACATTTTTCAGATGATATCGAAGAGTAGCACCAAGTAGGTATGGCGAACAAGAAAGTCCAAAAACAACTCTATGATGTTGAAAAACTTTAGGTTTCGTGGGATCACCTTCCTCCCACCATAAGAATTTCAGAAATGGCCTATCACATTTACTAAGTCCACTTTGTAAGAAAGCTCTTCGGATATCAGCAATTACTCCTATTTTCTTCAATCGAAACTTATTCAAGATTGCTGGAATCAGTTTGACGGTGTTAGGTCCTTTCTCTAAACAATCATTGATTGAAGGTGAATTTTTCTCTTTGGCAGAACCATCAAAAACAGTTTTAACTCTGGTAGTAGAATTTTCTTTTATTACAGCCCTGTGGGGCAAATAATGTTCACTTTCATCATTACCCAGAATTTTAACTTCTTCTATAACACCTTCTTGAATCCATTCTGTTAATACTGTTTCATAAGCTTCTAATGTCCCTTTTTTCTTGAGCGAATCTATACAACCTTTTAATCTTCGTTCTGCAATATTTTTACAAGTGGGTAAAGGAGGATGGCCTTGGATCCATGGGAGATTCACTTCATATCTCCCTTCAGTGTCACGTTTGATACTTCTATTAAAATGCTCTTCGGCTGCTATTTCAAGTTCCTTTCGGCTATTCTTCTCTCCTGGATCGAGAATCCCAAGCACATCAAGTCGCCATAAATCAGAAATTTTCGTGTCATTTACATGTAATGACATAACGCTACTTGTACTATCTGAAACTTTCTGTCTGATTTTTCCCATTAGCGTCCACCCAAGGTGGGTTTCTATTAAGACTAAACCAGATTTTAATGGTTTTATATTTCCAGTGTATAGTTTTCCAATGACATCAGCTCCAATTAAGCCATGGATTTCATTCGGGGAAAATTCGTACAATAAATCAACATGACAATTCAGGTCAGACAAATGAATTTTATGCTTAATATCATTTAGAAATGAACCATATGGAATTTTTGGTATTTCAGAACAAATTTTGTCTTCATTTAACACTTCAAGACTGCAACGGTAATTATCATTATAGTCACTCAGACTGATTAAATATTTCTTATGGAGTATCACAGTTTCTACTCCACCAAATAAGCTATATGTCAAATCTTCTTTACCTATGCATTCATATCCCATTTCATTTAATGCAAAAGTTGACAAATAGGACTTGCTGCTGCCAGAATCAAATAATATCCTGATGTATTTCATTTTATTTCCCTTTCTAAGACGAACAATTAGAGTTTGCAAAAGAACTTGTCGAGTACTGGTTTTATTTGCTAAAACAGTGTCTTTCTTATTTTCAGCATTTAAATTTTCAAATTGCTGAAATTTAATTCGATGTTCTTGATCGCTTTTCCCAGGGCACATTATCTTGAAATGAAATTTTCTGCAATCACAGGCCGGTATCTTCTCTTTGCAAAATCGGGATAAATGTTTCTTTGCAGTTAAACATTTAAAACTTTTATGCCGCAAAAAGTTCATCAAACAATCTAATTTGTTACCCGATTTCAATTCATTATCATTTTCCTGTTTTGCGTAGTTCAAGGTCGAACTCAAATTTCTTTCCCATATTTTAAAAATATCTACAGGTAAGCAAGATTCAATTAACGGGTATAAAATTGATGAATAATTTTCACTTGAAACACCTAGCATTTTCAATGACCATAAATATGTCTCAATTTTATCATACAATTTAAAAAGTGGCATTTTTGGACCTTTACTTATAGCATTATTCATCATTAACGCAAGAACTTCTCTTATATAAACTTCAATTAACATATCTGTACACCCAAAACGACTTTTAAGACATTATACTACATTTTTGTAACTATCTTTTGTGGCGGGATACGATTCAACAATTTCCCGTGCCCTTGAGCCTTTTATTGTGGCTTGTAACAAATACTGATATTTATCTTCATTTGGTATCTCTTCATCGTTGTGTATTTTCTCAAATTGTGCCCAGAATGGCAACCATTCTTTTATTTCACCCCCGAACAATTTAAATTCTATTTCAGGAAGTTTGAATTTTTGTTTCATTATATTTTCATTTGATTGAAAACTGTTTTCAATTTCAGAATTTTTTAAAAGTTTTTCAACTTTTGTTCTTAATTTAATAAATTTTTCTTCATAAGAACTAAAGCCTTTATACTCTTTATCATAATTATCTTGTGTACACTTATCATCTTTAACAAGAACATCTAATATTTCTTTTTCTTTTGGACATAACATTGCTCATTTTTCATTAACTGTGCATATAAAACCTCAATTTCTTCTATATTCTTATCTTCTTCTATTAAATTATTCTCTAATAAATTAGCGATACGTGTAAACGCACTTCTTAAAGGTGTTCTTTCTTTAGCTAATTTTTCCATTTTAATCCTAAGTAAACAGATCCCGGCAGGGATGCCAAAAAATATTGAATTCAAACTTTAAGAATACCTATATTCGATATCTATATACTAAATTTTAAATAAATTATTATTCAACAAAATTGATTCTACAAATCTTCATCTAATCAAAAATTTTGTATTAAAAACAAATAGAATCATTTATGTTTCATTTCAATAATAAAAGGTAAGAAAAACTTACCTTCCTTCATCTATATTGTTCGAGGGATGAAATATTCGTTCTTAATTCAATAATAAGTGGAAACTTTCACTCATTAAGTAGTCATTTTCTTTAAATCAACACATTTTTATCTGGTAAATACACAATCACAAATTATTAAAGACATAATACTGATAAAATTACATAAATACTTAACGCGCGCTAACAATACACAATATTTACATTTAGTGAACTTAGAACATTTTTCTTCTTGCTATCGAACGCACAATTCCTCTCATGCGCAGACGATCGGATTACAAAGAGTTGAAGTGGTAGTAGCGATTTTCGCAACACCTTAAATCGTAATATTATATTTATATTAATGTAGGTAAAAGAAGTAAATAATTTGTTTCGGAAATAAAAGTAACTATTTATATCAAAAAACTTTTAAAATTTATTTTTGTCCATAGAAGAAAACCATCTCATGATTGTAGTTAAAATATTTTGATTTAAAATATAATTTTATGAAAAAGAAGAGCTCTTTAAAATGTTGGAGTGAAATGCAAAAGCTTTAATTTATATTCATAAAACTTGTTCAGTGTACCATAACCCCTAGTGTTTACATAAACAAAACTTTTAGAAAAAAATTCACTAAAGATTGTATAGAAAAACATTTATTTGGCAGCATAAAAGTTGTCTTAAAATTTACCTGCAAAACAATTTTATGAAAGTAATTAAATAATGGATAATAAAGATAATATTATAAACAGCAATTTGTACTATATTAAAACCTGAATAAATTACTACGTCAGAAATGCCAAAGAAAAATATTGAAATGCATACAGCTGTTTCGGCAGCCTTAAGCATACCATCTTCAGTGCAAAAAGGAAAATTCCATGCAAAATTCCTTGTTGCACTGAAGACAGCACGCTTAAGGCTGCCGAAACAGCTGTATGCATTTCCAACATTTTTCTTTAGCGTTTCTGACGTAGTAATTTATTCAGGTTTTAATATTCCAACGCCAAGTCTCTTGTTATTAATTTGTACTATACTTTCCAATCTTCTGTATTTTCGAATAAAGATCGCTGCTGAAGCAATGCATTTTTAATAAAACCATCATTTCCGAATTTCCAGTAAATTTCATTTTAAATGAAAATGAATACTGTGATCTTTTGATAAATAATTATAGAGAATATCGAATAAAGATGAAATTAAAGTGTTCCGTAAGAAAAGGGGGGAAATGTGAAAAATATTAATATTATTTTTCTTATGCTGCTCTAGATAATCTCTCCAGGTAATCTAAATCAACAGTATTTATTTATTTATTTTTTAAATTAGTAAATAATAATTATAAAAAATTTAGACTCTATAAAAAAAAAAAAAGTTTTTAAAAAGCACCTCTTATTTTTTTTTTGTCTTTCATTTTTCAGAAATATTTAACCCCCGTTATATTTTTTTCTTTATTAAGTAACAGTTGTACTAAGTTTTGTTGATGGTTAAAATTGGCAAAAAAAAAGAGTATAAAAAATCATCTTAGTTATTTTTCATTTGCATCCCTAATTCTCTAAAGCATTTGCGACATTCTTTAAAATTTGTAATGCGTTTCACAATTAACAATTAGGGAAAATATCTTTTTATCAAAATGCCCTTTTAATCTGGGATACTGAAAAGTGACGACTATCTTTCTTTTTCTTTTAAAACTAGCTTTTTCTTAGCCCTGATGTGTATATACTTATATGACACAAGCAACCACAAAATTAGTTTCTTTATCAAAAAATTATGCTTGTCGGTGAGAAATTTCTGGCACATTTCTATTGACATGATGCTACAGAGAGAACTGAGGCCTTAAATATCCCCCCCCCCCCCGATTTTAGGAAAAGCAAACAAGAGGATGACACCACAAGAAGGCTATAATCAATTGTTGAGGCAAATTGTAAAATTTATTACATTTTGAAAATATTAAAACAATAAAAACCCATTAAAATCACCTTCTACAAGTGCTTTCAACTCCAGTCCACGCAGCCTTCATCAGGTAGGTATGCTCTTGTGAACTTCGACGTCCGGTTGTTTTGTCAAACTTCTTCTTCCACTCCGCTCCAGCATATCGCGCCACCTTGCGTCGATTTCCATCTGGTTAGTGTTGCATGAGTTACCATTCGCAAAAATTTCGACAGCCTCACGTTTCGCGGCATTAAAATAATTATTATAATTAGCTAATTTACTATATTTTTTAAAGTCTATTTTAATGTTTTCTTTTTTATTTGTTTTGGCTAAAGCTGTTTTTATATAACCATACTTTATGTCATTCTCTTGCTCTTTCACCCGCGTTTTTATTTTTCGCTTTGTCATTCCGACATAACATCAGGGTTCATGGTCTTCTTTAATAAAATCTATTTTGTAAATACCTGCAGTTTCGGAAAAATGTATTTTATCTTTATCGTTTCTGATTCTTTAGAAAATATTTTTGTTAGGTTTTATTGGTACATTTATATTTAGTTTAGCGGCTTCGGTTTTAATTTTATTAGTTGTACCTTTATTATATGGAATTCGAGAGATATATTTTTGTTCTGGTTTTTGGGCATTATTTATTTATCAAGTTTCTTAAATCTATTTTTATATAGTTTGTTTACTAGATTCTTTTTATACCCTGCGTTTTGAGATATTTCACTGATTTTTTGGAGTTCTTATTGTAAATTTTCGTTGGAACATACGTTTGCATGGTTTATATAGTATTGTATTGCAGCTATTTTGTATCTATAGGGAGTTTTACATTTGACATTCATGATTTTGTTGCTATTATTTTGTTTCCGATATACTGTAGTTTCAAAATTTAAGTTTGGTGTTTTAATTATAGTAACGTCTAGAAAGTTTAAAAGGTTTTTTTTTTCTATTTCGAGTGTGAATTTAATGTTTGGGTCAATTTTATTTAATTTTTCGAGTGTACTTTCTGGGGGGAAAGAGTTATTGTTTATTATTGCGAAAATATCGTCAACATATCTGAACCAATATTTTATTTCCTTAAAATTCTTTAATATGTTTTCGTTTTCCATTAATCTTAATTTTATTTCTGCTATTATGCCTGAAATTGGTGATCCCATCGGGACCCCTCTATTTTGTTTATAGAATTTATCATTAAATCTGAAGTAGTTTTTGTTTAGTATTAGGTTGTTGGCTAGGATTAAGGTTTGATTTATATCTTTATCTTTTTGTTTTATTTTTTCGTTTATAATTTCATTAATTTCTTTTATGTTAATGGTTGGGTATAAATTTACTACATCAAAGCTGACCATAAGATCGTTAGGTTCTAATTTTATATCTTTTAAGTTTTTTATAAAGTCATCTGTTGAATTTAAGTTGGTGTTTGAAGGGGGGGAGTATTTCGTTGTAAATGTTTTTCATGTAGGTTTCTAAATTATATGATGGGCTTTCCGTTTTATTTACTATAGGTCTAAATTTTGGTAGATTTTTATGATCTTTAAATTTTCCGAACATTCTGGCTATATTGGGTGCATAATTTGTTATTTTTGGTTTATTGTTATTGGACCATTTTCCTTCTTTTATAATTTTATTTATTTTTTCTGTTAGTTTTTTATTTGGGTCTTTTTTGAGGTGGGTAACTCCTATGTCTTCTATTGCATTTTCCATTTTTTTGTTGTATTCATCGCAATTAAGGATGGCTATTTTACTTGTCTTATCAGTAAGTACGCATGCAATGTCGTTGTTTTCCTTTAGCACTTTTAAAGCTTTTCTATCTTCACAGTCATTACTATTATATTTTATTTTTTTATTAATACCTTTTTGTGCAATATTGCGTATATTATTTTGATGGCTTTTAGGGATGTGTTGTAATGTTGATTCAATTTTTGCTATGGTATCTTTAATATCTATTGGTTCATCTAAAATATATTTATGTCCGAGTTTTAATAATTGATCTTGGTGTGTGGTAAGTTTTATATCAGAAAAATTTAAGTATGGGATTTGTTTTGGTTTATTTCTGTAACTTTCTTGAGGTTTATTTTTAAGCCAAGATTTAAGTTTTTTGTTTTGATTTTTGGTATAATTTTCATTTATGTGATTACTGAAAGTTTCTATTTTAATTTTTAACTTGTCGTATTCATCTTGTTCACACAGTTCTTTCATTTGTTTTTCTATTATTTCTATTTGGTTTTTACTTCCTTATACAAAGTATAAGGAAGTATAGTAATCCCGATTTGCGAAATTGATTTTGTATTTCACATTGCTCGAAAAGGAATGATCGCTGAATGTTGCTAATTTATACGTGTGACTTTCATGATGTCTAGTTGCACACCTGCAAGTGTCATCTTAACACGAGCTCTCGTTTTAGAGATATAAGGGATTTTACACGATTTTTCGTGACTTCTGTATGTGTGTGTGTGTGTCTGTGTGTGGGTATGTCGCATAACTCAAAAACGGTTGGACGTAGAAAGTTGCGAATTGGTACATAGGTTTGTTATAACATCTAGTTGTGCACCTCCCTTTATGGACTTTCTATGATTTTCCGTTTTGGAGATATTTAGGAACATTAGGTTCATAATGACAAAAATACATAGGTTTTGGCCATAATGTATCAAAAAACGGTAATAACTCAAAAACGGTTTAGACAAATCTTGCAATTTAACTGACTTTCTGATTAGCTAGACATTTGAAACTTTCAAAAAAGCTCAGAACACATTGACGATGCATTTTAAAAATATTTTTAGCCAACTGTTTCCGATACCTGCTGCCTTCAGCAGCGTTTATGCGATTCAACAGAAAATTTATTTAACTAACTTCCCGACTAGCTAGACATTTGAAACTTTCAGATTAGATCAGAACACGGTAAAAATGCATTTTTAAAATACTTTTAACCAACTGTATAGGGTCCAGGCTGCCATCGGCAGCGTTACCAGTTCAAATCGTGGAATCGATTTGTAACTAACTTCTCGACTAGCTAGACATTTAAAACTTCCGGAAAACCTCAAAATACGGTGACAATGCATTTTTAAAATATTTTTGGCCAATTGTTTCGGGTCACTGCTGCCATCGGCAGCGTACATGGTTCAACAGAAAATTTATTTAATTAACTTCCCGACTAGCTAGACATTTGAAACATTCAGAATAGTTCAGAACATGGAGAATGTGCATCTTTTTAATACTTTTAGCCAACTGTTTCAGGTCCCTGCTGCCCCAGCGTTTATATGGTCCAACAAAAAATTTATTTAACTAACTTCCCGACTAGGTAGACATTTGAAACTTTCAGAATAGTTCAGAACATGGTGAAATTCCTTTTTTTAATACTTTTAGCCAATTTTTTCGGGTCCCTGCTGCCTTCGTCAGCGTTACCAGTACAAATCTTGCAATCGGTTTTTAGCTAACTTTCAGAAAAGTTCAGAACACGGTGATAATTCATTTTTTTAAAAATATTTTTAGTCAACTGTTTCGGGTCCAATGTCAATGTTTTTTAACATTATGTATATTTCTAAAAGTGTATAAGGAAGTCATGTGGTGCCCACATCAGATTTTTTAATCTGTAAAAGGTTGCCTTTTTATTTTTAATAGCTTTGTCAAGGATATGTCTTTCAAATTTATAAACTTCGTTTTTATATTCATATTTTAATGTTTTATTTTTAATTTTCAAAAACTTAGGTATGATTTTAAAGTATTTACAATCCTGAATAAAAATTCTGTCTATTAACTTTAGTTAGTTTTTTTGTTAATTTGTTCCATTCTTTAAAGGTTTTATCTTTGTTCATTGTTTTAATCATTTAAATACGTGATGTTTAATTGTATGTGTCGAGATAATACTCTTTTAATTTGAGCGCCATTTATATTACTATAATTTAGGAATCTCGTTGAGATAAATTATAATGGTGTAATGTTTATCGTCGAAAAGCTTAGGTCTCATGTTATACACTGTATCCAAATGGTAAACGTTCACACTTTACATTATTAAGTCGGGTAAGACTAAAACTATTTAAAATTCAATTTAAAAAAGGTAAAAACATTTAAAACATTAAAAACCCATTAAAATCACCTTCTACAAGCGCTTTCAACTGCAGCCCACGCAGCCTTCATCAGGTAGGTACGTTCTTGTGAACTTCGCCATCTGGTGGTCACAAGAGCGTACCTACCTGATGAAGGCTGCATGGGCTACAGTTGAAAGCGCTTGTAGAAGGTGATTTTAATGGGTTTTTAATGTTTTAATGTTTTAAATGTTTTTACCTTTTTTAAATTGAATTTTAAATAGTTTTAGTCTTACCCGACTTAATAATGTAAAGTGTGAACATTTAGCATTTGGATACAGTGTATAACATGAGACCTAAGCTTTTTGACGATAAACATTACGCCATTATAATTTATCTCTACGAGATTCCTAAATTATAGTAATATAAATGGCGCTCAAATTAAAAGAGTATTATCTTGACACATATAATTAAACATCGCGTATTTGAATGATTAAAACAATGAACAAAGATAAAACCTTTAAAGAATGGAACAAGTTAACAAAAAAACTAACTAAATTTAATAGACATAGAATTTTTTTTCAGGATTGTAAATACTTTAAAATCATACTTAAGTTTCTGAAAATTACAAATAAAACATTAAAATATGAATATAAAAACGAAGTTTACAAATTTGAAAGACATATCCTTGACAAAGCTATTAAAAATAAAAATCAACCTTTTACAAATTAAAAAACCAAATAGAAATAATAGAAAAACAAATGAAAGAACTTTGTGAACAAGATGAATACGACAAGTTAAAAATTAAAATAGAAACTTTCAGTAATCACATAAATGAAACTTATACCAAAAATCAAAACAAAAAACTTAAATCTTGGCTTAAAAATAAACCTCAAGAAAGTTATAGAAATAAACCAAAACAAATCCCATACTTAATTTTTTCTGATATAAAACTTACCACACACAAGATCAATTATTAAAACTCGGACATAAATATATTTTAGATGAACCAATAGATATTAAAGATACCATAGCAAAAATTGAATCAACATCCCTAAAAGCCATCAAAATAATATATGCAATATTGCACAAAAAGGTATTAATGAAAAAATAAAATATAATAGTAATGACTGTGAAGATAGAAAAGCTTTAAAAGTGCTAAAGAAAAACAACGACATTGCATGCATACTTACCGATAAGACAAGTAAAATAGCCATCTTTAATCGCGATAAATACAACAAAAAAATGGAAAATGCAATAGAAGACATAGGAGTTACCCACCTCAAAAAAGACCCAAATAAAAAACTAACAGAAAAAATAAAATTATAAAAGAAGGAAAATGGCCCAATAACAATAAACCGAAAATAACAAATTATGCACCCAATACAGCCAGAATGTTCGGAAAGTTTAAAGATCATAAAAATCTACCAAAATTTAGCCCTATAGTAAATAAAAGGGAAAGCCCATCATATAATATAGAAACCTACATGAAAAACATTTACAACGAAATACCCCCCCCCCCCTTCAAACACCAACTTAAATTCAACAGATGACTTTATAAAAAACTTAAAAGATATAAAATTAGAACCTAACGATCTTATGGTCAGCTTTGATGTAGTAAATTTATACCCATCCATTAACATAAAAGAAATTAATGAAATTATAAACGAAAAAATAAAACAAAAAGATAAAGATAAAGCTATAAATCAAACCTTAATCTCAGTCAACAACCTAATACTAAACGAAAACTACTTCAGATTTAATGATAAATTCTATAAACAAAATAGAGGGGTTCCGATGGGATCACCAATTTCAGGCATAATAGCAGAAATAAAATTAAGATTAATGGAAAACGAAAACATATTAAAGAATTTTAAAGAAATAAAATATTGGTTCAGATATGTTGACGATATTTTCGCAATAATAAACAATAACTCTTTCCCCCCAGAAAGTACACTGGAAAAAATAAATAAAATTGACCCAAACATTAAATTCATACTCGAAATAGAAAACAAAAACCTTTTAAACTTTTTAGACGTTACTATAATTAAAACACCAAACTTAAATTTCGAAACTACAGTATATCGGAAACAAAATAATAGCAACGAAATCATAATGTGAAATGTAAAACTCCCTATAGATACAAAATAGCTGCAATACAATACTATATAAAAAGTGCAATAAACGTATGGTCCAACGAAAATTTACTAAAACAAGAACTCCAAAAAATAAGTGAAATATCTCAAAAAGCAGGTTATAAAAAGAATCTAGTAAACAAACTATATAAAAATAGATTAAAGAAACTTGATAATATAAATACAGTGGAGAGTCAAAAATCTGCACAGCTCGGGACCAGAGGTTGTGCGGATTTTAGGATTTGGCGGATTTTGGAGCCCATAAAAATCATATTCAATTTGAATATAAAAAAGCAGAATATTAATCAAACTAAACATATAACAGTGAATAATAACACAATTTTACTTGTATATTATATTATTAGGTACATAAGAGTAACACTGAACATTAAAAAAATATTTATAATGAAAACAATAAATGAAAATGAAAAAAAAAAAATCATCACATCAATACAAAATCTGTTCACATGCAGTTTGTTTTAAGCTACACTTAATCATGCACACATATATCATTACGATATTTTTTTTTTTTTTTTGTCTGTTGCAAATAGTCTTCAATTCTTATTTTGTAACACAAATTTATTTTTCGAAGAATTTAACTGAATTCTTTCTTACAACTATGCCTTCATCAGATAGCATTCCTTTTTAAAAAATAGTTTATTATTTTCCTTATTGATATCATCATCATAATAATCATAATTTTCTTTTGATTAATTTATATACTGTACATACTTGCCAACCATCTCAATAACCGTACAATTGTTAACGCCCCCTGAAAAAACGCCTCTTTTCTCACACCAATATATTTTTAGAGTAATTCTCTTCAAATGGTGTTACGATTAAATAAGACTAAAATTACTCTAAAAATTTATTGGTGTGTAAAAAAAGGCGGGTACTAAAAATTGTACGGTTCATAATGAGATGGTTTGCAAGTATGACTGTAGATAATTTCCTTATCAGCAACTTTGTTCTTGCAGTTTTTCATATTTTTATTATTGTAATCTTAAATTGAAGCACAAAATCTGCATTCAAGATCTTTTATAAAAATTCTAATTTGCAGTTTTGTAACTTAAATTTCATTGTTTGTATCAGAAAAGTTGTGCGGATTTCGGACTTCGGCGGATTTTAGGTCGGCGGATTTCTGGCTCTCTACTGTAATGCCCAAAAACCAAAGCAAAAATATATCCCCTCAATTCCATATAATAAAGGTACAACTAATAAAATTAAAACCGAAGCCGCTAAACTAAATATAAATGTACCAATAAAACCTAACAAAAATATTTTCCAAAGAATCAGAAACGATAAAGATAAAATACATTTTTCCGAAACTGCAGGTATTTACAAAATAGATTTTTTTGACCCGGGGAAACGTGCGCATATCTTCTTACGCTGGGACGTGCGGTGGGTCTCTCAGACCCGGCTAGCTTTTTCCGTTAAATAATACTACTGAGAATAGCTTTTATCTCATTAAATGCATTTTCTAAGAAAGAACATACCCTAAACATACAGAAAAAATGAATAATTAAAACTATACTTACAATTTATTCACATTTTATACATATGTAAATAATGTGTTCACTACAGATATTTTTATCACACTTAGCACAAGAAATTGCAGATTTTCTGTCTTTTTTTACTCGGACAAATATGACATCTTTTCCTCTGCCACATGTCCTATATCACTTATTTTACTCTAAAAATATCGCCACCTCACTAAAAAAATTGGGCTGAGATAGGAAAAAAAATGAACACGCGCGTCTGGCCTGAAAGATCTGAAAATCCAATATATCTACAAAACGGAAATTCAGGAATGTGGAAATTCCAACCTTCAGAAAGTGGATGACCTTGAATACAGCTAGCCGGGATCTGGACCAGTTCCAAGAAAAGGGGGTGTTTCTATGAGGGGTTTTTGGAACGAACGGGCCTCTAAGACCCAGCGCGCCTGCTCCCGGGTTAAAGAAGACCATGAAACCAGATGTTATGTCGGAATGACAAAGCGAAAAATAAAAACGCGGGTGAAAGAGCACGAGAATGACATAAAGTATGGTTATATAAAAACAGCTTTAGCCAAAACAAATAAAAAAGAAAACATTAAAATAGACTTTAAAAAATATAGTAAATTAGCTAATTATAATAATTATTTTTATGCCGTGAAACGCGAGGCTGTCGAAATTTTTGCGAACGGTAACTCATGCAACACTGACCAGATGGAAATTGACGCAAGATTGCGTGATATGCTGGAGCGGAGTGGAAGAAGAAGTTTGACAAGACCACCGGATGGCGAAGTTCACAAGAGCGTACATACCTGATGAAGGCTGCGTGGGCTGCAGTTGAAAGCGCTTGTAGAAGGTGATTTTAATGAGTTTTTAATGTTTTAAATGTTTTTACCTTTTTTAAATTGAATTTTAAATATTTTGAAAATAATCAAAATAAAGCTGAGGTGATGCATCATCATTCAAGTTTACTTAAATTATTTTCATCTGGATTCAAAAAAGTAGTAAATCTTTTATTTTTATTCTCATTTTCTTATTTCATTCCAACTTCCAACTAATCCTTCAAGTGGTTGCAATTGTTGAAAGCTTTTTCCTTATGGGACGTTTACCGAACAACAAAGGGGTTAGAAGATCTAACTTCTTTGACCAAATGATTTGTAAAGCTGTTCGTATTGTTAGACTACAAGTGGACACAATGCCTATTTTCTTCTCAATTATTTCTAGACAGCTTGTCCAGTCACTTTGTTCTAGATTTTTTTTTTTTTTTTTTTTTTTTGGGGGGGGGATATGTTAAAAGTTTTATTACCTGTTCCTCACACTAGTGGGAGGAAAAAACTATACTTCTACATTTATTAAAATTTTCAATATATTTTGCATTGTATCATGCCTTACTTTCATAAGTAATTATTTATTAATACTTACAGAAGTTATTATTATTCAGTTTTGCTTTCATCATGTTTAATCATTATGATGATGGATTATTAATAATAATATATATTTCAGTAGCTATGTGCATTATGATCTTCAAAGTATTTTTCTATTATTTTATAATATTCCTAAAAATTTTTTTTGAAGGAATTATTTCATCTGCTTAAATGTGCTTAGAAAATCTTCTTTCATTTCATTATGTAATAAGAACTCCCAAATATAATTTATTCCTTTATAACTTATTTATTTTCTAGCTTAAATTTTAAAGATATTCTCTTAGATTTATGTTTAACTGAAAATTATTTCTTTATTATTATTTTTTTTTCTGCTTTTGATTTAAGTTGAAAAAATATATATATAATTTATGTTGTAATTTCGTCTACCTGGAAAACAACACATTCTTAATCAAATTAATAAAAATGCTGATAGGCAATACTATATCGAAAGAAAATTATATTTTCCTTTAATTATAACAACATACTCTAATTTATTATAAAACTATTATTTTCCTAAAAAGAAAGAAAAAAAAGCTCGTAGACCAGAGGTGCCGGACTCAAAACCAGGTCGCACACATTGTCATATCTGTTTGGCATTCTCTGTGGTTTTCTCCTAAACTGGCATAGATGGCTGCCTTCATAGCTAGGTTGCCTTCAAAAAACGCTCACAGCGGGCAACCCAACCAGGCCTGGACTCAAGTGTATTCAATCATCCCAAACACTAACACCCAAAAGAAATATATTTTTTTTTTTAACTAAAAAAAAAATTTCAATGCAAACTAATATTGCTTCTTATTTTTCCATTTTAAAGCACAAATTCTTTTAGTGTGATTCTTATTTTTTTTCCCTTTAAATAATATAATTATTTTTTTTACTTAACGTATATACATTAACAGGAGAGGAGAGAGCCGACAGAAATTTAAAAATAAATAAATAAATTCTGTGTAACTTTTTCACCAATTGCAATTAGACTTTTTCAATTGTTACTTACTAATTAGGTAGAAAATACAGCAAATGTTAGATAATCTGGAGGAAGGTAGAAGAAAAGAAACAGATGTTTCTATACCCCCCCCCTCCCCTGTTTTTTTTTTTTTTTTTTATATTTCGCAAAAGTTAGTAAAATTCTCAATTAGTAACAAAATAACTATTGAGTGAGTGCGAAAGTTCTACCCGTTTTTGGATATGCAAATTTACATAGGAAATGACGTCACCCATGACATTGTAATGATGCAAATCGTCGGCCAATCAAAAGTGTGGGTGCCTCACATATAAATGCATCATGTCTCACAAAGTTATTTTAAAAAAAATATCGGAGGGTGTAACATGGAAAGCGAGAAGGAGCATATAAGACATTGTTTGGTATACGAATTCGATAAAAAGAGTACGGCAGCCACAGCATGTCACAATGTTTGTTAAGTTTATGGGGAGGATGCAATAGACGAAAGCACATGTCGCTGATGGTTTCGTAAATTTGGGGAAGGAGACAGAAGCTGCCAAGATCAGGCTAAGAGTGTATGGTCATTACACGTTGGAGACGACAATATTGACCAAACCATAAGAAACAACCCAAACCCACCCATGCAAGAATTAGCGGAGACCTTCAACACACACTGGACAACGATTGAGATACAGCTGGTTAAGTTGGGTTTGACGAGAAAGTTGGATCGTTGGGTTTCACATAATCTGACAGCTAATCAACGGGATGACCGAATCGCCACCTGTGTTTCCTTGCTTTCCTGGTACAAAAATGACCCATTCTTGGCACGAATTATGACAGGAGAAGCAAGTTATGTACCGTAACGTAAAGCATCGTAGGACCGTGGGTCGCCATTCTGATCCACCTGCATCGAATTCGAAAGCTGAACTTCATCCAAAGAAGGTGCTATTGAGTGTGTGGTGGTATGTGTACAGGGAATAATTCACAGGGAAGTCCTGCCACTCAACCAAACCATCAATGCTGCCTTCTACTGTCCACAGGTAGACAGGCTGCATTAAATTTGGTAGCAAAGCAGCCAAGTCTCATCAATCGTCGCGGTGTTATCCTTCATCATGGTAAGGCCAGGCCACATGCTCCTGTCATCACTCACCAAAAGTTACTGGGCTTTGGTTGGTAGGTTTTAACCCCACCCTCTCTATTCTCTTGACTTGGCAACAACTGACTATCACCTACTTCGTGCTTTAAACAATTCCTTCAGTCAGAAAATTTTTGATGATCTTCATGCTGCGAAAACTGCCATCCAAGACTTTTTGACTCAGAAGTGCCGGAATTTTACCGCAGAGGGGTTCATCTCCTACCAGAAAGATGGCATGAGGTCATAGATAGCAAGGGGGATTATGCACAATAATAGGTACTGTTAACTTTGCATTTATTTTCTCTTCCTTATGGGTAGTAAAAACGGGTAGAACTTTTGCACTCACCCAATAGTAAAAACTAAGTGTATCTATTGAGCGAGGAAGTTGCAATGAAACAGATGGTTTTTATATCATTTTCTTCCCCCGTTTTCTCTCTCAGTTATATATAAACATCGTATTTTGTCACAGTCAGTAAATAATAATTATATCTAATTTCATTGCAATCAATAAAACGTGATACAAAACAATCCTCTCATGAGAAATTTTGTTGTCGGTGTTTCGCACCCATGGCAAATTTTCTTTATGCTTCAGAACCTAAATCACCCCCACAGTCGACGTGCATGGGTGCTCCGCACCCATGGGATAACTTCTGTGGGTGCTTGAGCGCTCACAGCACCCACATAGATGGCGTGCATGGATTGGATGGCACTTATTTTATATTTGTATGGGGTTTTGCTTCTGTTGTTTATTATTTCATTACTATTATTTGGTTTCCTGTAAACAGTGGTTTCTATTGATTCATTATTTCTAAAAATTGTTATGTCTAAGTAATTAATTTGGTTATTTTCTTCATATTCATAAGTGAATTGAATGTTTTTATCTATTTGGTTTATACTATTTAATAGTTTTCCAGGGTTGTATTTATTATCAATAATCACGAAAATATCATCAACGTAACGAACCCAAAACTTTATTTCTTTACTATAGTTGTCAAAAATTATATTTTTGATTAACCTAAGTTTAAACTCTGCTAAGATACCAGATATGGGTGATCCCATAGAGACTCCTTTAGTTTGTTTATAATATTTGTCATTAAATTTAAAATAATTTTCATTTAGGATTACCGTATATTTCTGTGTATAAGCCGAGAATTTTTGGAAATTTTTCGGAAGCTGAAATACGGGATACATATATTTTAAGCTTAAAAACTATATATAAAGTAAAATAGTGATGATATTAAACCTTATTTTTAAGTAATTATCACATATAAAACTCTTAAATTAGCAATTTTAAATTTATTTCTAGAGCAGTTCGATGTTATTTCTAGAGCAGTTCGATGTTATTTCTTCTTTTTCACGATGAAGCATTTCTCACCCAAGATCACATTTACGGCATTCAAAAATAAACATACAAACAATTTAGGACATATCAACCACAAAAAGCATTTTTCTAGTTTAAATAAATAAAAATTTATATACAGTATAGTCTCTAAAATCTGGACACTTTAAATTCGGAATATACCAAAATCCAGAATGCATAAAAGCTAACCGCAATATTTTATATCCCGTTATCTTTAGTTTTCTGTTTTGCTGATAGATGGCAGCAACAAACAATTTCATCTATTACCATGAATAATTTCAATCCTAATTTTTTTTTTTTTTTTTTTTTTTGTTTCTTTAAGCTTATTTTAATACAGGACTTCTGTGAAATTTTCTAGTTCTTTATTTTATTTTGTGTTTCAGCATATAAGATTTCTAGCAACAGTAAAAAGAAGCATTCCCAAATCGAAATGCATATAAGTTAATTGCTATATTTTATTTGCCATAATTTTTGTTTTGTTTTTCTGTCGATAGATGGCTGTACCAATCAATTTTTACTTGAGCGATTTCTGAAAAATGTATATAATAAGAGTGATTTTGAAAATGAATCGGAAATTATTGAAAACAACAAAATTTCTACTGAAAATTTAATTGCTACATTAGATAAAGTAATAAAAAGTTTGGAACAAAGAAACTTTATCACTGAACATGAGTCAATGTCTTGTATAGAATTAAAAAAAGTCATTGCACACAAACCTAAATTAAAACAAAAAACATTACTAGAAATGTTTAAAAAAAATTTCTAACAAAAATATGAATTTATTTTGTTTTTTAGTAACTTTTATTATATTTTAAAAGTAAATTATTTGTGTAAATAAACTGTACGATATTATTAAACTAAATATAACAATATTTTACTCAAACTTAACTTAAAATATACTTTCTAAGGTAAGTATTAAGACATTTTATTTGCTTAAACGTGGCGATTTCTTTGCCGATTTTAGTTCAAAACATGCCTGTGCTCCATGTGAAGAAACAAAAATACTTTTTATTTACGTTTAGATTAGCCTGAAAGTTTTATAGATTCGTAATATTTTTGCCGTTTTGGTGATATACTCGAACTTTAAAAGAATATTTTTTCAATTTGGCTTATACATGGGTGTGCAATTTTGGGCAAATTTCTGCAGGGAAAAACGTACTCTCGGCTTATATACGGAAATGTACAGTAAGTTATTTGTTGCAATTAATGCTCTAGCGATTTCATTATCGGTATATTTCATTTTTATTTTATCGTTAATTATATTGTTAATTTTGTTAATGTCTATGGAGGGGAAAAGGTTTATGACAAAAAAGCTTAAGAAATAGTAGTTTTCTTCTATTTTAAGTTCGCAAATTTGATGTATAAATTCTATTTACCATGAACTCCTTTCCCCCTCTAATAATAGTTTAAACTCTACTGAGGAATTTATACATAAAATTCGCAAACTTAAAATAGAAGAAAACGACTGTTTCTTAAGCTTTGATGTCATAAACCTTTTCCCTTCCATAGACATTAATGAAATTAACAATATAAATAACGATAAAATAAAAATGAAATATACAAATAATGAAATTGCTAGAACATTAATTGCAACAATAACTTAATCCTACACGAAAATTATTTTAAAATTTAATGACAAATATCATAAACAAACTAAAGGAGTCCCTATGGGATCGCCCATATCAGGTATCTTAGCACTTAGGTTAATCGAAAATATAATTTTTGACAACTATAGTAAAGAAATAAAGTTTTAGGTTCGTTACATTCACGATGTTTTTGCGATTATTGATAATAAATACAACCCTGGAAAACTATTAAATAGTATAAACCAAATGGATAAAAACATTCAATTCACTTATGAATATGAAGAGAATAACCAAATTAATTACTTAGACGTAACAATTTTTAGAAATAATGAATCAATAGAAACCACTGTTTACAGGAAACCAAATAATAGTAAGTAGCAGGCTTTGCCCGCTTTGCGGGCCACTAAATTTAAAGGATACTCGTTTCTATATAGCTTTATAAAAATAAAATAAAATAAATTACTGAAATTGTTCAAAAGCTCGCTCCAGGTCCCTGCTGCATTCAGCAGCGATTTGGTCATCAACTGCAACTCGGGCGCTAATGTCGGTCGTTACCTGCGACAATAGTTTACCAATGAGCTTCCATTTAGGTGCTTATTATATAACAGTTTCGAAATAGATAGTATCGAAAAAATTGGAGTTTCCCTTTTATATTTGAATTCCAGTTACATGTGAACAACACTATACGTGTTGTTCACATGTAACTCGGACTGGACTCAAACGTAACTGGGTTTAGACAACATAATATTTGCTTTTACGTTATTTCATATGTTTTTTTTGTTTATCCAATCAACTATTAAATGACAGCAATTTCACGCCAAATATTACAATATGCTGTGACTGGCTACGTCTGTCGCATGAGATAATTAATTTTTTGTGTTTATATATAATTCATGGGTTCTAAACCTGATAGTACAGCCTTAATATAGTTCTCTTTGGCGGCTTTTGAATTTTCGTCACCATTTTAGACTTAATCCATTGTAACAATAAGACCTAATCCCTTGTAACAATATGCTATGAGCGCTATTTCTGCCGTATTTTAGGCAACTAATCTTTTTATGGTTATATATATTTCCCATTAAACATATTTTTATTTATTTATTTAAATATTAATTTGAATTTTTCAAATATTTCTGTTCGACAGCGTGAGAGTGCAGTAACACACAGAGGTTCATTTGTTTGTATGATAAATTAGCATAGTGATTATTATATAAAAAAATATATAAATAGGTAAACATTATCGTGTTACACAACTTTATTATGTCGCTCCATTGGCGGTTTTTGAATTTTTGTCGCCATATTAGCGATGGATTTTTTTTTTTTTTTTGTATGAAAAGGGGAAGACTATTTTGCTAATAATTTTATCAGACTCTTTTTTGTTTATACATAAGAATCCTTTATATTCTGCTTATATATTTAATGCTTTTTAGGTTTAAAATAGTGCTTGTTGAAATAAATTTCCTATCTTTAAAACTGCATTTGTTCTGTAAATTTTGTGTAAAAATAAATCATTTATGTTTTTATATATTTGATGTGCTACTTAGATTAAAATGGCTGTTGCTATATTCTGCTTCTTGTCGAAAAACATTCGGTGTACTTCAACACCAAAAAAGTGATTCCTTTTCACTCGGGAAAAGACAGCGATTTTACCAAAATATGGCAGTCTTTCCCCGAGTGAATACACACAAGAATATGCACGAATGTTTTAGCAAATAAAATTCATGAATAATTTATTTACTAAAGGTGAATGAAAAGCCCCAGATATAGTTTCAAATTCATTCTTCTTTTTTTTTTTCCTTCAATACCACTTAATGGCTGATTCCAAAGCTTTTTTTTCGGCATTAAAAATCTTTGCACGATAATATGGGGATGATAGATCTATATATATTATTATATCTATGATCACATAAATCTTTTCGAAAATAGAAAAAAACTTAATTTGAAAAAAAAAATAATAACTTTTGTTAATTAACCAAAATAATTGATGAAATTTGAAATGCAAGTTGGTCTTGTGGGGTACAGGCTGTATATTATATTTTTGTGTTTGTGAGAGAAAATTTAAAAGAATTTGAAAACTGCAATTTTTAATCCGTTTTAAAAATCATGTGACTTAATGTGAAGCAGATTTTTCATTTTTTTTTCTCCTAACGGTTTCCATACAATCTTCTGCTGTTGCCACCTAAAATTCATACTTTAGTTAATTTTAAAAAATCTAATTGTCCGATTGATAAGCTGTTTAATGCATCGGTTTAAAAAAAAAAATTTCCCTTTCATTTGCTATCTTATTTGTAATGATGCGACTGATATTTCTAATTTATTTTCTAATCTTTCTGATTTATTTTTCTCATTTTAAATAAGTGTACTTTTTTTTTTTTTTTTTTTTTTAATTATTATTATTTTGTCGAAAAAAAATGGTAACAATTAAATTATGGATAAAATTTTAAAATTTAACTGTCTTATTTATCAGAAATTAGAAGGTTTTTATTTTCACATTTTAATTAATTAAGAAAAAACTAATCATCCGATTGATAAGCTGTTTAATGCATCGGATTTACAAAAATTTTCCCTTTCATTTGGTGTCTTATTTGTAACGATGCGAGTGATATTTCTAATTTATTTTCTAATCTTTCTGATTTATTTTCCTCATTTTAAATAAATGTATGTTTTTATTATTATTATTATTATTATTTTGTCGAAAAAAAAATTGGCAACAATTAAATTATGGATAAAATGTTAAAATTTAAATGGCTTTTTTTATCAGAAATTAGAAGGTTATGATTTTCACATTTTAATTAATTAAGAAAAAACTAATCAAAAATTCGAAAATCTGACTTCGATGTGCACAATGAGAAAGAAATGCAAAAAGAATTCTTTTTGCATGCAACAATTCTTTTTGCACAATGCAAAAAGAATTCTTTTTGCACTAAAGACGGTACGCTTTAGGCTACCGAAACAGCTGCATGCACCTCAATAATTTTTCTTTGGCATTTTTGACGTAGTAGTTTATTCCTGTTTTAATATTCCAACGCCAAGTCTCCTGCTATTAAATGTATGCCTTTAGTTTGCTGCTCTTTTTCTTTTCTTCCATTCTTTCTTTTTAAAGTCCAAAACACAAAGAATGACAACAAATCAAATACGATTTAAATAACATGTTTTGTACTAATTGAAGATTTTTAAGGAAATTTTGTTCAAATCCATATAAATCAATAATCATAAGCAAATCATAGATACTATAAAAAGTAAATATAGAAATGATCAAATTTTCTATAGGCAAATGGAAATCATTTTTTTATACCTTCATTTTTATTTTCTTCTGTATGAATAAAGGGAGAGATTTATTAGTTTCGTGAAATTTTTCGACCTTCAGTTTTCGATGGATTTACATGTTTTGAGGTTTCTTGAGTACGATTTGAACATTTTTAGAAAAAGTATGTGTGTTATTAAAATTTTGTGGACATTGGATTTCATGAACTACTGCACAGAATTTAACAGAATACTCTTTTTAGTTGTGTTTTGATATCAGTTGATACTCATTAGGTTTTGAAATATATAATCCGGTAGGTAGCGCTGCTATGCTTCAATTTGCCCGTATAATGTTTGATTACATCTCAGCTTCTATACAGTATAATTGCACAGAAGTTGATATTTATGAAGAATATGATGAAAAATATATTTGTTCAATTTTAATGATTATCGGTCGACATGTGGTGCTGCACTGTCATCCCTATTTATCACCCACTAAATCAGTTTCAATAATAGAAATAAATGCACAAAACTTAGTATGTTTGTTAGACATGAAACTTATTCTGATTAATTTGGGTGAACGTTGGACCACAAATGGCACTGTTGTGTTCACTCGGCTGTTATGTTCATTTCCCGTTCACCGGAAGGCTATATCTCACATTCTTTGATATATAAATGCTCTAAACTTGGTTCACAAAATATATGTTATGAAAATTTATGCTCATTTCGTTTGGATGTATGTAAATCTAAAGGTGGCGCTGATTTTATTCACTTTCTGTAATTTGTCCGATGGTATATCAGAGCATGTACTCGTTAAAATTGCACGAAACTGTTATTATTGCTTATTATTATTGTTGTTGTTGTTGTTATTATTATTACTGTGAGAATCTATGGGGGAAAATTTTCTGTGTAGTTATTTTAGTGGATGATATAAAAGAATTTTTCAGATGACCATGCTATACTAGTTTAATAGGAGACTAAAATTGCAATCTATCTTTATAGTATTGAAAGTCTCTGTAAATCTCTCTCTCTCTATATATATATAATTAAATATAAGTAGTATATGTGTGTGGTATTTTAGTGCACTGGTGTTCATACGAGTGATTGCAGAGCTACAAAACTTGGCAGATGAGTAACTGGGACCCTGAGATGTGCACCTCATCGATATTTTTTACAACTCACTGATTTAAAAAATTACACATTATACATAAACATAACAGTTATGTTTATATATAATGTATAACTTTTATTGTATAACAACTTTTTATTTATCATTTTTTAATTAATTCCTTTGAAAAAAATCTTTTTCCTTTCTTTTCTTTCTTTCTTCTACTTTTTTATTTTTAATAATATTTATCGGAAAAATTAGTAGTGCATAGCAGAAAGGATTAAATTTATTAAAATTTAAGTTTAATTAAAATTTATTTTTATTTTATTTTTATTTATTTAATTATTTTTTAAATAAAATGTACTTTTTCTTTTATTTATTACTAGCAGACTATGTCGGTTTTGCTGGTCACTATATTTAAATGAATTTTCAAAATAAGTGAATCGCTGTTTATTATTTGTATCACATTAGTAGAATAGAAACAATGGTTGAGAGACAGCATAACACACACCCTCTCTGTGCTGAAACCGGTGTTTCTTATCTACTCACATCTGACATTCAAAGTAAAAAGATATTGGGAAAAATAATAATAAAATACACACATATATATATATATATATATATATATATATATGTGTGTGTGTGTGTGTTAATTATTACATAAGAAGTTTAACCTTTCATTTTAAATGTATCTACAAATTCTTTTAAAAAATACACATTTTAACAACTGATGTGTGTGTGTGAGCAGGGGGCTACGGTTCTAGGTATACAAAAATCTTACGTTGTAGACTATTACTTTTATTAACAAAATATTTAAGTTTTTTAATGAATGGTTGTAAAACAATCATTATTGTGTATGTTTTATTCAAAATTTTGTACTAAACAGCTAATTTAAACATGATTATTAAATGGGATAACAACACGACCTGTTGAGCAATATGCACCAAAAGTTGATAGACATCAATTTCTCTCAAAGTACAACTTTCTGTTGAATTTTTATACAGCCACATCTGGCTTTTAAAATAAATAAATAAAAAAAAAAAGTTTAAAAACTTTCTTTTAATTTATTTATTTATTTAAAAGGGGGGGGGGGGAATCTGGTGTGAAACAACCACATGACTTCCTTTACCCACTATTATGCACAGTATATGCTTTTTTTTTTTTTTTTTGTTTTGAAATAACATGATTAGAAGACATAAAACTGACCTAACGAAATAGAAACCTAAAATTTTTCCGGTATGGGAAACTTAATACTCATGTAAAGACATATAAAATAAAGTTTAAATAGCAAGTTAAACATAAAGGGAGAAAAAAATGATAGTTATTCTTTAAATCACCATTTTCCCAGATATAAAATTAAACTACCTAATCAGGATGGCTGCTTATATTCCTGTAATAAGCACATAATACACGAGAAAGGATATTTAAAATCGATTTACGTAAAAATTTTCAAGAAAATCGTTAGAGCCGTTTTGAAATACCATTTTTCACTAAAACTTGGCATACTCAGTAATTGGCCATAAAACAATGATTGCACACAAAAGCAATATTTAAAAAGGAGTTAATAGGATGAGTGTGAAAAAAATTCATACAGCCATTTTTAAAGCAATGCATTTCCAAGACCTGAAACTGAGCAATTTATATAGAACACCTATCAATTTTCCTGAACATACCAACTACGTCATTCGAACATAATAGAGTGTTTATATAGCAACATTGAAGAAAATCGTTAGAACTGTTTTTGAGACATGGACTTACGGTCCCATTTCCGGTTTCTGATGACCAACTTCCGGTTTTCCAATTTTCACCAAAATTTGGAAAATTCATCTGTACAACAGAAATGTCTCAATTTTGAACTTTCGTAGTTCTATCTTTATTAGTTTCAAAGATATGATAGCCAGAAAATTCCACGCATATACATGCACTGACCAATTGCCAAAAACTACATTTTTGGACTCAGGAGGCCTTAAAACGTGTAAATTAAGTGAAAACTTGATATCGAATTTTTGGACCGAATACAGTATTTCCATTACCTACGGTAGTAACGTATTGGAATTTTAAAAAAGAAAGGAAAAACAAAACAAAAAGATAACTTTGTCTAAAAAGATTCTGTATGCATGGTTCAACTTTTCCTTTTAAAAGTATCTACGAGTTCTTTTGAAAAATACACATGATAAGTTTTAACCCCCTAGGTATGGAGATGAAACTATTCTCCTAGATATACAAAAGTCTTATCCTGTTGCATATTATTTTTCTAAACAAAATGTTTAAGCTTTTAATGATTGGTTAAAAATAATCCTCATTGTCTATATTTTACACGAAATTTTTTCGTACATTGTCATTTTAATTATTAAGTGGGACGACAGCACCACCTGTTAAGCTATATACATCAAAAGTTGATAGGCACCAATTTATCTTATAGTGCAACTATCTATTAAGTTTTTATGCTACTAAATAAGACTTAAAAGAATTGTCTAATCTGGAAAGAAAAGCATTTTTTTTTTTTTAATTAAAAAAAAAGAAAAATGTAGGGAGAATTTTGTTTTAAATGATCCGACATGCATGGTTCACTCTTTTGTTTTAAAGATATCATCAAGTTCTTTTTAAAAATAGTTATGCTAAAAATTTATACTTATAGATATAGTAATTTATATAGATCTGTCACCCCCATGTTATCGTGCAAAGTTTTTTTATTCCAAAAAAAAGTTTTGGCATCAGCCATTAGGGAGTATAAACCTCGGAAATAGCAATAGAATGGAATGTCGCCTTCAGCGCATGCCCAGTTCATACGATTTTGGTCTTACAGAAATTGCTTTGTGTTTTAATATTATAGATAATGTTATGTTTAAAATTTAGAAAAAATGGGATCAAAGCTCCATTTATAGAGCGATTGATCACCAAATCTAATCAATACCAGTTTAGGCCAGGGTCCAACTAAAAACTAAGTTTGGTTAAATTTCGTTTATTAGTTCGTGAGTTACAGAGTCCAGAAAATTTGTGATAAACATACACACAGGCACTTACTAAATACAGTCAAATCATGTTCAGTACATTTCAAAACATGTAAACCCATCAAAAACTGGAGTTCGAAGATTTTCACGAATCCAATACTTATATAAGAAAGTAACAAATAAATAAAAATAAAACTGGCACAATTTTATCCACAATCAGACTAAGCATAGTACACCGATTATCAATAAATTCATTTAAATTAAACAACAAATTGAATTTGCATTACGATAAGAAACCACACATAATACATACTGCATCTAATGAATTAAAATTAATCTAAGTTTACAAAATTAAGATGATATTTCGATATTAGAAATGAAGCATACTAAATTATAATGAAATTTTCACCGGATGAAATGATAAATAACACATGAAAAAGTGGGAAAAAAATAAGTAGATATAAATGAGAGAAACATTGATCAATTGCATGTGTTTTGTTCGTAATTATCTATTACACGTAAGTCTGGTTTAAAATTATAACCGCGATTGTCATATTTAGATTTAGTTTGTGCATTAAATGCAATGATATTTATTATTATTGTAGATAATGTTAAAAGTTGCTTGAAAAGTTACAATTATATATTTATTATTTTACCACGTTTTTATTAACTTCTATTCTTGTTTGCTTGTTTGTTCGGTACAAATCTTGCAATCGGTTTTTACCAAATTTCCTACTAGCTAGTCATTTGAAACTTTCAGAATAGCTCAGAACTCGATGACAACATAATACTTCTAAGCCCGATTTTCAAATTTTGTATTAGATTTTTTAATTAACTAAAATATGAAATTAATAACCTCTTAATAGCTATAAAAATAGCCATTAAAATATTAGCTATAACTATAATTTAATTGTTGCCAAAAAATTTACGAGTTCATTTTTTTTTTGACATAATAATAAATACATTTAATTAAATGTGGACGTTAAAAAATTGTAAAAAGTTAAATTATGCATCTCACAAAAATTGATCTCATTATCACTTTAAAAATTTTATATGCATTGATAAAGTGCTAATTCAGTTCTATAGCTGAGATTCAACAGAAAATTTAAAAGGATGGTATATAAAAAAGATTTTTAATTTTATAATTATTTTTAAATAATTTTTATATATTATATAAAAAAAAAAAGTAAAAATGATTGCTGTAACTAGAGCTATATTCTTTAAAAATAATCGCTAAGAATGTTTTGGTTTTACATTTATATTCAGAAAATGATATATGCTTATTTTACATTTTCATTCTTGCAAATAAAACGATGTTTAATTATTTCGGCTTTTTCTTTATATTTTTTCAGAATTAATTTTTTATCCTCCACTGGTTATTTTTTTTTTTTTTTTTTTTCTAGTAATTATTTGAGATTGTCTCAACAAAAATTTGCATTGTGATTTCATAATTTGCTCCATTTAAATTTGATTTTATAATACTTTTTATTTGCGAGAAAATTATAAAAAAATATTTTTTCTCGTGAGTAAAAAATATTGGAAATGCATATATTTGAAAAACGAATTCTTGTTCTAATTTTGGTAAATCGAGATCTACAAAAATGATTTAACTAATGTTGCACTTGTTATCATTCCTTTGATGACCATTAGCAACTTTCGCACGGGAGATAAATAGTGACATTTTGGTCATCTGTTTAAACATCAATCTCTGAGTGTCTGTAAAAATAAATTGGACACTTTTTCTTTCGACTTCAAAAATTTTGTGTCCTATCTCAATGAAGTACTAGTTTAGGAGTGGAAAGCGCAGCAGAATGTCATTAAGACTGGAAGAGATTTCAAAGCTAGCTATTGTCCGCTCTTAACATAATACTTGGGAGATATTGTCAAAGTGATGAGAGAACTAATTCCTCTCACTGCCTGCGTTTGTAGCATCATCTATTGAGATTCTGAGAAGTTATTTAGCTTCAAATTTATAGGTTAATTAAAATTTTTACTGTAAATTCGTTGGACAAAACACTTGGAAAATATTTTTACTTTATTCCAGCTAAGTACAGAAGGAGCAGGAGATTTTCAAGTAGTTCTGAAAAGATTCAATGATCATTTTGTATTAAAAAAGAAAACTATTTTTGAATGGGCACAGTTTAATAAGCATGTTCAAATCAAAAGAGAAAGAGTTAATTGCTTTATTACAGCACTATATAATATAGCTGAGAGTTGTGAATATGGAAATCTATAAGATGAATTAACTAGGGATTGAATTGCAACATATACAAATCTCTACATTTATAATAAATAAATAAATAAAAACCTATTGCTTACACTTACGTAATCACAGTATAAGCTCTTCAAGGTTTTATAACTAATTTCAACTCTATCCCATTTTGTCGGTAATGATTTTTAAATTAAGTAACATTATGGTACGGTTTACAATAGAAGTTTTTAAAATATTAAAAGAATTTACAGTTTGAATTTCTAAAACTTTTAGTTAATTGATAATTGCTGTGAGGTTGATAAATTTCTTTGTAAATATTTCCAACTAAACAATTTGACAATTTATAATAATTAATACATATATGTATATATATACCTTTAGTTGATTGATCGAAGACCCCAATCCTTTAGTGCACAACTCCATTACCCCATATGAACAAAAAGTATCTCGAACTACAAACAAAAATAATACCGATATTACACAGAATAGTATGCAAAATTGTTTTGGAAAGCTACAAATATAATTTTAATATAGCATAAAATATTGACCTTTATATTGACTAATTGTAGATAACCATAGAGCAGGATTTATTTCTACTTCTGAAGGAGGAATAAGAATTGTATGATGACCAGAATATACACTAAAAAATAAAAATGAATATATATAATATACATATAATATATATAAATAATAATACAGAGAAAAGTTTATAAATAACTCAAGCATTATTTATTCTAAATAGCCTTATTAAACTAAATATTTTAAGAACTTTTCACCTATTAAGACACCATAAAGCAAATCCAAGCCCACAGTAGGGATCCAAACAGAGAGCAATATGCCTTGATGGATACAATTCACATGCAAGTTTCATGCTTCTACATAAAGATGTTGAAGCAGCATGGGACATCTAAAAAGTAATAAGAAAATAAAATAAAAATACCTATTTATACATTTGAGACTACTAGAATGAGAAAACACAATTACTTTTATTCCAGCTAGCATTCCAGTTGTGCTCACACTAAAATCTAGATAAGCTATCATTTCTGGAGTAGGAGCTCTATAAATACTAGTTAGTTTTTTTTTAGGAATATCGTCAGTATCTATGATTAGTGGCCATGACTTCACATCAACAACATTTCCAGCCTCCTTTGAAGAAAAAAAAAAAAAAAAACTTTGCTAAAATAATCCAAATATTCAGAAGTAATATTCTCATAAAAAGAAAGGTGCTTTTAATATATTAAATTCGAATTTTTTTTTTTTTTCTAAGTAAAAATAAAGCTTTATAACAGTTTATTAAAAAACATTGTAGAAATCGTATTATATAATAGGGTAAAGCACACAATTATGAGATACTACCATGAGATACTACCATAATTCTGTTGACAATTTACCTGAGCCACAATTGGGTAACTTTGATTCTTTATTCTACTTAAAAAAATTAAAACATATGTCTGATTTTTAACTCTACAGATGGTGCCATCAAACACTGAAACATTCTTTATCCCATGCAGAACTTACATTTTATTTTATTGGGTGTTCAAAAATAGATACTTGTTTGTTTATTAAAATGCATACTCTCTGCTTTTGTGCTTGATTAAAATAATTTGTTTATAAAGTATCATATAATCACACAGGATAAATAAAAAAGAGCTATTTGACAAAGAGGAAAAACAAAGCTGAGAAAGTGTATTTTTAGATAGGTAGGAAACTGATATATCCTATATCACAAACGCAGCTTCATCTCTAAAAATCTGTTTTTGAACCAGAACATAGTTATCTTAAATGATTGTAATATTAAAAATTTTAATGCTTCTATAGACAATAATGTTAGTAATTTTACTTTTTATAGCAAAGATACCCATTGGCTCAATTTGTTTTTCATCCCCCCCTCCCCCCAGTAACAGATTATCCATCTGCTGATGTGGATTATCTGTGAATATTTTTTTTATAAGTTCTGGAAAAATAACAGCTGTGGATTATCTGCTGCCATGACTATACGCCAAAAATTACAGTATTTTGTTTGGGTCAATTTTTGACTTTTAAATAAACAAATAATTTTGTGTTATTCCTTTAAGAAAAGCATATAAGATTTGGCTGACATTAACTAATTTGTAAGTTGTTCTATATTTCATACAATTCATAAAAATAAAATAACTCATAACTATCAAAAATGTGATTTTGAAAAATGTGTTCTAAATATAAGACACTAAGAGTTTCACATATGAAACACTATCTTATATTAGGGGAATTTAATTTTTAAAATTGGAATTTCCCAATACTTTTAAAAAGAAAAGATTTGCTAGCAATTTTTTTTTTTTTTTAAATAAATTGTAATTTGTAAATAAATATTACAAAATAAAATAAAATGTAAATAAATATTACAAAATTTGTAAATAATTAATTACAGTAAACTCCTGATTATCCATGGAATCGAATGACATGGGTTTTGAGAATAATGCAAATTGCAGATAAATCACAAAATGCCTGACAATAAGGGGCAAACAGATAAAAAATTTTCTAGCTTAAAAACTATCACATTGTATGTAACAAATAATACATATAGAGAAAACATTCACAATACAGTAAAAATATTTGTAGTTCATGCATTAAATGATGTAAAAACAATAAAAGTAGTGTTATGAAGCCAAAGTATAATCTGTAAGTTAATTTATGTAGTATTAACCGTGTATTGTACTATACTGAAAAAAAAAAAAAAAAAAAAAAAAAAAAAAACATAGTTTTTATAAACATACTTAAAACATACAACCTTTTAATTCTTCATGTTGCTTTTACTGTCGAACTAGTTTCGCATGGGGCGCCCCAGCTTTTTCACCGGCAGGTACGGTGCACAAAGTTTGACAAGACTGTTCTTTCTGCTGGTCTTCACCACCTTTAAAAACTCAGCACCACTGACAATCGAGTAGTACCCCATTGTTGCCATTACAAGAATTAAAATGAGATAAAATTTCTATTGATTCTCTGAATGCAGCATAACTGTGACTTTGGTAATTTGCGATTTTTCTTACTTCTTCTAAATTTATATTTTCATTTCTATTTACTTGCGTTAAAGCAGTGGTTATTTTTCCGGTAGCGATATCATGACTATGTTCTTTTATGCATGTTTTTATTTTTGTTTTACCAATATAACACATATCTTTACCATTACTGTCTGTATAGGGGATTTCATATATACTGGCGGTTTCTAAGTGCTTAATGGAGTCTTTATTGTTTCTGATTAATTGAAAAATGTTTGGATTTGGTTTGATTGAAATATTTATATTATGCTTAGCTGCGACATTTTTTATTTTATTTGAGGCTCCTCGATCATAATATATTCAAGTAGTATAATTTGGTGATGGTTTTTCAAAGTTGTTGATTAAATTTAAGTTTTTTAACCGTTTTTTATATACAGTAGTGGACAAAATTGTGGAAACCTTTTGCAAAAATTTTATTTTAGTGGTTTGATGTCTAATAACACCAATTGTTTTTTTGTACCAATACTATAAAATTATATATCATTGGAAAGGTAATTTAATCAAGATTGTAAAGCAATAACATTTGTTCAATTATCTGTATTATATCAAAAGTTATAGCCAAATAACCAGAAAAAAGAAGCACAGCTTACTTACGTTTATAGGAAGTAGCTGTCCTTTATTTGAATGTAGCCAATGAGCATGAGTGTTATCAGAGCCAATCAGATGTCATCTTGTTCTGGCAATGTTTTGGCAATGAGCCAACAGGTCACAGGAAATTTATCAGTGTGTATTGCAGTGGCGGATCCAGAACTTGATTTTTTGGGGGGGGGGGGGCTAAGATTTGTCAAAGTGTTTGATGTTTCATGTTTCAAAGTTCTAGACCAATAAAAAATTTACAATTGCAATATTCAATTGTGAATGTCAGTGTTTTTTTTTGGGGGGGGGGGGGGGGCTTCAGCCCCCTAGCCCCCCCCCCCCCCTTAAATCCGCCACTGGTGTATTGTAATTGCTATCAAGTTGGATTTTTGTTTTGTGCTTTTTGATTTACTTGTGAGCTTGTGAAGCGTAATAATAATATAAAAAAAAATAATCATAATCAATTTAAAATTAAAGAAATGGCGCAAAGAGTTAACTGGTCACCTAGGAAGCGATGTAAAATAGTAACATTAACTGAGCAAAGCTACAGTTATAAAGAAATTAGAAGAAATATTGGGAAAACTTAACCAAAGGTGGCATTTCTAAATTTTTGAAGAAGTACAAGGAGACTCAGTCATTAGAAAACCAGACTGGCAAAGGTAGAAAATGGTGCACAACAGCAAATAACAATAGGAGAATTGAAAGACTGTGCCTAGGTGACAGAAAAAAATCATCCTGGTGTATACAAGGGGAAATGTTGCAATGCAATGTGACAGTAAGTGCAAGGACTGTTTGAAGCAGACTGCATGAATTTGGTCTAAACGCTAGAATTCCACAAAAAAGCCATTTTTGTCTCTGAAACAAAGGTTGAAAGTATTAAACTGGGCTAAAGCTCATGTTAACTGGACAACAGAACAATGGGACAGAGTAATTTTGAGTGATGAGACCAAAATTTCCCTGTTTGGTAGTGATGGCATAAAAAACATATGGAGAAGAATTGTAGAAGATGTCTACCCTTAGTGCATTACACCTACCGTGAAACACCCAGTTAATAGTGCTGGACGATATCAGAAATTAAATATCACGATATATCACCAAGTTAATATCGATATTAGTGATATATTGCGATATTTCTTTCAAGATAGGAAAAAATAGACATTTGTTATTTTTTAAAGACATATGCACACGAATTTTAAAGTATACAAGTATAGAGTGTTTTCCATGTATTTTCTGGTATATTACTACCATAACTTTATCATTAAAAAAAAAAAAAAAATTCATAAAAAGTGAATCAATATTTTGTGTTTCTTATATCTTATACTATTGCTTTTTAGTTTGTCCTCTATTCTTCCCATTTTAAGCTTTAATTATTTTAAAATCATATTTTAACACAACTAATATGTGATCATTTCTACCAAGTATATCAAAATTCATAATTCTATTAAAAATAAAGCTTAAGAAAAATTGTCTTAAGATGTAGGTATTAAATAAAAAGGAAAATCATTTTAAATAGTTAAGAAATGCCATTGGATACACCTTTTTTGGTCGTAGAGAGTAATATGTTTTACTTAAAACTCTTATATGCATCCTAAATGTTACTTGTCATTTTTATTTTTGTATCTGCTTACCAAATCATTACAATATTTTTTAAATGTATATGTGTTCAATTCACATTCGTAATAGTTTCACAACAATTGAAAATTGAATTATATATATATTATATATATATATATAAGGAATTAAATAATTTAATATATATATATATATATATATATATATATATATATGTATAGATTGTCAGTATAAAAATTATATTATTTAAACAAAATTATGTTTAAGTTTCATTTTGTTACTTAAAGTAACTCATTTTGCATTTAAACCAATTTTATTTAACATGTACGACTTAAAAAAAAAAAAAGAAAGAAAGAAGGAAAAGGAAAGAGAAAAAATAAATGCTACATAAAAAAAGTAATAAACTATCCAATATTATATAATTCTATAAAGAAACTGTCACTGTAAAATTACTGAAGATAAAACTTTATTTTACATCAGCCAGATAGCACCTTTTCTCCCTTTCCATGTTATCCAATGGGATTTTTGTCGCGTCTATTTATAAAAATATTTTATTAAAAAATGAACTTTTTCGAATTCTGTTTTTTGAATATTACTCTTTGAACAGGTAGTCTTTTAGCTTAGTGAGCAATTTTTCGAAAAAATTAATTTAAATATTTTATTTCAATAAGTAAATTATGGACTCTAAGTGTGGATCTCTAAGTAAAATTCACCAAGCTAAAAGGCGACCCGTTCAAAGAGTAATATTCAAAAAACAGAATTCGAAAAACTTCATTTTTGAATGAGATATTTTTATAAAACGAAGCAACGAAAATCCCATTGGATAACATGGGAAAGGAGAAAGGGAGCTATCTGACTGAAGACTGAAGTACAGCCCAAAGCGAGTTAAACACATGTTGAAGGTCACATCTTATTCGCCAGAAGTTATCGATACTTTGAAATAAACCAATATCAATGAACCAATAGTAGGAAATGAGCTAAAACAAAAGATATTGTTTTCATTCGTCATAATAAGCGTTTGTTTTTATATCGCCTTTGTGGTTACTGTGGTATTACACCTACGATCCATGAGTGGTGATGTGCAATATTATCAAATACTAACGGTAGTATAAATTCTTTCATATTATCGTTTAGGGTCAGTAAATGCATGAATGTATCAATATAATGTGGGAAGTCAATATACTGTGGAAAAAGCAGATGGCTTTCAATAAATACTGTTTATTTTTTTATTATGCGGTGGACTTATTAAAACAGGGATATTTTAGATTTGAGGTTTCGCACGCAGGAATAAAGGAAGAGGAAGTATATGCATTGTGGGAGTGATCGTTTGGGGTGGGGTTATATTTTTTTATTTTATCAGTGAGGGATGTGAGAAAAATAAGAGAATGGGTATTAGTATAAAATATTGCACGCTCTTTTTGTTCGGGTTTCGTTCGCTGATTGTGGTTTGTTTGCTCGGGTTTCATTCGTGATGCGCGCTAGCGCGGAAGCATAATTCTATTAATCCGTGGTTGGCGTTTAACAGTACTTATCGGCATATCGATTGATCGTGCGGTGCGCACTAGGTAATATCATTAAAGGGATATATCGTCAGAGCAAAATCTTAAATATTGTTATCAGGATATTTAAAAAATATCGATACTTGGGGATATATTGATCAATAATCCAGCCCTACCAGTTAATATTATGATTTGGGGTTGTATGACATCAAGAGGTGTGGGCAGAATTGGCATGATCGATGGGAATATAAATGCCCAAAGATACATAAAGGAAATACTTGGGCCCAAGCTGCGGCCTTCTGCACATGATCTTTTCCAAGACAATGAAGCATTTATATTTCAACAGGATTCAGCTCTATGTCATGTTCCTGTTGTGTGCAAGAAGTGGTTTCAAGATAATCATATTCAACAGCTGGAATGGCCTGGGAATAGCCCAGGCCTTAACCCAATCGAAAATCTATGGAACTTGGAAGAAACTTGTTAGACAAAAGCAACCCAGCAATAAAACTCAATTAACAGAAGTTTGGTTTCATGTTATAATAGCTGCAGAACTAAAAAAGTTGGTTCACTCCATGGGAAAGCGCTGTAAGGCCGTAATTAAGGCTAAAAGTTATCCAACTAAGTATTAACTGGTATGGTGAAAATTTTTGTATATCTCATTTTTTCTATGTATATCACCTTTCTTCGTTATAAATGGAGTTCTATTAAAAAACTATTCTTAAATATTATTGCTTTACAATCTTGATTAAATTACCTTTCCAATGATATATAATTTTATAGTATTAATAAAAAAAAGTGGTGTTATTAGACATCAAACCACTAAAATCAACTTTTTTCAAAAGGTTTCCACAATTTTGTCCACTACTGTAGTTTGTCTATTAATTTATTGGAATAACCTGCTTCTTTGGTAAACTTTTTTATATTATCTATTTCTTTTTTTGAGGTTTTTGGGATCTTTACAAATTATAATAGCTGTATTGATATAAGCCTGAATTGCATTTATTTTGTACTTGAACGGGGTTTTACTATTTTTGTGAATTATTTCATTACTATTATTGGGTTTTCTATAAATTTCGGCAGTTACTTTATTTATATGACGGGTAATTGAAACATCTAGGAAATTTAATTGGTTTTTATTTTCTTCTTCAAGGGTGAATTTTATCTTATGATCAATATTATTCGGGGTGTTTAAAATTTCGTTGGGATCTATTTTTTCATCTATTATTGCAAAAACATCATCCACATAACGGAACCAAAAGAAAATTTTACTGTTAAGTTTTTCACCTATGATGTTTTCTATTTTATGTAATTTATAGTCAGCTAAGAAATCTGAGATGGGTGAGCCCATCGGGACACCTTTATTTTGTTTGTAATATTTTTTATTGAAAGTGAACGGTAATTTTCTTTAATGCTGATATAAATTTTATTTATAAAATCTTCTGTGGCATTTAAACTATGGGGTGCAGGGCCCGACTAAAAATTTTTTGTGCCCAGGGCACTTTAAAATTTCCGTGCCCCCTTAGAAGAACAAGAGTTCTCCCTCATCTGCCATGCCCCCCCTCCCCCCCCCCAAAAAAAAAAGACCGATTAGTAATATACCACAATTTTTAGCAGGCGAAAAAGCAGATCGAATATAAATATATATATATATATGTATTTGATCAAAAATTTAATCTGATTTTGTTTTAGGCCAGGTTCTAAAGACAAATAAAATTACCCCTAGTCAGTTTAACGAAAGTTTTTATTTTAAAATTTCATTAATGTAAGTGAAACACAGTTGAGTTAAAAAAATAAAAAGAAAGAGGAAGATTTAGACCATATATTTTAGCCATTAGTTAAATTTTGTGCCCCTCAGAAATTTCGTGCCCAGGACACTAGCCCCAGGTGCCCGTGCGATAGTCAGGCCCTGATGGGGTGAGGGGGAAGCAAATTTTTATAAATATCTGCCATATATTTTTCAAATGAATAAGTGGAACCTTCACTCTTACTAACAACAGGTCTGATTTTAGCAAAATTATTAGAAATTGGAGGTTTATTGTCAGGCCAGGTTCCGTCCTTTATTATTTTATGTGTTTTTTCAATCAATGGGCTTTTCTTGACTTCTGAGACACCAATTTCCTCTATTGTTACTTCTATTTTGTTTATGTAGTCTTGACGGTTTAGTATTGCTATTTTCCTAGTTTTATCTGTTAATGTGCATGTAATGTTTTTATTTTTCTTAAGATTTCTAAGAGCTCTAAGATCTTCTTGATCTATTTCACAATTTTTAACAGTCTTTTTGATTTCATAAACAATATTTCTAATGTTATTTTGGGCTTCTACAGGAACATTACTTATGGCTGATTCAATTCTGGCAACGCTATCATTTAACTTAATTGGTTGGTCTAAAATATATTTATGCCCTAATTTTAACAAGTTATCTTGGTGGGTATTTATTTTAATATCTGAAAAGTTAACATACGGCCAGTAATTTTGGGTGGGTGGGTGGGGGGGTTGACATTTTTACCAATCCAAAAACACAACTTTTTATTTTGTCTATTAATAAGAGAATTTCTTTCAATTTCATTAAACTGGTTGATTTTTCTAGAAAAAATAGTCAATTCTTCATCATTGCATATTCTTTTAAGGGTATTAAATAGTTCATCAAAGGTTTGTTTGCATTGGCACATGTAAGACTTTCTTTCACGAATAATTTTATTAAGTAATTTTCTTTCAAATTTTC
This sequence comes from Salticus scenicus, assembly GCA_963930645.1. Lineage (NCBI taxonomy): Eukaryota > Metazoa > Arthropoda > Arachnida > Araneae > Salticidae > Salticus > Salticus scenicus. The sequence goes on from OZ005651.1 coordinate 362,562,537, forward strand.
TAACATCATTTAAGTACTTATCTAAAAGGGTATTATCTGTTTTGGAATCATGCCAAAATTTATGAAAGTTAGAAATAAAACCCTTTTAGATAAGTACTTAAATGATGTTAGAAAATTTGAAAGAAAATTACTTAAAAAAATTATTCGTAAAAGAAAATCTTACATATACCAATGCAAACAAACCTTTGATGAACTATTTAATACCCTTAAAAGAATATGCAATGATGAAGAATGGACTGGTTTTTCTAGAAAAATCAACCAGTTCAATGAAATTGAAAGAAATTATCTTATTAATAGACAAAATAAAAAGTTGCATTTTTGGATTGGTAAAAACAACATCAACCCCACCACCCAAAATTACTGGCCGTATGTTAACTTTTCAGATATTAAAATAAATACCCACCAAGATAACTTGTTAAAATTAGGGCATAAATATATTTCAAACCAACCAATTAAGTTAAATGATAGCGTTGCCAGAATTGAATCAGCCATAAGTAATGTTCCTGTAGAAGCCCAAAATAACATTAGAAATACCGCCGTTTATGAAAAAAACTTGGAAAGCAGACAGCTTTTTCAGTAGCATTTAGCATCCATTCAGTGACACACTGGTTTATTTAAGTAGAATGTTTTTTATTCCTAATGATAAATTTTTTTATTTAAATTGAACATGCAATAGTAAATGAAAATGCATTTAATTTGCAAACTTAGAGGTAAGGGTAATTGGCATTCTTTGAGTACTCAGAATCAGTGAGGGCAGTGGCCTCAAAGTTGGAGGACATGAAAATTGGATTGTGCTCTGGGCACAAAAATATCTTACAAGGTAGAGTCACCAGCTGTTCAAAAGGTATTTATTCATGTCATATATCCTCTTAAAAGGTCTAACTGAGCTGATAATAAAAATACCCATTTTATCGGCAAATGCACCCTCTAGCGTGAATTATTCACAGTTAAAGTTTGTAAATTGCAGGCCCTTCAGTAATGTACTTTGAAGAATTTCTATCATTAGAATCAGTTTTTTAACTGATTCTCATGCTAATTATGACTATTTATATTGTTAGTATTCGGGTTTTAATAAAGCATTTTATTGTTTAATAAATATTTGGTGGCAGCATTAAATTTATAAATCCAATACTTTATATAGGTAGCCATGTATAAAGTACAATGAGAAAGATTTTCCTGTACATCGACATATTCAATATTCTGGTTATTGACATTGCATTGGAGAACAATAAAAAAAAAAAAAAAAAAAATTAATGCACTAACATAGCAATAGGGAGAAAAAATAAGCAGAAAAATAAATTTCTACTTTTTGAAAAATAATAATTATATTATTACCTACAATATAATATTTTAATGAAAATGAATATATAAAGTAATAGTTTTCTTTGTTACTATAAAAGTTACAAATGATTCTTTTTTATTTTAACTGCTTTTTTTCTTTTAAATACTTTTCATACAGTTAATCATACATAAATTTATTGCTTACTCAAAATAATTAAAAATACTTTACATGTTACAATAATAAATAACTATATATATATATATAATAAATAACATTTATTTATTTTTCAATGGTGCAGTACTTGCAAATAAGCATTGACTGGGTGGTTGCCGAACTGATAACCATTTGTGATGGAGCACCCAATGGGCAGCCATCGCCACCACTTACAGAGATAACAAATCCATGCATTGTCCTGGATTCGACCCTAACCCTACCGTGAGGGAGTCAGGGATGCTAACCACCTCAGTATATGGGCGACCTTTACTAATAATATATGCAATGATTTTTAGAAAGAGAATCTTTAACAAAATTGATTATAATGATAGAAACTATACAAAGTACATTGTTAAAAATTCTGTAATTTAAAAACTTTAATTGAGAATAACTCGCGCTAGGGGGCGCATTTGCCAATAAGATGGATATTTTTGTTGTCAGCTCAGTAAGACCTTTAAAATGATATATAATATGTATAAATACCTTTTGAACAGTTGGTGACTTTCCCTTGTTATTCAAGCACTGACTATGTGCACACCCAATCCAAACCCGACAGGTGAATTTAAAACGAACACAAACCTGATTAAAAAAAATTTTTATTGATCCGAAAATTAACCCAAACCTGCAATCAAGTCAAGATTGTCTAAATCTTGACTTGATGACCAGAAACTCGATATCTGTTAAAACTACCTAAGGAAAATCATCATTTCCTTCTGCTTTCTAAAAAAAACTAGTGTTATCTATGGACGCCAGTAAATGAAATATTCACACTTTTATCTTCAAAGCGGCTACTCAATTGAATGACACGTACTGTGCTTTTCTGAAACTTAAATAATAGTAAAAAAGAACACAGCTACATTGAATATTATTTACGAAAGGAAATCAGTTGAAAAATACAAAAACTTTATTCCCAATGGAAAAAACCTACTGCTCAAAAACAGAAAATTACTTATTTTAAAAATTTTAATACATACAAGCTCTGGATAACGAGACCAAGTATCATTTTTTTTAACCAACGTTGCCATCCAATAATAATAATATTCACAAAATAAATAATAGACATAATAATACATTTTCAACATCCTCCCACCTTTTGATTATAACTAATAATCAAAACATAAAAACTATTAGTCAAAACAAATCTCATGCAAAGATGGCAACATTACATTTAAAAACATAAAAAATGAAAAACTAAAATAAATAGCAGAATGATCAACAATATAATCTGCAAGGTCAGTCTTTCCGGCGCTTTAATTCTTCTGCCAACTCTACTAAACTTCATTTGCTCACTAGTAATACTGTCCGAATGATTTACAGTACTTTACAGTCTTGATTTACAGTACTTCTGTAATCACCCCAAATACAAATTCCACCATCTTTTTTTAGAACAGAAACAATGGGTGTTGCCCAATCTGAATGGGTCACCGGTTCAAGGATTTCTTTATGGACCATTTTTTTTAACTCTCTTGTTACTTTTTCTCTTAGAGCAAAGAGTACATTACACACTTTCAAATATTTAGGTGTACAGGAATCATCCAACTTAATTGAAACAGGTCGCCCTTTAAAACAGCCCAAAGAATTAGAAAAAATGTCCCTGAATTCTTCAAGAATTGAATATAATGGTTGTGAATCAACCTGATGAACATTGGAATTCATAATATTTAAATTTATGCCTAATGGCTCAAACCAACCTCTTCCTAGTAGAGATGTACCTTTACCATCCACCACCAATAACGATAGTTTAGTATTACAAGAATTATATGAAACATCTACTTGAAAATAACCATTTACATTTAATTAACTCCAAGTTTGTAAAAATTGTTGAGAAACTGGCAAAAGTTCAGGAGGAGTAACAGGCCATAATTTAACAAAACAGTCAGAACTTATTACAGAATGTAAAGAGCCCGAGCTAATTTCCATATGATGATCAATACAATTTAATTTTAAAGTAACACCATAAGGAGGATATTCATTTATTGTACCAATTGAATGCAAATTACAAAAGGTCTGATAAGAGTCATTAAAACAACACTCACCTCCATCCAAAGAACGAATTTTTGAATCACGATTTTTGTTTTTTTCAAATTACACATTTTCTGTATGTGGCCAATATTTTACAAAAATGGCACACAGCCTTCATGAATTTACACTCTCCAAAGGAATGTCGATTACCACAAAGATGACAAGGCTTTTTGTCGAATTCTTTATCTTTATTATTAATTGCCGGATTCTTGTTCTTGTCATATTTCCCTTTAACCATGTTGATGGAATGTGAAACTGTTCCTCGAATTTCGTTTGATTGGTGAACTGCTGCCTCTCCCGCTAGAGCAACATCTAACGCTGAAGTTAATGTGAGCTTCGAATCGGCAAGTAGGTGTCTTTGAATGTTTTCATTGTTGAGAAACTGGCAAAAGTTCAGGAGGAGTAACAGGCCATAATTTAACAAAACAGTCAGTGTGATAGCGTCTAAACGCCTTATTAATCAGAGAAAAATATTTGTACACATGTTAAAGGTCACAGTTGCACAAACTGTATAGATTTTGGTGAATTTAGCACTTACAGTTTTTTTTACAGGGACACAATGAAAAATTCTTCATCATTATTTCCTATGGGACCAAATTTTAAAAAGTGCGATAGCATCTAAACACCTTATTCAATTGAGCTGAAATTTTATATGAATATTATAAATCACTTTTGCACTAACTATAAGCATTTTGGTGAATCTAGCATTTATAGGTTTTTACAGGGACACAACGAAAAATTCTTTATCATTATGATCTATGGGCTCAAAGTTCAGTAGCGTTAAATAAAACATAGTGTAATATATGGAGAAAAATACTCAAACACTCTATTATGTTTTTCTCTCTTTTGTTTGTTTAACAACTCCTCTTTCTTTACTTTAGCTACAAAACTGTTAATTACTCAATGTTCGGAAAGTCGAGTGGAGTCACTCCAGAATTTTTTAGCTTGCGGCATGTCGACTATGAAGCGTTATCATTAGCAGAACTTAAGTACTCAAAATCTGTGACATCATCGATTTTAAATTTGCATATGCCAGCAAATATTCACAGAAACTCATAATCGTGTCTAAACTTTTGCGACAAGCAAATTTTTATTTTTATCAAAAAAAATTGAAATTATTCCAAATCAAATGACTGTCTTTTGATTATAGCATTTTAAAACATATTTTAAATATATATACAGGATTTTGTAATTCTGACGTCATACTTCTAAATTTTAAAGATGAATAACGTCATTGTCTAAACTTTTGCGTCACACTGTACATGTTTTGAATAGCAGCATAATAATACTTGCATTTAGGGTATACGGTGGTGTGTGCATACATTTTAAAATTTTTATGTGCTGTTAATATATTGCTTTAATAACATAGATAATAACATTTTTTTTAAAAATCATATATGATATAAGTGTTGATATACTATTTCCCATGGTGGTATTTATATATGGCATATAATTTAATATATAGATGACAAAATAATCTTTAGTGATTTCTTGTGGTGCTATATAAGTTTTGGAACTTGTATATGTTACAGTAAATTTACAAAGTGCTATATTTATTTAACATGGTGGTACACAAAAAAAAAAAAAATTCTTTAATAACCGATTAAGTGCTATATGTTGATATGTTATTTTGGTGATGCATATTTGAGATATAAAGTATCAAATTTAATGAAATAATTTATCCATTCAACACAAGAACACATTAATGGTATAAAAGTCAGTGTATTTACATAGTATTATCTCTTCTTAAGTACAGAAATTTAACCTTTAAAATGCCTAAGGGTAGGAAGAAAGACCCTGTTAACTCTGTTACTATGCCCAATTGAACACCTATGGTTACTCTAACGGTTTCTAGTGAAGACCATACTCAACGTGGCTTCCTTCCAGTTGTACATGTCCAACCCTTTGATGGGTCACCGGACGAACTGAATTTTTTTATTTCTCAAATTCAAGAAATTGCCCTAATCCACAAATGGACGGACCACTATACCCTAGCATACACTAAATCTAAATTACAAGGGTCTGCACTCAAATTTGTTTCCCAGGCCCAAGAAATACCCAAATTTAACAGCTCTGAAGAACTTTTTAATAAACTTAAAGATTTCTACCGTAAGCAGTCTACTGCTACCAACCTGTTAGAGTTTGAGAATTTCACTGCACTTCCAGGTGAATCCATAGCCAATCTTTCTCATCATCTTAACTTACTCGTCCGTAGGGTATACTCAAAAATTACTGACCCTACAGTGATGAACGAAATTAAACTTAACAAATTCCTAAAAGTACTACCGCCTAACATCAGATTACTAATTATGCAAGATAATATTAATGAATATGATTCAGCAATTAAAAGAGCCACTCTTGCTCAAGATTGCGAAGTTAATAATGCACTATTGTCTGTTTCCTCAAATAATTCTGCTTCAACATTTACCAATAATGAAATCAATGAGCTTACACATCAAGTTAATTCCCTACAAATTGCCTTTGATAAAATTAATGATAATAAACAAAGTAACGAGTACAAGAGTAAGAGCTATCCTAATAAAAGTAAAAAATTCTACAAGCAGACACACCAGAGAACTCCCCAATACTCTAGTAGACAGAAATTTAATTTCAAGAGGCATGATAAAAATATAACAAGATTCCAACATAGGCGTTTTCCAAATAAGCAGGCATATAATAATAGTAATAATTATCACAGTTCTTCCAACCAACAACGATATAATTCCAGTTTACAGTGTCAACTACGCTTGTGTAATGGTCACAATGCTCGTCAGTGTGTCATTGCACCTCTTCTAAATAGTTCTTCTAATGAAAACCAAAGAAATCCGAATTGTTTAAAATAATGAACGAGGTTCTTGTGACTGGAGGCAAGTCCTCGTATTTTTCTTCAACTCCAGATTCGTACTCTTTTCAACACAATAACTATAACAGTTTGTCTTTTACTCAGTTGACATTCCAAGATACTTCAGTTGAACTTAATAACCACAATAAATTTTCAAATGTTAATAATTATGGCACTCAAGATGATAAATACCTTCTCGCTCTTTCTAATTCAATTCCACATGAAGAAATTATAGCCAATGTACAAATCCAAGCTCCAAATATACCTATTATAGATGTTAATTTTTCTAATGAGGATGTCCCATTAGAAAAATGACACAGGGAGTTCTATATTCGACACAGGGAGTTCTATTTCTTTAATTGACAAAACTTTTTTTGACCTGCATAAAAGTAATCTAAAATACAAATTTTTGGCTTGTTCTGTAAAAATGATGACAATTAATTCCCAAGTACATTTCAAAGGATGTGTCGATATCTCTTTTAAAATTGGCAACTCCCATTTCAGACATCCAATATACTTAATTGATTCAAACCCTTCTTCTTCTTTCTCGGGTATACTAGGTTTTGATTTCATAAGAAAATTTAATGTTTTGCTCTTTCCAGAGAAGGAATTATGTAAAATAAACAACCAATTTTTTCAATTCAAATCTTCAAAGTTATCACAAATGGCCTCAATCACAAAAAGTTTCCAAGAAAACATAAACTACATTAATAAACATAATGATAAAACTGCTGTTAATTTTAAAAATCTTGTGGGTGTCCCACCATTCGTTCCTCATGAAAAAGATAATATCAAACTCCTTAAAAATTCCAATATCAATCACTTACCAAAGTAAATGTTACAAAGAAAACTGTCATTGACGTACAAGACACTTGATACATAGAAGTTCACGCCTTTTTACCTCGTGAACTGACTGACTATGATGTACTCTTCTTGCCCAAACAAAATGACACACAGGAAGCAATGCAGGCAGTCTATTTCTTTTGCTGCAAGCCTTGCGTGGACCCACAGCTACTCACATCTTCAACGGAGCAGTCTGTCCCTTATGTAAATAATGGTATTCAGTCAAAGTCTGGTCAACCTTTTAAGTTTTATGTGTGTGTCAAAAATTTATCTTCAACTCCTCTCCATCTTAATAAAAATATGTGTTTGGGAACTGTAGAACAAGTAACTGACATTAAGTGTCCTGATGAAAAGTCAAATGACATTAGATCCTCTCTTCCATCAGTTGAAGAAGTTATAAATTTAATTTTACCTTCATACGCAGGGCCAGCTCGACCATATAGGCAAACTAGGCGATGGCCTAGGGCGCTCAAATCTAGAGGGCGGCACAATCCAGACAACAAGATCTATTTTATTTATTACTATCTAACGGCACTTTAGAATAGATAAAATGTAGTCTCGGAAAAACAGCACTCATGTTGTGTGAAAATTTTAAACACAATCTTTGTCTAGAAAGGACTAAAAAGTACATTTTTTTTTTTTTTCCCGACTGAGTGAAAATAATGCCTGGACTATATTAAAATCAAAATGATTTTAATATATTGTAATTCCTTTCTCCCATTGTATAATGGTGTTTTCCTTTACCTGCGGCTTATTTTTTCTGTCGAACTATCTACATGATAAACCAGATGTTTCTGTCTAAAGGTTGTCTGAGTGAGTAATGGCCACCGGTTGCGGCCTGGATAGCTCAATTGGTAGAGCCTTAACCTTGTAAGTCAAAGATCTGGGGTTCGATTCCCGGTCCAGACATTATTTTCACTCAGTCGGAAAAAAGAAAAAAAATTCAATAAATATGATTTTCTTCCCAATCAGTTGATTGTGTGATTTTAATATATTGTGAAAGGTACAAGTCTGCTGCTATGACTTGGAAACATTTACCGAGTTTTTCTTGGCGTGTTTTCAATTGGACGTGTAAAAATGAAGTAAATGGATAATCCTCGAATTGCCTTTTCAAGGCATCAAAGTCAATCTAATTTATCTGATGAGAAGCGCTAGAGGAAGGGTCACAAACAACTGGCTTGATTTTACCATAATAACGATCTATTTATTTCAGAAACTTACAACGTCGAAATGAGCTTTGAAAACAGTCCGTTATTAAATCTGTCCATCTAATTGTTAACAGCTTTACACTATACCTAAAAGTCACCAAGTCATTATTTAATGGGACTGTACTTTATTGGAACTATTAAGTTTTGACTTTCCATTCAAGTGTCTAAATTGTACATCATGTTTCATCTCATGAATCATCCCTTGCACATCTTTTATTTTTCGGTCTTTCCTTTGTACATCTTTTCTTATTTTTAAATACTTTCCCCTTCTTTTATTTCTGGAGGGTAGGAAAGTGAGTTTTATGTCGCACTAGTGTTATATATGGGCAATTGGAACTTTTAATTTCTAGAAACTTTGCTTGAATTGTCTTTTCAACTTTAATTTTCTTAAATTATATTTTTTCATCAAAAATTTCTCTCGCTCTTGCATTTTCTCTTTAATTACTTTAACTTTTGAAAGAATCTCTTCTTATATGGCTTCTATTTTATCCTTAACTCTTTTTGTCAGGGTTACAGCTATTCTCTCATGTTGTCTAGCTTTCATCTTCTTTTATCCATCCTTCATCTCTTCATGTCCGATTTTCATCTCATGTTGTGCTGCTGTCATATTATTTTGTCCAGCTTTCAATTCTTTTAACTAGACAGTCTAAGCTTCAACTTCTTTCATGTCTTCTGCAATACTTCTAGTCAAAATCATTAAGTGTATCTGCCTTACATCAGGTGCCAAATCAAATGTTACGAAACAGCGACTTTCTTGTTCAAGAAAAGAAGATCGCAAATGCACATATAGGTTCAAGTTGATGAATGAGCTTTTTTTAACTCATATTCTTGAAACAGTCCAGCAAAACTGTCAATTCAATGAATATTCTCGAAACAAACAAATAAAACTAGCATTTTAAAGAGTATTTTCAAAATAGTCCTATTGGACTGTTTCGAATCCTGGGGCAAGCAGTCACTCGTATCACAAAAGTAAAGTAAAGAGCATTAATTTTAATTACATTACACTATAGAGCAGGAATTTCACTTATTCAGGATCAGGAATGATAATCAAATGATTGAAGCGCAATCTCTATCAGACGATTGATCAGAACAATTTACTGAATACAATCGACTTCTTGGGAGTTAATCAGCTTCTTTTTAAATTCTAGACTACAAATGGTAAAATATCGGACTAATTCTGTGCTAAAATGTAGCTGGAAATTCCAGAACTCGGCGTCTATTGAAATTAAAACTTCGAAACTTTGGCAACTCGAAACTACCATTTTTTACTGAAAACTCATCAGTTTGTCAAGGTCGACCTTAATAGAAATGTATAGACTGTCATTTTTGTTTCCAGTTTAACTGTAAATTTGCTTTTGCTGCAAGAGCACATTTTATGAAGCGAAGAGGTTTAATGTATTGGCACAATGTTGAATTTAATGATTATAAAAAACTGACAAAAAATATGAAACTTCAGCCTTTTTTTTTTTTTTTTTTACTTTGAGTGTGTTTTGCACTCAAAAGATATTTTTTTATTCGAATTTTCTCAGTTGCTTAGCTCGTAGAAAAGCAATTTTACCAGGGTATAGCAATCGAAAGAAAAAAGGATTACTTCAGATTACCTTTGTATACACGTCTGACGGTGACGCAGATGATTGATTGAAAAAGATTAGAAAAGTAAAGAATGTGTATAAGTATTACATTATTATTTATCTTATTACTTTTTGTTTTATATCTACTTTAAAAACGAAAAGTTATAAATATTTTAATTTTATAATTTTGAACTGACATAAAAAAAAAAAAAATAATAATAATAAGATTTGAAGGAAGCTAGCTCTAACTAGAAAGAAGGTTTAGCTCTTTAGACTAGGTGACTTTGTATGGGCTATGCGTGGGGACTTTTTGGAATTTTACAAAGTAATTCTGTTATAGTTTCTTTTCCTAGCAGCTCAACTTAATAATAAAATGTGAAATTTCGTTTTGATACAGTTGATACTTGAGACTAGCTGTTAACAGAAAAAAAAAAAAAAAATGGAGTACATTTTTGTAAGAGAAAATTAGAGAAAAAATATCATTAGCAAAGCAAATTAGGCTCATTTGAAAAGTTATTTTCGTCCGAATTCTAAAGAAACACTATCAAGATAATAATTTGAAAAAACAAAAGATTTTTCCACCTGAATCTGAATAAGCAAAAATCTTGCTTCCTCTTCAGAACCTGATTAAGGGGGAAGCACCCATTATTTATACTTACACCGTTATTTTTTAACAAATACTTTCCTCCTATAATAAACAGAAAATTCTCATTAAAAATTATTTTAAAAGAATTCTGGTGTCTAATAACGGTGAGTAAATTGGATTGTTTTACACCGTTCATTTTTTATAAAAAATATTTCCTCGTCAAAGCGTGGAATTTCTATGACATGAAGTAAAAAATAATTGTAAAAATATTCTGGTGAGAGCGGAGATAATGTGTGCTTCCCCCTTAATCAGGCTCTGTTCCTCTTCCAAAATAATTAGTAAATAAACAATAGTTTAATATGAAAGAAATAAAGATTGAGGCTTTGATAAACAGAACATGGAAAATGCTTCCGGTTTCACTTTGAGTTTATGTATCCTTGCAATGTGAGAAAATTCTATCGGTAATCTGCAACGAATACACGACATGACTCTCTGACATCATTCAAAGTCCTGACGACTTTCTTTTACTTAACCTGTAGGAATCTTCTTTTAACCCACAAACAGTGGAATGTAGCCTATCATAGCACAGCTTTTCCCCACAAACATTGAAAGCTCTGCCTCGTTCTAGTTGTCCATTCTCGACGAACACAAGCCATATCATGTATAAAAAATTTTAATTTCCTATTGGAAAATAAGTGAAGAAAGTTTTCGTCAGTACATAACAAAAGACGACGCGCCAATGGTGAAAATGTGACCCGAACTCCACTACTAATGCACTACTAAAAACAAAATTTTTTTTCTTGGAAACTGTAAAAATGATTTCGGATTTGATAAACAGGAGGCATTTTCAGAAGAAATTAATATTGCGGTATCATTCCCATCGGAGTCAGAGCCAGCCCGATTACGAAAAATGAAAAAGAAGTTTAATTATGCAGTCAGCTGATAAATCAACAAGTGATGGTAAACATCATTTTAAGATTAATTTTTATATTTATCTTCTTCATACAGCAAGAAATTCGAATAATGAGAAGTTCAAACAGACCAAAAAGATAAATCATGTTTTCTGATGCCTTTCTAACGATTGTGAGTCGTAAAAAAAAAACTTTCAAAGTGATTTTGAAATTATGTAGAAGATTAGGAGATTATCTGACTCAAGGAGACTAAGGATATTGATGAAAGTACACTACAGGAAGTTTTGAATAACTTTTGTGAAAACGAACTAGTACATTGCGTATTGAATTTAGTAACAGCAATAAAATTGTTGCTGTGTCTGTGGCCAGTGGAGAAGTCAGCTTCATATAATTGAAATTAATAAAAACTTACCAGCGTTCTATAGTGACGTGAGAACGATTTGTAGGACTATCAAAATTATCAACAGATCAAAATGAAGCTAAAACAATTCATTTGCAGGATATTGTTTCTACTTCCGCTAAAAATATATCCGAAAAAACAATAATATGCAATATGTAATAAAAATAAATAGTTGATTATTTAGTACAGTATTTGTATGTGTATAATTGTCTGTGTGTCTTACATTTTTTAAAAATTTGTTTTAATGGGGCGCCACGAAAATTTTTCGCCTAGGGCGCCATATTTGCTCGGGCCGGCACTGTTCATACGATGTAATCGAGCAACGCAGACAAGAATTTAATGCAACTAAAATTAATCTAAATCATTTAAATCACATACAAGAGAATAAGTTACATAATGTTTTAAAAGATCATTTCCAAGCTTTTTCATCCTCTCTTTTTTCTATGGGACATTCTGATAAGGCTAAACCAGTAATTAATTTTACCAATGATTTTCCTATTTGTACACTCCCCTTTCCTGTTCCTCAAGCACTTCAGCATGAGGCACGGAAGCAACTTCATCAAATGATCGAAGCTGGTATAATAGAGAAAAATGTTTCAGCATGGGCATGTCCCATGATCCTTCTTCAGAAGAAATCACAAGAGTCTGGTCCTCAACAATATCGTGCTGCCCTTGATCTTCGTTTACTTAATTCAATCATCAAATTTTCAAGTTATCCTTTACCAAAAATACAAACTCTAATTAATAAGATTGCTAATTATAAGTTTTTCACCACTCTTGATATGCCTAGTGCATATCATCAAATCCATTTACCCAAGAAGTACCAAGATAAAATTTCATTTACAACACAATGGGGTACTTACAAGTTTAAATGAAAACAGCAGCCAGCATCTTTCAAGCTATGATAGATGAAATCATTGAGAAAATTAACTTACCTAGCATTTTCTCATATCAAGATGATATAATAATTTGCAGTGACTCGTTTGATGAAACTACAAATAAATTAAAAGCATTTTTACAGCTCTTCAAAAAGTATAATCTCACATTTAATTTAAACAAATGTTGATTTCATCATACATCTGTCGACTTCTTGGGTTTTCACATTAATAACAACAGAGTATACCCAATTTCATCTAACATAAGAAAAATTAACTTCTTCCCAGCTCCGCAGACAAAACAACAAGTAAAGAAATTCCTTGGGCTCTGTGGTTTTTATCGTCATCTTATTCCATCCTTTGTTCTTGTTTCTGAACCACTAATTGCTTTTACCTCACCTAAGGTTCCTTTTAAGTGGACTCAAATTGAAGATGAAGCTTTTCAAAAACTTCAGCAAATTTTCTTTAAACAACCATTTTTACAACAACCCAAATTTAATGAACTTTTCTATGTAAACACTGATGCTTCCAAGTTTGATATTGGAGCAGTCATTTTGCAGAAGCATGGCAATGATCTCTTACCTGTTGCATATTTTTCTAAAGCACTCAGAGGAGCCCAAACCAAATATCCACCTTTACAGCTGGAACTCATGGCCATTGCCAAAGCATTGTCAGCTTTTCGATTTCTTCTCTATGGTAGACAGTTTGTAATCCTATCAGACTGTAAATCCTTAAAGAAATATAAAAAGGCTAAGTCCCCAGCCGACATCATCACTCACTGGTTGTTGGAAATTCATGAATACTCCTTCACTTTTGAACACATACCTGGTAAAAACAACATCTTGGCAGATTTTCTTTCCCGAACTCCAACCAACCAAGAGGACATCACCACAAATCCGGAAATTTTAAAATCTAATCAAGTACTCCTTGAAACAATTTTTGAAGATGATCCTCATATAAACTTGAAGACTAATGCTCAGGTCCATAACATTAATATCCAAGCTTGCACTTCAAACCAAGAGATACATCCTCCTTCTCCTGATCCTCCTTTAGACATAACCATTCCTACAATCATATATCATCAGTATAAGGACAAAGAGCTCAATAAAATAATCAAAGATTTAAAAAATCATAGGATCTCGCTACATAAAAATTACATAACCTGCAAAGAAACACAACGTCTACTCCATGATCCTTCACCTAAGTCTAATAACGAAGAAAATTGTTTCCGTATTGTTCTACCAAAGAGATTACAAGAAAAATGTATACGAATTCATCATGTTTCTCACTTTGGCATAGGCAAGACATACAAGAATATCTCACAGAAATATTATTGGAGAGGCATCTTTGCAGATATTTTTAATTACATTAGATCTTGTACTGTGTGCATCACATCTAAACCTCAGCGAATTAAAGCTGCTCCTTTCCAAAATACCTACATTCCTACAAGACCAGGTCAATTCATTAGTTTAGATTTTGTTGGTCCTTTTCCTAATAATCAATTCGTTCTCACAGCAATCGATCATTTCAGCAAACATTTAAAATTATACCCTCTAAGAAAAATTACTGCCATGAACGCTGTTCATGCAATTTTTGATTATATTGTTACTTTTGGAAGACCAGAGCTCATTTTAACCGACAACGGTTCTCAATTTATAGCAGAAATATTTGATGATTTTACAAGAATGTTAGAAGTTAAATTAACACATACCACCGTAGCTAACCTTGCTGCCAATTTAGTCTCTGAACGAATAAATAATTCTATAAAATTCACTATTAAAGCACTTGTACAAGGAGGTTATAAATTTGAATATGCCATAAAATTTCATGAAAGTTTATATAATAATACATACCATAGCACTATAAAAGCATCTCCAAATTTTGTCCATTTTGGCCGTGCCATTGCCAGTGTCATTGACAGGTTTCAACCACATCAATACCCGAGTCGTCTGGATGTGCACCATGATTATTTTATATTAGCTGAGAATTTACAGAATCAAGTTCATCAAAATTTATTGGAATTTCAAAGCCTTCAAAACCGAAAACAGCACTCACATGCAAAATTAAGAAAATTTAATATTAACGACACAGTTTCCATTCAGCACAACAATGGCTTCAAGAAGTACTTCTCTTCATCTCCTTTTAAAATCATAAGGAAAATTTCAGATGTGATCTACCAAATTCAAAGAGTAGATGAACCAAATGCACCTCTAAAGAAAATACATATCAATCGACTTAAGCGCCTGAAAGAAATGCAAATATTAGACCATCTACAACATCTACTGTTCATAATAACATAAGAAGTACACATACAAATCCTACGCCACAATCTTCAAAGAGTAACTCACCTAAACTCAATCAGGACTTAAATTCTTCTATTAATGATTCTCTACAGCTGATTAGTTCACAGCCCCCTGTGCACAATAGTGATTCTATCAACACAAAATCTATTCCTTGCAATAGTCGTCACACATACAACCTGCGTCCTTGGTGAACTGTGGTGACTTCACGGGTGTGGAGACGTCCATCATTCATGTGGTGTTTGTACTGGTCACTATTTTAATCTGCTGGCAGAATCTTCTAGTGACTGTTAAGAACTGTGCTTCAGTTTCATAGGACATTGTGTTTGTGTTAAAAATAAATCTAGAAATCTCATCAATTTAATCCTGCAATATGTTTGATAAAAGAACTGACAATAGACTTTTAGAACTGTTAACTCAGACTGTTATTCATAATATAGAACTTTTTGACTTTCCACCAAATTTTTTAGTTTTCAACCTTTGGTGAATGCTTCAACACTAATCACAAAGCTTAATCAATCTAAAAATTCTTACCAATGTATCACATAAAACTTTATCGAATATTTGTTTTTTTCTTTCAGTTAATGCCTAATGTAACCTGATGGTCTTCTTTTGGGTAATTTAATTGTAGAATTTATGTACTACTCCGATTCAAAAAATTAGAATAATGTAAAAAAGAATGAGTTTGATGTTGCTAACGCGTCAATTTGCAAACTGCGTCCAGGAAAAAATATATTAAAAGTATCTAATTATCTTCAGAGCATTTATAAATATAACATAAATATTTATTTTTATCTGATATATTAATAATTAACTATTTAAAAAATATTAGAATAATTCAAAGAAATAGAATACCTCGATAGCATGGTTCAAAAAATTAGAATATTCAAATTTTTCTTATAAGTTGAGAGAACGGCTGCGGGATTAACATCTGTGGGACTATAAAATGTGCTCCGTTGAAAATGAAAAGTCGTTTGGCATTTGATTGTAGCGTAGTATTTGCTTAATATGGGACGAAAGAGCGATTTATCTGAGGCTGTGAAATATCGTATTGTGTACTTGCACGAAATAGGAAAAACACAACTTTTTATAGCAAAAGAAGTGAAATGCTCTCAAGCAAGTGTGAGTAGAGTTTTGAGAGAATATTCTAATAATAAGTGTTTTCAAAATAAACACTTTAAAAGTGGTCGAAAGCCAGTAACTTCAAGAAGAGATGAAAGGCAATTGAAAAAGATTGTGAAGAAACATCGTTTTCGGAGTGTGAGATATGTGCATAGAAAATGGAAAGAAATGGGTATAAATGTCTCCAAATCTACAACACTACGACGACTTCGCAAATTAGGTTTTAGATCACGTGTGCCTAAGATAAAGCCATTCTTATCATCTAAGCAAAGGGCTGCTAGAGTTAAATGGTGTAAACAAAGGCTATTTTGGGATCACGACGATTGGAAAAAGATACTTTTCAGCGATGAAAGTGTGTTTTGTGTGTCTCACGGAAATCAAGGTATACGTGTCTGGAGACTCAAACATGAAGCTTATAAGAAAGAATGTTTAAAACGTTCGTTTAAATTTGCGACCTCTTTTATGGTATGGGGCTGCATGACTGCTGAAGGCCCAGGCAGGTTGTGTATTGTTTCCACAACAGTCAATTCAGAAGTCTATCAAGAAATTCTTGAACATTTCATGATTCCTTCAGCTGAGGATTTATGTGATGACGATTTCTTGTTTCAGCAAGATTCAGCTTCTCCCCACACTTCCAAATCAACAACTAAATGGCTCAAAGAGAAGGACATACCTGTACTCCCTTGGCCTGCAAACTCACCCGATCTAAATCCTATCGAGAATTTGTGGGAAATTATGAAGAAACGACTTCAAGAAGTTGCGCCTAGAGACAAAAAAGAACTTATTTCTAGTATAAAGAGCATATGGGCGAATTTGGATAAAAAAGATTGTGAACCTTTAGTTAAAAACATGCCAAAACGTTTAAGAGCTGTCATTAAAGCTAAGGGTGATGCAACAAAGTACTGATTAGCAAGTAAAAATACTTAGAGTTTAAATTATGTTCAATATATTTTCATTATTCTAATTTTTTGAACCATGTTAGAAAGTATTCTAATATTTTGAATTTTTTGTTGTTAGCTGATTTAAATATATTTTCTATTTCATTGTAATGTGTTTACATTTTTATAATCTGCAAAATATGCAGATTCATATTATAGTACTTTATATTTGATATTGTTGATTATTTATTTGATAAATTCGATTTTCATTTCCCTTGACCATATTTCTTTTCATTATTCTAATTTGTTGAATCGGAGTAGTATAGCCTGAAGGTAAAAATTTTCTTTTCAAACTTCTTAATGTTTGTTTCCTTACAGAATTGCTCCTGGTTGAAAATGTTTATAACAATATATTTACCTTTCACTAGATAGTGCGACACAGCATTATATGTAGCAAAATGTTCCAGTATTACATTGTGTTTTATTTTTTTGATATACCTTATGTAATGTACATGTGACGTATAATATTTATTCTAGTAATATTGAAATGTGATAAAAGGTGTCATGTATCGAACTTATTTTTTGGAACTTGTGATTTTTTTATACATAAGGTTTTTTTACATGTGTATATCTGCGTATTTTTGTGTATTTTCATTTTTTTTTTTTTCCACGTTTGGCCAAACGTTTTTATTTTTGTGCACATTTGTGTGTTATAATGTAACTCCATGGTTTT
Source organism: Salticus scenicus (assembly GCA_963930645.1). Taxonomy (NCBI): domain Eukaryota; kingdom Metazoa; phylum Arthropoda; class Arachnida; order Araneae; family Salticidae; genus Salticus; species Salticus scenicus. Next base: position 362,580,323 of record OZ005651.1, read on the forward strand.
AGTCATGCGAGCGCGCGTTCTGTGTTAAAATTGATATTAGTTGAGAGTTTGAAAATGGTTGTTGTTTTATATGTTTTGTGTTTTGTGGCTGTTGAATAAAGTTATAATTTAAACAGCTAGCAATGGATTCTATGCTTAGTTAAGCAATATTTAAAGCCTCCGTTAACCCTGTATAGGAAAAACATCACATGGTGGCAGCGGAAAAACAGGAAAAGCAGTAAAGTGAAAAAAAATACTGTAAGTAATTTGTTTTGCATTTACCGATATTGAGCGAAGCCTATTCTAAAATTTTTAACTACGATGGAAACTGATAAAATTAGTATTGTAAGGCATTCATTTCAAGTTACGCCACCAGAACCATTTACATTTTCTACTCCAGCTAATTGGTCAAAATGGATAACTCGTTTTGAACGGTATAGAGTTGCATCTGGTTTGAACAAGCAATCGGATGGTGAGCAAATAAAATCGTTGATTTACATCATGGGCGATAAAGCTGAAGATATTTTTGCTTCGTTCCAGTTAAGCACAGAAGAAGCAGAAGATTATCAGATAGTCCTGAAAAAATTCAATGACCATTTTGTAGTGAAAAAGAATACTATTTTCGAGCGAGCGCAGTTTAATAAGCGTATTCAACTCGAAGGAGAAAGAGTTAATGACTTTATTACGGCACTATATCGTCTAGCTGAGAGTTGCGAATATGGAAATTTACATGATGAATTAATAAGGGACAGAATTGTAGTTGGAATAAGAGATAAAGCCTTAAGCGAAAAGTTACAATTAGATAGTGAATTAACATTAACAAAAGTTATAGAAAAGGTACGTCTCAGTGAATCCATTAAGCAACAACAACTAAAACTTGGCGAAGCTGAAAGAGCCATTTCTTTAAACGTTATGGGCTCAAATAAAACTGTTCGTTACCAGAATAATTTCCAAAATAAAAAGGAGAATAAATTTAATGTGAAAAGAACAATGCCGAGAAATAATAAATTTTCACAGAAAGATGAAAAGTGTAAATGGTGTGGAAAACAAAAACACGACAAAAGAATGTGTCCTGCTAGAGATGCCAAATGTCGAAAATGCGCCAAGATCGGGCATTACGAAAAGGTCTGTTTTTCTAAAAGCCAATCTAAAGGCTCATCGATTTCATTTTTAGACATCGTTTTTCACTTAGGGAAAATTAATGAAGATTGGACAATCGATGTTAAGATAGGAAATCAAGATTTAAAATTCAAGATAGATACTGGCGCTGATCACTCTGCAATTTCTACAACAGCTTATCGCTCTCTAGCCAAGAAAACTAAATTGGAGCCAGTTCATAAAGTCCTATGCGGCCCGGATAGAAATCCTTTGAAAGTTTTAGGAAAATTCAAGGCACATTTAAACTTTAAAAGGAAATATTGTAAAGAAGACATCTATGTAATTGATGGTCTACAAACAAGTCTTTTAGGAAAACCAGCATTGATTTCTTTTGGGTTAGGACCAAATATAAGCAGTTTTGATCAAGTAGTAGTCAACAACCCTAGAATAGAATTTCCAGAGCTCTTTGAAGGACTTGGACTGATGAAAGGTTGTTATTCAATACAGCAGAAGAAAGACAGTGTTCCATATGCAGTTACCTCACCTCGACGCGTTCCTATACCCTTACTGAAGAAAACCGAAGAGGCGTTAAAGAAGATGGTGGAGCAAAAAGTCATAACACCTGTTAGTGAGCCTGCAGAATGGTGTTCGCCAATAGTTATAGTTCCAAAGAAAGATGGACAACTCAGAATCTGTGTGGATTTGACACAGCTTAACAGAAATGTTTTGAGAGAATTGCACCCTCTACCCAATGTTGAATATACGTTAAGTCTTTTATCAGGTACCAAGATATTTTCAAAATTGGATGCAAACTCAGGTTTTTGGCAAATACCGTTAGACGAAAAGTCTTCATTTCTCACTACCTTTATTACACCATTTGGGAGATACAGATTTCTAAGATTACCGTTTGGAATCTCATCAGCTCCGGAACATTTTCAAAGAAGAATGTCTCAGTTGTTGGAGAATTTAAGTGGCACTGCTTGTCACATGGACAATATTCTGATTTGGGGATCCACTCAAGAAGAACATGATGAAAGATTAAGAGACGTTTGCAAGAGATTAAAAGATGCCAACTTGACTTTAAATGAGAAAAAATGTATTTTTTGAACTAAAAGTATAAAGTTTCTAGGTCATATAATTGACAGCCAAGGAATTCATCCCGATGATGAAAAAGTTGCAGCAATTAAAGAATATAAACCCCCAAGAAATAAAAAAGAGCTGAAACAACTATTAGGATTCGCCAATTATCTAGCACGTTTTGTTCCAAATTTCGCAGAATTAATGTATCCTCTTACGTCAATGCTTAGCAACAAGCGAGAATTTGTATGGGATCATCAACAGAAAAACGCATTTAAAGAGTGGAAGAAAATTTTATCTTCAGATCCAGTTTTAAAAATATTTGATCCTAATAAGGAATCTATAGTCACTACAGACGCATCATCCTATGGTATAGGAGCCACTCTACGTCAAAAACTGGAAGATGGAAAAACTTTCGTAATCGCCTATGCATCGAGAACATTAACACCGGCTGAGAGTCGCTATGCCCAAATCGAAAAGGAAGCATTAGCTGTAGCATGGGGATGTGAGAAATTCAGAGATTACTTAACAGGATCTCATTTCTTGATTGAAACTGACCATAAGCCGCTGATTCCAATTTTTTCAAGGAAGCATTTAGACGATCTTTCTCCTAGACTGCAAAGAATCAGATTAAGAATGATGAGATATTCATACACTATTACTCATGTTCCAGGGAAGAATCTTTATGCAGCCAATGCTTTATCTAGAAGTCCAAGAGAGCAATCATGTGAAATTGACGAACTAGAAGAAGAAATTGATGCATACATTCAGATGATCACTAATAATCTTCCAGCAACTTCTAATAAGCTGAAAGAATTTCAAGAAGCACAACAATCTGATGCTACCTGCCAGAAACTTTCTTCGTATGCGTTGACGGGATGGCCCTCGAAGAAAGATGTAGATCGGCTCTGTTTACCGTTTTGGCAACATCGCTTTGAAATTTCTATACAAGATGGTCTTTTAATGAGAGGTTGTAGAATAATAATCCCAAAGTCGCTCCAAACTGAATTGATGAAAAAGATTCACGAAGGACATCTTGGTATAACTAAATGTAGAGCTCGTGCAAGATGTTCTGTATACTGGCCAAAAATTAACAAAGAGATTGAGGAAAAAGTGAAAAATTGTCCTGCTTGTATCAAAGAATCGAGCAACAGGCATGAACCACTAATTTCGACGCCAATTTCAGAAAGACCTTGAGAAGTTGCAGGCCTTGACCTCTTCAAATACCAGAATTCGTGGTACCTCCTTATAGCAGATTATTATTCACGGTATCCTGAAATTTCGAAACTTGAAACCTTGACTTCGGAAGAAATAATTAACCATTGCAGATCTATATTTTCTCGTCATGGTATTCCAGAAATACTCAGAACGGATAACGGTCCAGAATTCGATCCAATGAGAACACGAGAATTTAATGAGTTCGCAAAAAGCTACGGTTTCAAACAAATCACAAGCAGTCCGAAATTTCCCCAAAGTAATGGATTAATATAATCGAGCGTAAAAACAATCAAAAGGCGTATCAAGAAATCTGCTGATCCTTATCTTGCGCTAACGGAATACAGAGCAACCCCACTGGAAAACGGTTATAGTCCCGCAGAACTCCTAATGGGAAGGAGAATAAGAACAATTCTCCCAATAGCTAATTCTCAACTACTTCCTAAATTGATCAAGAAAACTGATTTAGAAGGCAAGGAGAGAAAACGAATAGAGAAACAAGAAAGAAATTACAACAGACACCACGGGACAAGAATTCTATCAGAACTTGAGAAAGGACAGGGAGTATGGGTTACTGACAAAAGAGTGACAGGAAAAGTGTTACAGAAAATCTCATTTCCGAGATCATATCTTGTTCAATCCGGAAAGAGAATTTATAGAAGAAATAGGAAGCATCTAGTACCATCGCCAGATTTCGAGCCAGAATCTGAATCAGATGAAGGAATAGATATCCCCGAGAATAATCATTCAACTGATATGGGATCTGGAATAAAGTCTCCGCTAGCCAACAAAAATTCTGGGAATGTATCGGCAAAATGTACCTCCCCTACAAGACCTATGACAAAGCCTTATGTTACAAGAAGTGGTAGGACTATTCAACCACCCCAGAGACTTGACTTATAACTTTGAAAGGAAGGGAGATGTGTTATAATGTAACTCCATGGTTTTAGTCATGCGAGCGCGCGTTCTGTGTTAAAATTGATATTAGTTGAGAGTTTGAAAATGGTTGTTGTTCTATATGTTTTGTGTTTTGTGGCTGTTGAATAAAGTTATAATTTAAACAGCTAGCAATGGATTCTATGCTTAGTTAAGCAATATTTAAAGCCTCCGTTAAACCTGTATAGGAAAAACATCACAATTTGTATTTACTTCACATTGTGATAATATTAATGCATTTTTTTCATATGTTTTATATAGTACGTACTTATATAATATTGATTTATGTAACTAAACAAGAAAGTTGGTGGTTTTTTTTTCTATAGCTAAATATGTAACAATGCATTTATTTGATGTTTTCATTACATTTAGACTTTTTATAAGATATCCACAGCTATGTACAAGCAATTTATATATTCACCTGTAACCAAGAATCCATTTATGTAACACATCTTTATGTCTGTAATTAATGCTGCTGGTTGGTTGGTTGTAGGATTTAAGGCCGATTGACTCCTGATGTGTCCTAGGCCTAGGGGGGGAATGCCCACCGTGGGGGTCTTTCTAAGGGGTCCTAGCCCGTATTTACGCGAGTTTCGGAGGAAACCACGGAAAACTCCGAACGGCTAGGTCGATGAGCGCGACCTGGGATCGAACCCGGCACCTCCCATCTACCAGCTTTGAGCGCAGAACCGCTCGGCCGCTGGTGGGCCCATTAATGCTGCTGGATGGAGTTGGTGTGTGTGCACATGTTGCTACTCATCAGTCCCTTTTATTTGCATAGCTTCCCGGTTCTTTTTGTTTCAACTGCAGTTTCAGGGAGAGTGTCGTGTAGCACGATATCGTTTTTTTAATATTTTTATTCATCCCTATTGCTTTTACAAAATTTAAATCAATAGTTTTCATTTTAACTCAAAGTAGCTACTTCTCCAATTCCTTCCCTTTGCACCCTGTGCGTTTGCTTTCTGGCAGCTCTCCATTTTCCCTCAATGGAACTTCATTTGAGGTTTCCCCCACTCTACCGCTCTTAGCGTTCTCCTCCATGATCGATCATTGCTGATTGGTCCGGAGTGCCGTGACGTGGGTCTCCCTCTCTGGACGGAAGATCGACGGCGTTTGCTAGTCAGTAGCTGAAGGGACTGGGCAAGGTTTGCCTGGATAATACGGAGCTCGCGTTGTTTCACGCGCTAACGTGTGTATCGAAATTTACAATGGTCAAAATACATTTTAATATTAATATCTCCATAGAATATTTTAATACTTTAATATACTGCAATCATATTTAAATAGATATCTCCAAATTTCGTAAAAATTCAACGTACTCACCAGGGCCCACTTTACCATTAGGCGAACCTAAGCGGTCGCTTAGGGCCGCCGAAAAAGGAGGGCCACCAAAAAATTAAATCACTACTCAAAATTTAAGGGGGGGGGGGGGGGATAGATGGAAGAAAAGCGAAAATCATAAACCAATTTTTTTTTCTCTTTTACGGAATATTACTTGTATATTCAATTGTAAATTTAAAGTAACCTTCTTTAAGGATTTAACTTTGTATAAAAACACCTTAACACTTTCAAGGACAAGGAAATTTCGCTCATTTAAAATAAACTACCACCAGAATTTGCGAACAAATCTAAAATAGAAGAAATAAATGAAGAATTTTCTTTATGTTATTAAAGTGAAACTTTGTAAAAATTTCCAAGATGAATTTTTGCAGTTGGGAATAAAAAATAGGTGCTCTGGTTAAGGTACTAAAATGTTGATTTTTAATAAATATGTGCTTTGATTTGTATTGTGATGATGAATGAAAGCTAGATCTTTTCAAATTGGACGGGGAAAATGATGAGGAGGGGATGGATTATTTGCAATTTTAATCCGAACAATTTGGTTTTAGACCTAAACATTACACCGCACCCATCAGAATGACAGAATTTATTCACGATAGTTTTATTAAATCCGAAAAATTCGAAGCAATTTTCTTCACATCACTAACGTGGACAGTTTCGCATGGCGACCTCATTTTAAAACTCATTCAGCTGAAAATTCCAACTCCTTATATCAAATTCATCCATAATCAAAAATAAGAACTAAGAATAAGAGAAGAAAAGAAAAAAAAAAAAAAAAAACACTAATAAATTTATAAGTATCTAAATAAAAAATTTCTTAAAGATTTGTACATTTGCGAAAAAAGAACTTCGTAAACAAGACACAATATTTCAGAAAGGTCTTTAAGAATAGATGTAAAATATATAAATTAAGATTAAAAAATAAATAAGAGTAAATTTAAATTACATACTTTTCTCGCCTATGATGTCTAGAAAATCTGTTTCATGCGTTGACTTTAGATAGTCTTTTCTGCAAAAAGCTTTACCTTCAAACAGAAAAATTAAAAGCTACTTTGATTCGCATCACAAGCCGAGCGGTTCTGCGCTCAAAGCTTGGTAGATGGGAAGTGCCCGGTTCGATCCCAGGTCGCGCTCATCAACCTAGCCATTCAGAATTTTCCATGGTTTTCTCCCAAACTCGCGTTAATACGGGGTAGGACCCCTTAGAAAGAACCCCTCGGGGGGCAGTCTTTGTACTCGAAAGTGGTAAATCTTTGTGCAGCAAAAATTTTTGTACTCGAAAGTCGTATTAAAGTTTAGATTTATTATTCATATGATTAAAAAAAAAATCTATAGAATATGGTATGTTTAGCAGTATGATTTACAGGATCCCGCCAAAATATTCAAACACATTATAAGAGCTTAAAAGCTACAATTGGAAGATGCGAGAACTGCATTTCCGCTTGTGCTAAGGTTTTTTAACACTTTTCAACAATTTCTGGAGTGATTATGAATTCAGTTAATTTGTCTGTCTGTATTTTTTTTCGTTGTGTAATAGCGTAGACAAAGTCCGTCAAAACTTAAACGATGCAACAAGTACATACAGTTGGAGAATATTAACCCCTTCCACTCCAGGGACGTACGTGCGTACGTTCTGTTGTTAATGGCCATTAATACCATGGACGTACGTGCGTACGTCCAAAGAAAGTATACGATACTATTTCAAAATTATAATCTGGTATTTCAGACATTTACACTACAGCTAGCCTGGAGCGGAAGGGGTTAATAGTCTATGCGAACCAAATGATTTTTCGTTCTTGTTTAAAAAATGAAAGGAGTTCTTGTTATCAGGTTTAATGTAAAATTGAAAATTATCATTCATTATGGAAGGATTAAAATTATAATAAAAATAACTAATTAAAAAAAAAATAAATAACAGTAATATTTTAATAATATTATTATTATTCACTCTGGAACTTTTTCAGCAGTAAAAATTAGCAACTTGATAAAGTCACTCTGTTTTGTGATGCGATGCCGCAATCTGATAGCTAAGCAATGGTGAAGGAATGACGGATTTCAAATTCCCTTTTCTACTGGCCATGCAAAAATGTTCTTTTTCATTTCATTATAATGGTTTTTACTCAAATTTTCGGCCAAACCAGTGGCGGATTTAAGGCGGGGGAACACTGACATTCCCAATTGAACATTGCAATTGTAAATATTTTATTAGTCTAGAATAACATTTTGAAAAATCTTAGTCCCCCCCCCCCTAAAAGTCAAGTTCTGGATCCGCCACTGGGTCAAACAGTTTGTGGTACAAGCTGTACGTGGTATTTGAGTACATGTATAGATATAACAGTATTGATGTACAGTAGTTCCATTGTACATTAATACGTGCAATGTCATGTAGAGAATGGAGATTAGTATAAACAGAAATTTTAAGGCATTTTCTCAATCGGATGTTTAGCACAGTCAAGTGGAAAAGCTAAAGGTTTGATTCAACTTGTTTAACTTTTCTTATTTCTAAATATGTCGGATTCAATTCAATTAAAAAAAAAAATAAGTTATTTAAATTTGTATTAACTTATAATTTTAGAACAAGTTGAATCTTAACATAGTAGCTTTTTCTTTTGTAAGGGACGGGGGGGAGGAGGAATCACAGTGAGAATATTTACTTGGGGTCTTTTGAAATCTATAAGCTGCCCTGGCGTAATATCTAATAGAGAGGGCCGCCAAAATTGTAAAGCGGCCCCTGACTCAGGCTGATGTATTAGGATTCTAGCTGACATGCACCTCACCATGTTCTTCCAGCAGTGTGTCGAGCTTCTTGAATTTTGTCGCAATAAAGCATTGATGTCTCCTCAAATTGTGTCGTCCAATTTCTTTGGTGAGTTCGTTCCTGTTTAGTATTTATTTTTACAGTTGACATGCGTAATCTCTGGGATACACTATTCGGTCAATCTTAACGATATTCATGTTAATATAACCCTTAAAACTGTGCTTAATATTGTCTGGCTAAAGTGATAACTCTAAATAAAGCAAGGAATTCAACCTAGCTACTTTAAGGTTTAATTCAACTTAGGTGCTGCCTCAAAGTTCACAAGATGGCATCCCTTCACCATTTTCTTTTTACTACACCCTCACAAATGTACTACAGCACACATGGGTGCATCACTCTGCATTAATACATTTGGTTTGTTAAATATCGATATTGTTCCTTGTAAGAATAAAAGGTATAACTTCGTTGAGGGATCTTCAAAGAGCTTTTGTATTTTAATGAACATGGAAGATTTTCCTTTTTCTTCTTCACAGAAAAATTTCTTGAGAGCATCCCATTGTTCTTAAAACCTATTAATGACTTGTCCCAATGAAAGCCATGTAGTGCCACAATATTTTAGGATTTTATGCTTCTCAAGTCCACAAATATCTTGACAAAATTTCAGAAGTTCAAGGCGTTTGCAACTTTTTTTGAGATAATAATAAACATCTACTAAAAGATCCTCAATGTTACACCAATTTCTCAATTCTTTAGCAGCATGCTGTGCTGCCAAATGAATTTGATGGCAGACACAGCGATGTATAATTATATTTGGATTTTTTTTTTATATAAAAGATAACTCCTTTCAGCTGCCCCATCATAACATTTGCATTATCTGCACAAAATGCAACACAGTTGCTCCAAGGAATGTTTTTCTTCTGCAATTCGCAATTTAACAGATTAAAGATATTTTCTCCAGTTGAATCGCCAAGTAAATGGGGTAATGATAATAAGGATGACACAATTTTTCCTATGTCATCGTAGTAATGCGTCACAACAATAGGAAAGAATTTGTGTTCACCAGAGTTACTCCCATCAGTTGCCAAACTAAATTTGTTTACTTTTATTTTTTCAACTAGTTTATCCTGTGTTGTGGAAGCAAAGCTTTTCACAAGCATTGTTGTTTTTGTCTGTGCACAAGCGTATTCTTTTGCAATTTTTGAATCGGAGAACATTTTTTTAAACAATGGTCCCGCATGGTCCGTTACTGATAAAGGGCAATTATGTTCGATTAAGAATCTCGTAACGCTCTTATCACGTTTAAACTTGCCTCCGGCAACACCAGAGAATCCAGAGTCTGATTATTTTCTTTAATTTTTGCATTGGTTAGGTGCTTTTGATTTTCTATATGTCGTCGGCAATCCGTTTTCCCGCCATGAGCCATGGAAAAATCCACACAGCATATAGTACAAAAAGCATGGTATTCGCTATTTCTTGATTTTTTTAAAACCGGCCATGTTTCTTCATAGTCACTTATAAAACATTGCGAATGCTTTCTTTTGGCAGTAAACATTTTTACAAATCTAAATTAGAAATACTGCATTGAAAAAAGACATCTGCAAATTCTCTAAGAAAACAAAGGCAAAGAGAAACAAAAACAGCGCGCAGCACTGACTCACGCTTCGCTCCTTTGGTCATTCGTCAGCGAGTGATGTAATCTATGATGTTTTTATCTCTAACTAATCATAAGAGAAGCGCATTTTGCGCTCCCGAGAGAGGGGGAGGGCAGGCGGCCGAAATTCAGAGCCGAAGAAAGAAATGGAGGAAACCCGATTTATTTTCTCTTCTCTCTTTCTGCCAACTTAAAACTGGTAAAAATTAGAATATTTTAGGGAAAACATCAAAAACATCAAAACATTAAAAAAAAATCTGGAGTGACTCCACTCGACTTTCCGAACATTGAGTAATTAACAGTTTTGTAGATAAAGTAAAGAAAGAAGAGTTGTTAAACAAACAAAAGAGAGAAAACCATAATAGAGTGTTTGAGTATTTTTCTCCATCTATTACACAATGTTTTATTTAACGCTACTGAACTTTGAGCCCATAGATCATAATGATAAAGAATTTTTCGTTGTGTCCCTGTAAAAACCTATAAATGCTAGATTCACCAAAATGCTTATAGTTAGTGCAACAGTGATTTATAATACTCATATAAATTTTCAGCTCAATTCAATAAGGCGTTTAGATGCTATCGTACTTTTAAAAATTTAGTCCCATAGGCCATAATGATAAAGAATTTTTCTTTGTGTCCCTGTAAAAAAACTGTAAGTGCTAGATTCATCAAAATCTATACAGTTAGTTCAACTGTGATCTATAACATGTGTACAAATTTTTTGCTCAGATTAATAAGGCGTTTAGACGCTATCACACTTTTAAAAATTTGGCCCCATAGGCATAATGATAAAGAATTTTTCTTTGTGTCCCTGTAAAAAAACTATAAGTGCTAGATTCTCCAAAATCTATACAGATTGAGTATTTGTGACCTATAATATGTGTATAAATTTTTTGCTCAATTGAATAAGGCGTTTAGATGCTATCGCACTTTTAAGATTTTGCTCCCATAGGCCATAATGATAAAGAATTTTTCTTTGTGTCCCTGTAAAAAAACTATAAGTGCTAGATTCTCCAAAATCTATACAGATTGAGTATTTGTGACCTATAATATGTGTATAAATTTTTTGCTCAATTGAATAAGGCGTTTAGATGCTATCGCACTTTTAAGATTTTGCTCCCATAGGCCATAATGATAAAGAATTTTTCTTTGTGTCCCTGTAAAAAAACTATAAGTGCTAGATTCACCAAAATCTATAGGGTTCGTACTATGGTGACTTACAATACGCGTACCAACTTTCAGGTTAATCGAACAAAGCGTTTAGACGCTAGCGTGTTCACTCACAGACATACACACATACACACACACATACATACATCATCGTAAAAATAGTGAAAACGGACTCAGGGGACCTCAAAACGTATAGAAATATCAAAATCTCGAATTCAGATTTTTGACATGATTACAATACTTTCCTCACTATAGTGTTCGGAAAGTAAAAAAAAAAAAAAAAAAAAACAGAACAATATTGAATAATAATAATAAAAAGAATTTTTACTCAGAGAAAAAGAAAATAAATGCTTTATAAAAATAAAAATTAAAACTTAATCAGCTTACTAAAAATTAATTTGACATTTCTTGAATGTCAATCGCATAGAAATTTATTTATTTTCGTCTTTTATCATTATCAAAAATTATGTTTGCCTTTGTAACAAGTTGAGTTTAGTTTAAAATAAATGAGATGATAAAATGTTTCGAAAAAAACTACAGTATAGGACCCATTATCCGGAACCCACGGGACCAGAAGCATTCCGGATTTCGGAATTTTCTGGATTTTGGGTCCTTTTCCAATTATTGCTTTCCCTTATTTATAAAACATAACTCAGTAATTGACAGGTACTAATTTACTTCTAGGAGCAACTACTTCACACACAGACAGACATTTAAAAAATATATATTCAAATTATATTCTAGAGCTCTTAAAACATGCAAATAAATCAAAATCTGAAGTCAAGAATTTTTGCTAATTTGATACTTTCTTCTATTAAATTTAGCAGGAAGTAAAATTAACTAAATAATGTGTATACAAACATGTACATTACTGCCACTTGCCATGAGCGGAATGGTTGCTTCTTTATCAATGCTGTTAAACATGAATACTGTCTCAATCATAAGAGCAGAATGCTAAAAAAAAAAAAATGATTTTTCTTTAAAAATTTCCTTTTTTTTTTTTTTTTTATTAAGGTCTTAATGAGAAGTTAAAAATCACCAGAAATCTATCTTCAAATAAATTAGAATATTTTTTTTTTTTTTTTTTTTTTATGTGGCTTTCTGTAAATTCCAGGATTTTCCTGGACCACAAACATCTCTGACCATCTGAAAAAAAAAAAAAAAAAAAAAAAAGAAATTCCGCTTTGATTTCTAAACTACCTAATAAAACACACAATAATTCATTTTAAGGCGATTATTATTATTTTCTGATTTTAGATATAAAATGTATTTTAATAATAATAATAATAAAAAAAAAAAAAAATCTAAAATGATTCTGGATTTCGGGTCTTCTGGATTTTGGAATTCCGGATAATGGGTCCTATACTGTACATAAAAAAAATAAAAAAAACGCCCATTTCTACGCGCAAGTGTAACTCACAGCCAACTAAATTAAACAAAGAGCATAGCATCTTCTTCTCTCGGGTCCCGTAGGCTGTAGAATGCAGTATAATGATCTCCGCTAATGATTCCCCCTCTCCTCACTCTTGCTTTTCCATTCAAAAGGCTCCCCTCCCCTCACCTCGAAGCGTGGTGCGATGCGCAACAAATAATATACCAAACGGAGCACTGATTGAAAACCTTCCGTGATTAAAGAAAGAGAAGCTGATCTCTTCTTCTCCCCCCCCCCTCCTGTCCTAAAGCAACCGCCGCCCGCCGCAAAAGCCAGACTTTGGACTTTGGAATAAGCGGGAAGAAAACAGAACCACTGTTCTTATCAGTTGCATTCGCTTCCTGCTGGCATTCGATAATAATGTATTAATTGATATAAAATTCATTTGCATTAGACCGCAAAAAAGCCTCTCCTTTGGACAGGTACCAGATGGCCATGACAGACATTGTAGAGTTTTTTTTTTTTGCCACTATTCAGTTTTATGTATTTGATAAAAAAATATTTAGCTAGGTGGTCAAAACTGAATTTGCGGAGTATGAAAATGAAATTGCAGAGTTTTCAAAATTTTTCGGAGAAACTCCGCAGAAATCGGAGCAGTTGGCAACCCTGATTATAGTTCAGTGGTCATTCGTTATAGTTCAGTGGTCATGATGGGGACCCTGATACTTGTTTGATATTAATTAGTTAAATATTTAAATGCAGTCCTCTACCTTTACAAATTTCTTAATCAAGTTTTTTCATTTTCTATGGTCATTTGGCGACCTAGAGATATCAAATTTCTTAATCAAGTTTTTCCGTTTTCTATGGTCATTTGCCGACCTAGAAATATTATGTTGTCTTTTTTCTTCAAGTGATTTTCATCATAATAAAAAAATGTAAATTGAATTTTTTTTTTCATTTTTTTTCAAGAACTTTACAATTGAATGTTTTTCAAGAAAATTTTGTTATCAACTATTTAAATCAAATTGGAGAGTAAAGGTTGATATTTATATTTGTTACCAACTATACGAAAAATACCAGAGCTGGGAATCGAACCCGGGCACCTCCGGGTTCGATTCCCGGCTCTGGTATTTTTCGCATAGTTGGTAACAAATATAAATATCAACCTTTACACTCCAATTTGATTTAAATAAATATTCACGGTTGATGAATTCATGGATAAAAAATTTCTAAATTTGTTATCAACTTTGTCATCAAGTTTTCTGTTACCAACTGATATTGTGGTAAGGAAAATTATGTTTCTATATTGTTAAATCTAATTGTTGTTAATTATTCCTATATACTAATGTTTGAATAAATTTTATTTATTAAATTTGAAAAATTGTTGTTTTAAATTGAGTCAACACATTTAGTTACTAGTCAAATCATTTTTTATCTAAACTCAAAAACTTAAACGTTTTCACTGATTGTGTTTCTGCTTAACTCATTAACGCCGCTTGGCAAGAAAACTTGCCATTAGATATTTTATTTTTTTCCTCTACTCATAGAGGGCGCTAATGGTTCCATTTGGCGTTATCATCATCTCAAGATCACAAGAATTCAAAATATGTATTATTTTACTTTCTGCCGTATTACTTTCCTGGTGTAAGCTTTGCATGAATTTATTTTTTTTCGAGATTCTGAGAATGTCTAGGACATCGTCCCGTAAAAGGTAAAAAATATTCTTTAATTTGTTCTTTTAAATTATATTTTGTGTTGTATCATTATTATAAGAGTCTGTTTCCGATGTACTGCTATCAGTAAAGTATATAGATAAATTTTCTATATGAGCATTACGCTGATTATTTTCTTTGGCAAGTAATCTTACTAACCGTCAGATGTATGATGTTTTTTGACATCAGCAGTTGATAATGCCTGAGTATCAGTGATAATATGCTTATTATTATAATCTTAGTTATGAAGCCTAAAACTAGTTTCGATTCATTACTTTTTAAAATCAAAAGTATTGGTTTAGGAAATTTAGGAGGTAGGGGATATGGTCAATACTTATATATTTTTGTTACAAAAGATAATGGCGGGAGACACTAGACAAAATGTATTCGTAAGATGAGAATATAATAAAAATAGTAAATTTAAAATCTATAAAACGTCTAAAACTTCTTTTTTGGGGGGGGAGGGGAGGTGAAATGTTAGGGGATTTTGCTTTTTTCTTTTCTTTTTTTTTAATCTCAAAAAGCCGAGGGGACGTTCACTTTTCAAAATATGAGGCTATATTTTTCAATTTAAATTAGTAAAACTAATTGGAAAGTAAAATATTGAGACGTTTGGAATTTTATGTGCATGACCTAACTATTTTTACTTCAGCAATGGAAATGTTTTTATTTATATATTAATAGAAGTGCTAATTTTTTTTTCTCTTTATTTATTTTTTTTTTAGTGTTTTGTTTCGCTTATTAAGGAAAAAAAAATGGTTATTTTCTTTTCTTTATTTTTTGTTTTTCAGTCGCACGGTAAATGAAGTGTTAGACCTCTTTTATAAACTAAACCGTGACAGTGAGTTAGATAGTGACCATGAAAGTGCAAAACCGAAGCAAATGTGTATTCAGCCTCCTGTTGAATCTGCTACTGCTGAAACAGATAAAGACTCCGATAAAAGTGATGACGAGGTGCAAGGCAGCATGGATCATTTGCCAAAAAGAATTCTTTCTACTTCTTGCGAAATTAACCATCACATAGATAGCGATGCTAGTGATGATAACGATGATGATTTAGGATGCAGTTCTACTTCTCAAAAAAGAATTAAACGATTAAAATCCAGTAACATATCAAAGAAAGTAAAAAGAAAATGGAACAAAGATGAAAAACTAATTGGTAGCAAAATCCCAGTATTCTCTCCTATGTATAAACCAACTGCTGTGGATTTGTGCCAAGAAACTGTAAAATCATCCTTGCAATGTTTTCTCACTGATAATCTAATTGATCATATACTGACACAATCACTACTTTATGCTTCACAAAAGAATCTGCACTCTGATTATCTAACTAAAGAAAATATTTTAGTTTTTATTGGCATACTACTTATCTACTTATAAGTTACCAGATCGATGGCTTTATTGGTCAACTTGTCCAGATGTTCATAACAATTTAATTTCAAAGTCAATGAGAAGAGATGTTTTTGATGGTATAATGAAATCACTGCATCTGGCGAATAACATGGAAATGGACAATGAGGATCGTTTCTATAAAGTCTGTCCTTTATTTGATTTCTTAAACGATGCTTGTAAAATTTATGATCTAACTGAATACTTAAGTGTTGATGAAACTATTGTACTATATTATGGACACCATGGCTTAAAACAGTTTATAAGAGAAAAACCAATCCGGTTTGGTTTTAAGCTGTGGACTCTTGCATCTTCAGATGGGTATACGCCGAGCCCTATAGTGGTTCTACAACAAAATTGCCTCATACCAGCTTAGGACAAGGTTCCGATGTTGTACTAGGTCTTATGGATAAAGTGCATGCTCGTGAAGGCAGTCATATAGTAATGGACAATCTCTTCACTTCCATTCAACTGCTGAATGAACTATCCAAAAAAGGGGTTGCCGGAGCAGGTACAATCAGAGAAAATCGACTAGAAAATGCTCCACTTCCACCAAAGAAAAACATGAAAAAAAAACCACTAGAGGAACATACGAATATGCTTGTAATGAAGATATAGTAATTGTAAAATGGAATGATAACACTGCTGTATCAGTAGCAACAAACAAAGTCAAAGCCTCTTCTTGTGTAATGACTGAGGTGGAGCAGTGCTCAGAAAAAGAAAATACAAGTCCCAATGCCCTAACCACTGGAAACATATAATAAGCATATGGAAGGAGTCAATTTATTTGACCAATTTGCTTCGCAGTATAAAATTCGGATTTGCTCAAAAAAATGGTGGTGGCATTGAAGCAGCTGTTGTAAATGGATGGAAACTGTATAAAGTTTTAGGGAATCAGATTTTACTACTTCAGTTTATTCGTGAGTGCTCTCAGGAGTTATTAGGAAAATTTGGCACACCTTCTGTTGGTCCTGGACGATCTTTAGTCCTGCAAAAGAATGTGGCTAAGCAGCAGAGATATGATCGACAGGATCATTGGTTGTACAAGTCCGACCAACAGTTTGGAAGATGCAAAAATTGCGGTAGACGATCAATCTACCGATGCGAGAAATGTTAAGTGCCACTCCATCCAGAGTGTCACAAAGCATACCATGTCGCATTGTAAATTGAATATTTACTTTTATTAAACAATTATGTCTGTTCTTTGTCATTTTTTAAATATTTTATGCATCTTCATTGTTTATTATTGTGCCCTTAAAGTTTAAATAACATTATGTTCCATTTAAATTTTTTTTTGTCTTTTTTTGTGCACTCTATTGCCGATTGGCAAGAAAACTTGCCAAAAAAAAAAAAAAAAATATCGAAATAACGTTTCGAAAAATTCTAAAATCTCATAACATATTCAACCTGACATACATAGGCAAGTTATGAAAGAAAAAATATATTTTTTAAGTATTTCAAAGTCGGTGTTAATGGGTTAATAAGATTTCTAAAAGTTTAACCTTTTATCAAAGGTAGTTATCAATTTTACGTATAAGAATTTTAACACTTTATGTCAAACACTGGAGCATAGAGTGCTAATAACTGGTAAAATGAATAACTAGCAGTGTCAAACACTGGAACATAGGGGGCCAATTACTGATAAAAGCAAAAACTGGCAGTGTCAATTACTGGAACATTGAGTGGGTGTCAAATAAAAATTCATAAAAAAAAAAAAAAAAAAAAAAAAAAAAAATGTTATCAAATGTATATATTTTAACATATATGTGGTTCTGAATGTCTTTCATGCCATATGTACTAACTTAAGATTTCTAAAAATATTTTCTGATGACATTAAAAACATCAGGATTGCTCTAAAAGTGTCAATCACTGGTGCACTTACCCTATTTGGATACTTTTGAATTTAAATCTTGTGTCAAATATTTAGAAAAGTTAATAAAAATATTTTAGATATTTGAAAGCAAATTAGATAGTTTGTAATGCTTTGAGAATAAATTTTTTAGACTTAAATTGCGCATCATAAACAACATAGACTACACTGTTTTGTTTTCATGTTAGAATTTTATATTAGTTTATTTTTAAATAAATAAATAATTATACAAAAAATGTATTTCTGAATTCTGAATTAATGTAATTATGAGTTAAAGCTAATGCAATATCTATAATTGTACATATTTTTATAAATTGGTTACTTTAAATTATGAGTGTTACTGTTATCTCAAGAAAGATATCTCTTTCCATATGGTATATAAAAATTATAAAAATATCATTGATTGTGATTTTGCTATACCCCCTTTTCTTGGATTGTTGAAAAAATTACGTAAAATCCACATATTCTTAATTTTTACATAGCTTTCTTCATTCCAAATTTCGATTGGTTTACAACGCTGGTTCCCTAAATTCCTATTGGTTGCTACTCTGACTCTATAATCCTCTCCCCTACCTATATATATGAGGAATAATCCACTTCATCATCTGCACTGATGATGGTACGCTTTACGCTACCGAAATTTCAGTCTGCACTTAACAGTTTTTATATTGGCATTTTTAGCATTATGTAAATATTGATAATTAAATTCTAAAAATTCAGTTAGGCCTAAATGAAATATACAGTACTGTCTAATTGCAGATTTTTATACAGTAAAAAATAATGAACAACAAGTGGGTAACATTCTTGAGAGATAATAAAAATACTCACCATAATGAAAATCAAATTTGAATATAAAACAATTAAAGAAAAAAATTATCTCTTTCTAATCTTGCATATTTTAAAGCCTTCCTACAACTGTTGCTGACTGTAATATATACATATTTTACAAGTAAAAAAATAACAAGTTCTCTGAGGTAACACTCTTGAGCTCCATGTGAAGACACAAATTATAATTAAATTTTAAAATAGTAGGCTAGTATTTTAGTAAAATCGTTTGTGTTTTTGTTTAATTGACACTTTATTTTTTAAATTCGTGTATAAAATAAAAAGTTGTTATTACCGTAAAATTTTCATTATAAGCCCCCTCTCCACTTTTAGGCAATTTTGGATTTTTTGCATAATCCTAAAAGTAAGCCCCCTCTCCATTTTTTTCATTTTGAGTAAAAAATTATTTTCTGAAATCTTATGTATATTTAATGATTTTAAATAAATATATTCTGTTAAAATAATTTTTACCGCAAAATTTATTAACTCCCTTCTTTTCCTTCTGTTTTAACAAAATAACAATGAGGTGGGAATGAGTATTATGAAATAAGTATAGATCTATATTGAAATTGTAAACCTATTTTCCAATAGATGGCAGCACCAGTCTTAATTCCAGAAAATGTTCTTACAGGCTTCCCCAATATTCATTAAAATAATAATAATAATTGAATCTATAAGTAAACCTTTCTTTATTTACCTTTCATATACTAAAGAATAAATAGAGTTATTTTATTTTCTTATTATAAAAAGGTTACATTAAAAAAATATATTAGCTTTTCTTTAATATAATTATTTCAATTAAAAAGACTGATGTCATATTTTTGTAAAATGTTATGTTTAACAATAATATATAAAATGAGTTTTACGCATTTAATATTCACCAAAATATATACTCTTATTATAATTTATAAACAATAAATTAATTAATGTTTGATAACCTTTCAAGATTTACCTTGCCTTTACCAAAATCAGTCTAATTTTTTTAAATTAATCTTTCATATTAACCATTTGAAAAAATTAATTAATATTATCAATTTAAATTAATAATAAAATAATTTTAAATTAATAATTTAAAATTTATTTCTGCAAGTTACATTCAATTCTGGATTAGATAATAAATATTAGTTTTATTCTCTGGTGGTAGATGACGCCACCACAACTTTTTTAAAAAGAAATTTCTAATCCTGATTATAAGCCCCTACCTACTTTTTACTGGTTTTGCATTTGAAAAACGGGGGGCTTATAATGAGGATTTTACGGTAAATATAGAAAAAGATTGAAGTTTTATGGATTTCTTTTTCAGGAATATGGAATTATCATTACCTGCTAAGTAAAATAATAAATGAAAATTATTATTTTACAGCTCTGAAGAAATGTAATAAGTGCATTGAATTAAATATAAAACGATGTTCCTTTTATACTTTTATAAAGTCAAAATAATATATTTAACACATGATATTCAAATTTAAAAAATAGGACAAAACATCGGCATTTGATTTGAAAATCACTAATATATTAGTTTCAATGAGAAAGCAGATACACAAATTGAAGTTTACATTTAAAAAATATTATTAGAAAATATTAAAAAAAAAAGATGATGAAATACAAAAATTAGAGCTAGATTCCTTTTGTCCACCAATTTTACAGTAGTTAGACTGACCAGAAAATGCTTCCTTCAAAACTTTTTTTTATTATTATTTACTTTAACTAATTAGAATTAAAATAGTTCTAAAACTATAAGCAGCTAAGAAAAATGGTTTCTGTCATAAGGAGATAAACCATTAAATAATCATTCATATACTCTTGATTAAGATTTCTGATTTTTTTCATTCTATACCTTTTGCCCCATGCGTTTACACAAGATGATTGTTAGGGAGTTTCCTAAACAGCAGCAGCTGCCGCACTAGAAATTAGGGGTGGGAATCAATTAAAAGTTTTAACTGGGTTAATCGTAGTTCATTAATCGATTAATCGGTCGATTAATCAGATTTTTAATTGGTTTTCATTTTTCTTTATATAATTTTATTTCAACGAATGATGAATAAAACTCTCATAATGTGTTTATATATATTATTCATAAGTTTGACTGATTTTTTTTTTTTTTTTTTTTAAATTTTGTCTAATCAATTATATCTGTTTCATAACTGAAATTTAAATCAATTTTCAGAGTAATAATTGGTGATTTTAAGTGTTAATTTTATATAAATATTTTCACTTATTCAATTTTATTTATTATTATTTTTTTAAATAAATTAATTTTTCGATTCATTTTGAAAGAAACATTAAATGAATTTGCACATATTTTAGTTTTATATTTGCAGGCCTTGTCCATCTCGCTTGTCACTATTTTTAAATGAATTCTCAAAATTCCATATCATTATCATAAAAATCTCATATTTTAGTACTTCTTTGTCACTTCGGACTAGAACACAGAATGTTATTTTCTGTTTCTACTTCAATAGCTACTATCAGCAATTCTGAACAGACAATAAATGCTTGAATATGCTGTGAAACTCTGTTGACATTTCCCCCATCAGAGGGATAGTGAAAATCTCAACCCCCCCCCCCCCATTTTTTTTAATCTTTAGCATTTCTATTTTTTGAAAGCTTCTTGTTTCTGAGAATATTATTACCCTAGTGAACACTTTCTGTAGAAGGCTACAGACAGGTGGTGTTGCTCCAGCATGCACATGAAACAGCATTTTGTTTAATAACTGTCCTCCCCCTTTTCTCTATCAACAAAAGTGCAACAACTTCTTTTGAGAGGTTTTATTTTTATTTATTTATTTTTTGCTTTTTCATTATTTGATGGATGTTTCTTAGAATGTTTGTTAGCAAAATATGTGAAAAAATATTTTGTATGCAGAACAATATTTTTACTTTAATTCGTAGTTTGAAAATTTTAATCATATTTTGAAAATTTTTAATCAAATTAATCGATCTGATTCATTCGATTAAAAACATTGATTGGGACTAAGCATTGATCAATTAACCGAACCGATTAATCGGCACAGCCCTATTAGAAATGCACTCAAATAATTTCATGAAAGTAATTACACATTTATTTTTACTTACTTTTGATTTTAAAAGCCTAGAAACAATGCCAGTAGAAAGTATTAATACAGATTTGCTAACATCAACTATCATTCTCACTGTTGGCAATGTAGTTTGTAAATTCTGTGGATGTGGTGGCCTGATTGTCACAGGAACTACACCTACATAAAAGTGTTTAATTTGTAAATTTATAAATCATACAAATATAGTTCTATTATAATTAGTTATATACTTACCAACATATAAACAGCCATAAAATGCGGAAATTAAATCTAATCCAGGAGGATATATTAAAGCCACATGATCTCCAGTATTTAGTTTTCCCTTTTCTAATAACATGCAAGCTACTCTTTCTGCTCGTTTATGAAGCTGAGAACAAGTTAAAGTGCTAGTTATCCCTCCCTGAACAACAACAAAAAAAAAAAAAAAATAGAAAATTAAAATTAAATTAACAACAAAAATTACAATTGTTGCAATTTGAAAACCACAGCAAAAGTAACTTCCAAATAAGTATCTTTATACACATAAAAAATTGCACACACATACACATATATATACTAATAAATAAATAAATTTAATATCATTTAGATGACAGGATCATGTTAAGATCATTTTCTTGTCATATCCAAGAATAGTCAATTGAAAGGAAAGAAGACATACAGAAGATACAGAAGAAATCTACAGCAGAGTTTCCATTCAAAACTGATGCAAAATAGGTGAAATAAATGACCATTTGAAAAAAAAAAAGAAAGTGACAATATGTTTTGTGTATATATACAGTAAAACACCATTAAAGTGCTCTCCTACAATTAAATGCCCCCTCCCCTATCTTTTCAGATGATTCATATGTTCCTAAAATACCCCTCTGGCTTAGTACTTGGCTCTATTCGAATAGGCAACATTTTTTAATGTTATTTGTTTCTTTTATAACATTAGCCTTTGTAAATATAAATATTGATTTTATTACATTGTATCAAGCCTTTATTATTTGAAAATGGAAACTGAAAGCTTCCTAAAACAGTAGTAAATACACTCTAGAACAAAAAAAAAAAATGACACACCAAAAAGGAATAATGCAAATTGGATACAAATTGACATGCAAACAAGTTTCGATGGAAAATGAAAAATTTTAAAGTTTGGCTGCTATCAAATGAGACAGTAATGCTGCATGGCATCTTAACTGCACAAATGGTAGAATATTAAAGAGGAGACATTTTGATTCCAGATCATAAATTCTTTGAGAATTTTATTGTCTACTCAGATATACAGTAACGATGCCTTGCATATAGGTGCACAAACAATATATATATCTAGACTAGCGAGCTTCGCCCGCTAGCCAGTCAGTATTTTCAAATAAATCACTATAATTAATGAATCACTAACAGTAACTTTTAGTCTTAAGAAAAGAAATTTAAAAAAAAATCATTTCTGATCGGGTAAAATGTCGTCCCGGGTCCCCACTGTCTTCGGCAGCGTTGGCCTGGTAATATATTTAATCTTATCACTTTGTGCAATTTGCATATACAGTTGATATATATAAAAATGTATAAACTTATTTAATTTATATGGATTGAAAGTATAAAAGGTATCAAGTCTAAAGTTTAAGTTAAACATGTTATTAAAAGAAAATATTCAGTTAATTTAAGTGAAGTAACTTTATTTATTTATTTTCTTTATTAAAATAAAAATATGTTTTTGTTACGTACGGCATTTTAGCTGACAGCTTTATCAGTTCTTTAATTACTAGGAAAATATGTTGTTTTTCTTTAGCTGTGCTATCATGTTAATACAGCTTACCGGTAAATGCAAATGACTGTTTACTTTTTCACTCACTAGGCGGCATCAAATTTCACGGATGAAATCATCACGCTAATTCGACGCCACGGTGATTACGTCACTCTAACCACAATCCTCTCTTAATAGTATAAAAGGTGTTGAGGAACGTGGCTAGGGGCGGTTCCGGCTTTTGTTTTGCTTTTGCTGTTATGTACTTCATTTTCTGTTTGTTTGCTTTGTGTTAAAGTTCAGCTGTCATGTTATAGTAATAAGATATTGGAGTCTCCGGCAGTTGTTTACAATAAGTAAAAGATTTCATCGTATTAGAAGATGTATTTATAAAGTAACAGTTTTATTTTATCTTTATTTTTATATGATAAAAGCTCCATTGTCTAGTGATGAAGATTAAACTGCTTATAATATGAATATAGTTTTAAAAGCTGTTTACTGGCCATTGTTATAGTCAGAAGTTAAATTTAATTAAATATGTTTATCTATTTCCTTGTTTAATTTAAAAGTTTATATATATATATATATATATTTTGTTTTATCTCAATAAACTTATATTTTCGTTTTTAAAACCTTCCCTGTTTTATTTACAAGTTTAGTTACAACTCATATTTTATTTTAAAAGAGAAAGCATTTAAACCAAAACGGTTCCCTGCATATAACTCTGCTAAACTGATCTGTCAATATATATTTAAGTTTATTTTTTAATTACTTTTATGCTTTCAATAAAAGATTGGATGCCTAGTTAAAACCCGCATCCAACATCAACACAGTCCCGTGCGCGCTGCGCACGCGTATTTGTTAGCTGGTGTGAAGTAGATCCAAGGCTAAGTGAATTAGCAGAGGAGCCTACTCTAGACGTAAACACCAGCGTAACAACATTTAAAGTTAATTAAATGAATTAGATACATGGAAGCTAGAGTAAGTAAATATGCTGAAAGATAAATATGTAGAAATTGTTAAATAAATGACCATAACAAATTTTAATTTAATTTGTATTTTAATTGAAACAATAAATTCAAAAAAAGTTTATGTAAATATAACAATAAGTTTATATGAATAACAATAAGATAATTGAAGTAGACAAATACTTTTTATATATAACAAACATACCAAAGCAGATGCTGGATGACAAACAAGGTGAGTACGAAGACAATATTTAACATCTTTTTATTTCCCATATAGGTTGCAGAAGAAACTACTACGTGCCATTAGAAAGAAGCTGGTGACACTTATGTAGAAGACGTGACGTTCTTGTTTCCACTTGTTATTGTCGCGATATGAACACCTATAAATTTCATTTAAATTTCGAACTCACAAAAAGGAGTAACGTGAGTTATAACTAACTAAAAATGAAAAGATTTTATTTGAATATAAAAAATAAACGCCACATATTACGGCGACATCTTATGAAACCGGCATCGGCGAAAAATGACCAATGGCAGGGGCAAGAGCAACCGCAAAGGCAACCACGAACACCCACTACCATCGGCGTTCGCTATTTATAGCTTCGCGGGAGAAACGAAGTGATCTTCCGGATGTACGTTGGGGCATGTGCCGGCGCGCCGCGGCGCGTGCGTAGTCTTCGGCTATCGTTCTTAGAGATGTTTTATGCAAATTTTTGAAACTTGGCTCAGTCGGAACTTCCGGAAGGTTAGCTATTGTTTACGTTTCGCGTTTGAAAAATTAAGATGGATGATTTAAATTTGAAAACTCCTTAACATAGCATTTCATTGAACGATATATTTATTTTTCCTGGTAAGTAGAAAATATATTAAAAGGAAATTAGGATTTTTAATAAGTGTTTAATTTTTTTTTCAACTAACGTTTTTTTTTCTCTTTAAGCTTTATTTTAAGAGTGATTAATTTTTAATATATTTAATTAGCATAACGATAAGAAAACACGGGAAACTATAGGTTTACTATTAACAAGGCCCCCCCTCTTATCGTTTGCACTTTTACGCTTAAAAAGTTAATAAAAAGAAAAAGCATCCAGCAAAACTTTGCACAAATTGTATAATCATACGACTGTGACTAAACAGTTTAACAGTTTCTTCAGAACTAAAAAACAATTAGGTTTAATCTTCAGCTGCACAGCAACAGAGATCAATATCTGGATAGAGGTGATTTACAAAACAATTTGTTTTTGAAACACAAATAACATATACCTGTTTACTCAAACCTCTCTTCCAGTTTTGAAAAGATTTTTAACATGCTCTTTAAAAAAAACTGTAGAAAAGAAATTCATAAAATGGATTATTTGTATAATAAGTTTAACAACAAATATAACATGAGTATAATCACATTCAATATTATAAATATATGTATAAACACAATTCTTCCTTACAATATAAAAGTATAAATTACATACAAATATTTAACAAAAAGAACAGAATGGATTATTTCGGGAATGGAGAGGAGAGAGAGAGATTAACAAAAAATTGCTGTGAGCAATTGGAGAAAAAAAAAAAAAAAAAATTGACTTACTGTCAAAAGAGAATGAGAATTGAAATTCTCAAAAAAAACTTCCAGCCTAAACCTGGAAAAATTTTGCTTAACTTGCAAAATTTGAAATTTTTTTTTTCCGAATTCAAGGAAACATTTGAATTCATAGAAAAGTTTAAATTTTTGAATTCATAAATTTTGAATTCCTAAAAAAAAGTTTGAATTCATTAAGGATTTGAATTCATAAAAAAAATTTTTTTAGAAAATTTACATTTTTAAATTTTATAAATTCATAGAAAAATTTGAAATTGAAAATTTAAGATTAACTTTTGAAACATTTTCGAAGAAAAGATTTTTCACAAATTTCTGTAATTCAAATTTAGTTTGTGGCTTAGTAAATATGTCAGCCAAATTTAATTTGCTACGAATGAAAACCAATTCAAAAATATTTTTGATAACAAGATCTCTAATAAAATATAGTTTGACCTCTATATGTTTGCTTCTATTATTCTCTATAGGAGATTTAATAAAGTCTATGGCAGCCATATTGTCAATTAGTAATTTTGAAATTTTCTTATTTTTTATAATCTTCATGTTTTGGCATTCTTCTAGAATTCGATCTAGCCAGACAATTTCTTTTGCTGCTTCTGTAGCGGCAATGAACTCAGATTCCATAGTGGATAAACTAACAGCCTTCTCTTTAAAGGTCCTCCAACTGATGGGGCTACTATCTAGAAATACTATTTGTCCACCTATGGATGTCCGATCATCACGATTTGAAGCAAAGTCGGCGTCTGTGTAGGCTACGATCTGTGAATCAGCACATGAAAGTTTTAATTTTAATTGGCTGGTTTTCTTTACATATCCCAGTAGTTTGATCAACCCATTCCAGTGATGAATTCCTGGATTCGATTGGAATTGGCTATAGATATTGACGGCATATGCTATATCAGGTCTTGTTCTGTTAGATAAATATGATAAACACCCTAGAATATTGCGATATGGATACTTTGTCATTTCTTTGGTTTCTTCTTCGGTTTGAGGACAGCTTGATTTTGAGTAAATACAGCCTTTGCTGATTGGTAAGGATGAAATTGGAGGGTTAAAACTATTAAAACGACTGCATATTTCTTGAATATAGCTTTCTTGATGAATGAATAGCTTTGAGTCAATTTCAACAAATTCTACTCCAAGTAGTTTCTTTGTCCTTCCCAAAATTTTTAATTTGAATTTTTGTTTTAAAACATTAATGGCTTCCTCTAAAAACATTTTACTTTTACCAAATAAAACCATGTCATCAACATATAATAATAGGATAACTTGAAATTTGAATGTATAAACACAGTTGCAAGAAGTAAATTTAATAAAACCGATATTTGATAAAACTCTGTCAATTTCGTAAAACCATGCTCGTCCACTTTGGTGAAGGCCATAGAGAGCTTTGTCGAGCTTGCAAACTAACTTCTCTTCTCCTTGTTTAATAAAACCAGGTGGTTGCTGCATGTATATTTCATCTTCTAGCGGAGCATATAGGTATGCGCCAGTGACATCACATTGTACGTGATTCCACTTGTGCTGCACTACCAAAAGTGAAAAGAAAAAACGAATTAGATCGAAGTTTATAACAGGACTAAAAGTTTCTTCGTAACTCTCGCCTTTTACTTGAGCGTAACCTTGAGCTACAAGCCTTGCCTTGAATTTAGCAATTCGACCTTCTTCATCTCGTTTTATAGCATATACCCAGCGACATCCAATTATTTGCTTATTTTGAGGAGGTTTTACAAGATGCCAAACCTTTCGTTCTTGGATGGTTTTTATTTCGGTTTTCATTGCTTCTAGCCATTCTTGAAATTGGTCTGATTTTTGGGCTTGTTTGAAAGTTCTTGGTATAATTAATTCTAGTCAAGAGGAATTATGACAAAAATTGGCACTTGTGTCTGAGTCAGATTCTTCTATTGGAGTGAATGAAAATTTAGTGGGGTCATACTTGATTTTGTTTTCTTGGCAATATTTTCTAACGTCTCTATGGGATCTTAGTCTTGTTCTTGTATTTTCGGGATAGTAGTATACGTCTGTTCTGGATTTATCTCCTCTTAAAACTTGTTTTCTTTCAAACTTTATGTTTTTTAATTGAGATGATTGAACAGGTTTTCCATCATCTGAGGATTCCTCAGTGTCAGATAATTCAGACGGTACGCTGGACCCTATTTCAGGAGTTTCGTCAACAGCCTCTTCATCAGAATCATCGTCACTATCCTTTGGAAATACATCTTGAATTGTGTAATGCTGGTTGATGGTGCCCAGCACTGCTCCACTTGCTTCTGTTTTGAACAAACGATCTTCTTTAAATGTCACATTTAAAGATTCTACTATTTTATTTTGCTCTGGGATCCAAATACGGTATCCTCTTGTATGGTGTGCATATCCAACTAGATAACCTTTCACAGCTTTTGGATCCAGTTTCTGTCTTCTTTGTTTTGCCAGTCCTACATAAGCTACACATCCAAATGGTTTAAGGTGTCTGATTGATGGTTTTCTTCCACCGTACAATTCAAATGGTGATTTTTCAAAATCTTTATGGCATAGTCTGTTCCAGGCATAATTGAAATGTGAAACGGCTTCTGGCCAAAAACAAAAGTCTAAACCACTTTCATATAATGATGTACGGGCTCCATTAATAACAGTTTGGTTATAACGTTCAATAGCACCATTTTGTTCTGGCGTGAACGTGTTTGTTAGTTCATGTTTGATGCCTTTTTCCTGACAAAATGTTGAAAATTCTTTGTTGACAAACTCTGTTCCATTATCTGAGCGGATAGCTATTAAAGGTTTACCTATAAATCTTTCTGCCCTTTTGATGTGATTAATTAAGGTTTCAGCTACTTCAGATTTTTGGACTATAGGATAAATGAATACTTTACGGGAATAATCGTCCATGATTGATAGAAAATATCGTTCTCCATGTTTGCCTCTTACTTGACATGGTCCCCAAACATCTGTATATAACAGTTCTAAGGGTCTCTTGGATCGAACAAAGTTTCTGTATTTAAATGAAGTGCGTTTAAATTTATTCAACCTGCAATCTTCACAAAAAAATTCTGTATGTCCCTTTAAGAATGGTAATCCCTTTGCACCCCTCTTATTACTTGTATGCGTCAAAGTTTGAGGATTTACATGAGCGCATCTCTTATGCCACAGGTTTAGAACTTCCTGTTCTTTTGAAGATGTTGTGGAGGCTTCGAAAGTTACATGTTGTTTTATAGATTTTGGGATTTTTGCTTGGACACGATAAACACCACTTTTTAATTTTGCTCTGAACATTATATTATCATTGGACGTAATTTTGACTTCGCCTCTTCCCCCAATAAACTGTAGACCTTCTTTGTCAAGTTGTGGCCCTGATATAAGGTTTCTCCTAAGCTTTGATGAATACATCACTCCCTTTAAAGTAAAATTTCTTTGGCCAAAACGCAATTTAATGTCTCCTTTTCCTTCGATTGGCAAAGTGATGCCTTCCATGGCTACAGCCATTTCTTCATTTTGTTGAGGTTTAAATGATGTGAAAAGTTCACGGTCTTTACTAAAATGATGAGACGCGGCAGAATCGAATACCCAATCTGATTCATTTGTTTGCTGAGCTAAACTGGCCTCAGTAATGTAGTAAGATGAATTTGAATCCCTACTGCTATTACGGGTCTTAGAATTTGATCTAGATTGATATGAAGATTTTTTTCAACTCTGTCTACCTCTTGATTGGAAGGATTTCTTAGGATTGAAATTCTGAGAAGGTAAGTTTTGGTTTTGAAAAGATGGTTTAAAGTCAACATTTCTACTTCTATTGAGAGAAAAACAATTTTGTCTAGCATGGCCATTCTTATGACAAAATGTACAAATTAATTTTTGTTTTAGAAGCTTATTTTTACCTGTATCATTTAGATGAGAAAACTGAGCAGAAATTTTAGCTTTACTTAATTCATTATCTTTATTTCTTAAATTTAGCCTAGTTTCCTCGGCTACCAAGCAAGTTACAATTTCATTGAATGTAAATTTATCATCTTCCCATCTCAGTATGTTTTGAACGATACCGTCGAAATATGATGGGAGATAACGTAACAATTGATAAGATGCAAAAATTTCAGTCAGTCCCCCCTTTGAATTTTCTATTTGTTTAAATATCCTCATGACCCGGGACGCAAAGACATTTACACCCTCACCAGGCAATATTTTGCAATCACACAGCTCAGAAAATAAACTCATGTGCTGTGCACGAGTATCTGGAACAAAACTTTTGTTAATTAAATTCCATGCCTTTACGGGGTCATCCTCGTTTTCTACAATTTTCCTATACTCAGTTTCTATATTTAAGTATAAGGCAGCTAAAGCAGCATTAGCTCTAGACTTAAATTTATTAACAGCAGAAGCATTGCTTCTGTCATCAGCCAAAACTGGGGCTGTTTCCGTACCAACAACTATGTCCCAGAGTCCCCGGTCAAGAAGAACAAATTTAATGTCACTCCTCCATTCCTCGAAATTAATCGCATTCAGTTTGGGAATAGAATGTAAATTGTTGACAGCCATTTTTGAGTAAAAAAAAAATTGTATAATTATGGTTCAAACAATTTAAAAATATAATATATTAAAAATATCACAATTTTTCTTATAAAAACCTTTGCCCCCCCGAATTAAACATTCGGTAAATTCATTTATGACTTGAAAATTTATTCAAATATATATACATGAAATTTCAAAAAGTTTTTTTTTTTCTACTTTACTGAAAAAAAATTTTACAATATTCCCTCAACAATATGCAAAAAAATGGTCATTATTACTTAAATTAAACAAAACATTCAAGATTTTCATTTATCAACATTAAACAACTTTTAATCTAAATTCAAACAATTTCTTGTTTCAAAAATTTACTATAAATGCAAAAAATTTAACTTTCAATTTATTTTTCAAACAAAACAGAAAAACATTAATTTATGAAAGGGCCAGCATATTTACATGCTGAAAAAGGAAAAGCCCATAACCACTTTTTATTTCTCTTGTTAGCTGGTGTGAAGTAGATCCAAGGCTAAGTGAATTAGCAGAGGAGCCTACTCTAGACGTAAACACCAGCGTAACAACATTTAAAGTTAATTAAATGAATTAGATACATGGAAGCTAGAGTAAGTAAATATGCTGAAAGATAAATATGTAGAAATTGTTAAATAAATGACCATAACAAATTTTAATTTAATTTGTATTTTAATTGAAACAATAAATTCAAAAAAAGTTTATGTAAATATAACAATAAGTTTATATGAATAACAATAAGATAATTGAAGTAGACAAATACTTTTTATATATAACAAACATACCAAAGCAGATGCTGGATGACAAACAAGGTGAGTACGAAGACAATATTTAACATCTTTTTATTTCCCATATAGGTTGCAGAAGAAACTACTACGTGCCATTAGAAAGAAGCTGGTGACACTTATGTAGAAGACGTGACGTTCTTGTTTCCACTTGTTATTGTCGCGATATGAACACCTATAAATTTCATTTAAATTTCGAACTCACAAAAAGGAGTAACGTGAGTTATAACTAACTAAAAATGAAAAGATTTTATTTGAATATAAAAAATAAACGCCACATATTACGGCGACATCTTATGAAACCGGCATCGGCGAAAAATGAACAATGGCAGGGGCAAGAGCAACCGCAAAGGCAACCACGAACACCCACTACCATCGGCGTTCGCTATTTATAGCTTCGCGGGAGAAACGAAGTGATCTTCCGGATGTACGTTGGGGCATGTGCCGGCGCGCCGCGGCGCGTGCGTAGTCTTCGGCTATCGTTCTTAGAGATGTTTTATGCAAATTTTTGAAACTTGGCTCAGTCGGAACTTCCAGAAGGTTAGCTATTGTTTACGTTTCGCGTTTGAAAAATTAAGATGGATGATTTAAATTTGAAAACTCCTTAACATAGCATTTCATTGAACGATATATTTATTTTTCCTGGTAAGTAGAAAATATATTAAAAGGAAATTAGGATTTTTAATAAGTGTTTAATTTTTTTTTTCAACTAACGTTTTTTTTTCTCTTTAAGCTTTATTTTAAGAGTGATTAATTTTTAATATATTTAATTAGCATAACGATAAGAAAACACGGGAAACTATAGGTTTACTATTAACAGTATTCCTTCCCTGACCCTTTGTGCCCCCCCCCCCCCCCCCCAAAAAAAAACCATTTCTGATTGGGTAAAAACTCACACCGGGTCCCCACTGCCTCCGGTAGCGCAGACCCATGCGCGCTGCGCGCGCACGTGCGAAGGTATATGTGCGCTGCGTGCAAATATTTCTTCTCAAATCAAATTTTTATTCTTAAGAAAAGAAAAGAAAAAAAATCATTTCTCATGGGGTACAAAGTCGGCCCGGGTCCCCACTGCCTTCGGCAGAGCAATCCCGTGCGCGCTGCGCGCGCACAAGTTGAAGAACACATGCGCTGCACGCCCGCATTCCCTCCTGTTGTCCTAAAAATCTTTTTTCATATCATTTTTCAAAGTTTAAAAAAACATTTATATTGCCTATTAATTATGAGGAGAGCTTATTTTTGTTTTAAATGAATAGCGTTTAGTGCTATGTATCAGTTAAGTTTAATTTGAAAAATATAAACAATACAATGTATTGTTTAGTATAATATTTAAAGATAAGTTTTATTAAAATAACTTTACTTAAAGATATAACTTACCTTTATCCTTTATTCAAGCAAATAACTTATCTTTTTCTATTTTTAAATACATTTGATATTATACTTCTTTATTTAATTCATATAGGATAAAATTATAATCTTTGTTTACATTCTTTGAACACATCGTTCAGGCCAGTTGAATTCCAATATGGCGATACTTACTTTTGCGGCCCATAGATGGCGTACGTATTCAGCGTCGTCCGTTGTCACGGTAACGGATTACGTACGATGGGCGTGTTTTTGGATCGCCTGGAAGGGAGAAATGTGTAGCCTGGTGATTGGCTGTTCTGGAATCCGGTGATAAATGTATATAAGGATGTCTTACATAGGTTTATTCTCTCTTGCTTATAATTTTCGTTTGTAATTGCGATGATTTGAGGGATTTAAATGCGTTTTCAACTATTTTTTGGTTTGCCTCAAAGTGTGAGGGCATGTTTCTGTTTAATTGGGTTGCAGTATATATATTTATGTTATTTGAAGGCCAGCATCCTTTTTTGTGCTAATGCTGAGCAATGAAAGCATTGATTCTACTTATAAGCAGTTAGTTTGGGTAAATAGTTTTTCCCTCATGGCAAGTTTTTTCTAACTATCACTAGCAAAGTCTATATTTTCTGTTAAGTTTTAAATTTCTTGTTAAGTTTGAAACTTCTTGTTAAGTTTTAATAAATATTGTTATGGATGTTAAACTCTGTTTTATTTAAAAACTGCACACTATGCCTTGTTACATAGAAGTATGAGCCAAATATTCCACTGCAATCTCTGGATATATTTTTTAACATGTTAAGACAGTTAACTTAGTCTTCATGATAACACTTCCCTGACACTTTGTGCCCCCTAAAAAAATTCATTTCTGATCGGGTAAAAAATCCCACCGGGTCCCCACTGCCTTCGGCAGCGCAGACCCATGCGCGCTACGTGCGCACGTGTGAAGGTATACGCACGCTGCGTGCACGTATTCCTTCTCGAATCAAATTTTTATTCTTAAGAAAAGAAAATTAAAAGAAAATATTTCTCATTATTGAATTAAAGTTAAATATACTAAAAC
Source organism: Salticus scenicus (assembly GCA_963930645.1). Lineage (NCBI taxonomy): Eukaryota > Metazoa > Arthropoda > Arachnida > Araneae > Salticidae > Salticus > Salticus scenicus. The sequence goes on from OZ005651.1 coordinate 362,613,779, forward strand.
AGCAGAGATACTTTAATAAAAAATTTAAGAGGAAAAATTACATGGCAGTTATACGTTTGATGTGGAAGACTCAATGAAGAAAACTTTTATATATTAACAAACAAAATTTATTTGAATATGAATATTTACAGATGAAACAGAAAAAATATTAAATAAACCTGCATATCCTGCTGGTTTAACGTTGAAAAATATATCTTATAACGTTGAAAAAATAAGAGAGAGAAAACAGATGCAAACGTCTTTTATACAATACAAACAAAACCAATTTGCATCTTGCCGTTGCCACTTGGCAATCACTAAACTAGTCTTCATCACTGGCTTATTATCTTACAACCATGGACATCGTTTTTGATGAGAGTGAACAGAGAAACAAGAGCAATAACTGTGATTCACCGCTATTACTCACATGTTTACAACTTCAGCTATTCACATCTGTGGAATAAACTGTTAGGAATAACAGATATAGGATTTTCTATAAAAGTTCTTGCCATTTATTGTCTTGGTTTAAATAATTTATATTAAACTTTATAACATTTGTTTAGATCAACAATTCATTAAGTTATATTAAAACACAATGTTCTATTATATAAATTAAATTATAAATAATTTTTGAAAAGACTTTTATTGAAATATTTTTGATAACTTACTTAACTTTTAATTTCATTGAATTTATCTTCCTGTCATTTAATCAAAAATCACTTATTTTTATAGTCTTCAGTAAATTAGCTTCCATGGCATAAAATGTAAACAAACTTTCACATTCACTTCACTAAGTAAAAATTCATTTCCGTTCATTTCCGTTCGTGTGACGATGACTTTATTCTGTTTTGACCAGTCATGTTTTTTTTATGGCTTCAATTGATTTAACTGTTTGATTAACGTTATGCTTATGCAAATTAATTTGTCTGGCATATATAAATAGATCGTTTTACACAATGTGTGTGCTTCATTTCCTTTTCTTTTTCTTTAGGAGCTGGTCTCTTAATTTTAAACAGTGAACGGCAATTGTGTTCTAAATTTAATCTTCTATAAAGAATAAAGTAAATTTTGCTATGTGTTTGACAAGCCTTCAATAGATATGTTTCTCTTTTGTGAAAAAGTTGTTTTGATACATGTGATCTCCAGCTGATGTTACAAGTAATGTTGTTTTTGAAGTGCTAATATTTTATTCATAATATCTGTTTTGAATCATCAATAAACTTTTGTTCGTTGTAATATGAATCATCTTTATTTCAAGAACACTTTTATTTATGCTTCAAATTAACTTAGTTACGTTTTTCATCTGCTCAATAGTTTAAACTCTGCATGTCAAGATTATTTATTTTAAAGAGATTACTTTTATTAATTAAACATTTGGCATCTCCTTCTTTGACATAAACTAGAGCAAGAAAATAAACAAAAATGCGGCCACGAGAGCGATAAAAAAAACGTAAGTCATATCAAACTAAATTTAATTTAAATAATTTACTTTATAGTATATATAAATACCTTAACAAATTAACTTTAATTTAACTTTATAAAAATATAGATATGATTAAATATTTATGATATGACTTATAACACTCATCGGTTAAAGAGTCGGACCGGGTCCCCACTGCCTTCGGCAGCGCAGTCCCGTGCGCGCTGCGCACGCACAAGCTAGGTATTAGCAAAAACTTAATTTTAATTTCATTTAATTTGATTTATTTTAGCAGAGATTTATAAAGCACAATGAAAGTCCATTTTAATTCAGTTTTAAAACTTAAATATGTGTTCAGAAAACTGTATAATTAAAGACTGACAACGTTTTTAAAAACAATAACAATGAATTTATTCAACAGAAAACTTAACAATATTTGTAAAAAAATATTAAACATTATAATATAAACATAACTAATATCTATATTGAAAGGCAACTATCTTATACTTTTAATTAATTAAAGCAAGGCAATCTAACTAATGTGTTTAAATTTGGAGTACTACCCGGAGAAAGATAAACAAACATTAAGAAAAACTTTAACGGCTGTATTTTAAACAGCAATCACTGATAAAAAATAAGTTATCAAAAAAAACCTCTGACATCCAGGCCTGCAATTAATCAATCCATCTCTTTAAAACTCCTTCCTTTCGCAGCTTCATAAACAAGAAACCAATTCATAAATAACTTAAAAATAACTAAAGATAAAAACATAAGTAGCCCAAAATGCTAAGCAACAGATAATCATGCTAAAAACATCTAAAGAGAAGAGAGAGATGGGTGTTTCTTCTTTCTATTTATAATCACTCAGTGGATCAAATTACAGTCAATGACTGATGCACACCTGTCAAATCAGTCACCAGACATCATAAACGAATAATCGATAAATCATGACGTCATTATGCAGACAGCTGATACAGTTTCAACCTGGCCTGAGCCACTTCCGGTTGACTGGAAAACATCGTACTCAAATGTAAACAAAGCATCATCATGGCAAATAAATATTAATCAGTAGAAATTTTCCCAATTAAAGATAAATAAAATAAAAGTTCTTTAATGACAGATGAAAGGCCAAGTATCCTAAGAAGTAATGTAAGTAAACATTATTTATATAAAGAGTTAAAGTTAAAAAAAAATGTTTTTTTTTTCTATATTTTAAAAATGAACTTATCTAACACTTTCCCCATATGTGGGTAGCCTCCATAAATATAATAAAACCTATTAATTTCCCAAACACACAAATTGAAACTGCATGGTACAAAGGAAGCTATTAAAATATTTCCAACATTAGGGGATACGCGCACGTTGCACGCCTATTTCATCCCCACCCTTCCAGCCCCTTCTAATAAACCTACGTATACCAATTTTGAATGGTCTTACTCAATTAGCTGAGATGCAAAAGAACACCTAATCAGGACGCCTCAAAACGTGTAAATCTGCTGAAAACTTTCGATAATATAAAAGAACTTTAAAATATCTTTCGAATGATGTATTAAAAATAATTTAATAGTGATTAGAAATTGAAATATTGAAATTTGAAAATATTACAGCGCCATCTGGCGGTAGAAATTTATGTATTCCACTGTTCAATCTCAAATCAACAAAGCTTTCTAATGATGTATTACTTATGAAATTATTTTAATTAGTAGTTGAGATACAAAAGAAAACCGATTCAGGAGATCTCAAAACGTGTAAATCTGGTGAAATCTTGAATTCATTTTCGATAATGTAAAAGTACTTTAAAATGTATATCGAATAGCGCATTAAAAAAAAAAATAATCATGATTAGAAATAGAAATATTGTAATTTAAAAATATTACAGCGCCATCTGGTGGTAGAAATTTCTGTAATCTACTGTTCGATTCCAACTCAGCAAAGCTTTCAAATGATGCATTACTTATGAAATTTTTTTAATTAGTAACTGAGACAAAAGAGAAACCCATTCAGGACACCTCAAAACGTTTAAATCAGGAGAAATGTCGAAATATAGAATTTCTGTAATCTACTATTCAATTCCAAATTAACAAAGCTTTCAAATGATGTATTACTTATGAAATTACTTTAATTAGCAGCTGAGATACAAAAGAAAACCCATTCAGGACACCTCAAAACGTGTAAATCAGGTGAAATCTCGAATTCCACTATTGCGATGCAAAAGAAAACCTAATCAGGAGACCTCAAAACGTGTAAATCAGGTGAAATCTCGAATTCCCCTTTCTATAATATAACCGTAATTTAAAAGGTGCAATTGAATGACACATTAAAAAAAATAATAAAATTTTTTAACATAATTACAATTTTAAATATTGAAATTTTAAATTATTACAGCGCCATGACACCTCAAAACGTGTAAGTCAAGTGAAATTTCGAATTCCATTATCTACGGTTGTCGGTTAATGGAAGTAAAAAGAAATATTTTTACCTTAAATGTATTTGTGTCGTTTTGAAACTGGCATCCTCTTTCGACAGATAAAATATCAGGCGTGTAAAGATAAAATTTAAATTGCAATTAAAATGTAAATCTTTTGTTTATTCAGCAAAATCGATGCAATTTTAACTGCAAGTTTGTTTTGTGGTGTTAAGATTGTATACTAATTGAAATGTGCGAATTTTGAAAAATTGAAGAAAATAGAACATTGCAATTTTTAATCGCAGTACAAAATCATGACAAAAACACCAGATGAATCATTAAACACCAGATGTTTTTTCTTTCCGTTCAAGATCGTCTGCCAAGTTAAAGTGCTTGTGATTTGTTGCCACCATTTTTTTTTAGTTTAGTTAATTTAAAAAAATCTAATTGTCCGATCGATAAGCCTTTTACACCATCGGATTGAGAAAAAAAAGCCCTTTCCAATGGTATCTTGTTTGTAACAATACGACTGATATTTCTAATTTATTTTCCACTTTTTCCGTAAAAATGTCGCTTTTCAAGCATTTAATCATGAATTCTGGGTCATTTTTCAGTAGACATGGGTCGACATTTTAATTAATATCTCCGCTAATTAGGGTCGCATCGCTTAGCGAATTATCGCGATGTCGAGATGAAGAAATTCTGCGTCTGTCGACACCGGTTTCGAGTCGATGCGACCATTAGCGCTGGAGCTTTAGCTATGACAAGGCATTTCTCACAGACAGACAGACAGACAGATGCGTACAGATTTTAATAATATAAGGAGATGTCAGCATTCAAAAGAGGCAGTGGCGCCGACTATGTGGGGGCTCGAGGGCTCGAGCCCCCCCAGAAAATTTTCTGTAGGGGCTCAGCCCCCCCAGAAATTTTGAATACTGATTCCCTATTAAACAAGAAAATCTTTCCTCTATTTCTTATTTAGTTTTTTACTAAAATCTTAGCTGTGAAGTAAGGTTGTTGCAATTCAAAATAGACATAAATCGACTAAAAAAAAAGAAAGAAAAACAAGAAAGGCTGAAAGTCTCTGTATGGGGCGCGGGGGGGAGTTCAGAGGAAGATGATTCCTATGGAATTCCTATGGGAATCCCAATCACTTATGGTTTGTGCATGAGGAGCAAAGTTTCAGAAACATCGGTGCAAAGTAATGTAACTATTTTCACAAAAGTTACTGCCATATTGTTATTACATTTTTTATTTTAATTTTATTTTATTAATATTTTATACGCTTGATGCTACTCTCTTCCCTAAGTTTAAGTGAAAATAATTTTTATAAAGGTTTCTGAGATGTTTAATTCGCCATTTTTTTAAAACAAAATTTATTTATATTTGCATTTTATTTATTTGGTTGCTTCTTTTTTCCCTTGGTATTTTTAAATAAAAATGAACTTTTTTGGATGTAAGTCATAGATTTATAAACAATAAGAGGTATATAATATTGCCCCCCCCCCCCTTTTTTTTTTATGAAACTTTTTATTTTAGGAAAATAAAACTTGATAACCTGGTGTGTCACTCATAAAATTAAATTTTATGGCCTATTGGATTTGTGCCATGTTGAAATTTGTCACTTGATATAGCTGCTCTAATGCAGACTCGGTGACCTTGCCAACATAAATTATGTGAGAGGTGCCGAACTGTTTATCAGCCAGGGTAGCTCAGTGGTTAGAGTATCCGCACGTTATGCGGAACGGCCCGGGTTCGATTCCCGATTCTGGTATTTTTCACATAGTTGGTAATATATCAGCCTTCTACTCCATTCTATCAAAATTTAATTAAAGATAGTTTATGAAATTTTAACATTTTAAGTAAAAATGAAGAGTAAGAACAAATATTGTTTTTAAAATTTAAAGAGAAGATATAGCAGAAATTATTTCGAGATTCTGCCTTTCCCCTCCAATTTTAACTTAACATAATCACAATATTGTTTTCAAATTGAAGTGGCTGATGGCCGTATTATCCCAGCGACCTCCCTGCTACTCTTAATTTTGTTTTATAAATTCGATTTATATAAACTAAATGGCAAAGATTATGATGGCATTTTCAGGACCAGTTTTGGGGCCCTTTGCTACTCAGGGCCCCTCTGGCACGCGCCCCTGTGTTAATCAGGCCGTTGTTTGTGTGTAAATAAGCGTGGGTGCATTTGGGTAAGCATGTTTGCATTATTATACCAAATTTGATGACCTTGTATTAGAAATATGATCCCTCCCCACACAAAAAAAAAAAAAAAAAAAAAATCCTGGCTACGGCCTTGGTTCGAGCCCCCCCAGAAATTTTTCAAAGTCGGCGCTACTGAAAAGAGGTGTGTAGTTAGGCTCAAAAAAGTCAGTTGGTCTAATCTGCGAATTCTTTGACAACTGGATAGGAGCGATGCCCTTATTAGATGATATTGCAGGAAGGAGTGAATTACAGTACACTCTCAAAAATCCGCACAACTTAAAACGAAGTGTTTTGCGGATTTCTGAATTTTGCAGATTTTAGAGTAATTTCTCTTATTTACATCTTAGAACATCATTTGAGTCGCAAATCTTTAAGATACAATTTATATGTTATACATACAAATCTGAAATAAAGTGTGTCCAATAAAAGTACAAATATTTCATGAAATTTTAATTTAAGAACAATTTTTATACATCATATTATAGTTATCTAGATTTTTGAAAAGTCTGATCAATACTAGTTTAAGTAAGAATATTCATACATATTTATTTTCCTATAACCTGCAAAAAAGTCAGCAATTCTTGGTCAATCACATAAGTTTGTGCTATGAGAAAATTTGAGTATTTATCTGCATGAGAAAATCTTTCATGAAAACTGTCTTTCTCCTTTTCCTCTAAATTATTATCATTTATTTTTTAATAATTTTGTATAATTACACTTATCATTTCCTCCTCTGCAATATGTTGAGTGATTGGTGATTCATCAGCATCAGTTGAAAAAATATTTTCTCTCTTAATACAGCTGAATTTTTGCAATCCACTAATCAACAAATCAATTGTGACAATGTTTGTTTACATTGCAAATGATATGCGGATTTTAGAGAATTGCGGATTTTAGGGTTGCGGATTTTTGAGAGTTGACTATATAACCAAATACAGCATCAGGGAGGAAGCGGTTGGCCTAGAGAGAGGCCAGAACATGAGAACTGATATTAAAACAGGAATAAACTACTACGTCAGAAACGCCAAAGAAAAATTATTGAGGTGCATACAGCTGTTTCGGTAGCCTAAAGCGTACCGTCTTCAGTGCAAAAAGAATTCTGAATCTGGAGAAGTGCTCGTATATATAGGAGAGGGGCCGGATTTAGTTCAACCAATAGGATTACGGAAGAGGTGGGGAGTGTGGCCAATAGGAATTAAGGAATGTGTAGCTGTGTAAACAGTAGAAAAATTAAGGAAATGTGGACTGAATGTAAAATTTCCAACAATCAGACAAATAGGGAACAGCGAAATCACAATTAGCAAGGTTTTTAAAATTTTTATAAATATGAAAAGCTTCAAAGAAATCGAGTTCAAGAATGGATTTAGGTCTGCAAATTATTTTAGCTGAATTAAATTTAAAATTATGATTTTCCTCCCAGCAATGTTTAGAAATAGTCGATTTATTGGTTTCTTGTTTGCGGACGTAATTCATATGTCCTTTTCGATGAAATTTAAGACTGCGTTTAGTTTGGCCAATATATGATAAACCACACTGATAGGAAATACTATAAATGCCCCAAGAATTATGCATATCAATAGGATCTTTTAACTGAGAAAAGGTGAGTTTATTGGAAGGCGAAAATATTATTTTAAAATCATATTGTTTGAGAATTTTAGCTATGGTTTGACTGGTTTTAGAAAAATAGGGTAAAACAATGCTGATATTAGATGTGACTGATTTAGTAGACGAAATACGAGGGAGTTGTAATTTTTGGATAGCTTTGTCTATAATGGAAGGGTCATAACCTCTGTCAATTGCGATGGCTTTCAGGTATTTAATTTCAGATTTCAATAAAATAGGATTTGAACAAATATTAAGGGCACGGTTTACAAAAGTATAGAAAGCAGCCATTTTTTGGTTAGGTGGGTGACATGAACGCGAATGGGGAGGAAGGGAGACTGCAAAATTTTTATGATAGACAGTGGTTGAGAATCCATTTACAGTGCGAGAGACGAGGGTACCAAGAAATGGAAGGGAGCCATTATTTTCTATTTCATATGTAAACTGGATATTACTGTCAATTGAATTTAAGGTTTCTAAGACATGGTCAATATTGTGATGAGATATGTCGATAAGCGTGAAGGTGTCATCAACGTAACAGATCCAAAAAGGAAAAGATATTTTCTTAAAAAACTTGCTTTTGAAATAGTGCATGTAAATGTCTGCGAGAATTGGGGAGAGAGAGGAACCCACGGCTAAACCTTCAGACTGACGACAGAATTTATTTTGGAAAGAAAGAGTGGTTTGTGATAAACAAATGCGGGTAAGCGAAATTAATTCTTGTATTTCAAAAGAGGTGAAATGAAACTCTTTTAATCTATTTTCGAGACAGCAGAGGGCGCCACTTATTGGAACATTAGTGAAAAGAGATTTTACATCAAAGGAAACCATAGTGAGATTAGTGTGAGGGCAGTTTTGAATATTTTTTGCAAAATTTATGGAATTCTTAACAGTAAAAAATATCCAAAACTGCCCTCACACTATCCCATTCAGATAACTCTTTCTTGGTGCATCTTTTTTTTTTTTTTTTTTTTTTTTTAAGAGTGTACTTTAAAGCAATTTATAAACTAAACTGAAATAAAATAATGAATATCAGCATACTAGACCATTACTCCAGGCCTCTGCATTCCTCCTTAGCAACCATAACTAGGGATAAAAAGTAGAAATTGCTGGGGTTATTCTTTATGGAGAGAGAAATAGATGACATGACTCTCTGATGTCATTCATCCAATAAAAGGCTTAATTTAGCCAATCATAGCACAGCTTTTCCCCACAAACATCAGAAGCTCCACATTGTTCTAGTCGTCCATTTGCATGGAGAGAATGTGACACTTTCCTCGAATAAAAAAAAGAATTTTTTTACCCCCACACTTGTTAGAATTTGGTAATTACAATTTCAGTTTCTCACTTTTCATACAGCCCTTAAAACTTGATAAAAAGATGCTAGAATTTTTAAGTTGTAATAACTCAGCAAAATTTTCACTAGATGATTCTTTTTTTTTTTTTTTCCCTTAGACTGAGGAGAATAATTTTAAAAATATAAGTCATATGATAGGAAGGGCCATATCAAAATTAAATTTCATGTTTCAATATACAATATACATACCCTTATACAAAAAAATGCCATATCTGAAATCTACTCTTGATTTGCATCAATTTTGCAATTGAGAGTATGTTCCTATCATTGTTAGTTTAAGAGATAATCGCTGTAACATCTATTTTGAATCACTCAGTATATAAATATGTGTTTTGTTTTAAAATCATTTTTATGCCACATAATTTCAGCAAGAAAATAGATGTCAATTTCTATATTTTTGCCTATTTTTACCATTTATCTGTTCCCCTCTCTAAATATATCCCAATTTACTTTGAAGATTGAGAGTTGCTTGATAGGTAATTTATGGTGTATATATATCTGCAAATTAAGTCTATTTTTTAGAAAATATAATGAAAGATTAAGATGATGGTAAAAGAGTTCACTATTTTTCCCTTTCTTTAATGTATTCTTTACTTATAAAATAAGGTAAAGAAAGTTTAGGCTTAATGTTTTACATGTACTTTTACAGAGTTGCAAAGATTTTTTTTTTGTGTGTGTGTGTCTAGGGCATACCCATTTAATATCCGCAAGATTCATGTCAGCATAGCAACAGTTGTTGCTAATTCAGTGGCAAATTTCACTAACATTCCAAGCATAGATGATAATTTTGCCACCTGGGATATTTTTAAAGTATTATTATTATGTATTTTTTTTTTACTTATATTTTAAAAACTATCAAATTGAATGTACTTTGATATTTATAAAACTTTGAAAGGAAAAAAAAAGTTTAAAAATCAAACTAAAATAGGCTTTGCTTGTATTTTTTTAATAATAATAAAATTTAAAATAAGCATTTACATTGTAATTGATTGTTTGCTTTTTCAAGCAGTGTTCCACTTTATTTTTCAGCTATAACAAATGATTATTATTCCTTAATTCAAAAAAATATTTCTATTAACCATTTTATGCTCTGAAAAGCAAACACTATCGATATTACTAAAAAGCCAAAGTGCTAAACACTTGGCACAATGGAAAATCTATATACTAATAAACTTAAATGCAGATACTATGTGAATAAATTAATGAAATATTAACCAAATAAAAAAATCTCAGGGAAGGTAAACAAAAGTACCTTTACTAATATCCTTATTTCTAATGTAGACTTCAGGAAAAATACAATACGAAAAATGTCCATTGATGATTATCAAAAAAGTCACTTTTACAATATCCACAGCAGTGTACTCACAGAGTATTATTGAAAGAGGAGATGAAAGTCCAATGGGAGGAAGCTTTAAAACTGCGATGTGAATTTCTGCCAGCTATTGGGGGCGACACTTGTCCCTTTACCCTATATTTCGGCACAAAGTACTACTGTTTTCAGTTTCATTCTACTGACATGCTTTTTGAATTTTGAATTTTAAACAGTTTAATATTTTTGTACGTGCTTAAAACTACTTAATTGAGATGGGTTCATGTAAATGCTTCATTCCTGGATGTAAAACAGGTTATGATAGTGACAAAAAAAAAGAGAAAAGCCCAAGGACAGAAATGCCCGAGTTTGTTTTCTGCTCCACGGGTAAGTATTATTATTAGAGACCTGCGCGGGTCGGGTTTTACCCGACAGATGATTTTTAAATCAACCCGAAACCCAACCCGAACTCAACAGAAAAAATTTCAGCGACTCTAACACGACAAAAAAATTTTCATCAACCCGAACCCGCAACAGAGAATTTCTTGCGACCCGAACCCGACCCGAAAAATAAATCAACATTACTTATTCATCTAAAAATCATGCAAAATAAGGTAAAATGATATAACATGATATAAAATAAAGTAAATTTTCATTGTCACACAGTTGGTAAATTATATATTAAAAAAAAAAAACTAGTATGTTGTGACTTGTGACCAACACAAGACATTCTTCTATATTTTTCTGTCAAATTCACTAAGTGCGAATAATTTATTAAAACTATTATTAAGAAGTTTAACAATATGAATGCAAATAATTTTCATCTTAGGGAAATCAAACAAAGAAAGACAGTTTTATTCTCCATAAATAGTATATTAAAAAATGCGTTTTCATAATGGTTATTTCACTTATCAAATTTTGTACAGGTATACACCATAGACATAGAAGTTGAGATATAGCTTTTCCATCTCGGGGAAAATCGCAGGACAGCAGCGCCACCTATTGGTCGATATGCATCCAAATTGAATCGGCATAATGTCTGATTATGGTCTTTTCAGATATCTTTTTTTTTTTTTTATTATACACAATAGAACCTGAGATATCTCTTTTCCTTAAATTAAGGAAATCGTTGTATAACACCGCCACCTATTGAATTATTGGTACCAAAAGTGGGAAGACTATAAATTATATCATGGTACATCCACATATAAATTTATGTGCAATTTTGTTTAGTAGTTCCTGAAATATAGCCTTTCCTTGAACTGTAAAAATCACTGTATAGCAGTGCAACCTTTTGAGAAATTGACATAAAAAGTTGATAGGGACTAGGTTAAGTGAAGATGCACCTACATATAAATTAATATGCAATTCTCTGCAGTAGTTCCTGAGATATAGTATTTCTTTAAATTGTGGAAATCAGTGTATAGCAGCGCTATCTGTTGAGTGATGGGCACCGAAAGTTGATAGGCACTAATTTATATCAAGGTGCATTTATTTATAAATTTATATGCAATTATGTGCAATAGTTCCAGAGATACAGTCACCACAAAATTTTTGTCACACACATACAGGGACACAGACTAATATTTTCTAGAAATAGTCAAATCGTGTACGGATCTCTAAAAACGTGCAAATTCATCAAAAACCGGAAGTTGAAAATTTTTACGAATCTAATACTTTCTTCTACTGAATACAGAAGAAAGTAAAAAAAAAAAAAAAAAAACTTGTAAACTGTGAAATCTTTTCAATTTCCAGAATGTAAATGCGAGGTTATACTGTATTTGTATTTCTTTAATTTATATATTAACAACAGTCGAGAAAGATTTATAATACTTTTCTAATTTTCATACAATTTCTACAAAAGATACATATTATTTCCATTGAAGAAAAGAAAACAGATCCAGATACAAATACGGATCTAATTTTCTGGCGGATATCCACGGATACGAATAGGGAGCTCCGGTACATGTCTGTCCTCCAGCGGCCGAGCGGTTCAGCGCTCGAAGCTGGTAGATGGGAGGTGTCAGGTTCGATCCCAGGTTGCGCTTATCAACCTAGCCGTTCGGAGGTTTCCGTGGTTTCCTTCGAAACACGCGTAAATACGGGCTAGGACCCCTTAGAAAGACTCAAATGGAGGACATTCCCCCTATAGGCCTAGGACAATGACAAAGACCAAAAGGTCAATCTTTCAATAAATCTTATTTAAGCAGATAGCAACAGTGGAAAACTAACTAATTTTGAAATTTTAAGGGTTTCAATAATAGTGACTTGACCAGTGTTTAAATGTTTAACTCATTGAATGCAAAAGTTTTAACAAGAACAGTTTTATTCAGTAAAGCATAAATATATATTAGTAAAACATTTTTTGAATATGACAAAAATTAAAGTTACCTTTTAAGTGCTGAACAAAAACAAGGTGGTAGATATAACATAAATTCTGTTGTAACAAACTTGCGAAACAATATGATCTTCAATAATATACATATCTTGTTGACACTATAAAGACACAACATCCCGTGGTCGCCACGTTGACCAACGGGGAAGAAGGAGAAAACACACTTTGCATCCCGTCGCCGCCGCGTTGACCAACGAGAAAAGAAACAAAATATATCGTTGAGTATTGAAGATTACTACAGCAGCACTATTAATTTTATGATTTAATTCGAAAAGATTTCAATTTTTAAATTGTTCAAACTTAACATAAAGGCCTAAAAAAGCCATTAAACATTCTTAACATCATTAAAACTAACAAACTTAACAAATTCAATTCAATTATCAATTTAATTTTTAGATTTCGAACATTCGCGAATGACGAAAACATACGAGATTAAACTCATCCTTTTAAAGGAAAAAAACTTAACAGCTTGTAAAAATTTAACAACAACGGCAGCCATCAAAGTATAAACGCAACAGCCATAAAAAACATGTTCAGCTGCAAGAGCTAAAAGCACACCTGCCCTAAGTGCTTAGCTCACCAACAGCTTAAAGCTGCTCAATTACCTAAAGCTATTGACACTTCATAGCTAGTTGAAGGTTGGCTGACAACTGCAACCTAACACATTCGCCGCGAGCTTTTTATACTGACTAAAATGTCAAATCTGCATATAAACAAAACATCGCTATTGCCACTCAATGGTCAAAGCCAAAATATAATTTATGATAATTATTTTAACAGCAGTGGCAATAGCAAAAAATAGAAAAATTATGCAGATTCAAAGTTGCAACGGCAAAAAAGTAAACAAACAACGATCGTTAATACGTGATGCATATAGAGCTGGCAAACTGAATTTTAAATAAAGAAAACAAGTAAATATTTAATAAGCTTGAAAAGAAAAGGTAAGTTAAAAATTATTTCTTGAAAAGTAAACATTTATATCTATAAAAATTAACAATTTTTTATATGTGAGGACATTGATAGTTATCAATGCCCCCCACCGCAGCATATAAAAAAAAACAGCATAATCTACAGTATTTAAATATATTAAATAGCCTAAAGATTTTATATATAAGGAAGATAGTAACAGCAGAAATGTTTAGGTTTTCATAAGAATCCACTTTTTTCATGGTTTCTAAAATTTATGTACTTTTGCGTAAGTTTTTGAACACTGCTACCAACCAGTTAAAATTCAGAAAGAAATATTAATATTGCTTACCACAAGAAACATTTTACATATGTATTTTGGTGGAATTTAAACAAACAGAGGCTCAAAATGAAAAATCAAAATTCATTTCCCTTTAAAAAAATTCATTGTGAGAACTTTCACAGCTTTCCCCAGAAGCATCAAGATTAATTACATTCTTTCTTTTAAGACTCAAAAACTATCTAAAACTGCATTACAAAATTCAATTTAAATTTATTACAAAAAAAAAAAAAAAAAAAAACTTTACTGAGCTTAACCTATGCAGATTTTAATAAAGACTTCAGAAAAGATCATAGAAATGATATAAAAATTTAACTTAAAAATCATGTTACTTTTATTTAGAGATTTCCAAAGTTCATGAAAAAAAGTATCATTAAAAGATACAAAAAATTAGTTAATAAAAATACGAAGAATACCATTGACAGTTTTTTACATATCCAGATTCCAAGTGATCAAATACAATCCTCCACCATGCAGATATACTAAAGAAAGGTGATATGAAACATGTATACATTACAATACAATATAGATTATGCAATTCAATTTATATAAATATGATGAATATATATACAATATGAAAAAAATTATGAAAAATGAATATATATATACAAATGTACATGTACACAAGGCGCCCTGTGATTTCACACTCATTCACACCATGAAAAACATAAATTATGAAAAAACATCTGCAAAGTGAAGAAAAAAACAATTTAAACACTAGAATTTTTTTATAAAGATTACTTTTATGAATTTTAATGAATCATTTTTTGTCAACGGCTTCATAAATGGGTCGGCAAGATTTAATTTAGAGGAAATATATTCGGTAGGGTGACCTGGGGTATTTCCCGATCACTAGACCTCTGGGGTAAATATTGATCACTCAATTTTCAATTTAAAAATGTTAATTTTTTTAAAATTTGTGATATGGCCAAGAATCCTTGGACATTTTACTTTAATGTAACAACATTCACTCAATAATTACTTTTTGTTTAGTTCATCAAATTAATTAAATTTTAAACTGCACTCCAAACTTGCCACTTCAAAGATGGGATCCTGAACATGCATATTTTTACAAAGATCCTCCTCCCTCATTTAATAATAAATATTTTGTTTTACTGTCACTTCAGTTTATCTACAAATAGTTCAAGGATTCGATTAGTTGTTTAACATCTTCTGTAAAAAAATTATATTATTAATTAATAGTACAGTCAACTCTCAAAAATCTGCAACCCTAAAATCCGCAATACTCTAAAATCCGCATATCATTTGCA
This sequence comes from Salticus scenicus, assembly GCA_963930645.1. Classification (NCBI taxonomy): domain Eukaryota; kingdom Metazoa; phylum Arthropoda; class Arachnida; order Araneae; family Salticidae; genus Salticus; species Salticus scenicus. Next base: position 362,628,979 of record OZ005651.1, read on the forward strand.
ATGTAAACAAACATTGTCACAACTGATTTGTTGATTAGTGGATTGCAAAACTTCAACTGTATTAGGAGATAAATCAATTATTAACTGGTGCTGATGAATCACCAATCACTCAGCATATTACAAAGGAGAAAATGATACGTGTAATTATGCATAATTATCAAAAAATAAATTATATTAATTAGGGATGGACCGGATATGGATTTTACTGGATAACCGGATACGGATATCCGGCATTCCGGATATTTTTTTACTTTGCCGGATCCGGATATCCGGCAGTCCCCTTCCCCAGTTCACATGAAATTTTCAGTTTTTTAAGAGCACACAATAATTAAACTAGTATATTGTGGCCACCACAATACTTTCTTCTATATTTTCCAATACAAATTTACTAAGGGCAAATAATTTATTAAAACTATTATTCATTAAAATTATCTAACATGAAGAATGCAAATGATTTTTATCTTGGAGAAAACTAAAACCAAATATCCAAATAAGGACAGTTTTATTGCCTATAAATAAATCTTAAAAAATGCGTATTTATAATGGTTATCTCATATCTCATACAAGTTTAGATATAGTCTTCCCGTTATCGAGGAAATTTTCAGTATAGAAGCGCCATCTATTGGTCTATAAGCATCCAACTTGAATCAGCGTAATGTCTCATAATGTCCTTCTCACATATCAAGTTTGGTTTGATTATACGTCATAGAACCTGAGATATAGTCTTTTCTTAAACTTAAGAAATCTCTGTGTGGCAGCGGCAGCTGTTGAGCGGCTGACATCAAAAATTGATAGAAACTAATTTATGTGAAGATTCAACTACAGATAAATTTTAATGCAATTCTGTGCATTAGTTCCTGAGATATAGCCTTCCCTTAAATTGCGGAAATCGCTTTTTTAGCAGCGCCACCTGTTGGCTGATAAGCATTATTAATTAAAGTTACCCACCACGATAAATGCAGGCGATTTTCATCTTACAGCAATCTAAAAAACTGCACTATAGCAGCGTAACCTATTGGTAGATATACATCCAAATTGAATCGGCATAATGTCTCATAATGGTCTTCTCACATATCAAGTTTTGTTTAATTATACCCAATGAAACCTGAGATATAGCCTTTTCTTAAATTGCAGAAATCGCTGCGTGTGCATCACCTGTTGAGCGGTTGACACCAAAAGTTGACAGATACTAATATATGTCAATGTACATCTACATATAAATTTATATTCAAATCTGTACAGTAATTCCTGAGATATAGCCTTCCTTATATTGCAGTATAGCAGCGCCATCTGTTGGACGATAAGCATTTAACTTGAATCAGCATAATATATCATAATGACCTTCTTACATATGAAGTTTTGTTTGAACATACGCAATAAAACCTGTGATATAGCCTCCCGTTAATTTGAGGAAATCACTGTATTGCAGCGCTACCTGTTGAGCCGTGACATCAAAAGTTGATAGGCCCTAATTTAGGTCAAGGTGCATCTATATACGAATTTATATACAATTCTGAGTAGTGGTTTCGGAGATAAAGTTGCCACAAAATTTTTGTCTCTCTCTCTCTCTCACACACACATTTTCTAAAAATTGAAAATTCATGTTCTTAGACCTCCCAAAATGTATAAATCCTTCGAAAACTGGAAGTCGAAAATTTTTACGAATCCCTTACTTTCTTCTATGGCATATAGAAGAAAGTAAAAAAGATATTTGCATTTCATTTTTATACAACTGAATTCCATTCGCATAACTAGTATATGATGTGGCCACCACATGAATTTCTTCTATATAATTTTACACAACATTCATTGAACATAATTTTTTTATTAAATTATTAAATTATTTTTTATTATAAATGTAGATGATTTTTATCTGAAAGAATTATATCACTACATGGTGAAAGAAAGTAAATTTTTTTGCCAATATCAAAAGAAATAAGATTTTTTTCTAATTTTTTTTTCGTTAAAAGATAAAAAAATCTATAACTTTGTTTTAATTTATCACAGATCTATACTTAAACCATTTATTTTAAAGGTAATGACGAAGTCTTTTGAAACAAAACACCCATATTGAAAATTTACTCCCCCCCCCCGGGGGTGCGGTTGTTAACTCCCCTTCCAGAGGATGAAGCTATGCTGCAAAATGCACATTTTTTTTTTCATGTTAACTATTACTATTATAAATATTTCATATTAATTTTACAATCACACGTTTATAATAACTCTCATTAAGTACATTTATACAAGATTTTGTCCCATACTGGCATGTTAAAAATTTAGAAAAAATGCGATCACAGCACCACCTATTCAGCAATTGTTCCACAAATCTAATCAGCACCAGTTTATGTCAGGGTTCAACTAAATACCAAGTTTGGTTAAATTTCGTTTATTGGCTCGTGAGTTACAGTTTCCACAATATTTGTGATACACACACACACAAACTGACAGTCAGACAGACATTTTCTAAAAACAGTCAAATCGTGTTCAGGACTTCCCAAAACGTGTAAATCCATCGAAAACTGGAGTTCAAAAATTTTCACGAATCCAATACTTTGGTAAAAAATTTAAAATTGTAAATATCATTGGGATAATAAAGCCATAACAGAATTATTTTATTTTATTACGTTATTCTCTATTCAATAGAAGAAAGTATTGGATTCGTAAAAATTTTTGACTTCCGTTTTCGATGGATTTACACGTTTTGAAAGGCCTAGAATACGAATTGATCATTTTTAGAAAATGTTTGTACGTCTGTGTGTGTGTGTGTGAGAGAGAGAGAGAGAACAAAAATTTTGTGGCAACTGTATCTCCGGAACTACTGCTTAAAATCACATATAAATTTATATGCAGATGCAACTTGGCCTAATTTAGTGTCAATCAATATTTGGTGTTAACTGCTCAAAAGGTGGCACTGCTATACAACGATTTCCTCAATTTAAGGGGAGGCTATATATCTCAGGATCTATTTCGTATAAGCAAACAAAACTAATATGTAAGAAGGCCATTGTAAGTCATTATGCCGGTGCAATTTGAATGCTTATCAGCTAACAGGTGGCGCTGCTATAAAGGAAGCAATTTAAAGGAAGGTTATATCTCAGGAACTACTGCACATAAATGCAGATAGTTTCATACGCAGATGCAACTTGACCTAAATTAGTGCCTGCCAACTTTTGTTGTCAACCGCTCAACAGGTGGCACTGCTATACAGTGATTTCCACAATTTAAGGGGAAGGCTATATCTCAGGTTCTATTGCGTACAATCAAATAAAATTTAATATGTAAGAAGGCCATTATGAGTCCTAATACCAGTTCAATTTGAATACTTATCGTCCAACAGGTGGTGCTGCTGTACAGCAATTTCCGTAATTTAAGGGAAGGCTGTAGCTAAGGATCTACTGCACAGAATTGCATATAAATTTACATGTAGATGCACCTTGACGAAAATTAGCACATACTTAATTTCCGCATACTTAATAGACGCAATGTATTTGAATTCTCTTGGGTGTCCCTGTATACGAATCATTTGTTTGATCTTGGTGAAAGATTTAGTGTAGCATCCCTACCCATACAGCACACTTTGTTCCAGCGATGTTCCAGGTACATTGCAATGTCTTATTATCATCACATCTCAGAGAGATGCAAATAGAACATCTCTGAGACACAGAAGCAGATCGTCGCTGAGAGTAACATTTGCGATGTTCTGGAAATGTACCGGAGATGTATGCGATGTACTGGAGATGTAGCATGCGATGTCGCAAAGCTGAGACATTTCCACATCCTTAGAACGTACCTGGGATGTTCCAGAGACGAACAGAACGTCTATGCAACATCGCAATGTCGCAGTGCGATGGTCTTGCAACGTTCCAGAGATGTAAGTGTGCTGTATGGGTATGTCATAAAAATTTATAATACCATGTTTGAACTTTCTGCTATTATTTGTTCTTGAGATATGCTGATGATAGACACACGCACAGACACACAGACCAACCGTTAAAAATAGGATTTTTGGATTCAGGGGACCTTAAATCGTGTAAAAAAAAATAAATAAATAAAAACTCGACTTAAAAAATTTGACCCTAAAACATTACTTCTCTACCATTTACATGGGTAAGAGAAAGTAAAACTAGTATGTTGTGACCACCACAAAACTTTCTTCTATATTTTCCTATATAAATTCACTCAGTTAAAATAAACTACAAAGACTAATATTTATTAAAATTATCTACCATGATGAATGCAGGCGATTTTTTATCTTGGAGAAAACTAATACTAAATATTCAAAGAAGCACAGTTTAACTAACACCTTAAAAAATAAGTTTTCATACTGGTTATCTAATGTATGAAGTTTCGTACAGCTAAATGCATGCATTCCCGTTCTCTGGAAAAAACTGCACTATAGCAGCGCAAAATATTGGTAGATATACACCCAGATTGAATCGGTGTAATGTCTCATAAAAGCTTTCTCACATATCAAGTATTGTTTGATTATAACATTAGAACCTGAAATTTAATCTTCCTTTAAGCTGAGGAAATCGCCGTATAAGAGCGCCGCCTATTGAGCAACTAGTTCCAAAAGTTGATCCGCTGTAACTTATGTCAAGGTGCATCCACGTGTAAATTTTTAAGCAATTTTGCACAGTAGTTCCTCAGATATTGCCTTTTTTCAAATTGTGGAAGTCGCTGCATAGCAGCGCCACCTGTTGATTGGTTGACACCAACTGTTGATAGGCACTAATTTATGTCAAACTGTCAGCGGGAACACAAGAAGAGCTTTTGAGCGATTTCAGTATTTTTTTATTCTTTTTTTAATAAAGCGATATAGAAAAGAGTTTCCTTAAACATATAATGACCAGCGAAGCGGGCAAAGCCTGCTAGTACACAATAAAACTGTCTTTCTTTGAATATTTAGTGTCAGTTTTTTCTAAGATGAAAATTATTTGTATTCATCATGTTAGATAGTTTTAATAAATAATAATTTCAATAAATTATTTGCCCTTAGTGAATTTATATAGGAAAATATAGAAGAAAGTCTTGTGATTTCCACAACATACTTGTTTTTAATTAAAAGAAATGAATTGCAATAATCTACATCTATAAAGGCAGATCTCCTGACTGACGTGCTTGCTCGCTCAGCAATGCCGAGTCAAACTAACGGAGACACAAATGTGTAATTTTATGATATTATTGATTTAGTGACGTGATTTAAGAAGCTATTTTTTGAAGTTTCCCCGCAAACGGAGGGAGAAAAGTTGCTTCTCGCATTTCTCACCATATTTTAATGAAAGAAAACAAGAAAAAAAAAACAAATATTAAAAAACCAGATATCCGGCATATTAACCGGATATCCGGTGATTTTGATCCGGATATCCGATGACATTTCGGATATTGAAAAATCAGCCGGATATGCCGGATACCGGATATTTTCCGGATATCTGGTCCATCCCTAATTATTAATTTAGAGGAAGAAGGAGCAAGACAGTTTCATGAAAGATTTTCTCACATGAAGATAAATATTCAAACTTTCTCATAGCACAAACTTATGTGATTGACCAAGAATTGCTGACTTTTTTGCAGGTTATAGGAAAATAAATATGTATGAATATTCTTACTTAAACTACTATTGATCAGACTTTTCAAAAATCTAGATAATTTGTAACTATAATATGATGTATAAAAATTGCTCCTTAAATTAAAATTTAATGAAATATTTGTACTTTTATTAGGCACACTTTATTTCAGCATTGTATGTATAACAAATAAATTGTTTCTTAAAAATCTTCTACTTAAATGAGGTTCTTAGATGTAAATAAAAAAATTACTCTAAAATCTGCAAAATTCAGAAATCCACAAAACACTTCGTTTTAAGCTGTGCGGATTTTTGAGAGTGTACTGTATATCATAAGTTGCCCCCTGTAGCTGGGGGTAATTATTGATCACTGGGGTAATTCCTGGTCACTTACTTTTTTTTTCATAAATATAATAAAAAACTTACTAAAACAATAATTTTAAGTTCTTTCCAATGACAGTTCATATATATTAACCATAATTATTATAAAAATGTTTTAACTGTGACCGCAAATTTTCTTAACTGACTGTGAAGTGTAAACAAAACATAAGAACATGTGTTCTGATATCCACTTCTAATTTAACATCATAATATCATAAAAACTTACTAAAACAATAATTTTAAGTTCTTTCCAATGACAGTTCATATATATTAACCATAATTACTATAAAAATGTTTTAACTGTGACCGCAAATTTTCTTAACAAACTGTGAAGTGTAAACAAAACATAAGAACATGTGTTCTGATATCCACTTCTAATTTGCCCACTTTTATTCAATGCTTGTTTTTTTTTTCATGATTTTTTAAAAGTTGATTAAATTAATTAGATAAGTACGGTAAGAAATTACAAACCTAAGAAGGACACAAAGCTTTTAGAAACTAAGATTCTTCAAGCTGTTTATAAGATTGAGAATGAAAATTCTAGTTTTAGAGCTGCTGCCAAAGCTGTTGAGATTCCTTTCTCAACTTTGCATTCTCACTTGATGAAAATAAAAAAGCCATCAGCTGTAAGACATGTAGGAACTATTAGATATATACCTGAGGAACATGAAAATGAATTGGCTGCATGTTTCAAGAGTATGGCAAGATGGGGATTTCCTTTGACTCGCAAAGAAATCAAAATAACAGTGTCAGAATTTGTTGCTAAAAATAAAGAGTGCACAAGTGAATTGGCAGTGCATTTACAAAATCATTGTCGCTTTAAAGACAACATGCTTGGGGAAGACTGGATCAGTTCTTTTATGCACAGGAATAATTTATCAGCAAAAAAACCCAGCATTCTTGAAAGGTCAAGAATTGTGGCTACTTCTAATCCGTTCATCATATATGAATTCTACGACCTATTGGAAAAAGAAATGTCCCTATTGAATCTAGAAGACAAGTCTTCCAACATCTATAATTTAGATGAAACTGCCATGTTCTTAGATCCTTCTAAAACAAAGGCTATTGGAGAAAAGGATAAAAAGTTGGTTCGAGCAACAGCAACGCCTGGAAGGGAAGCGGTAACAGTTCTGGCATGTGTAAATGCTGCGGGAGAAAGACACCCTCCATTGGTAGTTTTCAGTGGGAAAAAACTACAAAGCACTTGGAGATCCAGTAGTGTTAATAAAAATTTAACCTTGGCTGTCAGTGAAACTGGGTGGATGTCTACAGAAATCTTTGAGAACTGGTTCATGATCATTTGTCAGCAAGTAAAATTGCGCCCTCTGCTACTTATATATGATGGTCACAAGACTCATATGTTCATGACTGTTATCGCCAAGGCACGAAGTGAGCAGATTTCAATAATAAAACTTCCAGCTCACACTACTGATATTTTGCAACCACTGGACAAATGCTGTTTTGTTTCAGACCACTTAAAATGAAATGGGATAAAAGACTAACTGATGTTCAACGCTTAACAGGTGCAACAAGAATCAGTAAAAGTTGCTTCACCGAACTAGTTGATGAAATGTGGCCTGATACTCTTACTTCAGCAAATATCAAGTCTGGTTTTTCTTCAACTGGTATATTTCCAGTGGATAGAACAAAATATCCAACTAGCAGGTTTTGTAGCCAGATGCTAAGTTCTTACACACTCCAAAATTCCCCGTCAAAGAGTCTTCCACAAGTAACTACAGATATCCAACCAAACCTGTCCGTATTTTCATTAGATAATACCATTGAATCATACAACGTCATTTGTCAATCATACAACGTACAAAAACAGACGGTTTTTAGGCGCACCATACAGGCGGGGAATATCCATTAGAAATCTATTTTTAGAACTATAATGATCTACTCGAAAAGTAATAATGGCTTTTAATGTAAACACAAGCATAATAAATGAGAACTGAAATGACTATTTTTAATTTTATTAATAGCTACATAACTATAAATACGCTGGTAACGACTTTTGAATTACATTCTCAAAATAAATAATTATAGCTAAAATGATTTAATTCTTTCGGGGAAGAAGTATAAACAAAATTACTTTTCAAAAACCCCCGATATAAAAATTGCTTTATTTTTTTCAGAGAGCAATGTACTTGTAACTATTAAAAGACAAAGAAACGCTATTAAATGAAATATTTTTCATTTGTAAATAAAATGGGAAATTCTATATAATTAATTAATTGAATTACATAAATTTAAAAAGATTTTTTTTATTATCTATATTAATCCCTCCTTTTGTTATATATTAAATTTGAATAAATAAATAAACTTTTAAAGAACATATGTGTGAACACTCACACAACCTAGCTTCCTTGTCTACTTCCCAATTAATTAATGCTATTGTTTGTTATTTACCCCCGTTTAGTGGGGAGTACGTACGTTAAAGTTCTTTTATTACACCAGTTATTTCACAGTCCTCAATTTAAATAGCCTAATGAACAGATATAAAGATAACTTTTCAAAATTAAAGAAAATAAACAAGAAATATATTAAAACAAAAGAAAGTGTTAACTTTTTACAGGATTGTCAAAATTTCAAAATCATACCTAAAAGTTTCAAGGTGCATAATAAAACTATTTCTAAACTTTTTTCCCGGGATGTTAGAACTTTTGAAAATAAAATTCTCTCCAAAATGATAAAAGGTAAAAAATCGGAATTCTATAATAATCTCAAAATAATGAATGAACTTGAAAATAAGATGAAAAGGGACATGGACAATGATAGTTTTAATGAAATAAAAGGAAAAATAGAGATTTATAATAATGTTGAAAAGAATATTGTAATTAAAAAACACAATAAAAAACTTAGAGGCTGGATTAATAGGGATTTTTTGAAGCGTAAACAAATAAAAGAATAGCCATATATTAACCTCTCAGATTAAAATGTCAATAGCCATGAAGACGTGTTGTTAAAACTAGGACCCAAGTTCATCTTACTGTTAATATTATGAACTTTCAATTAACTCTTTACTCGATGTACCTGCTCATGTTCGTAAAGCTCTTACATGTAACCTTTTCTTTGTGCAGATGGCAAGTTCTCTTTCCTGTTCAGTTTATTGATGTTGTAGCATTCGTATGGCGTTTGGTTAATATCCTATGTAACTACTACAAAATTTGCCGTTTTCTGTAACTACGTTAATTAAAACTCAAGATCTAATCTCTGCTACTTAATTTTGTTAAAGTGTTAACAGGTTATGGGGCCCAGATTCGTGTCCTACTGCGCCAGAGTTAAGTGAAAAGTATTGAAGTAAGCCTATTCAAGGTGATCGAGATTCACGGTGTAAAACTGATCTTGGCGATATAATTAATAGCTAATTATGGAAATATTTACGACAGATAAACTTCTTGGCTCAGAAAATTGGGTAAGGTGGAAATGGATGGTAGAAGGTCTGCTTATGGAAAAGGAAAACACATACGAGGTGTGTATTGGCGAAATCATAGAGCCAGAACCGGTTCCCAGAGATGCTACAGCAGATAAACGTAATGCATACAACAGTGTGTAAACGAAGTTTGATAAAGGTAATCGAGCTGCTCAAGAAATCTTTTCCCAAACACTTGATTCTAGAATGTGATCTAGAATCAAGTGTTCAAGTGTCAATGTGTAAAACTGCCAGGGAAATATGGGTAAATTGCATGAATTATTTGAACAGAAAAACACACAAGCACAGTATGCATGTCAGTTGCAATTTCCATCATTTACACGAGATCCTACAAGTACAATGGCTATGCATATAGCACAACTGGAGCACCTAGTTTCATGTATGTCTGATTTAGATATTAAACCCAATGACTTTGTAATAATGAGTAAACTCTTGGAAACTTTATCTAGTGACTTTGAACCCCTGAAAATGTCTTGGTGTACAAGGCCTGAAGAGCAACAAACACTAACATAAGTGAAAAAACTGTTGGTTGTAGAAGAGCAGAGAAGACTGACAGAACCTTCTTCTCGAGAAACTGAACTTACTGCTTTACATGCCAAATCCAATTTGGAGAAAGTTCGAGGTAGCACAGCCAAATTTGAAAGGCATGCAAATAAACAGGGAAAGCAATATAAATGCTTCAAATGTGGAAAACGAGGCCACATGAAAAAGGATTGTAACTATAAGAAAAATACTGTGCATGATAAAAGGTCTAAAAAAGGAGAGGTTTTTATAAGTGAATGCCTTGCAGCTGGTAGTGATGACACATGGGTAATTGACACAGGGGCCACACAACATATCACAAACAGAAATGATTGCTTTCAAAGTTTTACAAAATATAAATGCCCGATAGAAGTGAGAGTTGGAAATAGCTCAACAATGAAAGTATATGGTCACGGCAAGATATCTGTGAAACTGCTTGTACATGGTAGCTGGAAAGACAGTGTAATGGAAAATGTACTATATGCTCCAGATTCTTCAAGAAATTTATATTCTATAAGTCAAGCATTAGATCATGGGTCAAAGTTCAACATGTCAAATGACAAATATGAATTTATAAAGCCGAAAGGTGTCGTTGCTGTTGGAATACGCAATGGAAATTTATTCAAACTTTTATGTAAAATGGTTGTACCTCAAGTAAGTGTGCTCAGCACTATTACAACGTCCTCTTCGGAAGTTCAATTGAATGAAGTAAACTCTCTTTAAATCTGGCATGAGAGACTAGGACATTTGAATAAGCAACATGTGAAAAAATTTCTTCAATCTCAAGGTATTGATGTGCAAAATGGTAATGAATTCTGTGAAGCATGGGTATTAGGTAAGCAACATAGATTACCATTTCAAAATTGACAGCAACGTGCAAAGGATATTGGTGAGATTATACATACTGACGTCTGTGGACCTATGGAGGAAAAATCAGTAGGTGGTTCTAATTATTTTGTTTGTTTTACTGATGATTATTCTAAGTACAGAAAAGTGTATTTTCTTAAACATAAATCAGAAGTTGTGAGTAAATTTGAAGAATTTTGTGTTTTCTTTAAAAATCAAACGCAGAAACCTATCACGGCAATACTTAGTGATGGTGGATTAGAATATAATAACAAAGATTTCAAAGGTTTGCTGCAGAAAATGGGAACTCAATTTCGCTATACTACACCCTATACACCTCAACAAAATGGATCAGCTGATCGAAATAACAGAACTGTTGTTGATCTAGCTCGATCAATCATGATTGCTAAGGATTTGCCAAAATCATTGTGGGCTGAAATAGTCAATGCTGTAGTGCACATATTGAATCGTGCTGGAACATCAGCAATTGAAGGAAAATCTCCTTATGAAGTTTTTTGGGGTACAACTCCAAGACTAGACCACTTTAGAATTTTTGGCACAGAGTGTTTTGTCCATACTCATAAGCAGAAACTTAAGAAATAGGATCCAAAAGGTCAAAAAGGAATCTTAGTTGGCTATTTAGATGAAGTTGATGGTTATCGTGTATGGTTCAAAGACAAAAGAAAGATAGAACGAACAAGAGATGTAGTATTTTCTCCTGAATCAGCGTCAGCCATTGTCAGAGTTGAACCAGAATCTAATATTGAACCACTAGATATTACACTCACTACTGAAACTGAATTTGATTTAGATGACACTCCTGAGGATGTAAACTGTGTTCGAAAATTAAGGGATAGAAAAGGACTGAAAGCACCTGTACGCCTTATTGAATGTTGTATTGCAGAACAGCTTGAGCCAGAACATTACTATCAAGCAATAAAATCTGAAAATGCCAATGAATGGCAGATTGCAATGGATGAAGAAATTAAATCGTTATCTGAGAATAAAACATGGTATTTAACAGACCTACCAGAAGGAAGACGAGCCATTGCAAATAAATGGGTGTATAAAGTGAAATATCATACCAGTGGTGAAATCGATAGATTCAAAGCTAGGTTGGTGGTAAAAGGTTTTTCTCAAGGGAAAGGAGTAGATTATTTTGAAACATTTAGTCCGGTGGCACGTTTTGAAAGTATCCGCGCTTTGATCAGTGTTGCTGCAAATGAGGGCTTGGAGCTGACACAGTTTGATGTGAAAACTGCCTTTTTGTATGGGACATTAGAAGAAGAAATCTACATGAAACAACCAGAAGGTTATGATGACAACTCAGGCCGAGTATGTCGATTAGTAAAAAGTCTCTATGGACTAAAACAATCACCGAGATGTTGGAATAAGCGATGAAAGTATGGTTTAAAGGCAAGTAATGCTGATCCATGTCTGTTTTCCAACAATGACAAACAGAAGTTATTATTAGCATTATATGTTGATGATGAACTTGTTGCCACGACTCCACAAATAAAGAATAATTTCCTTCAGGAATTGCAGCATGAGTTTAAAGTGAAGCATAAAGATGCTGAATACTACCTTGGCTTAGAAATAAAAAAGCTGAAAAGTGGTGATTTTGCAATCAGTCAGAAAAATTACGCTTACAAGGTTTTCGAAAAGTTCAACATGAAAGATGCCAACCCTGTTTCTACACCCATGGAAAGAGGCAATCTTTCAGGGGAAGATTCTCTAAAAGTTGATTTGGAGAAAATTCCTTACAGACAGGCTGTTCGAAGCTTGATGTACATGGCAGTTGCTACTCGCCCTGATATTGCCTTTGCTGTATCATATTGTTCACAATTTTTAGATAAAGCTGAACAGAGACATTGGTCAATGGTTAAAAGAATTCTGAAGTACATCAAAGGAACATATAATATAGCATTAATATTCACATCTGGTTTTCAGCCTAGAACCTTGGAGGCATATAGTGATGCAGATTATGCTAGTGAGATAACAACGAGAAAAAGTGTCTCTAGTATTGTGTTTAAATATAGTGGAGCAGCCATTGGCTGGGCTAGTTGTCGACTGCAATGTGTGTCATTAAGTACCACAGAAGCAGAATATGTAGCTGCATGTGAGGCAACCAAAGAAATAGTTTGGTTGACACGTCTCTTTGATGACATTGCCCCACTAGCAACTACACCTACCCTGAAAGTGGATAATGCAAGTGCAGTTCGTTTGGTGAAAAATCCAGAATTTCACCAACAAACCAAACATATTGACATCAAATTTAATAAAGAAGCATCAATAAACTGGCGTTGTAAAAATATTACTTACAAACTTTGAATAAATACCATACAATGCAATAAACTCGCAACAATTGTTTCGGGTCGAAAAAACCACGACCCTTCATCAGGCGAATAAAGTAAGCACGAGTGCTGCAGTCAAAGCGGCAACGCACAAAATCGTTTAAAATGAAAAGAAAAACTTTATAAAGTAGAAAATAAATATAGCTACTGGTGTGAATAGAATTGTACAAGAAGACAAGAAAATAAATAAATGAGTGAGATTAAACATAAAACAAACTAAGGATAACAAAAATTAAACGAAAATCTAAGTTACGTGAGTAATTTCCAAGCATCAGAGAAGAAAGGAGTGGAAGAAATATCATTAACAAGATTTTGCGAATTTTTAAATATGTAAAATGCTTCATGAATATCCAAATGGGAGGAACAGACAGGAGATGAGATTATGTTAGTTTTGGAAAAATCAAAACAATGACCTTGAGACCAGCAGTGGGAAGCAACAGAAGATTTGGTAATCTCTTCATTACGAACATTCCGACGGTGCTCATTTATTCTGTATTTCAAACGCCTCCTAGTTTGACCAATATAACCTAAGTTGCAAGACGAACACGGAATTAAATAAATTCCAGAACAGTTTTCGGTGGGAATGGGATCCTTAAGAGAAGATAATTTAATTTTATTGACGGGTTTGTAAATAACTTTGAAACCAAACGGTGAAAGAATTTTAGAGATTTTAAAAGAGAGTGAAGAATAAAAAGGTAAAACAACTGGGATGAGACTGTGATCGTTTAATTTGGGAGCAGAACGTTTAGGATTCTTAAATTTATGTAGAGCTTTAACGATGATAGATGGGTTATAGCCACGAGAGAGAGCAAGAGATTTTAAATAATTAATTTCTTTCGAAAGATTAGACGGATCAGAACAAATGTGTAAGGCACGATAAACATAAGTGTAAAAAGCAGACATTTTTTATTGAGGGGCGTGGTTAGAGAGAGCATGCGGCGGCAAAGAGACTGAGAATGGTTTTCTAAAAACAGTAGTTGAGAAACAATCCTTTTCTTTATTCACAAGAACGTCAAGGAAAGGCAAGGAACAATCCTGTTCAACCTCAAAAGTGAATTGAATGCATGGGTCAATCGAATTGACCAAAGAAAGTAAATTGGACAAATCGACATCAGGGGAGACAAGAACGAAAGTGTCATCCACATACCTAAACCAGTGAGGAAATTTATATACACCGAAGAGTTTTTCTTCAAAATAGTGCAAATAAATGTCGCAAAGTAAAGGAGAGAGAGGACTACCCATGGCCATACCATCATTTTGGGAATAATAAGTACCATTAAAAATGAAGGTAGTTTGCCTGATGCACAAATGAACTAAATTTACAAGTTCCTCAATTTCAATAGAAGAATAATGGAATTCACGTAGTCTTCTCTCTAAACAAACCAGAGCACCTTTAACCGGAACATTTGTAAAAAGTGATTTTACATCTAAAGAAATCATAGTATAGTTAGACGGGGAGATGCATTTAATTTTGTCCACAAAATCATACGAGTTTTTAACAGTATAAAGATTAGTAGTAGTTAGATGAAAAAGAGAGTTTGAAAGAAATCGAGCAAGATTATAAGAAGCCGTACCAATATTAGATACAATAGGCCGAAAGCAGAGAGTGGGCTTATGAACTTTCGGAAGTGCATAGAAACGAGCACAATTAGCAGCAGAAGGAATTACCATGCGTTTGGTATAATCATTAAGAATGACGGAATTTTTAACGTGGTATTTGACTTGATCAAGATGATCATTGGAAGGATCTTTTTTAAGTTTCGAATAGGGACCTGAAGTAAGCAAGGACTCAACATGGGAAATATAATCCGATTTGTTGAGTAGAACAGTTTGTCCTCCTTTATCAGCTCTTGTGACAATTAAATTGGGGGCGGAGTTTAATTCAGAGAGGGCGGATTTTTGAGAAGGAGTAAGGTTAGACTTTTGAGGATGATTATTGGTTGAAATAATGTTAGATAAAATGAAACGAAGAGATTCTAACTGTCCTGGAGAAATTTTACTATTTTTAAAGGAATTTACAATGGGAGCAATCAAATCCGGAATAGAGGGTCTCGAAGTACGCGCAAAATTCAGACCCAAACTGAGCACGTCACGTTGAGTATTAGTCAGAACGTGCGAAGAGAGATTAACAACAGTATTCTGAGCAAGAGGAGAAATGGGAGAAGTAAAGGAATTACTTTTAAGAAGATAATTAAATTTCTTATTTAAGATAGTTTGATGCCTAGAAGACTGAAACGCAACGTATGCGAAATTTCTTTTTTCAAAAGAAGAGAAATCATGAACAGAATTGCTAATAGACAGATGTAAAGTATATAATTCAGACTCAATAGACGAGAGAGACTGTCGTATATCCTGAATAATAGCCCTAAGAATGGCAAACTTACTCCTATTTAAAGCATTTTTAATGCGAAGAGAAGCGGGAAGATTGTACTTAATGTCTATGAACTTAGGAATTATCCGAGCACGCTTACATCTAAGAAGAAAATTTAAATGATTGAGAAAGCGAGAACGTTTCAAACAAAGACGTTTGAAATGATTAATCTCAGAAGAACTCATGCTAAAACATATATATGAAACAAGAGTAAAAACTTAAAGAAGGCGGAGCAAAAAGAATGGGGGGAGGAGTTAAAAATACAAAAATGTAATTAATAAAAAAGAAAGGTCGATAAAATAAAAATATGGAATGACAGTCTCAAAAATGAGAAGAAATTAGCAAAAATTAACAAAAGACAAGTCAAAACTTAAAGAAGGCGGAGTTACAACGAAAAAAGGGGGGGAGTTTTAAAAACAAAAATTTAATAATTAATAAGAAAACAAGCGATAAAATAAAAATATGAAAAGAGAGGATCAAAAATGAGAAGAAATGAGCATAAATTAACAAATAAAACAACTCGAAATTTAAAGAGGGCGGAGTTAAAACGAATAAAAGGGGGAGGAGTAAAGAGAGTAAAAGAAATAATTAAATAAGTAAGAAACAACCGGTAAAATAAAAATATGAAATGAGCGGCTCAAAATCGAGAAGAGAATAGCATAAATTAACAAATAACACAATAAAAAGAATTAGGAAACACTCGCAAAATTACTTACTTGAAGCTAAAAGCCCAAAAAAGCAACAAATTTAATAAAGAAGCATCAATAAACTGGCGTTGTAAAAATATTACTTACAAACTTTGAATAAACACCATACAATGCAATAAACTCGCAACAATTGTTTCAGGTCGAAAAAACCACGACCCTTCATCAGGCGAATAAAGTAAGCACGAGTGCTGCAGTCAAAGCGGCAACGCACAAAATTGTTTAAAATGAAAAGAAAAACTTTATAAAGTAGAAAATAAATATAGCTACTGGTGTGAATAGAATTGTACAAGAAGACAAGAAAATAAATAAATGAGTGAGATTAAACATAAAACAAACTATAGATAACAAAAATTAAACGAAAATCTAAGTTACGTGAGTAATTTCCAAGCATCAGAGAAGAAAGGAGTCGAAGAAATATCATTAACAAGATTTTGCGAATTTTTAAATATGTAAAATGCTTCATGAATATCCAAATGGGAGGAACAGACAGGAGATGAGATTATGTTAGTTTTGGAAAAATCAAAACGATGACCTTGAGACCAGCAGTGGGAAGCAACAGAAGATTTGGTAATCTCTTCATTACGAACATTCCGACGGTGCTCATTTATTCTGTATTTCAAACGCCTCCTAGTTTGACCAATATAACCTAAGTTGCAAGACGAACACGGAATTAAATAAATTCCAGAACGGTTTTCGGTGGGAATGGGATCCTTAAGAGAAGATAATTTAATTTTATTGACGGGTTTGTAAATAACTTTGAAACCAAACGGTGAAAGAATTTTAGAGATTTTAAAAGAGAGTGAAGAATAAAAAGGTAAAACAACTGGGATGAGACTCTGATCATTTAATTTGGGAGCAGAACGTTTAGGATTCTTAAATTTATGTAGAGCTTTAACGATGATAGATGGGTTATAGCCACGAGAGAGAGCAAGAGATTTTAAATAATTAATTTGTGTAAGTTAGAGAGGTTAGAGAGAGCATGCGGCGGCAAACCACGCCCCTCAACAAAAAATGTCTGCTTTTTACACTTATGTTTATCATGCCTTACACATTTGTTCTGATCCGTCTAATCTTTCGAAAGAAATTAATTATTTAAAATCTCTTGCTTTCTCTCGTGGCTATAACCCATCTATCATCGTTAAAGCTCTACATAAATTTAAGAATTCTAAACGTTCTGCTCCCAAATTAAACGATCACAGTCTCATCCCAGTTGTTTTACCTTTTTATTCTTCACTCTCTTTTAAAATCTCTAAAATTCTTTCACCGTTTGGTTTCAAAGTTATTTACAAACCCGTCAATAAAATTAAATTATCTTCTCTTAAGGATCCCATTCCCACCGAAAACCGTTCTGGAATTTATTTAATTCCGTGTTCGTCTTGCAACTTAGGTTATATTGGTCAAACTAGGAGGCGTTTGAAATACAGAATAAATGAGCACCGTCGGAATGTTCGTAATGAAGAGATTACCAAATCTTCTGTTGCTTCCCACTGCTGGTCTCAAGGTCATCGTTTTGATTTTTCCAAAACTAACATAATCTCATCTCCTGTCTGTTCCTCCCATTTGGATAATCATGAAGCATTTTACATATTTAAAAATTCGCAAAATCTTGTTAATGATATTTCTTCCACTCCTTTCTTCTCTGATGCTTGGAAATTACTCACGTAACTTAGATTTTCGTTTAATTTTTGTTATCCTTAGTTTGTTTTATGTTTAATCTCACTCATTTATTTATTTTCTTGTCTTCTTGTACAATTCTATTCACACCAGTAGCTATATTTATTTTCTACTTTATAAAGTTTTTCTTTTCATTTTAAACGATTTTGTGCATTGCCGCTTTGATTGCAGCACTCGTGCTTACTTTATTCGCCTGATGAATGGTCGTGGTTTTTTCGACCAGAAACAATTGTTGCGAGTTTATTGCATTGTATGGTGTTTATTCAAAGTTTGTAAGTAATATTTTTACAACGCCAGTTTATTGATGCTTTTTTATTAAATTTGTTGCTTTTTTGGGCTTTTAGCATCGAGTAAGTAATTTTGCGAGTGTTTCCTAATTCTTTTTATTGTGTTATTTGTTAATTTATGCTATTCTCTTCTCGATTTTGAGCCTCTCATTTCATATTTTTATTTTACCGGTTGTTTCTTACTTGTTTAATTATTTCTTTTACTCTCTTTACTCCTCCCCTTTTTATTCGTTTTAACTCCGCCCTCTTTAAATTTCGAGTTGTTTTATTTGTTAATTTATGCTCATTTCTTCTCATTTTTGATCCTCTCTTTTCATATTTTTATTTTATCGCTTGTTTTCTTATTAATTATTAAATTTTTTATTTTAAAACTCCCCCCCTTTTTTCCTTGTAACTCCGCCTTCTTTAAGTTTTGACTTGTTTTTTGTTAATTTTTGCTAATTTCTTCTCATTTTTGAGACTGTCATTCCATATTTTTATTTTATCGACCTTTCTTTTTCATTAATTACATTTTTGTATCTTTAACTCCTCCCCCCATTCTTTTTGCTCCGCCTTCTTTAAGTTTTGACTCTTGTTTCATATATATGTTTTAGCATGAGTTCTTCTGAGATTAATCGTTTCAAACGTCTTCGTTTGAAACGTTCTCGCTTTCTCAATCATTTAAATTTTCTTCTTAGATGTAAGCGTGCTCGGATAATTCCTAAGTTCATAGACATTAAGTACAATCTTCCCGCTTCTCTTCGCATTAAAAATGCTTTAAATAGGAGTAAGTTTGCCATTCTTAGGGCTATTATTCAGGATATACGACAGTCTCTCTCGTCTATTGAGTCTGAATTATATACTTTACATCTGTCTATTAGCAATTCTGTTCATGATTTCTCTTCTTTTGAAAAAAGAAATTTCGCATACGTTGCGTTTCAGTCTTCTAGGCATCAAACTAACTTAAATAAGAAATTTAATTATCTTCTTAAAAGTAATTCCTTTACTTCTCCCATTTCTCCTCTTGCTCAGAATATTATTAATATTAAGAGAAAGTTATTTTAAGTTTAATAATACCATGTACTAACAAAATATGGGCGTCCCTATGGGATCTCCTATATCGGGAATTATAGCAGAGTTCAAGCTAAGACTCATAGAAAATAAAATTACAGATCTTATAGGTAATAAAATTAAATTCTGGGTCCGCTATGTGGACAACGTTTTTGCAGTAATAAAAGAAAAACATGATAGCAACGAAATTCTCAATCAACTTAATCAACTCGATAAAAATATAAAATTCACCTCTGAGGATGAGAACAACGAAATCAACTACTTAGACGTAAAATTCATACGAAACAATAATCACTTTAAAACCACAGTATATCGTAAACCCACGAAATCATTAACAATAAAAGCAAAACACCATATAGGTATAAGATAAATGCAATATGCAGTTACATTAATCGCGCCATCCTTATACGTTCCGATAAATCATAATTAAGAAAAGAACTAAAATTCATAAATAAATTAACGACTGATGCAGGATACCCTAAAAAACTGGTAAATCAATTATATAAAAAACGGATCAAGCAGTTAAACAATATTCCCAATACACAAAAAACCCCTACTAAATACACCTTTTCCATACCATACAATCAAGGTACTTCAAACAAGATAAAAAATGTTGCTGGTAAATTAAATTTAAACATCCCAATCAAACCCAACCCCAATATCTTTCAATTAATAAGAAGCGATAAAGATATAATCCCCCCCACTGAAACTACAGGTATTTACAAAATTCCCCTCAAAAATTATGAAAACAATGAATACAATTACATAGGTGTTACTGAAAGAAAAATAAAAACCCGTATAAAAGAACATCAAAACGACATTAAATTCAACCGCAATACAACCGCATTAGCTAAAAACTACATAGAAAACAATATAAAAACAGATTTTGATAATGTCACCAAAATAGCTAATTTTAATAACCAAACTTACGCCTATCTCAGAGAAAGTATAGAAATCGCACACAACCATCACGTGATTAACAATCACGAAATAGACAAAGTGTGGCGTCACATGTACAGTTATAAAGGAGAAGATCGGCCTTTGGATGACTGCCAACCACAAAGTGCAGTCAGCACTGTCGAAGGAGGGGATCCCCTGCTGAAAAAGCTTTCTGCCAGCACGAAGTTATGTTAAAGGTATTTAGTTTTAATTTTAAATATGTATCAGACAGAGAAGTTACTCTGTTCATGCAATCTGCCAAAGACGTCAGCTATCGGTAGGTAAAAAAAAAAAGAAATGTAAACGCATGTAACTACATCGAGCTGCTCTAGAAATAAATTTAAAATTTCTAATTTAAGAGTTTGGTATGGGATAATTATTTAAAAATAAGGTTTAATATCACTATTTTACTTTATATATAGTTTTTAAGCTTAAAATATATGTATTCAAGCATTGTTTCTAATTTACGTTTTTTGCTAGAATTTGTGAACTAGTATATAAGCCGACCCCACTACTTCAGCTTCCGAAAAATTTCCAAAAATTCTCAGCTTATACACGGAAATATACAGTATGCTAAGTTCAAGTGTCTCTAGTTCAGGCATGGATTGTTGTTCAAAATTCACTTTAAGTCTTTGGTTCTGGCATAGTTTCCAACTTTAGCTACCAGAAAATTTTAATAAATTTTTTTATTTTACTTAATCAGTGATTAAATTAAATAAATATTTCTATTCATTTTTTCCGGTAGCCATAAGTGCTAAATTGGCGAGTATGGGTCCTATTTTGCAAAATATGATTTGACAGTGACAGTCAAACCAAAGAGCAAAGATTCATAATTTGTTAGTGAAAAGTGGAAAGGTAAAGAAAAAAAAAAGTATTTGCTAAAATTTCAATAGTTTACCAATTTCAAGTTCTTGACCTGATAGATTTGTAAAACAAGTTAAAATAGAATTTAAATTTGCATTTCCGAGATAAAAACAAAAACAGTTTTATTAAAAGAAAAAATTAATATTAATTAATTCTTGCTATATTTGCATCTTTTTGTTAATTTGCATATTGCAATAAGGAAAATTTTCTTTTCAATACACTTCTACTTTATATGTTCATATAAATAATTAAAAGTTATTTTTTAAAAAAGTAAATTAGAATATACATTGTGTGATCATATTATTAATTTTTTCAAAGAAATACTGGAACATAAGACATTTAAAGAATAGTCACACTTTTTGACAGCAATTTACTTTCGACCAACTACAAACTATGGAAAAACAAAAATATGTTTCATTACATTATCATAAAACGATATATGTATCATGTAACTTTAACATAGAATTTCACTTTATATATATTTCGAAAATTATTATTATTACAATTTTTTTTCTTTTCCCGTTTATAACAAGAAAGAATTTGAACCAAATTTTATAAAACTCATAAAAAATTTGACAAAATGATAGAGAAACATCATTTTGAAATATACAATGAATATATTTAAGTTTCGTTGAGATGTGAGTGTTCGTAGAAAATATTTTTTATTGCGTATATGTGAAAGTTACAATTTTTTTTACTACATAGGTGTAAGGCTAGATATGTAAAGCAACTTATGTTAAAAGTTCAATTAAACAGAATAAAATTTTAAGAAAGTTATCTTCAAAAGAAGGAGTTAAATGTTATTTTCTCCCCAAGAGTTGTGATCTTATAAGGAGTTTTTCATAAAAAGAATATTTTAAAACAGGGGGGAAATAATTGGATTTATAAATCAAACACACAATATGTGCAAAACCCCTTAATGGATAGTAACTATTTGATAAGATTTGTGAGTTCAAAAGAAGTTTAAAAAAAAATATATATATATACAGTAGAGGATCTTTATAACACAAACCTAAAAACGCAAGCCTTTGCATTATATAGAATTTTGCGTTATATAGATCATTTCATAATAACAGATAACTTACCTTGTAAATATGGCAAAATATATTCATAGTAAAAGGAAATACGTAACACTTAAAAATTACAAAAAAGTAGAATGATTTAAAATAATAATAAAAAGTAAATAAATAAAAATAATATAAAATAATTTGCTAATATTTATTTATTTTTTGGGAAAAAAAAAAACACAATGAATGCATAATAAATTATAATTTTTTAAATAAATCACTAATTTTAGATTGTTTCAATTTTTTTGATCGATTTGCTAATAACTTTTCTTGAAGCCTGTGAATTATCAATAGCTCTTGGTCATTAACACAATCTTGTGTCTCTAAGAATTTAAGATATTTGTCACCAAGAGCTATTCCATCTGCAACAGAAATTTTTTCCAGGTCTTCTTCACTTTCAGTATCATCTGATTCTGATTCCAGTTCTGGATGCAAAACAGATGAAATAATTTCATTGTTGGTCAAATGATAAGTTGTACTGGTTTCAATGTCATTTTCCAGAAATTCTACAATGCTTTCTTGATTAAAATCGGAAAACTGGGCAGTTTGCGCATACTGCATTAGTTCAGCTGCTTTACTTTTTGCAACTGATTGCTTGTAATCTGAAAATTCTTCATCATTTTCATCGCTCAAAAACAAGGATTCTGGCCATACTTGATGCCATGCATTTATAAGCATTTTCTGAGATACAGCATCCCAGGCATCTCTGACCATATAAATACAGTCTCTAATATTAAATTCTTTTTTGAATTGCACAATCAAATCTGGTCGTGTATCAGAAGCTAGTAGCTTTCGAAGAAATGCACTTTTATAATGGCATTTTAAGCTGTTAATTACACCCTGATCCATAGGCTGGATCAAGGATGTGGTGTTTGGTGGTAGAGACACAGTTATCACGTCTGGGGCAACAAGTTCTGGATGTGCTCTGCAATTATCCATCAATAACAAAATTTTGTTGTCCTCACTTAGGCCAAGTTTATGCCTATGCTCCCGAGCTTCTTTCAGAAAGTTATTCTCAAACCAGTCTTTGCAAAGTTCTTGAGTCATCCATGCTCTTTTATTATGTTTGTGTAGAAGCCCACTTTTTTTTAGAGAATTTAATGGACGGGGATTGGCACTTTTACCTATAACAAGCAGTCTACATTTGTGTGTGCCTGCTACATTACTGCACACAAGAAGTGTCAGTTGTCTCTTATCATTCTTTGTTGCAGATGGCTCTTTTTCTCCTTCAGTAACAAAAGTCTGACGTGGTAGATTGCACCAAAACAGTCCCTTTTCATCCATATTGTAAATAAGTTCGGGTGAAATACTTTCCTTTTCTCTAATTTCTTTGAATGTTACTACAAATTCGTCTGCCGCTTCTTCATCTGCAGATGTTTTATATCTGCAGATGTTTTATCTCCCGTTAGCTTAAGGTATCGAATGCCGTGATGCTGTTTAAATTTTGTTAACCAGCCGTTGGTGTATTCGCATGGGAGTTCTATACCCAGTTCTGTATGTAGCTTTTTAGCTTGCTCGCACAAAATTGGGCCGGTAATAGGTATATTTTTGGATCTTCTTTGCCGAAACCACTCGTACAACACAGCATCTAAATCAGCAGATTGTGCTACGCGCATCCGTTTTCGGGTAACGATTCCTTTATTAGAGTCAGTGTTTGCATAGTATTCCAAAATTTTTTTACGGCTATCACGGATATCATATACAGTCCTATTGCCGATTCCATACTTCATTGCAATATGTTTAGCAGTGGAACCTTCATCCAATTTTTTTAGAATTTCAACTTTCTGTAGTATCGTCAAGATTACGCGCTTTTTAGCACTTTCCTTTGATGATTCAGCAATTTCGGAATCCATATTACGTTGATTATTCAACAACACAAAATTAATTAATATTTCTTTCAATAAAACAACAGCCAGTCTGCATATAAACACGATAGAAAATAGCGATAAACATAAACAACATGTGCGGCAAAAGCGTGATCGCTAATTCAAGCAAACTATCATTGCCACATTACTGAAGGTTTTTGTGTTGATAAACTTCGCTTGCATCGCATTCTCGCCAGCTCCATGGTTTGCAGAAGGTGCCTTCATTGTGGGCGCGTACGTATTTTCGCAAAAACTGTGCAATTACTGCTATCATAATAATATTTTAATACTTTCAAAATTATTTTAATGTAATAATATCAATTATTTCAATAAAAATTGCGACATTAATAGCCAAAAATTAAACAAATGCATTTAAAACTCAGCCCGTTAGAGGGCGCCATTTTGTTTTTTGATGCAGGGTGTTAAATTGTTTAACTGCGATTTTCACTGTTTACATCCGACACTTAGCGCGGTTTATGGAGAATTGCGGTTTATAGAATTGCAGTGTATCGATCCTCTACTGTATATATATTGTTTTGCAATGTGACTAAAATAATTAAATCTCGAACATGCAAAAAACCCTTGAAAATTGATCATAAATAAAGATAAATCTCTTGTATTATAAATAAGGAAAAAAAAAATTAGAGTTATTTTAAGATTTTTGCATATCACATCTTTTCTTTTTAAAAAGGGGTAATCCTAACAGCACAATTCAAAGTCAAATTTTGAAATGAAATTAACATATTCAAATGCAAAACAGAGATAAAATCTCTGAAAATGGACCAAAAGTATCTTTGCAAATCATCGATATTTAACAGAAGAAAATATTAGATTCGTGAAAAATTTTGACCTTGTGTTTTCAATGGATTTACATGTTTTGAAAAGTCTAGAACATGATTTGAGCATTTTAAGAAAATGTGTGTGTGTGTGACAAAATTTTGTGGCAAATGTATTTCAGGAACTACTTCACAGAATTTCAGAAAATTCAACGTATAGTTGTACTTTGACATAAATTAGTGCCTATCAAATTTTGGTGAAAATCCTCTTACAGGTGGCATTGCCATCCCACTTTTCTAAATTTTTAACATGATGGTATAGGACAAAATTAAGTATATATGTGCATAAAGAGAATTATTTTTAATAATCATTATGAAATTAAAAAATTATTATGAAATTGTAATAATAATAGTCAACTGGAGAAAAAATGTATATGTAGGAGCAAAAGTCGTTCCCCCACACACTGGAGGGAAGTCAAGGGGGTGGCGAATTTTAATTTTGTGTACCTTTCAAAAGAGCTCGTCCATATAATACCTTTAAAATGAATAGTTGAACCATCGACTTGCGATAATTTAAAATAAAGTTATCAATACTTTTAATTATTATTATTTTTTTTAAGATGGCATATAGAGAATAAAATTGACTTCCTTTGGAAGTTTAATGTTATACTATTACTTATTATATATTTAGGGTGTAAATTGTCTGCATTAATCCTGGAAGATAATTTTAATAAATTACTTTTGCAGTGAATTTGCAAAAAAAAAAAAATATATATATATATATATAGAAGAAAGTCATGCGGTAGCCACAACATAGCTGTTTTTTTTTATGCAGCAGTTATCTAAATAAAATACAAAAAATTTACATTGTGTGCATATTTATGCATATAATTGGCAAAACACTTAACTAGAAACTTACAAAATCTTGTATTGCTTGGCCACCACAAAACCTTCTTCCATATCATACTAATGTATCTAGTTGTGTTTCTAAAGACTTGAATTGATCTTGAAAGATTTAATAACTTTCCCAGTTTCTGCTTTGTGCTTCTATTTTTTCAATTTAATTTACCTTTTTATCAGTTTTCAGTCAATTTTTTTGCGAGATTTTGTTTTATTTGGAAGTTTTGACAATTTTCGCGCAAACTTGGTTGGCAGAAAATGCCGGTTTCAAACCAGGGCTTTCTTAAATATCTAAAAGCCCTCATTCCAACCCAGGTCACACTCTTTGGCTTCCAAGTTCAGAGTCTTCAGCAGCTTTCTCCAATACTCAAGTGAACACAGGACTATAATCCTTTGGAATGACCTAATGGAGGGAACACCAACACCATTTATCCCTCTTTGTTTTGCATGTTCTTTTTTTTTTTCCCCTTCCTTTCTTTTCATTGAATTATGTGCAAGAATTTCGCATCCCCAGTAATTCATAATCAAATGCATATAATTTCACAAAATGGCTTCTTTAGTTACATTGCGATAATTTGGAGCAGATAAGATTATGAAAAAATAGTTGGTAATTCTATGCTGTTTTTTACCATATTTTTTGAAAGCTCTATCATAGAATCTATCACATGGAATTTGCCAAATTTTATATCTGCGATACTTACGTTATAATGTAATAATAAAAATAATAACAATAATATCAACTGTTGGTCTAAATTTGGTGTATATAGCTTAATAAGTGTTGTTGTAATGCCACAAATTTTTGAAAACTATATCTCGGAATCTATTAGATGTAATTGAACAAAAATAACTATGACAGTAATTTCATAACAAAAACTGTGCACATATATATATATATATATATTTTTTTTTTGGCAAAGAATGTGCCAGAAAGTACTTTATTCATTATGTTAGAAAGATATAAATGAAAAATTTGTAAGGACCCCCTTCATATCATAATAGTTTAATAATCAATTTGCACCCCAAACTGAAAAACTGTAAACTACATGTTATTTTTCTCAAGGATAATTTTAAAATCCCATGCAACAATACAGTAAGTTTAAGTTTCCCTTGCAATGGAAAGGATTAAAAAAAAAGAAAGAAAAAATGTAATTAAATCTTTTTAAAGATATTTACTTTTATCTACAAATGTTGGTTCAAGTATAAAGTTTATTGAAAACAGTTAGAAATGATCTTAAACTTGAACACCTATTTCAGGACTTTTATTAAATTAAATTTGTACATAAAATCTTCAATTGGGTAATTAAAAATGATTGATTTGAATTGAATAATTCAAAAGAAAGTAAGAATTTATAGTTTTATTCAATAAAAATATTAAATTCTATTCAAAAAATATCTCACACTTGCACATCCGCAACACACAGCCAAAAACTACATTGATTCAAACAAACACTTATGATTTCGTAAGCTGCAACAATGTACGAAATTTATTTGATATCTGTCGTCCTTGAGGGAGAAAAAAAAAAAAAAAAGGCCAGATCTGGTGACCATCTATAATAATAAATGGAAAGGTTTGTCTGTCTGTCTGTCTATCT
The DNA here is from genome assembly GCA_963930645.1 of Salticus scenicus. Lineage (NCBI taxonomy): Eukaryota > Metazoa > Arthropoda > Arachnida > Araneae > Salticidae > Salticus > Salticus scenicus. The sequence continues at coordinate 362,656,173 of OZ005651.1, forward strand.
GTTCTTTTATACGTTCAGCCCCTATTGAATGCAGAAGTACAAGAATTGACATACGGATGCTCTGGAGCCTTTCCGATGTTTTCCTCGAAACAGAATTTAAAAATCTTAATTAGTTTCGGAGATATTAATTAAAATGCTGACCCATATCGATCGCGAAAATGACCGAAAATTCTTATTGCTTAAAAAGAGGCATTCTATCAGCATTCAGCAGACGATTTTAACGGCTGTCTCTAACGGAAACAAAACATGTGCAAGTCATTAATGTCACATGATCTTTAACTGGGGTTAAAAATTGCAAATTTCAAAGTGCTTCAAATTTTCTTTTTCGTACACAACACTTAATATACAACCTATTCAGCACAAAACCAACCTGCAGTTAAAATTTCATCAAATTTCATTAATAAACAAAGCAGTTACATTTTAATTGCTAATTAAATTTTATTCTAACACGTAATCTATCTTTCAATAGACGATAGGAGTTTCCATAGCAACAAAATACATTTGAAGGAACTAAAAAATACTTTTTCTTTTTACTTCCATTACCCGACTACTGTGGTATATATATAGATTTTGGCGAAATAAAAAATATTTATTTTTCTTTTTACTTCCATTAATAAAACTACCGTAGATAATGGAATTAGAGATTTCACATGATTTACATGTTTTAGAATGTCCTGATTAGTTTAAAATTACCTCACAAGCGCTTTCAACTGCTTCAGCAGTCTTCTTCAGGTGTGCTCTGATGAACACGTTCGTCGGGCGTATCTTTTGTTCTTCCTCCACCTTTCTTCTCTAGGATAGGGCGCCACCCGGTGTCAATTTCCATTGGCTCAGTATTGCATGCGTCATGATTCGCAATAATTTCAACGTTTTCTCTTTTTGTGGCATAATGATAATTGTTATAGTGAGCTATTTTGCTGAAGTTTTTAAAGTCTATTTTTATAGACTTTAATATAAAAATAGACTTTAAAAACTTCAGCAAAATAGCTCACTATAACAATTATCATTATGCCACAAAAAGAGAAAACGTCGAAATTACTGCAAATCACGACGCATGCAATACTGAGCCAATGGAAATTGACTCCGGGTGGCGCCCTATCCTAGAGAAGAAAGGTGGAGGAAGAACAAAAGATACGCCCGACGAACGTGTTCATCAGAGCACACCTGAAGAAGACTGCTGAAGCAGTTGAAAGCGCTTGTGAGGTAATTTTAAATGGTTTTAAATGTTTTTAATATATTTTAAACTTTACCTTTTATTTGATTTTAAATGTCCTGATTAGGTTTTCTTTTGTATCACAGCTACTAATTAAAATAATTTCATAAGTAACACATTTTTTGAAAGCTTTGTTGATTTGGAATTGAACAGTAGATTACAGAAATTTCTACCGCCAGATATTTTAAAATTTCGATATTTCAAATTCCAATTAAATTATTTTTGATACATCATTCGAAAGATATTTTAAAGTTCTTTTAAATTATCGAAAGTTTTCACCAGATTTACACGTTTTGAGGTGTCCTGAATCAATTTTTTTCTTTGTATCTCAGTTATTAATTAAAAAAGTTCATAAGTAATACATCATTTGAAAGCTTATTTTAGTTGATACACATTTTAAAGTACTTTTACATTATCGAAAAATGGAATTCGAGATTTCAGCCGATTTACACGTTTTGAGGTGTCCTGATTAGGTTTTCTTTTGCATCTCATCTACTAATTAAAATAATTTCATGCGTAATACATCATTTGAAAGCTTTGTTAATCTGGAATGGAACAATAGATTACAGAAATTTCTACCGCCAGATGGCGCTGTAATATTTTTAAATTTCAATATTTCATATTCTAATTATGATTAAATTATTTCTAATACATCATTCGAAAGATATTTTAAAGTTCTTTTACATTATCGAAAGTGGAATTCGAGATTTCACCTGATTTACAATTTAAAGTGTCCTGATTAGGTTTTCTTTTGCATCTCAGCTAATTGAGTAAGACCGTTCAAAATTGGTATATGCAAGTTAATTAGGAGGGGCTGGAACGGTGGGGAAGGAATAGGTGCACAGCGCACATAGGTTTGAGACCCGGAGCGAGTTTTTACCCGATTATAAAAGATTTTTTTAAATTATATTTTCTTAATAATAAAAGTTTGAGTTGAGAAGGAATATGCATGTACAGCACACTTATATCCTCAAGCGTGCGCGTGCAGCGCGCATGGGTCTGCGCTGCCGAAGGCAGTTGCGTCCCAGTGTGAGTTTTTACCCGATGCTAAATGATATATTTTTTAATTCCTTTTTGTTAGGATTTTTAATGTTTTTGCCATGCTGTTTCAAAAATTTTAAGTTTAATCACCTTTTCTTTAACTTAATTGTTTTTTTAAAAAAAACTTACTATGTTAATAGCCTTTAACTTTGCTAATTATAAATGAATGTTTAGAATTTCATTAATTGTTTACCTAAATATAGTTATAAATTAATTTATCTAATCTTTACTTACATTTTTCCAGCTTGTTTACTTGAACAGCTGGTTAGTTTCACAGTTTATATTTAAGTCATTAAATCTTTCTACTAGCACTAATAAATATAGAGACATCGTTTGTTTACGTTCCTCCGGTATTTCGACCGGGAGTTTTTTGCTTATCGCTGCTTCCGTATGTTTGCCGGAAGTAGGTCGTTGACCGATGCGTTTGACGTCACTGTCAATCATCGGGCTTTCCCGTGTTTTGACTATCGTGGTAGACGCTGATTTGTTATGACGTTTACTGTCTGCCGTTGGTAGTATCTTTTGATCAGTATAAAAAGCTGTAGTGAACGTTTGTTCTCTCTCTCTTGCCTCTTGCATCTCTTTAGAGATGGTTTAGTGCTGTTAAAGCAGTTTTTATTTTGAAACGCCGAGTTGGCGATTTCATTTCTTTTTTCATGCTGGTCGTGAATTAATATGTAGTTTTATAAAAGATGCTTTTCAATTTTTGCTGCCCTGGTTTCCTGGAGTTAATCTGATTAAGTATTGTTTGAAATTAGTTTGAATTAGTGCTAGTGTTAGAACGATATAATGTTTCAAATTGACACTTAAAACATCGTTTTCTTTAAGTTTAAAAATGTCTTTTGTTCATTTAAGTTGCCTAGCAATACATATATATTTTAAATGTTAAATCCTTTATTATCATGTTGTATATTATCTAAACTCTAACCTTTTGTTACGTTTTGAGTTCAAATAAATTTGTTTGTTGCTAAGATATGATTCTGTTTTAATTGCTAAATCATTTTAATCAAACAGTAATTTTTAAAACAACAAAAATCTCGCTTCCACTTATGCAATTAATATATCTGCTACTAAAAATTTAAAATGGAATTTAAATTTTTCCAACATTGGGTTATGGGCTTGGTATAATGTAAACAAAGTTTATATTAGTTTTAACTTTGATTTTTTCCTACCAGCCTTTTTTTTGTTTGTAACCCTTTTTCTGTTTGAAATTTATTTGAATTTAGTAAAGTAAGATCGTTTTTTTCAAAATGGCGGTTAATATACTGCCTGCTATTGAAAAACTTAATGCAGATAATTATGCAACATGAGTTAAGGATGTAAAGTTTATCCTTTTGGATAAAAATTGTTGGGATATAGTAAATGGTACTGAAAAGTTGCCTGTATTAGGAGATAATATAACAGTAAAAGATGTTGAGTCATTTAAAAGTCGTTCTCGTACAGCACTAGCTACTTTATATTTACATATTTCCCCAGAGTATAGAAATATTATAAATGATTGTGTTTGCCCAGTTGAGGCATGGAAATTGTTAAAAGATACTTTTATATCAGACTCCAGGGCCAGGCATATGCAGTTATATTCAAAATTATGTCAGTGTGTAATAAATCAGGGTGAAACAATTAACCAGTATTCTTCTAGACTTTCTCAGATAGTGGATCAGTTGAATGATATAGGACATCCTGTTCCAGAAAATTATATTTGTTTTCAAGTTTTAAGATTTCTTCCTCATAAGTTCGAGTCCATGGTGCATTTCATCCTGAGGTGGCCAGACAAGGATTTCAATTTCCGGGGTATAATTTCAGCATTAATATCTGAGGAAACAAGGCTGAACTTGAGGGCAGATGATAGAAGGACGGAGCTTGCCTTGGAAGTACAGAACGTGCAGTACAAGAGTAAAAAGCCTCCTTCAAAAAGAACTATTACCTGTTTTAGATGTAATCGTCCGGGTCATGTTAAAAAGGACTGCCGTGTTAAATTGAATCTTGAGGGAAAGAATGTAAATGACACTGTTCCCCGCGACAAAGGTAAACTTAAAAAGTCCCCTCAATCTTTCCACTATTTAGCTCAGTTGCATTACAGCAGTTTTAATGATGATGATTGCTGCTGGGCGTTCGATACGGCAGCATCTCATCATTTTAGTAAAGATAGGGAGCTGTTTCTAAATTATACTCCTTTAGAGGGTGAAAACCTTGTAGTCGCGGTGGATGATGTCAGTTTTCCCATAGAGGGAAAAGGTTCTGTTAAACTTTCCTTTAATAATTGTGAATGTATTTTTGATGATGTTTTATACTCCTCCAAATTGAGGAAGAATTTGATCTCCGGTCCTAAAATGGATATGAACGGTGCTAGTTTTTCCGGTGGGAGGGGTAAAATTTCAGTGTTTGGTAAAGATAAGAAATTTTTGTTCACAGCTAAGTTAAAGGACGGCATTTATCATACTTACCCCAAAGTTTTCAAAAATAATGGGGGACCGATTGATTGTAACATAACTAAGGAAGAAAAGCCAATTTTGTCTAGTGTGAGTAAAGATAAAAATGTCAAAAATATTGAATTCTGGCACTCACGTTTCGGACATATTAGTCCAGATTTAATTGTGAGCACTAGCCAAAATAATGGTGTTAAAAGTCTTCCTAAGTTAAAACATAAAAATATTAGCTGTGAGCCATGTAAATTAAGTAAACAAAAACGAGTTTCTTTTAAGCCACTCAATGAATCAGGTTTAACTGAGCCATTAGAGAAAATTTTTATGGATGTATGGGGTCCAACAACAATAACTGGGAAAAATGGTGAGCGGTACTTCCTATCCATAATTGATGGTTTTTCAAAAAGGACTGCTATATATCCATTGAAGGAAAAAACACAAGTTTTTGATATTTTCGAAAAACATGTCGCTAGGGCTGAAAGGTTTTTAAGTAAAAAGGTGAAGGCTATACGGACAGATAATGGCACAGAGTTTAAAAATGAACTTTTCAACAATTATTGTAGTAAAAATGGTATTAAGCATGAGTTCACGAATACCTTTATGCCTGAGCAGAATGGGGTATGTGAACGATTAAACCAAACGGCATTAAATTGTATGTGTGCCATGTTGTCCGATAGTGGTCTCCCTTTTAAGTTTTGGCCCGAAGCAGCTTTGTATTTTTGTTATGTGTGGAATAGGGTTGTACACCGCGGTCAAAATAAAACACCTTTTCAATTGTACACTGGTAACAAACCTTCTGTCCGACATTTGAAGCCTTTTGGCTTAGTTTGTTATGTTGGTGTCCCAAAACAAAAAAGATCGAATAAATTTGATTCTAGATCTAAAAGAGGGGTCATTTTAGGTTATGCATTAAAGACCAAAGGGTTTAGAGTTTGGGTTGAACAGGATGATAAAATAATTGAAACTGTTAATTTAAGTTTTACAGACTTCCTATACCAGAAGCACAGTGGAGCAGTGATGGGCCCTCCATTGGACGTGATGATCACTGGTGAACCAGCTTTTCCTGACCCTATGGAAGTTACCTTGGATTACAGACCTCTACCGTCCGATGAGGAGGATGAAACCGACACGTCTCCAGCTGTACCTGAGAAAGAGGTTGTCTGGCGGAGATTCCCTGTTCCCAGGAAAATTGGTAATAGAATTGATATTTATTACTATCCTGAAGGCACCAATACTCGGTTAAGGTCTATTAATGAAGTGAAAACCTATTGCAGTAAAAATAAAATTAAATATGATCCATCTTTGTTTGATTTTTCGGGTAAAAATACTTTTGAAGGTATTGTTAATCAGGATTTTTCTAATTTGGTTGAAAGTTCCCCAGCATCTAATTTAACGAGTAAATCTTCTGACTCTGCCTCTACATGACTAGATATAATTATTCCCAAAACTTATAAGCAGGCAATAAAATCAAAACAAGTCTCAAAATGGCAGGAGGCGATGGAAGAAGAAATGGAAAATATGGCAGATAGGAAAGTTTGGCATCTGGTAGAATTGCCCAAAAATAAGTCGGTTCTTGGAAATCGGTGGGTTTTTACTGTTAAAAAGGATGAGCAAGGGAAAATAGCACGCTATAAAGCGAGGCTAGTTGCTCAGGGTTTCAACCAGGTTAAAGGTGAAACTTATGATGAGACTTTTTCACCTGTAATTAATTTTTCTGTCATATGTTTCTTTTTTTCGTTGCTTGTCTCTTGTTTCAATTGGGAAAATGTGCAATGTGATGTGAAGAGTGCATATTTGTATGCTCCTTTGCATGAAGACATATATATGTCTCAACCACAAGGTTTTATTGTTGAGGGAAATGAAAAACTGGTATGTAAATTAGATCGGGCACTTTATGGTCTTCATCAGAGTGGCAGATTGTGGTACTATGAGTTAAATAAAGTTTTGCTTAATCTGGGTTTTAAAAAATTTAACTGGTGCAATTGCTCTTATTTTTTTGAAGATTACTTGGTTTTGTTGGTCTACGTCGACGATATAGTTATTTTTGGAAAGACGAAAGATCAAATCAGTAAAATTATCAGTTCCTTAGAAACAAAATTTGACTTAAAAGTGCTGGGTAAAACTAAGAAGTTGTTGGGGGTTGAGTTTCAATATGATAATAACAATGTTCAGTTGTCTCAAGAACTCTATATTGAGGATGTATGTAATAGATTTCAAAGCTTTAAAATTCCGTTTTCCTCACTCCCTATTGTTAAAGGTTGCAAATACTCTAAAAAGGATTGTCCCACTACTCAGGATGAAGTTGATGAGGCGTCGAAGTTCCCTTATCGTAATCTTCTTGGCTGCTTATCCTTCATTTCTCGTAGAACTAGGCCAGACATCACATATGCAACCAACATTTTTAGTCAATTTCAAAGTAACCCAGGAATAATTCATTGGAACGGTTTATTAAAGTTATTGGGGTATGTTTCGTGTACCCGCAATTATAAATTGAATCTTTCATGTAAAAATCCTAGATTGACTGCACATTCTGATGCAGATTTTGCTAATAATCGGGATGACTTTGTTTCTTTAGGAGGCCAAATAGTTTTCTTAGACAATAGTCCTATATCTTGGCGTACCTTTAAGGAAAGAGGAGTAAGTCTCTCCACCATGGAGAGCGAATTTATCGCAATGTGTGAATGCGTAAAGGAGCTTGTTTGGTTTGATCACACATTGGAGGACTGTATAAAGTTTAACTTAATTCCCAGTCAACATGACTTACCCATACTCTTTGCCGACAATCAGGCTGCCATTGATTTTTCAAAGTCCCCTATAGAAAATGGTAGATCTAAACACATAAATGTTAAATTATTTTTTATAAGAGAGTGGCTATTTAATGAAATTTTTGAGCTAAAATATATTCAAAGTAAACTTAATTGTGCCGATCCTTTTACCAAGGCTCTCACCGGAAGTGACTTAGCAAAATTTAATAGCAAAATTTTTGTAAATATGAAATCTTAAATTAATTGTTTTTTTGGAATATGTTCCCTGTGTATACTTGGGTGTTTTCTAGCTTTCATTGTCTTTGTAGTGTTAAACATGTTTTGAGGTTTTTTTATAATTTGGTATGAGTGTTAGCAGGCCTGCGAGAGTGTACTTACGTGTATGTTATACGTGTATTAATTATTATGTATTATATTATGTTATGTTTTTTACAATGAAAGTGGGAAAATGTATGTCTTGTATATCTGTATAGTAATCATTGTCATTCAATTTTTCGGCACTCACGTTTCGGACATATTAGTCCAGATTTAATTGTGAGCACTAGCCAAAATAATGGTGTTAAAAGTCTTCCTAAGTTAAAACATAAAAATATTAGCTGTGAGCCATGTAAATTAAGTAAACAAAAACGAGTTTCTTTTAAGCCACTCAATGAATCAGGTTTAACTGAGCCATTAGAGAAAATTTTTATGGATGTATGGGGTCCAACAACAATAACTGGGAAAAATGGTGAGCGGTACTTCCTATCCATAATTGATGGTTTTTCAAAAAGGACTGCTATATATCCATTGAAGGAAAAAACACAAGTTTTTGATATTTTCGAAAAACATGTCGCTAGGGCTGAAAGGTTTTTAAGTAAAAAGGTGAAGGCTATACGGACAGATAATGGCACAGAGTTTAAAAATGAACTTTTCAACAATTATTGTAGTAAAAATGGTATTAAGCATGAGTTCACGAATACCTTTATGCCTGAGCAGAATGGGGTATGTGAACGATTAAACCAAACGGCATTAAATTGTATGCGTGCCATGTTGTCCGATAGTGGTCTCCCTTTTAAGTTTTGGCCCGAAGCAGCTTTGTATTTTTGTTATGTGTGGAATAGGGTTGTACACCGCGGTCAAAATAAAACACCTTTTCAATTGTACACTGGTAACAAACCTTCTGTCCGACATTTGAAGCCTTTTGGCTTAGTTTGTTATGTTGGTGTCCCAAAACAAAAAAGATCGAATAAATTTGATTCTAGATCTAAAAGAGGGGTCATTTTAGGTTATGCATTAAAGACCAAAGGGTTTAGAGTTTGGGTTGAACAGGATGATAAAATAATTGAAACTGTTAATTTAAGTTTTACAGACTTCCTATACCAGAAGCACAGTGCAGCAGTGATGGGCCCTCCATTGGACGTGATGATCACTGGTGAACCAGCTTTTCCTGACCCTATGGAAGTTACCTTGGATTACAGACCTCTACCGTCCGATGAGGAGGATGAAACCGACACGTCTCCAGCTGTACCTGAGAAAGAGGTTGTCTGGCGGAGATTCCCTGTTCCCAGGAAAATTGGTAATAGAATTGATATTTATTACTATCCTGAAGGCACCAATACTCGGTTAAGGTCTATTAATGAAGTGAAAACCTATTGCAGTAAAAATAAAATTAAATATGATCCATCTTTGTTTGATTTTTCGGGTAAAAATACTTTTGAAGGTATTGTTAATCAGGATTTTTCTAATTTGGTTGAAAGTTCCCCAGCATCTAATTTAACGAGTAAATCTTCTGACTCTGCCTCTACATGACTAGATATAATTATTCCCAAAACTTATAAGCAGGCAATAAAATCAAAACAAGTCTCAAAATGGCAGGAGGCGATGGAAGAAGAAATGGAAAATATGGCAGATAGGAAAGTTTGGCATCTGGTAGAATTGCCCAAAAATAAGTCGGTTCTTGGAAATCGGTGGGTTTTTACTGTTAAAAAGGATGAGCAAGGGAAAATAGCACGCTATAAAGTGAGGCTAGTTGCTCAGGGTTTCAACCAGGTTAAAGGTGAAACTTATGATGAGACCTTTTTCACCTGTAATTAATTTTTCTGTCATATGTTTCTTTTTTTCGTTGCTTGTCTCTTGTTTCAATTGGGAAAATGTGCAATGTGATGTGAAGAGTGCATATTTGTATGCTCCTTTGCATGAAGACATATATATGTCTCAACCACAAGGTTTTATTGTTGAGGGAAATGAAAAACTGGTATGTAAATTAGATCGGGCACTTTATGGTCTTCATCAGAGTGGCAGATTGTGGTACTATGAGTTAAATAAAGTTTTGCTTAATCTGGGTTTTAAAAAATTTAACTGGTGCAATTGCTCTTATTTTTTTGAAGATTACTTGGTTTTGTTGGTCTACGTCGACGATATAGTTATTTTTGGAAAGACGAAAGATCAAATCAGTAAAATTATCAGTTCCTTAGAAACAAAATTTGACTTAAAAGTGCTGGGTAAAACTAAGAAGTTGTTGGGGGTTGAGTTTCAATATGATAATAACAATGTTCAGTTGTCTCAAGAACTCTATATTGAGGATGTATGTAATAGATTTCAAAGCTTTAAAATTCCGTTTTCCTCACTCCCTATTGTTAAAGGTTGCAAATACTCTAAAAAGGATTGTCCCACTACTCAGGATGAAGTTGATGAGGCGTCGAAGTTCCCTTATCGTAATCTTCTTGGCTGCTTATCCTTCATTTCTCGTAGAACTAGGCCAGACATCACATATGCAACCAACATTTTTAGTCAATTTCAAAGTAACCCAGGAATAATTCATTGGAACGGTTTATTAAAGTTATTGGGGTATGTTTCGTGTACCCGCAATTATAAATTGAATCTTTCATGTAAAAATCCTAGATTGACTGCACATTCTGATGCAGATTTTGCTAATAATCGGGATGACTTTGTTTCTTTAGGAGGCCAAATAGTTTTCTTAGACAATAGTCCTATATCTTGGCGTACCTTTAAGGAAAGAGGAGTAAGTCTCTCCACCATGGAGAGCGAATTTATCGCAATGTGTGAATGCGTAAAGGAGCTTGTTTGGTTTGATCACACATTGGAGGACTGTATAAAGTTTAACTTAATTCCCAGTCAACATGACTTACCCATACTCTTTGCCGACAATCAGGCTGCCATTGATTTTTCAAAGTCCCCTATAGAAAATGGTAGATCTAAACACATAAATGTTAAATTATTTTTTATAAGAGAGTGGCTATTTAATGAAATTTTTGAGCTAAAATATATTCAAAGTAAACTTAATTGTGCCGATCCTTTTACCAAGGCTCTCACCGGAAGTGACTTAGCAAAATTTAATAGCAAAATTTTTGTAAATATGAAATCTTAAATTAATTGTTTTTTTGGAATATGTTCCCTGTGTATACTTGGGTGTTTTCTAGCTTTCATTGTCTTTGTAGTGTTAAACATGTTTTGAGGTTTTTTTATAATTTGGTATGAGTGTTAGCAGGCCTGCGAGAGTGTACTTACGTGTATGTTATACGTGTATTAATTATTATGTATTATATTATGTTATGTTTTTTACAATGAAAGTGGGAAAATGTATGTCTTGTATATCTGTATAGTAATCATTGTCATTCAATTTTTCCAGTTGTTGCATGAACAAAGTAGTATTGTTGGTGATTGTTCTAATGACTTTACTGGACTCGTTTTGAATGTCTCTAAGATGCATTGATGTCTCCTTGTTTTGGAGTTCCTCAGACCTTGCTTGAAGATCTAAAATTGTCAAGATCTATGAAAAACTACATTGTTGTATATACTTGAAAAATTTTTTTTTGTAAATTGTTTGGCAACTATATATGTATATATGGGTTTTTTTTCGAAACATCATGGTGGGGGGCACTGTTAGGATTTTTAATGTTTTTGCCATGCTGTTTCAAAAATTTTAAGTTTAATCACCTTTTCTTTAACTTAATTGTTTTTTTAAAAAAAACTTACTATGTTAATAGCCTTTAACTTTGCTAATTATAAATGAATGTTTAGAATTTCATTAATTGTTTACCTAAATATAGTTATAAATTAATTTATCTAATCTTTACTTACATTTTTCCAGCTTGTTTACTTGAACAGCTGGTTAGTTTCACAGTTTATATTTAAGTCATTAAATCTTTCTACTAGCACTAATAAATATAGAGACATCGTTTGTTTAAGTTCCTCCGGTATTTCGACCGGGAGTTTTTTGCTTATCGCTGCTTCCGTATGTTTGCCGGAAGTAGGTCGTTGACCGATGCGTTTGACGTCACTGTCAATCATCGGGCTTTCCCGTGTTTTGACTATCGTGGTAGACGCTGATTTGTTATGACGTTTACTGTCTGCCATTGGTAGTATCTTTTGATCAGTATAAAAAGCTGTAGTGAACGTTTGTTCTCTCTCTCTTGCCTCTTGCATCTCTTTAGAGATGGTTTAGTGCTGTTAAAGCAGTTTTTATTTTGAAACGCCGAGTTGGCGATTTCATTTCTTTTTTCACGCTGGTCGTGAATTAATATGTAGTTTTATAAAAGATGCTTTTCAATTTTTGCTGCCCTGGTTTCCTGGAGTTAATCTGATTAAGTATTGTTTGAAATTAGTTTGAATTAGTGCTAGTGTTAGAACGATATAATGTTTCAAATTGACACTTAAAACATCGTTTTCTTTAAGTTTAAAAATGTCTTTTGTTCATTTAAGTTGCCTAGCAATACATATATATTTTAAATGTTAAATCCTTTATTATCATGTTGTATATTATCTAAACTCTAACCTTTTGTTACGTTTTGAGTTCAAATAAATTTGTTTGTTGTTAAGATATGATTCTGTTTTAATTGCTAAATCATTTTAATCAAACAGTAATTTTTAAAACAACAAAAATCTGGCTTCCACTTATGCAATTAATATATCTGCTACTAAAAATTTAAAATGGAATTTAAATTTTTCCAACACTTTTCTTGAGAATGAAAGTTTATGAGTAATAACATTGAATTTTGAGAAGTCATAAGGATAGTGAAGGAATACGTGCGCGCAGCGCACGGGTCTACGCTGCCAAAGGCAGTGGGGACCCGGTGCGACATTTTTCCCGATCAGAATTTTTTTTTCTCTTTTTTTATCACATGATACAAATTAATGCAATTTTGAGAATTCATTAATTATTGTGATTCATTTAAAAATAGTGACCAGCGAAGCGGGCGTAGCCTGCTAGTATTTAATATAAATATGAATAATATAAACATAATTCAAAAATCATGGTTGTTTTAATGAGGTATATTAAGGGAGCAATTAAAATATGAGATATTATTTTGTACAATAAATATTACGAAACCATATACCTGGTATGTATATTTTTGTATTACGATTTGATCACCAAATCCCTCTCTCCCCTCCCCCCCCCCCCCCACACAAAAAAAAGACATGATATCAAAGGTATACCAAGTTTTCAAACAAAACTCTAGTAACTTTGAATATAAACATAAATAAGAAACTGCGAAGGATTTTTAGTGTTTTAATGTACATGTTAGAAATGAATGAATTATATACAGTGATAAAATAATAAAGGAAAATATAAAAATATATCATTCGAGAAATCAGCGTTTGTAGCTATCTGTCTAAAAACAAATCTGTAAAAAATAATCAAATTTCATTGAATTTTGTGCCGATTAAAAAAATTATGATTAATTGTAGTGTTTGTTTAGTTGTTGAAGGAATTTATTTCATACTTTTAAGCACAATTTATGATTTCATTTTATTTTTGGTTGTTTGAATACTAGTTGCTTTCTAGAATTGGTTCTATTTTCTTACAAAAAGATTTCACTTTAATAAAAACCTTCTCGATTATGAAGCATATCATACTTTATTTGGTTCAATCAAGAAAAACATTTTAACTACAAAGTTTATAATGTCTGAAAAATCTCTAAACTCAGTTTTGAGCTTTTAAAATTGTACAATGATGAATTTATTGAATAGGAAAGATGCATAATATTATTTCTTATAATTATATATTAAAAAAAAAAAAATGTCAAATGCACAAATATATATATTAAGAAATGCAAAATAAAAGAAGAATTTGAAATCTTATATTTGCAAATAATTTTAGCTTTTTTAAATTAATGCTTGATTGATTAGAATGCATTTTGTTTGATTTTCCCATTTTCTGTTGGCTTATATCTATATTTTTAGCTATTGATTTAAGATGTTTAAAACTAGACTTATTGTTATTTTGAATGAACCCAGGTCGCTCTCATTCATCTAATCGTACTATAATTTCCATGGTTTTCTCTGAAACTCACTTGAATAGACAGACTACGGATTAGTATCCTTCGGAGGACAATCCATCCAGACCTACCTAGAGCCCTTATAGAAAACGGCTTTGAACGCTATAATAATACAATTTTATTGAACATTTGTAGTTTGAATTGATAATTAAATCATTTAGACATGAATAGGAAAATGCTTAACTTTTTTGTTAGTGACATGTAGCAACTTTATATATCGGATTTCCAAGATTCGTGCTCTTTGGCCGGAAAAAGAAATCCAATTTTAAATATTTTTTGGAAGCAATTTTCAAAAAGTAATTTCTTTTCGATTCGTCTCAGCAATTCATATTTAATAAGTACTTATTAATTCAATATTAATTAATTAAACTGTCTTGTAAGAAATTCCTTATTGGAAATTATTACAAGAAACTGACTCAAAAACATTGAAATTGTTTCATTGAATCCAAAAAAAAAAAAAAAAAAAAACTGACAGTCATCTCTATTCTTATTTTCCTAAAAATTCTAGATGTATGCAAACGTTAATTTGTCACCCTCTGTGAAGTGCTTTGACAGTAGAATCAGAGCTTTTCTGTAAAGGGTTAGAACCCCAAATGGGCGAAAAACATTTTTTCCAAAAAATGATAACAATACAATCCTCCCCTGATACTTTCTGAAGAAAATTCAAAGAAAGAATATAAATAAAGACATTTTCGCTAGAATTATACATATGTAGAGTTAGAGTGGGTTACGAGATATTACTATGTTACTTTGAAAGCAAAGAAAGAATGTAATAAGACTATAAGGCTTTTACAAAAGAAAAAATCTGACTCTATTCGACTTTCCAAATTTTAAATAATTAATGGTTGTATAAATAAATGACAGTAAAAAAACTTAAACAAAAATGAAGATTATAATATGGTGTTTAAATATTTTTCTCCTTATAGTATACTGTTTAATTATTATTTGAAGTGCAATAGCATTTCAAATAATTTAAGCCCATAGATATAGATCATAATGATAAAAATTTTTTTGTTGTGTTCTGTAAACATGTATAGGGGCTAGAATCACCAAAATCAATATAGTTTGTGCGATGGTGACCAATACTATGTGTATAAATTTTCAGTTCATTGAATAAAGCATTTAGATACCATTACATTTTAAATAATTTGAGCTCATAAGCCCAGTGATAAAGAATTTTTTATTATGGTGTCCCCGTAAAACAAATTTTATGTGCTAGATTCTACAAAACTTATACCCTTAATCTGGTAAGATATAATATGTATATAAATTTTCAGTTCATTCAAATGAGGCATTTAGACACTATCATACTTCAAATAATTTCAGTCCATAGGCCTTAATTAGAATATTGTTTTATGTCTCCCAGGAAAAAAAAAAGAAGCTAGAAATGTGCTACAAAATATGATAAAAAAGTGCTAGATTCACCAAATTTCAAAGGTTCCTGCCACGGTGATCTATAATATATGTATCAACTTTCAGTTCATTCGAATAATGCGTTTAAACATTATCACACTCACTTACATGTATAGACTCTCATTACAAAGACGCTATCGCATTTCAAAAGTTTGAGTCCATACGCCATATTGATAAAGAATTTTTCTTTGTGTCACTTTAGTAAAATTATAATCACTAGATTGACTAAAATCTATACTGCTTCTGCGTCGGTGACCTATAACTTGCAAATAAATTTTCAGCTCAATCGAATGAGGCATTTAGATGCTATCACACTTTTAAAAATTGATAAGGATTCTTTATGACCTCGTAAGAAAACTATAAAGACTAAATTCATCAAAATCAATAGGGTTTTTGCTAAAGTGATTTATAACATACGTACACACTTTCAGCTAATTCGAACAAAACTTTTAGATGCTATCATGTTTTCTCTCTCTCTCTATCGCATACATTCATATATACATACATCACCATAAATGTAGCAAAATTGAACCCAAAGAATCTTAAATTGTGTAGAAACTTCAAATTCTTAAAGTCGGATTTTTACCATAATTACAATATTTTCCTTTCATATGTATGTTCGGAAAATAAAAATACGTCAACTTTTGTACAAATTTCTGTCGAATTCTTATATGTATTGTAGGGCCTGATTAACTTCATGTGAGTCCTGGGGCACACATGCTTTCTTGGAACCGGCAAATACTTGACAATGTGAAAAAAGTTGAAAAAAGGGACCAAAATTTTTGAACAAATAACAAACAGTGGTCAAAAGGTCACCAAAGAAATGAGTTTTAGGGCCCCCTGCTACTCAGGGCCCGGGCCCCACATACATCTGAGTAACTCATAAATTTCCAAAAAAAAAAAAAAATCTTAGCTCATAGGAAGGGTCCAAACCTGCTAAACCTAAAAAAAATACCAAAAAAAAAAAAGTTCTAGTTGATTCTGCAGTGTATTTGCATACTACAATCAGCTATGAGCAGATTCTTGAAGATATGGTAAGTGCGCGATCAGCAGCTCAACGAATCAGCAACCTCTAGACATTCACTACCACCTACAGGGAGAAAAGGGCAACCATGTCTTTTACTACTTGCTTTCAAAAGAGTAGGATTGCTATGAGTGATGCTGCCAACCCAATATAAACAAAGTAATGAAAATATGGATTAAATTAATTGAAACTTACCAAGTTAAATAGGTAAGAAATATGTTTTATATTGTATTTTAACAGTTAATAAAGATTTATTATATTGTTACTATGTAAATGTAGAGGAATAAATATTAAGGGATTTTGGATGATGAGATTAAATAAAAGGGCCTTTTAACGAACATTCATACCGGATCGGCACGTCCTGAAGTGGTAGTATCATTATCCACATACATATGCACATTAGTACAATTTAATATTTCTATGTTTAAACAAAACTATAATGAAAAAAATCATACTTTTGCATTAAATAATGTAAAAATAATATGATCAGCAGTGGTAGTGACTCTCCACTTTAAGATTTCTGATATGAATTGATATTTACGAGCTGTATCACTATCATCATCAATTACTCCTATATCTCGACCTTGAGCAGATGCAAGACGCACCCCTTGAACCATATTTCCAACCATAACTGAAGCAGGTCCAACTTCTAAAGGCAAAGTGAAAAAAATAAAATAAATAAATTTGAAAACAAAAATGTTATAGTTAAAAGAAAGATCACAAACCTAAAATATATCTTTCAGACAAAACTAAATTCTAATTTATCATAATTCATATATATATATATATATATATATATATATATATACACTTATAAAATATATAATATTACCAATGAAATGTGAAATAACTGCTAAAATTCATACATTCCTTATGGAAATGGGCAATATAAATTTACAAAAGTATTTAAAATAAAATATGGAATAAAACTCTGTCAAAAGAAATTTCTTCCTATCACTAGTACTAATAATAATAAACTTATTTTTTATTAATATTACTCCTCTTGATAAATTTGGTCGAATAGAAAAAAGTTATTTTTAATGGAACATCATTACAAAAGATTTTACCTTTAAAATTGAATGAGATATCTTTATAAATGAATGAATTAGAATTGAAATTTGGATGATATGCATAAGGATAAAGTACCAAATTAGAAATATCAATTTGTAGCAAATTATAAAAAGTTAAAATGTTTGATGATATTTACAATAAACTCATTTTTATACGTTAAGAATAAATTTGTGATTGAATCAAATAGTGTTAAGTGTTTTTTAATATTAAGACAGTCATTTTTATTTGAAAAAAAAAAAGGTAAAATCATGTGGTATGTGTGTGTTTTTTAATATTAAGACAGTCATTTTTATTTGAAAAAAATAAGGTAAAATCATGTGGTATGTATCATGTGGTCCACATGATAGATCTGAAAGTGCAAAGCTTCATTTATTTAATCCTATTAAATTATTCCTCAAATAATAATATAAAAAAAAATTGCTCGAATACTTACAACTACAAAGACAAACACATAATTCTATTATCTCTTTACTCAATGGAATGATAAATAAAAACTTTTTTCAGTTGAAATTGTAATTTCTTCTTTTCACCCTCTCCATCAATCTACTAATAAACTGCCCTTTAACCTTGAAGCATACATTGGAAAATATCATTTTCTCTGAGTTCTGCTTATAGTATTTTGAAATGACTTTGAATGTTGCAGAAAAAGAGGAACAAGAGTTAATTTCCATTATTCAAATTTGTATTTCTTTCTTTCTTTCTTTTTTTTTTTTTTTTGGCCTGCTATCACGGGCCAAAAAAATTGAATGCTTATGCTGACAATTAAAAGAAAAAAGGAACAATAAAAGGTCCCACAAATTAGTGCTGAAAAATAAAGAGAGAGAAGTTCATAAATAAAGACCATCCAATGCAAAAACGTTCAACAATTTTTTCAAGTAAAAGAAAAATTTTAGTATAAATTTGAAAAAAAAAAAAAAAAAAAAAAAAAAAAGAAAAAAAAAAAAAAAAAATCAACCTAACAAACAATTTCTTATTTTTGATAAACTTTTAAAGTTGCTCATTTAATAATCAGCTAATAAACACTTAGAGAATCTACTTTCAAACGATAATGAAAATAAACTGGCACAAGTCAAATAATAAATATTAGCTGAAAATTCAAATAAGGTCATCTTCAAAGTGGCTGAATCATCTTTCGGTATCGTACGTCAGAAAATTATTTAATCAAGGACACTAAAGAGTTGTAGGGGAGGGAGTAAAGATCCCTTTTGCCTGTGTTTGACTACCAATGTGAAAAAGTTCTCTTTGTGGCAGTTGGGTGAGTTTGACAGCTGTGATAATTAATTCTAAATAGCAGACCGCATTTATCAGTGATAATTTCTCTGTAGATAAACATAGAGAAAAAAAATAGGTTGATTGTCTGCCTGTTGTTTTAGAAAGAAGGGAAAAAAGGTTTATTAATTTCTATTATATTAAAATTACCATTTAATGTAAAAAAGAAAAATTCAAGATTTTCTGGATACTTGAGAGTTACAATAAAAAAGCACCACAAAACTAGTGTTTAAAAGTAATAAGAATAAACATCATACAATGCAAGAACCAGGGCCGTCGCTAGGTGTTCTGCCGCCCTCAGGCAAGCTTCAGTTTGCCGCCCCTTTATACGCTGAAACTTTGCTTAAACGAATTTTTAAAACTCGAAATTTTCCGTTAGTCAAAGTTGTTAAAATGGTAACATCATTTTCCCTTCTTAGTCATAAAGACTTTGGTTTAACGAAATTTACGTGTATGTAAGACCGTAACAAAATAAAATGTTGGAAACAAATTCTTCGCACTTGTTTCAATTAAAAAACCTTAGCACTCTCACTTTCGCGTGTTGTCACTTTTTTAAAATCTGCAATTTTAAGTTGACTAATCAAACATTGCATAAAAAATAATTTAAATTAAATTGATTTAGTCACACGAAACTTTACATAGGTTTGTAAAATTAACAGAATATACATTGTCGAATATAATGGCCCACTAGCAGCTGAGCGATTCTGCGCTCAAAGCTGGTAGATGAGAACTGCCAGGTTCGATTCCAGGTCGAACTCTTCCACATAGCTGTTCGAAGTTTTCTATGGTTTTCTCTGAAACTCACGTGAATACGGGCTAGGACCCTTAGAAAAAAAAAGAAACGGAAATAAATGACTAAAAATATTTTTGAAATAATAGAGAATATATTAGTAATAGCGAATATTTATAGCGTAGAACCAATAATTCAATTTTGAAAGATTAAAAAATTTCAAAATTTAAAGTACAATATTAAATAAACAACTTTTTTTTTTTTTTTTTTTTTTGGGGGGGGGGGTAGTATTTAGAGATGCATGCATATACTAAACAGCTAATTCCAAAAAGGATATTGTATATATATATATTAATAATATTTTATCATAACAATACACAGAAACAAGGAAGCAAAACCATGAAAGAGGATTATAAAGAAAAATTTAAAAAATCAACATCTTTTTAATTGAAAAATGGACAGATCAAGGTATTTAAAAAAATAATAATCTGTTGAATACACAACTGTGTGATAAGCATTAAAAATTAAACTTTAACTTGTAAAAAGGATTTATAAAGCACTTCATTAATAATAAGACCCAAAAGTTTTTTTTTTTTTTCTCTCTCTCTCTGAAAAAGTCTGTGGGTCGATCTAACAAATTGGAAATAAATTTATACACCAATAAATATGATAAAATTCATATAAAATTAAAAAAAAAAAAAAAAAAAAAATTCTACGACCCCTGGACAACGGATAGCGCACAAATGAGGAGGGCAGTTAGTTTAGAAAGATAAGCAACAAATAAGAGGCACATTCTTCCCATCTGCTTTTTTTTTAGATCGTTAGTGTGGGAAAAACTAGTTTTGATGTGAGAAAATTTTT
Organism: Salticus scenicus; assembly: GCA_963930645.1. Lineage (NCBI taxonomy): Eukaryota > Metazoa > Arthropoda > Arachnida > Araneae > Salticidae > Salticus > Salticus scenicus. Next base: position 362,676,261 of record OZ005651.1, read on the forward strand.
TATGTTTCTTGTCACTTAAATAAGATAGATTGCTCCTTTAATTTAACCAAACATTTTAAACCTTTAATCTGCATGTTTCTACTAATGAGTTATATTAGCCTGTAGAAATTGCACATCCGCGAAAGAAAATAGTTCTTTACTATATTTAAGTGTAATAAACTTTTTCTCGATTTTTTTTATTCTGGTAAACTGAAAAAAGATTAACTATTTAAACTAAACATATTTATGTTAACACATGGAATTTATTGTAATAGATAAGCATAAAATTTATATTAATGTATTGTTTCGCGAAGAAAGTTTGTTGGCGACATATTGGCGGAAGAGGGAATACCGGAAGCAACCTTTTAACCCCTATTGTGAGTGTGAAACAGTTTGGTGGGGCTAATAGATTACTTTATTTTTGAAAATTTGAAATTGATGCACAGTCCGTTTCTTTAATTTCACAACTGTTAAAAATAGAGTAAAAATTTTGATGGATTTGAACTTTTGGGAAATTTTCACACCAGATTCACACCAAATATGTCAATGAAATATTCAAACTAACAGGAATAAGGAAAAATATTTTTCGACAAATACTTTTTCTTTTTCGTTATTATTATTACATTGATAATATAATTTCAATTCGTTTACGCATTGTTATATAAAATATTTTTATTTCCAATACAAACAACTAATAGTGTTTACATTAATTTATACTATGCACTATATACTAAATATTTTACTTTTTTTTTTTTTCTGGAACAGAACAATAAAAGAAAAACATAATTATCTTTAATAATAATAATAATAATAATTATCATATATATATATATATATATATATATATATCAGACTTATATATGTAAAATTTATATATAAATGGGAGACAAATCAATTATTTAAAGCCGAAATTACATAATTAGCAAGCATTACATTGTAAAACAAATTTTATTTTAATGGATATTTAGTTAAAGCAAATTAATTGGGAAATAAATACTGTTTGAGACTTTATAACAAATTGATCGATACCTTGGAGAGGAAATACAAAATTTTAAAGATATGTAGAGCAATTATGTAGGATTTTCTATATTGCAGTTTAAAATATTTACTTTTAAAAATATTATAAAAAATTTTGATTAGAAAAAGCTTACATTGAATAGAATTATTACTTATAATTCTGTGGATTTAGTTGGTAAAATAATTTCATCAAGTGAATAAAAACTATATAATTTAACAAAAATAATAAATTAAATTAATTTAAATTAAATTAAAAATAAATAAATAAATAAAGGCTGCTAGTGGTCAAGTGAATTGAAATGAAATTTAAATTCTGTCCTACACATAGTATAATTTTGTGAAAGTGGCCTATTTATTTATTGCGTATGCATGAAACTGTACTCCTGACACTGCCTGCTTTAGTCAAGGTAGTCTACCGCAAAATTTTAACGACACAATAATTATTATTGGCTCTTTGAAAGAAATAGTTCTCTCGTCCTTATAAATCTATCTTTTGAGATTTGAATTTAGAGCCAAAAGCCTCCTAAATTAATAAAAATGCCTCGAAGTTCTTCCAAAAGCTACACAAAAGTCAAAAACTTTTATTTTCTGATATCTAAATTAATACCAAATGGCTACAAAATTGGTATTGATTCAATTGCTAAGTTTTTCAGTATCAAGTATGACGGAATTTTGACTCATTTTCTGCAATTGCTCTATATAATTTACTACAATAGTTATTTTTCGATTTAAATATACAAATATCCTTAAAAAAATGGGAGGGGTTCTTAACTTTGTTTATAAATTCTAGCCCTTTGAAACGGTTACTATATAAATTTCTGAAAATTTCTGTCGAACATTATCTCTCAATTTTACCTTTAATATTTTTTTAACTGTGCCAAAGGAAAAACAAAATCACAAAATAAAAAGATAAATCGTTTTTATTTAGTCTATGCTGTCGGAAAGAAATAGTCCTCAATAAAAGTGTGGAAACATTGTTTCTGAAAATTTTAAGATTGCTTTTAAATTTAATATCACACATTAATATCAAAGCATGCTTATCCATTCAATGTATCAAAATAAATTGAAAAATGCGTGAAATGACATGCTTTCATTCCTGTTCCAAAGAATCGAATAACGTAACATTTCCCTCTTTCTCATCTATAAAAATCTCATTCCAACCTCCTAAAAATGCTATGAAAATAAATGTTTCAACTCAGTTTTTAAAAATAGCAGTCGCAAAGGTGTGTGTTTATCAGTATTAAATAAATACATCAAGACAAATCATATTTACAAGTAAATTAAAATTCGCTTCCCTTTCATATAAATTGTGAGTTTCTTAATTTTATTCAGAAATAAATATATAAAAATTCTCATATTCACATTTAGCATAAAAAATCGGGATACAGACAAAATGAATATATAAACAAATTGTAAACAGAGATTGCCGCTGCATATGAAAATTCACTATATTTATTTATTTATTTTAAATTAATATTTTTTTAATATTTTCATAAAAGCTTTAAACTATTTCCACTTTCTCATTTTTTTACTGCTTTTAACATTTACTGATTAACCGGTAAATAATAATGCAAATTGAAAATCTATTATGTTTTGTTCATTTAGAACTTTTTGTTCATTTTCTCCACAGAAGATACTGCCATTTAAAAATCACAGTTTAAATCTTATGATAAAATAATTTTTCTGCCAAAATATATTCGAAATATTTTAAAAGTATATTTTTAAATTATTAAAAAAAAAAAAAAAATTATAATAAACAGTTTCTCTTTAAAGAGAACAAAGACAAAAAATATACATACAGATAATATTTTATTTAATTTTTTCCTTTTTCAAAATATTTAAGTATTAACCTTTTTGTTTTTGTTTTTTTTCTCTCTCAAGGTAAAATGTAGTATATTACTTAATTTTCAGTAATACGGATTTACAATAAATTGTAAGTAATGAATTTAGTGTAAATTCATTTCTAAAGAAACTAAAAAATATACTCTGAAAAAATATTTTTACTTTAATCGAAAAAAAAAAAAAAAAAAAAAAAAAAAAAACTTTCTGAAATTATTGTTAAATCGCCTAATATTGCAACCCAATTAACGCCAAGGTGCGTAAAAAGGTCTCTGTAGCCTTTGTAGTGCTCTCAAGTTATGCGTTCCCTGAGTATAGTGAGCAGGGCCTGATTATCGCACAGGCCGGCAAGGCCTCGGCCTAGGGCACTTCTATCTAGAGGCACCAAAATAATTTTTTCATTTAAAAAATGCTATTCTTGGAAAAGATTTCCTTAAAAAAAAAATTAACCAAAAGTTAGCTAACGATAATAATCTTTAGTTGAAAGTAGGGATTTTTTTTAATATCTTTTAACCAATTATCCGATTAAATTAAAAAATACAACATTAGCTAGATTATGAAATATACCAGTTTTCGTGGAGATCGGTCGAATGATATAACATTTTACAGTGGACCAAAAAATCCAGATAAATTTTCACTTGCAGACTTACAGTTATATAATACAAAGTAAAGAACTTTGTATCATCCTAATGGAAAATATCTTTACATTTTCAGTAGTATTTGGTCATGTGTTCATATTTACATACCCGCTGACTTCGTATGGTGTGAATGAGGTAGATTAGGATTAAAAAAGAAAACAGTATTATAAAGAATACCTTGTAAAAAATTACATTTCTATGCAAGTGGATTCCAACAGTCATAGAAGAAAGATTACCCCTGCACCAATAATAATAATTTGAGGTCTCGTTGCAAAAGAAGTTAAAAATAATATCTTATGAAGGTGATGCTTTAACTTTTTTACCAGCAGTCAAACTTTGTGCACAAATTAGATTTAAAAAAAAAACTTTAATTTGTTCAAGCCGGGGGGGGGAGGGGGGCACCAAAATCGTCCTGGGCCTTGGCTCCAACAGGTGGTAATCAGGCTTGGCTAGTGAGATTTAATTGCAACTTTAAATGTGTTCTGTACTGCATAGTATGAAAGAAATTTTCTTAAATTTTTTTTTTGATCCTCCATGGAAAGAAAATATTCCGTTAAAAAAAAAAAAAAAAAAAAAAAAAAAAAAGAAATTACTATATAAACAGTGCTTTACACGTACTCGTACTAATATAAAAATAACAATAAAAGCAATAAATAAAAATTATTATTATTATTTTAATTTCGCTCGCCTTCTGCTCATAAAAGGGATTACAATTAAATGAATTGTAAATATTATCTATGATAACAATAAATATTGTGACCTGCAATTTGCAATATCATAGAACAACCTAAATGGATTCTTACATGCCTTTATGCAAAAATAAATTTACTGAATAAATCAATAACACCCATGGTTTTTGCAGAAATTGGTACGGTATTTTACAGTTAATTTTAGGTGGTGATGGGTGCAGTGTTAGAGTTAAGGGTGTGTCATTACTCGTTGATCCTGTCCCAGGTCTTGGGGGGGGGGGGGAAGGGTTGCCTTACATAGAAGGTCTTTCTAGGGGTTCAAATTCATATTCACGAGAGCTTCGTAGAAGTCACGAAAAAATCCGAATGTCTAGGCTAGATCGACGAGCGTGAGCTGCGTTTGAACTTGGCACTACTCGTCTATCAGCTTCGAGAACAGAATCTTTCGGACACTGGTGAGAAACCCATTATTTTTAGGTTTTTATTGGTCAAATTTTTTATATGATTTTTTTTTTCCCTTACAGCGTAAATACATGTAAATTTGTAGAAATTAAAGAGATTTTTGTTTCGTCTTTTCTATGTAACTTAGAGTATTAAAATTATAAACTGAACATGTATTAAATACCTCTAATAAATAATTAAACCAAATAACGAAAACATATTTAAGAATGTGAATATAAAACACCGACCTTTCGGCATTTTTATCGACTCAAAGTTGTATTCATTTTTCAAACACAAAAATACCACGTTGCAACATTTTTTTTTTTTTTTTTTTTTTTTACTCGTCTGAACGATTAGGATACTTATTAAAATTGTTTGAGTTATAAAGAATTTTTCGTTTTACTGAACTTGTTAAAATATGGGTTTATGTCTGTATGTTTAGCTTATTTTTATTAGATTTGATTTAATAAATATTTAAAACCAAGAAATTCCTTTTTGTTTTGGTTTTAAAAGTTGGTTTAGTTCTTGATTTGTTGTAAAACTATATTTTACAGAATTACTCATGGACATACGAAGAGCGAAATAAAGAGGGCGGCGGGGGTGGGGTGGGGTGGGGGGGTTATTAGACAAATTTCTATAACTCAAACTTTTTTTTTTCTTTCTGTCTTTTTTACTTTTTTATCTTATGAGTTTTAATATTATTGCTGTTGTTTTGTTCGAAAAACTCTTTCTTGTATTAAATTAAAGCATTTGCCCCACCCCTCTCGTTATTTAAAATTACGTAAGTTGCAGAGCAGAGGTAAATTTTCAGAGTGAATTTTTAAATTTAATTTTTTATTATAACTGAAAATTTAATGAATTTGAAAATTTCAAATTCATTTTATCTCTAAAACTAAAATCCAATTAAGGTCGATTGATTGCAGTAAGTTCATAGGCCTGAGGGGGAGTGTGCCCTCCGTGTGTGTGTGGGTCTTTCTAAGGGATCCTAGTCCGTATTTACGCAAGTTTCAGAGAAAACCACGAAAAATTCCGAATGGCTAGGTTAACGAGCGTGACCTGGGATCGAACTCGGCACCTCACATCTACCAAATTCGAGCGCAGAACCGCTCTGCTGCTGGTGGGCTAATATCCAATTTGTATAAATTTTAAGTATACTTTTAATCAAATTAATGTGAAATTCTATTCAATTAATTTTTTTTTTTTTTTTTTTTTTTTAGGAAAAAATTTTAGATTTTGGGATCGAACTCGGCACCTCACATCTACCAAATTTGAGCACAGAACCACTCTGCCGCTGGTGGGCTAATATCCAATTTGTATAAATTTTAAGTATACTTTTAATTAAATTAATGTGAAATTCTATTCTATTAATTTTTTTTGTTTTTGTTTTTGTTTTTGTTTTTTAGAAAAAAATTTTAGAATTTAGATAATGCATAAAAAAATCTAGAGTGATTCCACTCGACTTTCCGAACATTAAATAATTAACGGTTGTATAAATAAATTAAAGTAAGACAAGTCCTTAAATAAACAAAAGTGAAAATTATAATAGGGTGTATGAATATCTTTCTCCATAGTTTAATTTTACGCTATTGTACTTACAACAATTTCATCCCATAGATCCTAATGATAAACAGTATTTCTTTGTGTCCCTTCCCTGTAAAAAATCTATAGCTGTTAAATTCACCAAAATCTATGCAGTTAGGAAAATAAAAAGGGCTTAGTTTAAACTTAATGATTCCTTTAAAATGTTGTAGGTCAAATTCAGCGTTTTATCTTTATTTCACAGTCATGGATTCTATTCTGTTTCATACTAGTAGAATAATTTTGTCCTTTTCTTAAGACCACCCATAAAGAATTCCATTCCATACACTATATATTTCCCTTATTTCTATTCAAATTAACAATATCCGGTCAAGCTTTTTTGTTGCATACTGACAGTACTAGGTTCTAACGTACTCATTTGTAGTCTGCTTTCTCAGAATGTAACTATCTATAGGCTAGCCAGGTTATCTGCTATCTTGAAACCTTCCAAGCAGTCGGACATCGGACCCATGCAAAGATAGTTTCCTATTCCAAGCGGAAGCGGAAGGCTTTGTGTCTTCACATTTCTCATACCGTCTTTTTTACACATCTTTGATTTATTGACGAATATCACTAGCAGCAGTTTTCTCAGCCAATTTAGATTCTTTTGTGAGGATGGTTGGGGGGGGGGGGTCTTTTTACCAATGTATATATTAAAAAAAAAAAAAAATTTTTTTTTCAATCTCTAATATTAATTTTTTTTTTTTGTACTTCGTTTTAATGATTCAAATGCCGCCCTCAGGCATTGCCTGAGTTGCTTAATACCTAGCGGCGGTCCTGGCAAGAACTCACAACAATTGTTTTGGATTGAATGAAAACACAATCAGGCAATCAAAATAGACACGAGTGATGCAAACAAAGCACAAGTATTGCTGCTTGCGTTTTGTTTGCAGCATTTCGTTGTGTTTATTCAAAGTTTTGTACATATTACTTGAAAAGTTATGTTAGTTAAATGCTGGATTGTAGAGCTTTTACTGTATATATTTTAAATTGCAATGATAAAAAAATAAAAAAATAAAAAGTAAAATACATTTAACTCTTGGTTAACTGGCAATCCACAAACTGTCAAAATTCAGGAAAATCTTTTTTCCCACTTCCAATATTTGCTGCTATTTTAGAAAGCTTACATTTGCCATTTTTAAATAATGACAGTATCCAATAAATCAGATCAATGTTCATACTTATATAAAGGCAATTCTTTAAAAAAAAAAAAAAAAAAAAGAATGTAAAAATCTATTTCCTATTCGAATAGAGTCTACTGTTGAGCCTAAAGAGGAGCTTATTTGGTGGTATTCGGGTTCTTCACTAGGGACCTGGGTGCAGACTTTCCATCTACCAGAATTGAGGCAGAACCAATCGGCCACTGGTGAAGCTGTGTTTATTCGGTATTTTCAACACAAACAAAATTCAGATAAAAAACAAGGGGTGGCATTTAATCGAGGAGGAGCGCTTTTGTGGTACGTTACAATACTTCATTTTAATTGGGGAATCATAAGTTGGCTAGGTATTCTTTCACGCAATTTGCTCATTTGCTACTATGGATATTCACTACTTTAAAAAAACCTCTGCTCTACTATTTATAAAAAATAATCTGACAACTACAACACTGCCTCTGATCCTGAAAAGAAATAGACATTGTGATATCTTGCTTAGTCTTAATCGCACATGCTTTTTTTCCTCTCACTACTAACTGCTGATATTATGGGCACTGCACCATGGAACTGTATCTTTTCCAAAACCGGAAAAAACCTTAAATGATAGGATTTTAGAGTATATAAAAAATGGTTATGCAGTAATGCATTTCAGCATACGTTTGTGAGCATTGAAACTCACTAAAGATGAAGCGTTCGCTACAGGCAACAATTTTTTTCGTGCATCAGCCAGATGGCATATGCAGTTTATGAAGCGGTATGGATTATGTTAATGCCAGTGTATAAAAATTGCACAAAAAATATCTGGTGACCTGGAATTGAAAATAATGAAGTTCCAGAGATACATAATAAGACAAAGAAAAGAAAATGCCCTTGGATTTTTCAATATAGGGAATATGGAAGAAACACCTATGTGTTTCAATTTACCTGGTAATAGGATGGTAAATCAGAAAAGTCAAAAGAATATTATTATTAAAACAACTGGCCATGAAAAGACCAATTTTACGGTCGTTCTTTCATGTTTGGCTGACGGCTGTAAACTCCCACCAGTGATAATTTTCAAAAGAGAGACACTCCCAAAAACTGCTTATTTTCTTCTGGTATGCTCATTCGATCCAATGAAAAAAATTGGATGACTGAATCAAGAATAATAGATTGGCTGAAGAATGCTTGGGATAAAAGGCCAGGTGCATTATCGAAAAAAATATCCCTTCTAGTCTGGGATTTGTTTGTCGCATATTACTGTGAAGAAGTAAAAAAAACAAGCAGCATTGAAAAACAACACTTGCAGTTATCTCACGAAAGTTGACATCTGTTCTACAGCCCCTCGATGTTTGTCTTATTAAGATCTTCAAAGACAATGTGCAGAAATATTGGACAGACTGGATAAGTTCTAGTTTGCCAAATGAAACAAAGTGTGGCAACCTAAAAGAGTCAGACATTGTTTTGATTGCACAGTGAGTAAAGAATGCTTGGGAAGTTATTCCAAAAGAAAGGATTATTAAATCATTCAAAAAGTGTTGCATTAGTAACAAACTTAACAGCACTAAAAATGTTGTGATTCAGATGAAGATGAAAATAGTACTTCTGATTCTGATATGAAAGGCACAGATATTTATGACGTTGTGTTGATGACAGAGAAAGACTTTCATAAACTGTTTGGCGAATCTGACTTTGTTGAATTCTGAAATTTTTGTTCTTAAAGTATATATATATTTTTTAATTATTAAATGTTTTCAAAAAATATTATGAAAAATTTTATTTTTTTCTTAGTTATTGTTATTGAAAAATTTGTATATAGGTTTAAAAAAAAAAAAAAAAAAAAAAAAAAGGAAAATCTGATTTTTTTTTTTCTTTTTTCTAAAAGTAGGGGGGTTGACTTATATGAGAGTTTCAGATTTTTTCCCAATTTTTTTTCTGAAATTGGGGGGGGGGGGGGATGGAAGGATTGATTTATATGTGAGTATATACAGTACTTTTTCTTATTTCACTTTGCCAAATATGAGATTAAACTGATTGTGTTTAAAGATTTAAATAGTTCTACATTTACTAAATGCCAGTCATTTATGTTTTTTTTTTTTCAATATACATATTTCCATGTTAATAACTTTACAAATTGTTTAAAATATGTTGAATAAAAATTTGTTGTTTTTATCTTAAACTTTTGATGTTATTTAAACTCTACTCTTAACGTACTTCCTTAAATTGATAGATTTATATTTTTAAAGGCAAAACATTTAATCAGCAAATGCTAATTGCCTTTATTAGTTCTGCAATATGATATGCCATTCTTTGAAATTAAACAAAGAATGGCATATACTAAATCTATTAGGTTTAACATCACACTAGTACTGTGCAATGGTTAACTGGTGATGGTCTGGAATGTACCCCTAAGAATGGTCCAGAGACATGCAATCACAATTTTGATCATTCATGGAGGGAATGGTTACCTCACTTCAGTAACCCCCAGAAGTTATTGCATTGCTACAAGAGCTATATAGATGCTAGAAGTGCTACTAGATATAGAACTATTACTATATAGATGATAATAAAGTAGTCTAGTAGGTGGCTTTGTGTTTCTTTTTGGTCTGACAATTTCATTTTCTGTAGGACAAACAGATTCTGCATCACTTGATTCGAGCTAAACTTCATCAGGTTAAGAATTTATAACTTCTAAGGGGACATTTTCTTGACATATATTCTTTTCTTCTCTTCATTAAACTTAACATTACAAGAATGTGTGACTCGTTTTGTTTCCAGATCTACAAAATAACCCATGTTGGAGTACCCAACAAATATCATTTTTCTGGATTTGGGATCTAATTTCTTGATTAGATTATCTGGAATTCGCATATAATACACATCACATCCAAATTACCTGTATTACACTTCACTCGGAAGGTTTTCCATATTTCATCTCAAATGGAATGGAGTTATTAATGCTTTGTTTAGGAATTCTGTTTTTAAGATAACAGCAAAACCCCAGAAACTTTTTTTTGGCAACACTGCTTCAGATACCAAGGCAAGAGATAAGTATTGGTAGGCTCTTTCAGCAACATAAATTAAAGCTGAGTATGGTGGAGCAGGATCTAACAGGATACCAGCTTCCTTAAAATACTACGCTAAATCTCTAGACACATATTCTTTTGTATTGTCACACCTGATTTTATACAAATTAGGATTTTGCTTCAAGAAAAGTTTAAACACAGCAGCTGTGTCACTTTTATGCTTTAGTATTTACTACTTCACAAAACTTTACTTTAGTAGTATTTCACAAAAACTTGAATGATCATCAATAATTGTTACAAAATATTTTTCACTAGAAGTGGTGAATGGTGAGATGGGGCCATATATATCAGAATGAATCATTCACATAAGTAGGCTTTTATGACTTCTAAGACCTTTCTCAGCAGGCTCACTTAAATGTTTGGCAATGATACATTCTTCACAGAAATTATCTGAAGTAGGAAGGACCCATCTGCTCTAAAGCTTCATTACATACAGGTTTATTAGGTTTCAATTCACTTACATAAGGATCCTTTGTCATTAAGCTGAGACATACCAAAGCACTTTTTATCCTTCTGCACCATTGCTTTATCATCCCTAAATATAATACTGTAATCTGTCTTTTGTATATTTTGACCTATATTAGTTCACCATTTCAATCAGACACATACAGTACAATTGTTAGGGTGATTTTCTTGCCATGCAGGGTTCCTGAAATTATCCTTATTCCTTCTATTTTTAAAATGTCACTTTTTGATGCACAAGACAATGAACCAGAAAACCTTTTCAAATCATCAAGCCACTCACCCCTACGTAACATATGTGCTGATGCTGCAGAATCCAACAGAAAGAGATTTTTAACAGATTATTCCATCATAAAAGTCACTGCTGCCACTGATTCCTTATTATCTGTCTTTGATTTCATTCTACAGTTTCTTTTGAAAGGACCACTACGATTACAATTGTAGCAAGTTAGTTTACTATTGCAATTCTTTGCTGTATAAACTTTTTGTTTACATTGATAACAAGAGACATTATATTTGTTCACACAGAAAGCTCCATTTACACATGATCAAGAATTAAGCAACTGCTCATTATCTTTATCACCTTTTAGGGCTTCAGCACTTAGGTCAGGTTCTTGCATGGTTGACTTTCAATTATAACTTTAATTTATAACTCAGCATCCCATGGCCATTCTATGTTGAAACTTACAATAATTATGGATAACAAAACAAACGTAAAAATAATATATAATTTTTAAAAGAAAATTAAATAAGCACTTTTTGTAATATTGGAGGTCAATGGTCAAAATATTTTACCTTACTATGAAAAATTAAAAAATATATACACGTGATATATCATTTAAAAGCTAGTATTATAAGCTTTTTAATTATGCCAATTTTTTATCTCTACTCTAAGTTAATTAGGGAACAAAATATGGGTAAAACACACATTATGTTAGTATGAAAATACTGGTGGAAGGTTGCATATTAATTTATAACTCAGGATTCCATGGCTATCCTATGTTGAAATTTACAATAATTATAGATACTAAAAGTAAAAACATTATATAATTCTTAAAAGAAAATTAAATATGGTGAAGCATTGATAATCTGGCATCAGCAAGAAATAGACATTGCCGGATTACGGATTTTTCCAGATTACAGTACGAAGCTGAAAATCCGGACTCCAAAAATCTGGACAATTTCGGCCGTGTTAATCATCATCATCCACTTTTTTTTTTTTTTTTAAGTATAAATATATCTGAAAAAAAGAACTGAAAATATATTTTATTTCCTATTAATCTTCAAAACCGGCATTTGCAGTCCGGAAGAGAAGGGGAAAGAAAATGATAAATTATAATAATAGTAACAATTCTTACACATTTATCTAACTTAGAGCTAAATTCTATATTCTATTTTAACTATGCCCAAACTTTTAATTGAAAAAATCTAAAATAATACTTAAAAAAAAAAAAAAAAAAAAAAAAAAAAATCACTGAAATGTTTTTCTTATTTATTTTCTTTTATTGTAACTTGCACTAATTTCTGTATGCAAATATTTCATTAAATCTTTTGTTTTTCAAATTTAATTATAATCTTATTTATTTTTATTTATTTATTGTTATAGTTGATAAAAAGAATATTACAGAATATGTTTCAAAATCGTAATATATTATTTTTTACTTGAATTTGCATATTATCCAAGTACTTAACCCAAAACATTATATTTTTTTGGCATGACCAAAAATCGGGAATCGCTGCAGTCCCAACGATTCCGGATTTTCGGCTTTGTACTGTATAGATGTTTCGAATATGTATATCGAAATCATATAATCCTTTCCGACCCAGGCTGTACAATTGTGTGGGTTAGACATCCACAACATCCACTTACATTTTTGCATCTGAAACAGTCGTATGTAATAAAATCAGGAAATGAACGATCAAGCTAATTAGCAGAAAGTATAATATACAATTTTCAATCAACAAATGTCGGTTATAGTCAGTGGCGTATCCTCTGGGTATGCTAGGCAGGCGCCGCATACCCGCTAAAAACTGTCTAAACTTCAAACATATTTTGATTAAAAAAATACAGAAAAAAAATAATAATTCAACAGCTGATTTTATTAATAACTCGCTTTTATCCATCCATTAGCCATCATTTAATTTTCCAAAACTATTCTGAAAGAAAATGTTTTCTGTTACATAGATAATTCGTGGAAAAACAGCCATTTCCTGACCGGTTACTCCGTAAGGCATGCTACTTTTCTAAAGCATACCCTTGGATAGGGAATTTTTATTGTGTGAGGAAATATTCATTGCGTTAATTTTCCCGCACAAGGGGATTTCCGCTGTTTAAAGGATCGAAGTCATGCTATCCATCGACAGCATGTCCTGTAGTTTTCCCGTACTGCTAAAGTATTAGGGATTTTCATTTTCTTATCTTCCGTAAAAGTCAGTGAGAACTAGTTTTTCCATTTTGTCCATCTACTCAAAGACAAGAATGAATGACTGAATGGATTGACGATGTTGTCAGTTGTCAGTTCAAAAATATTATTGATAAAGTAAAATTTAATGCTTTATTTTACAATGATGTAATTAAAAAAAAAAAAACTTTTAACAAAGAGAAAAAACTGAATTTATTTATAAATGATCATTCAACAATAAAATGAAATTTGCATAAATTTCTGAAAAAATATCTCTTATTTTATAAGACAGGAAAATTACTGCAGAACTTGGCTCTGAAGCTAAGGCCTTTGATTACAGAGCTAGAAAATGTGACAAAGGTATAGCTTGGATACTGCAAATGCGCACTTCATCGAGGTTTTTTTTTTTTTTAATTTTGAATCAGAATATCTACTCCTCCTGCCCCCATTTCCTCAAATTTTTCCTTTTCCTAAATTTTATTCAAATTGCCTGGTTTTTATTTTTAATCGTCTCCATTCCTTAGCAATGGTTATTAGCTTATTACAATTACTACATAGCAACGCTTTCTCTATCTGGTGATCCCTTTTAAAAAGCAAAGCTATCGACAGATTTTTATTTTAATTGAACAAAATAAGATATTTTATTTCAATAGTTGCCTCTTCAAAACCATTTTTTATTTGGAAAATTAAAAATTTCTTTGAAAGGGAAAAACGTTTATCATTTTTTAATTTTTTTTCTTCTTTTCTTTTGGTATCAAATGTCAATGTAATAAAAATAATTAAACTTATTACATTTTTAACTTTATTAAAATGTTCAACAATTAAGTTCATGTATAAGAACTATTTGTGGTCTGAGTTAAAGCGCTATCACAAGCAGTGGACACCCGGATCCGACATTGGAAGAAAGTCACTGCCATATTTTGCGTGACTTTAAGGAATATATATATATATGTATGTATGTATAAAGTGATGTATAAAAAAATTAGTGATTCAATTTCTTTGAAAATTCATTTTTATGTAGTAACCAGTGAAGCATGCAAAGCCTACTGGTTCTTCAATAAATTATAATAAGTGGCATTTAAATAAATGCTGTCAAGATAAATTCGATAAAATAAATGTGTAAAATTATATTTATGGTTTGAAGAAATTGGAAATTTACGAACTTAAATTATAAGAAATGATAACGAATTTAGAAGTAGTGCTCTTTCCACAGTTGGTTTCAGAGCATGCCCAGTTTCAAATATCACGATACGCCACTGGTTATAGTCCATATTTTTCAGTTTGCAAAAATAGAAGAATGTAATGTTTTAAGGTAAAAATGTTTCAGGTCAGAAAGGGATATCAGTCACAGCCTCTAAAGAGACATTTAAAAAAAAATTAGTTTTAAAAAATGTATGCAAACCCTTAACAAAATCGAAAATAATTAAAATAACATTTGAAATGAGTTAAATTTTTTTAAATGACAACTATAAAACAGTACACAGATCGTTTATTTTTGTACAAAATAATAATTTAAAAAAATTATATTAAAACTGGCTTAAAAACAAATAAGATCAGGAATTTGATAATGCTACATTCTACTAAATATGTTAGTCAAATTTCATTTATTTCATTTTTCAGTTTGTTGTTACTGATTAACATATGCATGTTCATTAGTTGGTTATTGCTGATAAAATCATATTTTTCAAATCCTTCTAAAAACTGCTGACAAGATTTCGGATGGTCATGCGTATTTTGACTTTCGGTATCAGGAATAAGAACAATCTCTTTTAATAATAACTTTTGGATTTGCCATTGCGAGACAAAAATTTCGTTGTTCTTTTTCGGAATTTTTGCCATCATCCTGATTAATATGTAAAAAATTCACTCTAGTCCATAAATCAATAAAATTAAATGAAAATCTTTTACTAACAATCCATAAAAGTTGGCAAGCATGCTGCAAATAACAAGTTGAGTAGTACTACAATTTATGGGCGGAGGTTTAAAAAAAAAAAAAGAAAAAAAACAGAAAAAGTCGTTAGTGCCAGTTTATGGGTGCTGCCGGATTATAGAATTCTGGATTATGCATGCTTCACTGTATGTACTTTTATTGATATTGAAGGTCAAATATTTGACCTTAAGATGAAATTTTTTTTTTATTATATATAAGTGATATATCCTTTTAATGCCTGTATTATAAGCTTTCTAATGATATCAATCTTATATCTCTAAGTTAATTAGAAACCAAAATATGGGTACATTTGTAGTAGATGAATTTAAAAAATTTGTATTTTTTACCCATTTTTGCAGCCCTGTATATGAAAAACTAAAAGAGGTAGGAATTTATTAATTGGTATACATTCATTTTTATATATAACAAAAAAAAAACAAGCCCAGTTTCATAAAAATCTGAGGGGGGTCAGGTTTTTAGCTGTGTTGATTTGACATGGAATTACCCCCCCTACATTAAGTTTAACTCATAAAAAGACATGAGTAGATATTCCTGTACCTAAAACATATAACCAGGCTATTAAATCTACTGAAAGTAAGTACTGAATGGACGATGAGATAAATAACATGAAAACCTGTAAGGTTTGGCATTTAGTCAATTTACTGGAGGGAAAGTTTTAAGCAATAGATGGGTATTCGTCATTAAAAGAAATAAGCTAGGAAATGTTGCTCACTTTAAAACGAGGCTCACAGCCTAAGGCTTTCATCAAATAAAAGGAGATACCTATGATGAGATGTTCTCACCTATTATTAATTTCTCAGTAATTCGTTTCTTTTTATTATTGTTAGTCTCACGTTATGAATGGCATTAACATTCAATGCGATATAAAATGTGCTTACTTACATGCACCTTTAAAGGAAGAAATTTTTATGTCTCAGCCAAAGGGATATGATATTAAGGGAAGGGAAAATTTTTGTTTGTAAATTAGACAGAACGTTACATGGACTTCATCAGAGTGATTAGCTCTGGTATTATGAGTTAAGTGCTTTTAAATTTAAGGTTTAATAAATTTAACTAGTGTAAGGGTTCATACTCCTTTGAAAATGACATTGTTTTATTAGTTTATGTTGATGATATAGTTTTATTTCAAAAAAAGCAATCTCAAGTAGACAAAATTCTTAATTTATTAAAAAGCAAATTTTATATAAAAATTTTAGGTAAAACTAAGAAATTACTTTGAGAGTTTAATTATAAAAATAATTCAGGAATCATATATTAGTAAAGTTTACGATCAGTTTTTATGTTTCAATATTCCTTTCTGTTCATTACTTATTATAAAAGGCATTAAATAATTCTAAAAAGGACTATCCTACTAATCAAAATGAAATTGATGTCCCTATTGGAATATCTCAGGATGTTTATCTTTCATTGCAAATAGGACACGACCTGACACTGCATATGCAGTTAATATATTTAGTCAATTTCAGACTTCACTAGGGATTCATTGAAACAGGTTACTTAAAAGGGTCTACTTCTTGGGTATGTTTTGTGTACTCAATATTTAAAATTAAATTTAAATTGTTTCAATCTATATTTGAGTGCTTTCTCTGATGCTGATTTCATGATGAATAGGAATGATTTTGTATCAATGGGGGGACAAATTTTATTTTTAGATATCAGCCCAATTTCTTGGAAAACGTTTAAGCAGAAAACTGTTTGTTTTTCAATCATTAATTTCTATTTTGTATAAGCCATCAACACTGATAACCATCAATGTTAACCAAACAGCCATTGAATTTATGAAATCTCCTATAGAGAATAATAGGTCTAAGCATATAAATGTCAAATTACTTTTCATAAGAGAATAGCTTTTTGAGGAACGGTTCAAATTAAAATATGGTAAAATTTAAAGCTAACTTTGCCGGCACATTCACTATACCTCTTACTAAAAGTATTATATCTAAATTTATAAATAAAATATTTGTTAAGGGGGTGCATCACGGATCGTCAAGGTCATCCACAGCCCATGTTATTCTATGGCGAAATTTGTTTATAGAATTACACATTACCTAATGCATTTTTTAAAATTCTGTTTTCCTAATCAGAAAATTTACAACCGTAAAATGAAGACCCGTGAAACAAAAACTTTTCTTTTTAATTTTTAACACTTTATTTTTAAGCTGTAAAATGCGAAAAATACACTTGTTTTGCTTTACTAGCCTCTAACTTATCAACAAATTGCAAATGTATTCTTTGCATCACACTATCTCTTTGCACAAATTTTCACTTAGTTGGATACTATGATACAAAGTAACATTTACATAAATTTTATTCACAGTTTTGGATAGCGTGACGCAAAAGACAAATCAATTTATTGAAATAAATAATTTCAATTTATAATGCAAACTCAGTGAAAGTGTGATTATTTGACAGTATATTTGAAAATTAAAAGCACTGTTTCAATGTGTAAATATACTTTAATAGACAAAACAAAGGTAATTTTAATGGAATCAAAAAACAAATCTTTTAAAATGACACCGAGGAGTCACTGGAATTTTTATATCATTCCTTTTAAAACTGTTATTTTGAAATTGAAGTGCAAATGAAAAAGTATCAGTGAGTATATTTAATATATTTGTCTTATCTTGAAGTTAAAAATATTATGTTTGCATTGTAAATATAAATAAAAGAAAAAAGCAAATGCTCAAATAAGAAAATCTACGTATATTTTAACTAATAGTAAAGCGTCACTTAAAATTTATATCATTATTTTTAAGACCCATATTTCAAAATTTTATAGCGATAAAGTAGCTGCGTCACAAACTTTTAACCCGTTAAGGGTTTTTGTACTGATATCATTACTTTTTAGAGGTTATTGATCAAAAAATTAAAACAAGTCCTTCCAGCTCATAGGAAGGTTAGGTTGATTTATTTTTTCTTAAGAAGTTGCCACCATTTTTCCAAAATGGCAGCTACATTTTATTAATGAATTTGATGGATTTATTAATGAGGGCTATGTATATATGGAGTTTTAAGCAAATCGGTTCAAGGGTTATTGTGATAATTTTCAAGTGGCCACCATTTTGAAACAAAAGGACAGAGTGACTGAGATGCCCAGTGAACTTATCAAAGGTACTTGAATGATATGTCAACTGTGCAAACGTGATTCGAACTGATTCAGTATTACAAAAGTTATTGTAATAAAAAAAATTTAAGTGGCCGCCACTTGGAAACAAAATGGTGGAGCAAGTTGCCTAGCAAACTTATCCAAGATATTTGAATTGTAAGTTCACTTCCCAACTTCGATTTGAGCCAGTTTAGTATTCTAAAAGTTACTATGGTGGCGCATTTTCAAGTAGCAGCCTGATTTCAAGCAGCTGCAACTTGGAAACTAAATATTGGTACAAAATTCATCCAAGATATTGGTGTGATAAGTTCAATGTCCAACTTGAACTGATTCAGTATTTCAAAAGGTATTCTGATGATAAATTTACAAGTGGTATCCTGATTTGAAATGGCCGTACTAAAGATATCGGTCATTTTGTTAAAAATGGCAGATAAAATTCATTAATAAATACTTGGTTGAGACCTTTATGTGGTCAATGTAAACATCAAAATTCAAAATGTGGATTTGAAATTTTTACGTAGCTGCCACTTGAAAACAAACTGCAGAGCAACTTAGTTAACGAACTCATCTAAGATATTTGTACGATAAGTTTGCTGTATAACTTTGGTTCAATTCAATTTTGAGTATTATGTCAAGTTATCGTAATCACAAAATTTCCATTACAAAAAAACCCAATTTATACATCTTTTACATTTATACGATCTTTTAGTGAAGTCCTGATTCATTCCTATTCATTTGAATGAAAAATTTCTTTGTTTATAAGTCACACAATATTAGTTATCTTTTCCACTTTTCTAAAATTCACAAAATTTCTTGACTGGTCATTATTTTACCATTCTAAATATAAATTATGATGAGTATGTGAACTTTGATATTATATCATGACTTTGGAGTTATTCACAATCTATTAACTAATTAAAAACAAATTGTCTGATGCTAATTTAAGTGATAATGATGTAGAATGTGAAGAAGTTATTCTTAAGAGAGGACAATACCTAATCTTGGCAACAGCTATGGCCTATCTTATGGGAAGATCTATTTTCATAACTAGGGGGCTCTGCCCCTGCTCGCTCCGCTCACCAACCCCTGAGGGAGGCTTCGCCTTCCCCCGACTCACTTTACTTGTTAACACATGCAGAGCTCTGCCCGCCTATCCGCTGCTTTCCTTTCACTGAATAGGAATGTTAATAGTGCATAACACAAGACAAAAGCAGAAAATTATTATATAAATCCCCATATTCAATGTCAAATTGAAATATGTAATATTTAATAGCACATTATTTTATTTTTATAAAAATCATGCTTAAAATCAGTTTTTTTTTTTTTTTTTAATAGAAAGAAATCCGTAATATCCAGACTATTTTCTATTATAGCTTTAGTATATCACCTTTGTTTTTTAACTATAGATCAGGACCGCGGCACCCCAGTCGATAGCACGCCGACCTCATAATTGGAAGATTGCGGGTTCGGTACTCGAGCTGGCCAAAGACCGTTGTGTACACTAATGGTGGCTGGTGCACGTAAAATCTGTTGTGGTGACAATATCCTCCATATTCCCATCAAAACTATACCTTTTTGGGTCACCGAAGCGGGGGAGCCATCTCTTCCGTGTAGGATCAAAAATGTGATGGCATGTATCTGAAACATACCTAGGGGTGTGCCCCAGATCGTCGCCAATTATCCATAGTGCAGTAATGGCCAATGTCATATCCAACCTATCTAACTACCTACCTACCTACAACCATGGATATTTTAATTTTCCCATGTAAGAAAATTTACTTTCTAAAAGTAGAGAAAAAAAGTTATTAATAGCAACACTGACATTTATTTTTTACAACCATGGTTCCGAGCAGCGGTATAGCCAGTCCATAAAGCACCGAGCTCATAATTGGAAGATTGCTGATTCGATACTTGAGCCGGTCAAAGACCGTCGTGTGCACTAATGGTGTCTGGTGTACATAAAATCTGTCGTGGCCACAAAGTCCTCTATGTTCCCATCAAAAATATACGTCTGGGGAATCTCCTCCATGGAGGATCAAAATTGTGATGTCTCTGGAACATCCCTAGAAGTGCTTCCCATACAGTCACCAATTACCCATAGCGCAGTACTTGGGCGATGTTAAATCCAACCTACCTACCTACAACCATGGATCGTATTTTATTTTTCCCGTGTAAAATGACTTCATGACAGAAGACCAACGTCACTGGGAGAAACTTTTTTCAAGGTGGCAAATAGAGTACTTTCACAAATTTGTCGTTTATAGCTAATAACTTCTTTAATTAAAATGATAGAAATTTCTAAGCAGCTGAAATGTCTTCCTTGAAGTATTCGGAACACATTGATACCTCTCATGATGCGAAAGACCCTGCCCTCCGCGAGAAGATGCTGTCGCAGACAAAAAAAATTTGACGCCAGCGACAGTATTTTTTTTTTTTTATATATAGAGATTACTCATTACCAAATGTAGTTTTTAAATTCCGTTTTCACTTTCAGAAAATTCACAACCATTAAATTGATACTCATTTTCGAAGAAATTGATTTTTAAAAATTTTTATATATTTTTTTCATTCAAAAATGCAAATTTTCACACAAATTGCTTTTTTTAACCACAAAATGAAATACTAAAAATTTAAAAAATCAATTTTTGGAAAATGGGTACTAATTTAACAACTTTGAATTTTCTGAATATATTTCTTATTTTAATTTTGTAAAAAAAAATTATTACTTGGTAATAGAAATTCCAGATGAAAAAAATACAAAATTAAATTTTACTTCCACATAAAAAAGTTATTTATTTATTTTTCACAAAAGTAATGTCTTTAATAATAAATATAAATGTGACATGTGTATGACTGTATATATATATATATATATATATATAATCAATTTGATAAATATGCAGAAACTTAAAGAGAAATAATAAAAATGTTGAGTGACTCCAGTCGACTTTCTGAACATGAAAGTAATTCACTGTTGTTTAAATAAAATAACGTAAGAGAAGTCATTAAATAAACAATCAAGAAAATTATTTGATTATTTGCTCACAAATAATATATTGTTTAATGGAATGGAATGCATCCAAATTATTTTGTGTATATCTGTAAAAGAACTAATAGTGTTAGATTCACCAAAATGTATATAGTTTGTGTGACATATACTTATAATTTGTATATGAATTCAAAGCTCAATCAAATGAGGCTTCAGACACCATCACATTTTAAATAAATTCAGACTATAGGCCATAATATTACAGAATTTTTCGTTGTTTCCCTGTAAAAAAAACTATAAATGCTAGATTCAGCAAAATATATCTATACGATTCATTCAACAGTGACTGATAACATGTATATAAAAGTTTCAGCTGAATTGAATAAGGAATTCAGATGCTATCACACTTTAAATTATTTGAGCCCATAGACTATAATGATAAAGAATTTATCTTTGTGTCCTGGTTAAAATAAATAAATAAAATTGTGCTAGATTCTCCAAGATGTATACAGTTTGTACTACGATAACCTATAACATATGCACCAACTTTTAGCTCATTTGAACAAAGCATTTAGACAATATTGTGTTCACTCTACTCAGATATGTACATACATTATTGTAAAATAGCAAAAATGAACTCATGGAACTTCAAACATGTAGATACACCAACTTCACGTCAAATTTTTGTTATAATTACAATACTTTCCTTACCTATGTATTTTCAGAAAGTAAAAAATTCCATGAAATATATGAGAATCATTCATTTCATCATGCTTAATAACAAATTTTTTAAAGGTGTTTACGACTATGAGGGAGGAGATGATAATGTAGTTGAAAGCAGTTGGGGGGGGGGAATTAAAATTGAAACTATAAACTATACTTTTGCACCCAATTCACCCTTAGAAATAGATATATTTATTTATTAAATATTGTTAACTTGGCATGCCTATTTCAATCATTTATGTCTATTTTGAAATATTTAAATTGATTTTATTTACATACACAGGTTTAACCTGGCAAAAAAATTACTTTAGCATTTTAGCGAAAATAGGCAAGCACTATTTTAGCTCTTTCGAAAGTTAATTAATTCTTTGGATACCATTGATTTCTTTTACTTACAAGGAACATCACCCAAGCATCCGGCTCGGATTTCAATGAGAGAGAGGCGTTTCTTTCATATTTGATATGCTATCAAATTTTACTCAAAAATATGCGAAAAATTTGTATTTATACAGCAAGTGAATACTCAAATGAATAATTCAGTTGAAATAATAGTACTACTATAAATTTTCATTTGTAACTTAAACATGAAAGCGCAAAATCATTTAGTATTTTTAAGTCACACCCAAAGGCGGAGCTTACTGTTGATATGTGGCTGATGTGGTTTTTAACATTTTAAAAATTCAATAAATAGAGAAAACATGGATGATAGCAAAAATTTCTGTGATAAAAAATATTTGGTACATGCCCTCTATCAGAAATTAAAGTTTCATTAAAATCGCGGCCAGACACGGTGTTCCTTGTTAGCTTTGTTATCCTCAGTTTTGTTTTCTATTCCTTTTGTTCATTGATGATTTTAACCAAGCATCCATATTTGTGACTTTAAAAATATGAATCAGGAAAACTATGTTTTGATTTCAACAATAGAAAAAGAGGTACTCATATCATACATGTAAAATGAAAAAGCAATTTAAAAATTAAATAAAGTGTAGTGGTAGATAATCGTGAAATACTAGTGCTAAGAATGCTTCTATGAAGCAAATTCTGACATACTTTTAAATATTTTTGCATTTAAATTCAATCATTAAAAATAAATCCAAATTACTATACAAATAATGATTCCCAAAAATTTCAGTTCTTTCGTAGTTTTTGCCTGCAAATATTACAAAAAAAAAAAAAAAAAAAAAAAAAAAATCTGAGTTATTATATAGAGATATTTTATATAGTTATCCAGTTTTAGCTTTTTAGTGAACTTCTGACCAACATTTTTTAGCAAAATGCTAAAAAAACTTATGGCAGTTTAAACCCTGCACAGGGTTCAGGAATTTATTAAAAAATATGGTCGCCAACAAAAAATTATGGTAGCCCATAAAAAAATATTCTCCAACATTTTCTTTCTTTCTTTTTTTTTTTTCTTTTTATTCCGTTTCAAAATTTACTTGAATATAGCAGGGGTGCAGAATATGTCCGAACGTGCGAACGATGTTCGGGGGAAATTCTGGCTGTCTGGGGAAATTTTGAATAATTATTATCTTAGAATAAAATAAAAATGAAAACGGAAGTAAGAAAAAATTACTGAAAAAACAAATTTTCGAATATTAAACTACAAATTAACAGCTGTATTCTTCTTTTACAAGTGTATTCCCTTTAAATACCCGTTACTCCCTCCCCCCCCCCCCCAAAAAAAAAAAAAAACTTTCAGATAATAGGTTGATGCGTTATTTTTGGGGAAATTTCAGAGGTCTGACCATTTTCTGCACCCCTGGAATATAGAAATTAAGATTCTATATACCAATTATTATACCAACTAAAAATCAATTATTTATTAGGCTGGAATGATTTATTTTTTACATCAGGAAACACTTGTTTAAATTTAACATCATGAAACTGGTTTTATTATTTTCACTAAATTAATACACCATCGGCAATGGTACATCATTACACAGGTACAAAAATTCAGCACCAGATCGATAGCATGCACAGACAGGAGCAGTGTAAACCAATTCCCTAAAACGGTGCAATAATTTAACACAGAGTTGTGAAACATGCACAGAGATATGTAAATTTCCTAATTCAACACAGTGTCTCAAAAAGTGGTGAGGGCAAAACAGCGAAAGTAGAATTGGAGCCCGATTTCGGGACCAATTCTTTCACCAAAATATATATATTAAAAAAAAAAAAAAATCCTTAAAGTTGAAAACATTATTACTAGTTTTAAAAAATATTGGTCCCCAATGGCGACCGTATTTCACAAGCTCTCACATACACATAATGATAAAGAATTGTTTTATATATATGGAAAGAATAAAGGTAATTTTTAATTTAGGACTTGATTTGAACATTTGCTCCCCAAATGTTTCAATTCGATAAAATGTTAAAGTATACATATATAATGTGCAGTATATACCTGAATTTGGAAAATATATAGCAGCACTGTTTGAAAGTACTTGTTTTGATTGAATTGCCATCTTCAAAAACTAAAATATTTTTTGTGTCAATTTCAATGTTGCTAATATATTTTCAGTATATAATTATAGGTAATGATGATGTATATAAATGTGAATTCTTGTAGGCATATGAAATTATTAGTTTTCATTTTATTTCATGAAATATAATTCATACCCAAATCCAAAATTATCCCTATTCTATTAGCAATTCATGAAATGCATAAGATTTGCAGCTACAAGGAAAATAAATTACAAATATACACTTCCATTACTATGATTTAGAGGCAAGTGTTTTATAGTTTTATTTTCTAAAATGTAGTTATTCATATTTTCGAAAAGTAAATAAATGTCTGTTGATCTGTTGGCTAAAACAAAAATATCTTCAAGTATAAACAAATCACTTGTAACCTCTATTTTTCGAATATGCCTGCTTTAAAGTTCCACACTTCAATATTCAAACATTTACTTGAGAAATTAATCTTCTAAAATACAAAATATTAATTTAAACTAAATGTAATTTAATTCACTTTAATTAATAGTAAATTCTGTTTCTAAACAAAAAAGAAAATGCAGACAACTTATTCATGCACTATGTTCCAGTGGCGGATCTAAAACTTTTTATTATTATTATTATTATTTTTTTTTTGGGGGGGGGGGGGGGGCTAAGATTTTTCAAGATGTTATTCCATATCAAAGAAAAATTTCCAATTGTAATATTCAATTATGAATGTCAGTACTTTTAGCCTAACCCCCCCCCCCCCTAGATCCGGCGCTGCTATGTTCTTGCATGCATGAGCATACCACAGTTAAAAAGAAAAAAGTGGCAGAATGGCTCTTTTTGCAATGTTTACCGCAAGAGAGTTTTCTGTTTTCAGTGGTGTATAGAATGAAATTCAAGAGGAAAAGAAAAAGTAAAGATATTAACAGACATGTTACTTTTCAGCCTTTTTAAGCTTGAAAATTATTATTCTTGGGATCAATGCAAATCTGCATTAAAACTTTTTGGACATGTGTAGGGGGGGGGGGGGGGTCAGCCTGAATTTGTGCAATATATTATTAGCAATTTCTATGTGATTGGCTTTCAAGAAATGTCAAATTCAAACTTTGAGAAAATGAAAAAGAAATAGCTCTTCAACTGCATTTTCCTAATAAACTAGAACTACATTATTCTGCTAATCAACTGCCCTAGCAAACAATGCTTCTACAGAATAAACTTATTTTCAAGTATACGTAATAAGTTTGTCTGTTTTTTAAGCACTTACAACTATTTTAATTATAATTAATATGATATTCAATATGAGATTTATTGTTCTGATTTTGTTTATTGTGTGTGCATGTATGCAATCAAATTTAACATTATTTTTATTATTGAAAAATTTATATTGTGTCAGTTGCCTGATACCACTTTTGAGGGGGGGGGGGGGGATCGTGAAAAGTTCAGCCTTTTTTTCTGTAAGATTGTACCATGTCTGTATTAATTAAAACTTTAGCTCTACGAAAATAATCAGTTTTAGACACTTTTCATGGTTAATCTGTTTATTTAATGATTTTGGCCGAATGCCGAATATTTGGCCAGCTAATTACTGACAATCAGCTGTCAACTTCCTAATTTTTTTCGAACTATTTAAATAGTACCATTTACATTTAGTAATATTTTACTTTTTTAATTATGAGAAATTAACATAAAAAATTCCTTTTCAGAAATGGTGATTGATTTAAATGTAGAAAATTACTAGAAAATATTACAATACACAGTGGCATGATGCTGAGCTCACAGCAAAGAAAGTTATTAACTGTTAGATTCCTCAATAAATACTTAAACTTTCTTAGATGACAACATCATGTTGCACCCCAGCAATAAAAAATAATCTTTGAGAAAAATCAACTTAAAGATAACAATAAAGCATTGACTAGCTTACAATAAAACTACCAAAAATGTCTCTCACTCAGGTGGATAAACTGCATGATATAGCTTAGGCGGGACACTTTTCATCCCAGTGACATAAAATTTTGTAGCTGTCTGCGACAGGTTTTTAAAATTTCGTAATCTCTACTCAAAAAGCCTGAAAGCTGAAAGCGGCAATCTGGGAGGAGGGGGGGGGGGGGGTGTTAACAACAGTGGTGATCTCGTGCAACAATACACAATACAATTTTACTACAAAATAATATAGTATAAACAATTATAAAATAATAAGTTTAACTCATTCAATTAAATATTTCATAGCAATGTTTGACACAACACAATATAAATAATTATAAATAATAAAAGTATTAATTTTACTTTAACTTAATTAGAAAAGGATATGATAACATTAACTTAACTTTTACCTAACAAATTATCCTTTTAAAATAGCACTTACTTTAAAATTTCAAATATATTTCGAGCGCACTCGCGCTCATCATCAGTGCTTTTTGGCGGTTTCATCTCTGTTTACATCGTTCTTCATCTCGGGATCTTCGGTTCGCTTCACTTCAGTAGTGGTGTTTCTTTTAATTGCTTGTTGCCAGATGGGAGGAATTATGCTATGTTCACGATCGTTAATGGAGGAGTGGTTAGTAATTATCTCAATCGCTTCTCTTTTAAGGGCATAGTAGTGGTTATTATATGGAGCTATTTTACGGGTTTTAGCGGTATTAAAATTAATGGGGTTAGTTTTATGGGTTATGGAGAGGGCAGTACTGGATCTATTGTATTTAATGTCGGCGAAGTGCTCTTTTTTGCGATCGTTGATGTATCTTTTAGTCATTCCAATGTAACATCCTTTGTCTTCATTTTCAAATTTAAAATCGATTTTGTAAATGCCTGAGGAGTTATTAGGGTTAATTAAATCTTTCTCATTACGGAGTCTTTGAAATGTTTTTATTAGGTTTTATAGGAATATTGATGTTGAGTTTTTTAGCTTCGTTTTTTATGTTTAACGTGGCACCGTTACAATATGGGATAGAGGTTGTATAATTAGGTTTTGAGTTTTGAGCATTGTTGATTGTATTTAGGGTTTTTTGACGTTTTTTATAAAGTTTATCGATTAGGTTTCCACTGTAACCGGCTTTTTTCGCGATGGTTTTAATAAATTTAATTTCTTCTTTTAAAAGGGTATTGTTAGAACAAATGAGAATGGCGCGGTTTATGTATGAACGAAGTGCGGCATGTTTATAAGAAAGGGGGGTTTTACATTTTGCATTAATAATTTCATTGCTTGCTGTAGGTTTTCTATAAACGGTAGTTTCAAAAGAGTTGTCTACATTTTTAATAACGCTAATATCAAGGAAATTGAGGGTGTTATTGGTTTCGGTTTCTATAGTGAATTTTATTTTATTGTCTAGACTATTTAGATATTCAAGAATTTGGTTGGGATTAGTGTCGGCGGGGATGACAGTAAATATATCATCTACGTAGCGGTTCCAGAACTTACACTTATTAATGATTTCTTCAGCTTTTAGTTCAAATAGTCTCATTTTTATTTCGGCGATTACTCCTGAAATTGGGGAGCCCATGGGCACTCCCTGAGTCTGTTTATAGATGTTTTGATGAAATGAGAAATATGATTCATTAAGGAGGAAGTTGTTTGTGCGGATAAGAGTGTCGCTGGTTTTATTATTCCCATAAATGTCGGTAATTTTTTGGTTGATGTAGTTGGTGATTTCTGGAATGTCTATTGATGGGTAAAGATCCTTCACGTCAAAGCTAACTAAAGAGTCATGGGTATTGATATTCGTATTGCGGAGGTTTTTGATGAATATTTCATTAGAGTTTATAGAATTTTCGGAAGGTGGAAGGAGTGAGAGGTAAATATTTTTCATGTATTTTTCTAGACAATATGTTGGTCCTTCAGATTTATTAACGATTGGTCTGAGAGTCGGTGGGTTTTTGTGGTCTTTATATTTACCAAATAACCTGGGAATGATAGGAGCGTGATTAGTGAAAATGGGGGGAGTATTATTTGTCCAAGTTCCTGTTTTAATAATATCTTTGGTTTTACTTATTAATTTTTTGAGGGGGGTGTGAGTAATTTTAACGGCATTTAATTTTTTAATGGTATTTAGCATCATTTCATTATATTGAGTTCTATTCATTAGGGTGATTTTGTTGGTTTTATCTGACATTAGGTAGGTGATATCGCGATTGTTTTTTAGGGTCTTTAAGCATCGGATGTCTTCAATAAGTGCGAACTTGAGAGAAATTGGTGTATTGCCATCACTGATAGACCTATATGACGACAACATCCAACAAATCGCAGATGCAGTTATAAAGATCCATGGTTTAATCTAATTCGACTACGTCATAGACACGACAAAAAAAAAAAAAAAAAAAAATTAGATTAATGTCGTCATTTTTTCTTATTATATCATCGAACTGGGTCCATACCAGCTTAAAAATTGTCCATTTATAAATCTTATTTTATTTTTTATTTTGTTTTGCACGCGTGCTTTTTATTTCCTTATTCAAAATTATAAAAAAAAAAATTAGATACTGTTTGTGTCGAAACTGATTATCATTATTTTTTCTTTTCTTTTCCTTAAAAAAAAAAAAAAAAAAAAAAAAGGCTGAAATTCTGACAAAAGCAGAATTTAGTTTAGTACAGAGGACTATTAATTTCTTTTTTTTTTTTTTCAAATTATAACATTGCTTTCAAATTATTTAATTATATTTTTGATAAATTTTCGATTTCGATAAATGTCCAACTATCACAAAACTGATATCGTAAAAATCCGTAGATTGAGACTAATAGTTCTCCATCCTAATAATAATAATAATAATAAATCTGCTGTGTGTCACACGACTTTTATTGCCTATTGCATGCATTATATGCATTTTTTTCATATAATTCATGGTCAAAAAGCGTAAAATTAACCTAACAAATTAGACACCACCTAACAATTTTAATGTGAAAGAAAACTGATACATGCGTAAAGATATACAAACAGTTTACATACCAAGTAAAAAAAAAAAAAAAAAAAAGTACAGCTGTTTTTAAAAATACTGATTTCCGAGATCTAAAACTGACCTATCTTTTCCTTATGATTGTCAATTTTTCTTTAACAGCCACGTGATAAATGCTAAAGGATACAGTCGGTAACAAAAGTGTCCGAACACTAGCAAAAATTTCTATGTAAAAAAAGTATACTTCATGCGGTTTTGTTAAATAAATCCTTATCGAATCATGTTCTTAGTCTGTCTAAGAACAGGATTCGACAAGGATTTATTTAACAAAACCGTATGAAGTGTACTTTTTTTTACATAGGAATTTTTGCTAGTGTTCGGACACTTTTGTTACCGACTGTACCTAAAATGGGATTTATGCAGCAATTTTCACGAAAATCGTTAGAGCCGTTTTTGAGACATCGACATTCACCAAAGCTTATCAAACTCAATTATTGACGGAAAAACAACAGTTACATACGAAAGGGTATCTAAAAGAGATTTATTATGGTGAGTTTGAAAAAAATCCGTACAGTCGTTTTTAAAGAAACGCACTTCAAATTAGCTTAGTTATACAAGACGTCTATCCATTTTCATGAACTAACCAACTATTACATTACGAATCAGAAGATTCCCCACATACATACACACACACACTGACCAATTGCCAAAAACTGCTTTTTTGGACTTAGGAGACATTGAAACACGTAAATCAAGTGAAAACTCGACATGAAATTTTTGGACAGAATACAATACTTCCATTACCTACGGTAGTCGGATAATGAAAGTAAAAAGATTATTACTATTATTTTAATTTGGAAAAATGTCCTTCAATTTTACATACCTAAAGCTTCAAGTTTTAATTCTCTCCTACCGACTTCTTAAAATAACAAAGGATAAAATCTACTCGATTTTTTATAAGAGTTTTAGGTGGTGAATTTTTTTTTGCAATAATTAGAAATAAAAAATGTATCATAGAAATGTCTAATTTATGTAATGTTAAAAAACTATCAGTGCTAAGTAAGAAGATGCTGTCATTTATGTTTGAGTTTGAATTTAAAATACTTTTTTATGCCAAAATATATCTGAAGTTAAGGGTCAAGGCTCTAAGTCAAAGATCTGGGGTTCGACTCCCGGTCCAGGCATTATTTTCACTCTGTCGGAAAAATAAATTTCAATAAAAATGATTTTCTTCCCAATCAGTTGATTGTGCAATTTTAATATATTGTATTTCTTTCTCTCATTGTTTAATGGTGTTTTCCTTTACCTGCGGCTTATTTTTGTCAAACTATCTACATGATAGACCAGATGTTTCTGCCTAAAGATTGTCTGAGTGAATAATGTCCACCGGTTGTCGGCCTGGATAGCTCAATTGGTAGAGCCTTGACCTTGTAAGTCAAAGATCTGGGATTCGACTCCCGGTCCAGGCATTGTTTTCACTCAGTCGGAAAAATAAATTTCAGTAAATATGATTTTCTTCCCAATCAGTTGATTGTATGATTTTAATATATTGTAAATAAATAAAAGATTGCGCCTTCAAATGATTGTATTAAATAAAAAATAAATTGCATAATAGCCGTTGCTAAGATACAAAGACGATTACAATGGAAGAATAAATACATGGAAAATTAAACATAAAAGCCAGTATTTAAAATTGGAAAATAATAATAATAATAATAATAATTAAAAAATTTCAAATTCGAAATTCGAAAAAATCTCGATGAGGTGCACACCTGCAGGATTCCAGGTACCCGTCTGCTGAATTTTGTAGCTCTGCAATTAGTAGTGTGAGCACCAGAGCGCAGACTCACACACAGAGACACTTCTCTTTATTTATGTAGACTAGCAGGCTACGCCCGCTTCGCTGGTCACTAAATTTAAAGGAATTTTCAAAAAGAATTAAATCGCTGTTTATGTTTTATATCACATTATTAAAATATATATACTGAAATGCTGTAATCCTTGTTTCGGGTACCCACTTCCGTTTTTCCAAGTTTCACCAAAATTTAGAAGATTTATCTGTATACCAGACTTGTTTCAATTCTGAAGTTTCGTAGCTCTATCTTTATTAGTTTCGGAGATATGATAGTCAGATAATCCCTCCCCCCCACATACACATGCACTGTCCAGTTGCCAAAAACTACTTTTTTGGACTCAAGAGACCTTGAAACACGTAAATCAGGTGAAATCTCGATATCGAATTTTCGTACCGAATACAATACTTCCATTACCTACGGTAGTCGGGTAATGAAAGTAAAAAGAAAGGGGAGGGGGGAAACCATCCATCATTCATAATTTATAAAACATTTTCCCCCATTACAAATGACATTTATATATATTGTAAAAAAAGAGTCAGAGATTGATTTTTTTATAAATGAAAGTTAATAAAATAAATTAAAAATGTGCATAGATAGAGAAAGATTTTGCAGCATTTTTGTGTTAAAAGAATTAGCTACCATGGACGAAATTAATAAAATTAATTTTGACTTGATTTGGCAAATTTAATTTTGTTTGTTATATCAGTATCAAGCCCAACAGGCAAAACAACCCATCATATAAACGGTAAGAAAGAGTCTGATTTGAAGTTTTTTCTTTAATCTCATAAAGTTTATTATTATTATTATTTAACTAATTTTATGACATTAAAAAATTGTAAATTGTAATGTCTGTACATAACTTTAAAATAATAATAATTTGTTAAAAATAATTAAATAAACGAATGAAAAAAAAATTATGGGCTAGGAAATATGTAATAGTATCATTGGAGATGAAATTGTGAAGTTTAGAAGAGCAGAATAGAGAATTGTAGAAAACAGGGCAGTTAACAATCACCTAGGAGGGGCCTTTATCCTGCATAGGATCGATTTTACTTAAAGTTGCAAGTAGAAAATTATTGAAATTATTAATTTTGTTATCCTAAATGTTTTATAATTTATTGCTTTTCCCTTCTGCAGAGATGTAAATTATTTTGGGAAATAATAAGGATGGTAGGGATGGATGAGGTTGTAAACGAAAAGCCTTGTAAATATTCCAACTTCACGGGTGTTATTTATCATAGGAGCACAATTAAAATATCTGGAAATGAGCGTATTATTTTACTTTTTAATTTTTAAAGTTTTCTTAATTAAAGTATTTGCAGCTCTGCGTGTGTAGGATTATATTCCATCAAAATTCGAAAATTACATTAAAATTAGACCCAAAAATAAATAAATAAATAAAATTTTTCCTTGAACTGTAATTCTACTTAATTAAATCTTAAAACTGTTTAGACTCAAGACTAAAATTTTAAGTCAGGAAAATGTCATATTTTAATAAAATAAGGAAAGAAATATATAGAATATTTACTGAAACTTTTAAAAAGGTTTTCATTATACCAGTGGCGTATTCTCTGGGTATGCTAGGCATGCGCCGCATACCCACTAAAAACTATCTAAACTTTAAACAGAATTTATTTAAAATAAATTATTTGAACTAATTTTGTTAAACACTCGCTTCCATTTATACAGTATCCATCATTCAGTTTTCAAAAATTATAGTGAAAGGAAATTTCTTTTGTTACATTATTCCTGGATAAATCCGAGTGTTTTTTTTTTCCCTTACTATTGTCGTTACTTCCCACCCGCTTTGTTTAGGAGACATCTGCTGACCAGTATCGTCCCTCTCTTCTCCTGCTGACCGGTTATTGCTTAGGTCATGCTGCCTTTGTAAAGCATGCCCTGATATAGGGATTTTTTGCTATTTGAGGGAATATTCAACATCCCTCTAATTTTCACTCGTATAAACTACAAGGGGAGTTCCGCTGTATAAACGACCCAAGGCATGCTACCCTAGGAGAGCATATTCTGGAGTTAGGGGTATTTTTTAAAGCGTAGGGATTTTGTTACCTTCGGTAGAGATTTTCACATAGAGGAGAGCTGGCTTTTCCAACTGATTGATAAATTAAAACTTATACTTTATTTTACAATAACGAAAAAAAAAAAAAAAAAAAAGAATTGATTTGAAAATTATGATTAAATTGCAAAATAAAATTTGGATAAATTTCCAAAAGTTGTTTTATGTGCCAGAAAAGTTGCTGTTATTATTATTATTATTATTTTAAATCTAAATAACTTATTCTAAGCGAAGACTTCCGCCAAAAATAAAAGTATGTACAAATTTTGTTTATTCAATAATATGAATAAAGCAAAATGTCTTCTTCATGTGTGCCTGTATGCGCTATGAAGGTCAGGCCACTGATCGCAGATTTACAAAAAATTGGCAGATGCGTAGCTTTGATCTTGCAGGTGTATAGAATTTTTCTTTCTTTATTTTTACTTTATTTTTCTTTATTTCTTTCTTTTTGTGTGTGTGTGTGTTTATTTTCTTTCCTTATTTTCAAATCTGAATTTCTTAAATTAATTATTTTATTTATTTATTTTGGAATGTTTCGTTAATTTTTCTGCTTTATTTTCTTAAATTTTATTTAAATTGCGTGTTTTTTTTTTGTTTTTTTTTCCCATCCATCCGCATTTCTTAGAAAAGATCGCTATTCTATTTAATTTTCCTTCTTTCGTATTAAATCATGCGATCAAATAGTTTTTATATGATAAAATTTTAATACTGTTTCTTTTTCTTTTTTTTTCTTTTTTTTTTTAATACACATAATAGTTGCGTTTTCAAAAATAATTGTTTATGTAAAGGCGTAATACCCCCTTTTGAAGAGGAATGTTTATTAATTTTAATGTATTGTTTCTATCGAAATCAAATTGTAATATGACAGAAAGAATTAAACTTATTAAATTTTTAACTTTATTAAAAATTGTAGCAATTAACTTCTTGTATAAGAACTATCAGAGGTCAGATAAGCACCTACATTGAAACGCTCGCTTAAGGTGCTGCCACTAGCAGTGGGGTCCCCAATCTGACATAGTGTGGCCGTGGAAGACACAGCAGAAAACAGCGAACACCTGAAGCCAAGTTTTCAGCGATTTCAGTGAATTTTTTCTTGCCGGTTCTCTCTATTTTTCTTTCTTTCTTTTCTTTTTTCTCTTTTTTGTTTCTAAAGTGATATAAAAAATTGTGATTAAATTTCTTTGAAAATTCATTTAAATACAGCGATCAATGAAGCGACCAAATCGGCCTTCAATAAGTTAATATAAGAGTCCTTTAGATATATGATATAAAGTTAAAGCGACAAAATTTGCATATAAAATTTTATATACGATTACAAGAAATTGGAGGCCCACCAGCGGCCGAACGGTTCTGCTCTCAAAGCTGGTAGATGGGAAGTGTCGGGTTCTATGGTTTTCTCTGAAAGACGCGTAAATAAGGCTAGGACCCCTTAGAAAGACCCTCGACGGACGGCATTCCACCCATAGGCCTAGGACCCAAGTGTAGTCAATCGGACTTGAATTCTACCAACCAAGAAACTGGAAAAATCCAAGCTTAAATTTGATGAAATGATATCGTCTTGATCAGTAGTGTTCTTTCCATAGTCGGCTTCAGAGCATGCCCACATTCGAATGTCACGCTACGCCACTACATTATACATACATACATATATATTAGAGGTCTGCACGGGTCGGAATTTTGAGGCCTGGGCCCAGACTGGCTTGTACGAAAGCTTTGCTTACCCGGTCCGGCCCGGTATGAAATTGAAAAATTCAGCCCGGGCCCGGCTCGACCCGTTTATATTTTGCCTGTGTATGGCCCGGCCCAAACAAAAACTGATAAAATCAGGCCCGACCCGGCCCGGCCCGATTCAAAAATATGAAAAATTAAAAAAAAAAAAAAAAAAAAAAAAAAAAAAAAAAAAATGCATGCTTTCCTACGAAAAAGATTTTTAGTGTGTGTTTTGCAGAGGTTTTATACAGCGAAGCCATAGAATCTTCTTTAACAAAACTGCTGAACTTTTACATGATAATTATATATTAAAAAAAGTTCATTATTACAGACGTACAGAAGGCACAAATAAGACAGACAGAAAGTCAAAACGAAAATATTAGCACTCATCAAACAATATAGGACGGTAATTAAAATGATTATTACTACTAACAATGCACGTTCAACAATTTCCTCTTATGTACCATAATGTTTATGAATCTTTCATGTGATCCGGTAAACAAAATTTTAATGGTAATCCAACCATATTCTATAGAAAAGAGGCTTTTGTACATGCTAAAAATGAAGCTACTTTCGTTCAGTGCACTTCAGAAAAGAAAAAGGAGTTTAGAGAAAAAGTTACAGCAGCAGGATTTTTATAGCCTTCATACCACCTAAATTCTAGAGACCATAGGGCACAAAGCCTTATACACAGTAATGTACCTAATTTCATTTGTTTGAACATGTGTGCAAACTAGCAGTGAATTGCATACTATTTTGAATAGGAAACCATTTAGTATTACTTGAAATAAAATATATTAATTTCGAGACATGCTAAAAATATTTGCGGGAAATCTGATAGCGAACAGACAGACTGATAAGCAATTAAATTGAAGCTACAGACATTTTTTAACAAAATAAAATTTTATGTGACATACCAGCCTGTAAAATTATGTGAAATAAATGACTGAAGAAATATTTTATCATTTTCTTTTTTCAAAAAATAAGAAAAAGATTCGGGCCGACATGATCGGAAAAAATTTCATTCAGGCCCGGCCCGAGAACACATTGAAAAATTCAGCCCGAGCCCGGCCCGTGCAGACCTCTAATATATTTATATATATATATTGCATATTAAGTTTTAGGATCAATAGTGTAAGATAATAAAATTAATGTACTTTAAAAAAAATCTGAAATTGAGGAACATTTTTAGAACATATGGAACAGTTTTATTTCACATGTATTTCTTTGTAAGATGGATACTCCCTCCTTCATCAAACCCACTTATTTATAATGCATAACTGTAAAAATAAACAAATAAATAATAATCAAGGCTGATACTAATTTGACTTGAAACTTGACAATCTTGCTCAAATTTTAAGTGGCAACCAGGGCCCGCTTTACCATTAGGCGAACCTGAGCGGTCGCTTAGGGCCGCCGAAAAAGGAGGGCCGCCAAAAATTAAAACACTGCCCAAATTTTGATGGGTAAAAAAAATAGATGGAAGAAAAGCGAAAATCATTAACCATTTTTTTTTTCTCCTTCAATGAATATTACGTGTATATTCAATTGTAAATTTAAAGTAACCTTCTTTGAAGATTTAATTTTGTTTAAAAACAACTTAACCCTTTCAAGGACAAGGAAATTTCGCTCATTTAAAATAAGCTTCCACCAGAATTTGCGAACAAGTCTAAAATAGAAGAAATAAATGAAGAATTTTCTTTATGATATAAAAGTGAAACTTTGTAAAAATTTCCAAGATGGATTTTTGCAGTTGGGAATTAAAATTAGGTGCTCTGGTTTAGGTACTAAAATGTTGATTTTTAATAAATATGTGCTTTGATTTGTATTGTGATGATGAATGAAAGCTAGATCTTTTCAAATTGGACGGTAAAAATGATGAGGAGGGGCTGGATTATTTGCAATTTTAATCTGAACAATTTGGTTTTAGATCTAAACATTACACTACCCATCAGAATAACAGAATTTATTCACGATAGTTTTATTAAATCCGAAAAATTCGAAGCCCTTTCTTGACATCTCTAACGTGGACAGTTTCGAATGGCGGCCTCATTTTTAAACTCATTCAGCTTAAAATTCCAACTCCTTATATCAAATTCATCCATAATCAAAAATAAGAAAAAAGAATAAGAACTAAGTATAAGAAAAGACGAAAAAAAAACACTATTAAATTTATAAGTATCTAAATAAAAAATTTCTGAAAGTTTGTACATTTGCGAAAAAATAACTTCGTAAACAAGTCAGAAAATAGTTCATATTTCAGAAAGGTCTTTAAGAATAGATTTAAAATACGTAAAATATATAAATTAAGATTAAAAAATAAATAATAGTAAATTTAAATTACATAAGGGCGATCTTTTCTCGCCTATGGTGTCTAGAAAATCTGTTTCATTCGTTGACTTTAAATAGTCTTTTCTGCAAAAAGCTTTATCTTCAAATAGAAAAATTAAATGCTACTTTGATTCACATCACAGGCCAACCAGTGGCCGAGCGGTTCTGCGCTCAAAGCTTGGTAGATGGGAAGTGCCTGGTTCGATCCCAGGTCGCGCTCATCACCCTAGCCGTTCAGAATTTTCCAGGATTTTCTCTGAAACTCGCGTAAATACGGAGTAGGACCCCTTAAAAAGAACCCCTCGGAGGGCATTCTACCTATATTCCTCGGACCTTAGCGTAGTCAATCGGTCTTAAACCGTACCTATCGATTCGTATCACTATATCTAAATAAGAATATCTAATTATGTCACGCATTTATGAATGAAAAGGCTTCGTAATTGTGTTTGAAAGTGATTAGTTTGCAATTAATAATAGCCAACACAAAATTTCATCTGAAAAATCAGCCCACTTAGAAAGGAATTAAAATTTTTTTATTTCACATATACAGGGTGGGCGGAAAGTAACTCCCTATTTTGAATTTGGAATAGCTATTGATGTTATGTGTATGATTGCAATGAAAGTTACCTTGTTTTGTAGACTGTAGTGTGGCATTATTTGTAATATTTTTTTCCTTTTCCATGTCTCTAATACATGGCAATGGCTTGATGAGTGATTCACTAGACGCTGGGTAGGCCACCGAGGCTCCACAGAATGGCCTGCGCGTAATCCAGACCTCACCCCATGCGATTACCTTTTATGGGGGTGGCCTAAGGAAGAAGTGTACTGCAGCAAACTTCAAACTCTTGGTAACCTTGAGAACAAAATCCGTGAAGTTATAAAAAGGTGCTCCTGATGAGTTCTTGCGGAAGACCGTAGCAAACGTACCTGTTCGTTTAAGACAGTGCATTGAAAATTCTGGGGCACACATTGAATTGTAACTTTTGTAATCATCATGCCACACAATAAACTAAAAGTGTACAAAAAATTGCCTTCATACCTACATTTGTTTAGGAGAAAAAAAATATTTCCAGTAGGGAGTTACTTTCCGCCCACCCTGTACATTAAGGAAAAGGTTCAATCAAAAATGAAGAGAAAAGAATTTTTAACACTTTTCAACAAAATTTAAAAATGTTGACGACTTCCGTTTGTCAGCACGGCCGTAGCTAATGTTCTCTATTTAAAATGGTAGAACTAGGTTAACTAGCCTGTGTACAGGAACACCCCAAAAAAAGAGAGTTAATTGCATTCTACAAGATGCATTTTTATAAATCACATTTAAAAAATTTTGTAGTGCAAAAGTCGTATTAAAATTTAGATTTATTATTCGTATGATTAGAAAAAAAAAATCTATAGAATATGGTATGTTTAGCAGTATGATTTACAGGATCACGCCAAAATATTCAAACACGTTATAAGAGCTTAAAAGCTACAATTGGAAATTGCTAGAACTGCATTTCCGCTTGTGTTAAGGTCTTTTAACACTTTTCAACAATTTCTGGAGTGATTATGAATTCAGTTAGTTTGTCTGTCTGTATTTTTTTCTGTTGTGTAATAACGTAGACAAAGTACGTTAAAGCTTAAATGATGCAACAAGTACATACAGTTGAAAAATATTAATAGTATATGCGAACCAAAAGAATTTTTGTTCTTGTTTAAAAAATGAAAGGAATTCTCGCTAGCTGGTTTAATGTAAAACTGAAAATTATCATTTATTATGGAAGGATTAAAATTGTAATAAAAATACTAATTTAAAAAAATAAATAAATAAATAACAGTAATACATATTTTAATAATATTATTATTCCCTCTGGAACTTTTTCGGCAGTAAAAATTTAGCAACTTGATAAATTCACTCTGTTTTATGATGTGATGCCGCAATCTGATAGCTAAGCAATGGTGAAGGAATGACGGATTTCAAATTCCCTTTTCTTCTGGCCATGCAAAAATGTTCTTTTTCATTCCTTTGTAATGGTTTTTACTCAAATTTTCGGCCAAACAGTTTATGGTACAAGCTGTACGTGGTATATGAGTACATGTACAAATATAACAGTATTGATGTACAGTTGTTCCATTATAGTAGTTACATTAATATGTGTGATGTCATGTAGAGAATGGAGATTAGTATAAACAGAAATTTTAAGGCATTTTCCCAATCGAACGTTTAGCACAGTCAAGTAGAAAAGCTAAAGGTTTGATTCAACTTGTTTACTTTTTCTTATTTCTAAATATGTCGGATCCAATTCAATTTTTACCAAAAAAAAAAAAAAAGAAAATGTTATTTAAATTTATATTAACTTATAATTTTAGAATAAGTTGAATCTTAACATAGTAGCTTTTTCTTTTGTAAGGGAAGAGGGGGGGAGGGAGGGATCACAATGAGAAAATTTACTTGGGGTCACTTGAAATCTATAAGATGCTCTGGCGTAATATCTAATAGAGAGGGCCGCCAAAATTGTAAAGCGGCCCCTGGTGGCAACCTA
Organism: Salticus scenicus; assembly: GCA_963930645.1. Taxonomy (NCBI): domain Eukaryota; kingdom Metazoa; phylum Arthropoda; class Arachnida; order Araneae; family Salticidae; genus Salticus; species Salticus scenicus. The sequence continues at coordinate 362,716,113 of OZ005651.1, forward strand.
ATACAAACTTGAAAATACCACTTTTGAATTTCCTGCAGTTATCTGTTTTTATGTTATTCTGATAACAGATATATATACAGATCAACCGCTAAATAATGGACTTTTATAATCAGGGAACCTCAAAATGTGATATGAAAAAAAAAAAAAAAACTAGAGTTGAGAGTAAAACTACTAAAAGTAATTCGTTTACATACAGTATGGATATAAAAAATTAATTTTGCTTAATGAGCAGTGTTCGTCGGCATAGTAAAATATAGCAAAGCACTTCCATCAATACAAAAGAACATTTAGCTTCATTTTGGGTAGCTCTGTATATTGTCTATAAACAATGTTGTGTATTTAAATTTATTCTTACTTGAAAAACTTCTAACACAAAATTAATTATAATTTCAGCAATTTCCAAGTTTAGCCCCAATATATCCAAATACTTTGGAGCTCTGTAAACGATTGATCAATGATTTCCATACCACAATCTACACAAAACATGCTTTTATGCATTTAAAAAATTTTGTTACTCCCTTATTTGAACTTTGAACCCCATAAACATGGCGTATTTGAATTCTCTTGGATATTCCTGTATGTGAACCATTTGCTTTTTCTCAATGAAAAATTTAGTGTAGCATATTTATATGAAACCCATTTAAAATACCAAGTTTGGACTTTTTGCTATAATTTGTTCTTGATATATGCTGACAACAGACAGATACACACCAGTGGCGGATTTAAGGGGGGGGCTAGGGGGCTGAAGCCCCCCCAAAACACTGATATTCACAATTGAATATTGCAATTGTAAATTTTTTATTGGTCTATAATAACACTTTGAAAAATCTTAGCCCCCCCCCAAAAGTCAAGTTCTGGATCCGCCACTGATACACACACAAACCAACCGCTAAAAACATTTTCCAATTCAGAGGATTTCAAAACTTATAATTATGTAAAAAAGAAAAGAAAGAAAAAAAAAAAAACTCAATTTTGAAAATTTGACCCAAAAAACAATACTTTCTCTACCATGTATAAATGTGAAAGAAAGTAAACAGTTAGAATTAAAAAAACTTTTGAGTAAACATATTTTCTATTAAAACTTAAAATAAAATAAAATAAAATAAACCACTATTTTTTAAAACAAACTACCGTGGGTTTGAATCTTTCGACAAGAGAGAGAGAGCCATTTTACCTACTGTTTTAAACTATATATGTAGTATAAATAATTCAATAATTTTTTTTTTTTTTTTAATATATATATATAATATTGATATATTTTATGCATATATTCCATAATTTAAAAAATATTTTCTTCTGTTCTGAAACATTTTGTGTAAAGGATTTTTATTTATTTATTTAATATGATTAAATTTCTTGACATTAGAATTTAAATCGTAAATCTGTTTATTTTAGTGATTTACGTTTCACAAAATATTTCACTGAATGATGCGATAGTTTGTATACTTTTTAGCGTTCTTCTTGTAGATAATTGAATACAGGTGGGAAACTGTCTCTTATCACCTCTGTCACCCCACAGCTAGAAGAGGACATGTCAAAATAACTTAGGTAGTTAAGTAGATAATTTGTCAACTAATAGCGGAATTATACTAGTCACTGATTGGAGTAATTGGCTGTCAGTTTTTAAAGTTAGGCCATCCCCAATTTTTTCTTAGAACCTGGGTGGTCCTATTGAATAGGAAACTCTATTTCCGGATGCACAGCCTTAAGCAAAAATATAAAGTAACTGTAGAGTTTGTGAACACCTGTTATATTTAAATTTTAAAAATGTTTTGAGAAGTATGTATACACTTTCCTGGTGGTATTTCTATATTCTCCATTGTGTAGTGATGTGGGATTTAGTTTAGTTTTGCATGAAAGAAAATTCGTGTAATTGGTTATGTGTTTGTTTAATGGTATGGTCATTGTTTCATGTATTTGTGAATGTCATCTAACTATATTTTGACAATGGGAAGTGGAGAAATAATTTTCCTTGAAATGTTGTAGGTATGTATTCATTGTATTAATATCTTATTATATATTTTTAGTTGATAATAAGATCTTTAATTAGAAAGGCTGTTCAAATACACTTCACTTATGGACTTTTATTTTTGTGAATGATGAAGATTCAAAAATTTATAGAGTTTTTCCTGTAAAAGGGAATTATACTGATGATGATGACAACCTGATTTATTGTCTTCAAGTCAACATGGTGGAAGAGGGGGGGCTTGTTGTAAAATCGTTACCATTTCCACGTTGATGCTTAAATTTAAATCAAAGTTTATTTACCTTTAAAATACAATTTAAGAGATTTGAATTTAAAATCTTTCAAAATTAAACTATCAGTGAAAAGGGTACTGCCTTTAATATAACAATATATAAAAGTCATAAACAAAAGGCTTAAATATATTTCAGTTCAAAAAATTATATTTCAAATTAATATAACTTTATTTAAATTTTTGAAATAACTCTTGTTAAAAGCACGTTTTATTAAAATTAACTTAAAAGAAAGTTTATTTCAATTCATTTACGGATTGTTTATAGTTTATGTTGCTACCGACCATGTTGACATAGTATTTTGAAAATGAAGAGCCTTTTTGCTTTGCCCATAGATGGCGCTGGGCTTATAGTGTGGTAGTAACTATGAAAACATGTCATGTGTGGTAGGCATTGCTGAGTGAACAGCATCAACTCTATTGGTTAAACTGAAGTGTCTGTTTCTCGAATCCGTTTGCTACTATAAAAGAGGTAAGAAATCTACATTTAGTCTCTTATGATTTTACTCTGTTTACAGATGCTTCGGCTTGCATTAGCTAACCATTTTATTTTAATTTGCTTCAGTTTGACTTAAAGATATGAGTCTTTATTTCTTTAATTTTAAATTAAGCCTCGATTTACTTTGTTATGTTTACGTTTATATTTTGGCTTGAAGTACTAGAGATAATGCCTGACTGGTAGTGAAGTCAAGTAGACATCATCATATATAATCAAATTTCTTAAGTAACTTAATTAATTCTCATGGCAGTATATTAAAATATTTAACATTCATTAGCAATGTGAATAACTGTTTTTACTTCCATTACCCTACTACCGTAGGTAATGGAAGTATTGTATTCGGTCTGAAAATTCGATATCGGGTTTTCACCTGATTTACACGTTTCAAGGTCCCCTGAATCCAAAAAAGTGGTTTTTGGCAATTGGTCAGTGTGTATGTATGTATGTATGTGTGTGTGTGTGTATGTATGTGGAGAATCTTCTGGCTATTATAGCTCAGAAACTAATAAAGATAGAGCTACGAAACTTTAGAATTGAAATACGTCTGGTGTACAGATGAAATTTCCAAATTTTGGTGAAAAATTGAAAAACCGGAAGTGGGACATCGGAATCCGGAAGTCGGACCGTAAGTCCGTATCTCAAAAACGGCTCTAACGATTTTTTTCAAACTTGCTATATAAACACTTTATTAGATGTCCTTTCGAATGATGTAGTTGGTTAGTTCAGGAAAATTGATAGGCGTCCTGTATAAACAGCTCAGTATAGCAAAGTGGCCATGCAGTACAAGGTTAAACTGCTTGTAGCATCACCTGATGGAAAATAGTGGAGTTAGTGTTCCTATCTTGAAAACGGTTCTAGAGAAAAAAGTGAATTACGAAGTTGAAGAGTATCATCGATTTAGCACAAAAAGATTGTTTAGACATTCATGCTAGCGTTCCTATCTTGGAAACGGTTCAAGACAGGGGGAAAAAATGAATTATAAAATTGCAGAGTATCATCGATTTAGTACAAAAAGATAGTTTAGACATTGGTGCTAAAAATACAATGCTAAAAAATGTGCATTTGTTTGTTCACAATTTCTTACACTATGCACACTTGAGCTACATTGCACACGTTGTAGCGTAGCTGGTGAGACATACGCTATACAGTTCAAAATATGGTTACTTGATAATTTTTGCTTTGTTGTAAAGATCTTGGTATGAAGTAGGTCCCATTGTAATATCTTTACAATCTAAAGAAAATAAAATGCCATCTGGTGAAAAACAGCAGAATTAGCACTCCTATCTCAAAAACGGTTCAAGATGGGAGAAAAGTTAATTATGAAGTTGTAGAGCATCATCGATTTACTACAAAAAGACAGTATTTAGACATTATTGCTAAAAATAGAAAGCTTAAAATGTGCAATTTTTGTTCGCAATTTCCTACACTGTGCACACTTGAACTACATTGCACACTTTGCAGCGAAGTGAATGACAGGTATGTTTTTTTTATTTTGAAGCGAATATTAGCATTTCACCCACCGGTGTTACTTTTTCTAGTTTCTCACAACAAAATGAGTGTACCGCAGATCCAAATTTTATCATGACGATCACTGATGATAATCCCAAATTTGATATTGGTCCTAATGTTTCACGACATGTTCGTAACGACATTAACAAACTGTTATCGGCCTATAAACCTAATAAAGTGAAAACTGCGAACATTGAACTTAACATCACTTTAACTGACGATGATACACCTATTTTTCACACACCCCGACGTCTACCCTTTACCGAACGAGACATTGTAGACGCACAAGTCTCTGAATGGCTTAAAAATGGTATTATCGAACCAGGGTCCTCCCCATATGCCAGCCAAGTGGTAGTCGTTTGAAAAAAAGATGGTAAACACAGAGTTTGCAACAATTACAGGAAGCTCAATCGTAAATTAGTTAAAGATCACTACCCCCTCCCTCTACTTGATGATATTTTAGATCGACTTCAACATGCCAAAATTTTTAATACGATAGACCTACATAATGGATTTTTTCATGTACCCGTAAACAAACAGAGCCGCCCTTTCACTAGTTTTGTAACCCATAACGGTCAATTCCAATTCCACTACATGCCTTTCGGACTTAGCTCCTGCCCTTCAGTGTTCATGAGATATATAAGCGCTGTTTTTAGAGACTTGATTGCTGCCGGCATAGTACTCCCTTATATGGATGACCTTGTAATTCCCGCGAGTAACGAACTTGAGGCCATAGAACGTCTAAAAACTGTTCTCCAAACAGCTAGCGAGTACAGACTCAACATAAATTTTAACAAATGCCAATTTTTACAAACCAAAATAGATTTCCTCGGTCACAAAATAGAAAATGGTAAACTTTTGCCATCCCCTTCCAAAACTAAAGCTGTTTTAAATTACCTAGATCTTAAAAATGTTAAAGACGTACGTAGATTTCTTGGCCTTACTGGATATTTTAGGAAATTTATCCCTCATTTTTCTACGATTGCAAAACCCTTAAGTGATCTTCTGTGTAAGGACACCCCTTTTCAATTTCAAAATGAACAAAAAGCCGCATTTCAAAAATGAAAATATTTACTTTCCCAAGAACAAGTTCTCAATATTTTTAATCAAAATTCCCCTATTGAGGTACATACAGACGCATCTATAGATGGCTTGGGCCCAGTCCTGTTGTAGAAAAACATCAATGATAATAAATATCACCCTGTCTTTTATTTTTCAAAGAAAACATCTGATAACGAAAGAAAATACACTAGCTTTGAACTTGAAGTTCTGGCTGTGGTAGAAGCCCTCAAAAAGTTTAGAATCTACCTCCTAGGAACAAACTTCAAAATCATTACAGACTGCGACGCGTTCGTCAAGGCACTTAATAAAAAAGAAATAAATTCCCGCATTGCACGATGGGCTCTGTACCTTCAAGAATTCCACTACAGTATTGCGCATCGAACAGGTTCCTGCATGGCGCATGTGGACGCTCTAAGTCGAGCTCCACCATGTTTCATCATCCAAGATAGCCTTCATGTAAAGCTTTTGAAAGCTCAGCAATCTGATGAAGAAGTTCAGGCATTAAAAACGCTTCTGCAGTCCACACCTCATGATAATTACACTATAAAAAACAACCTCCTCTATAAAACAGTGAATTGTATCAATTTACTCGCCGTCCCTGAAGACTTGCAGAATAGCATAATTAAAGAAGCACACGAGCGTGGACATTTTGCAGCACTCCGTACCCAAGAGTTAATAAACAAAGATTTTTATATCCCTCACCTCAAAGACAAAATCGAAAGTTGCATCAAAAATTGTATAAAGTGCATACTATACAATAGAAAACGAGGTAAACAAGATGGTTTCCTCCCCCCAATTGGTAAAGAAGATGCACCCCTGCACACATACCATATTGATTACCTTGGTCCCCTAGCTTCTACATCAAAAAAATATAAACACACTATGGTTGTTGTTGATGCGTTTTCCAAGTTTACCTGGCTGTACCCCACAAAAACTACAGACGCCGCAGAAGTTATCAGCCAACTAGAAAGCCAACGATCAATTTTTGGAAACCCCGCCAGAATTATCACAGATCGAGGTCCAGCATTCACTTCCACTGCATTTAAAGACTATTGCCACGACCAAAATATAACTCACATACCATTTACAGCAGGTTTATCAAGATCGAATGGTCAAGTTGAAAATAAAAATTCTACTATAATCGCAGTATTGTCAAAATTATCATCTGACAACCCTGAAAAGTGGTTTTCCCATGTGCCTGCTCTCCAACAAATCCTCAACTCGACATTTCAAAGGAGTATCAAGATAACACCATTTGAATTATTATTTGGTACCAAAATAAAAAATAAAGATGACATCAAGATCCTGGAGCTTCTCAACGATGAATCTACTAACACATTCCAGATGCAACGTGCAGAGAGACGTATGAACGCAAAAAAACAGATTCGAATAGTGCAAGAAGAAAATCGCAGACAGTATAACCTTCAAAGACGACCAGCTGCTAAATTCCAGCTGAACGATTTAGTCACAGTTAAACGCACCCAGTTCGGGCCAGGCCTAAAACTAAAACAGAAATTTTTAGGTCCATATAAGATAACCAAACTTAAACCAAATGACACATATGACGTCGTCAAGTGCGACTTCGTAGAAGGCCCATTCAAGACCAGCACATGCGCTGAATTCCTGAAACCTTGGACTGACACTTTTCAAACACCAATTTGACATATTTCTTCAGGACTTTCTATTTTTTTTTTTTTTTAAGAACTCTTACTTGGACATTTTTGTGTGCAAAATTAAACTTTTTTTTTTTAAATCATATGTTGAACTTCAACTTGCCAAAATAAGAGGAACTGTCATTTTTATGAACTATTTTTTTTTAAACTTTCATGAACATTCGATACAATACCTGCCATATTATTTATTTTATTTTTTTTTTTGGTGAAAATTATCTACCTATTTTTTTTTTCTACTTGTATATTATTAACATCTTATCTTATTTTATTTAAGTATTTTGATGATTCAGGTTTTGCCTGTAATAATTGCACAATTTTCCATTTGGTAATGTATACAATTTTTTTTTTTTTTTTGTTAATGCAGCTATATTATTACTGTATCTATAATTCTATTATGTAGTATTGTATACTGTTTATTTTTATTTTTATTATTTCTTTTGTTTTTGTTTAATTTAATATAATTTTTTTTTCTTGTTGTGTTTGATAACCTCCAGGCGAGGCCGCCTGCTTGGTCATGATGGCCGATATGGGAAATTGTATTTCTCGGCTATAATCTCCGCTGTGTGATGTCACTGTGTACGCAGCTATCATGTGTTACTACATCACTGTTTGTTTCATCCCTTTCACTGTATGCGCGCGCACCTGACGTGCACCTATTACTTAGTTAGTTGACGTCGAGCGGTTGTGTGAGACACAGACGGTGTCTCCGCCCGTAAAATTTATCTATGTTCAGTGTTATATATTGTCCCCTTTATGTTTTAAATAAATGTTATTAATGTTATCCTGGTCTGTAGTCGTTTCCCTATACCTTAATGCTAGAAATTACGTGGAATTAGTTAAATTTATTAGCTATTACGACGATAAACTTCTGAATCATAATGATCTCATTGAGTGTATAGGAAAGATAACATTGTCAAAAATAAAACAAGAATTAACAATTAGTCCGTTTGTTTCAATAGTTCTAGACGAAACTACAGATGTTATGACTAAATCTCAGTTATCTGTTATTCTTCGATATGTAAATAAAGATAATCGTCCTATTGAAAGGTTCCTAGGTTTTTTCGATGTAAGTGCTGATCGTTCTGCTAATGCTCTTTCAAGACAGGTAAAAGCATTTTTAAAATATCTGAGTGTTCCGATAAATTGATTGCTCAGACATGCGAAGGCGCTGCAGTGATGGCTGGTGAACATTCGGGTCTTCAAGCGCTCATGAAAGAAAAACATCCAGAAGCGTATTTTGTGCATTGTTACGCCCATAAACTGAATTTAAAGTTTGACACAATCTCTTGATTCTCTAAAGGAATGTAAGATATCTCCAGAAAATTGGGACCTTTTCACTCCAATTTGATTTAAATAATTATTCACGGTTGATGAATTCATGAATAAAAATTTCTAAAAATTTCAACTTTGTTCATTTGCGATCAGAACTTAAAGTGTTTTATACAATAAACAATTTTAATAATAAAGATGTGAGGGAAGTTTCAGATTTCCATAATTCTAATGGCATTGATGAAGCAATACCTCAAATAGCAAAATTGTGCAAACTTGTATGCACCATTCCTGCTACGAGTTGTTCAGCTGAACGATCATTTTCAGCTTTAAAATGAATAAAGATATATTTAAGAAACGTGCAAAATCAAGATAGAATGTCAATGTTATCTTTGTTCTCCATCAAAAAAGACCTCCTTTCAAATCTGCAAAAAAACAGTGATTTTTATGAAAATGTAATTATAAAAAAGATAGAAGATTGGAATTAGTGTACAAATAAATTTAAAAATTTCAAAACCAGTTTGTAAATAAAAATTTATAAATAATCATACATTTTCTTTTTTTTTTTTTCTTTCTTTTAGACATAGAAATTAACCGATGTTCTCTCTACTCAAGTATTTTTGAGAAAGAGGTAATGCATTCATTGCCTGTTCCTTAAAATTAAAATTGCTCCATTTTTGTTCGAAAAGAGCACTTTAATTTGAACTATGGCTTACTGTCTGGTAATTAGAATGGCGTTGATTTCTTTTTATTCTTTTTTTATGGAAATTGTAGAATATTACACAGGGTAAGGCTCACAAAGAAAACAACTTCTTAAATTCATCATACAGATGAAGAAATTGCTATGCGTTTCAGATGAATCAATCTTCCTTCATCACGATAAGGTACTTGCTACAACTTTGAAAACAGCAAGAAAAAGTGCTATCTGTTTGTGGTAGGCCTACACAATTTGTATACCATTTGTCTAAAGAAGAAAGAGTAATTATTTCTAAATACAAAGTGTTTTTTTTTTTGTTTTTTTTTTTCATTACTATTATAGGCCCATCAGCGACCGAGCGGTTCTGCGCTCAAAGCTAGTAGAGGTGAGGTGTCAGGCTTGATCGCAGGTTACACTCATCAGCATTGCCTTTCGGAGTTTTCTGTGGTTTTCTCTGTAACTTGTGTAAATACGGACTAAGACCCCTTAGAAATACCACCACGGAGGGTCCTCCTTCTTAAGCCTAGGACCTAAGATAGTGAATCGGCCTTAATCCCCCATCACACTATGTGTTATGCATTTAAAAAGTTTTATTCTTTAATAACCTGCTTTATACCAGTATTTAAGCATTCAACTTTCATTCTAAGTGTTATTGCAGTTGTTGTCATTTTTCTCATTTAAAATGTCAATTTTTATCCCAAAAATTGCTCCCATTGTACAGCCCATTTCTTTATAGATGCCTCATCAGTAGCAGGCTCTCGAAGCTAGTAGACGAGAGGTACCAAGATTGATCACTGGTCATGGTTTCGATTCAGTCGTTTATAGTTTTCTGTGGTTTTCTCTAAAACTCGCTTAAACACAAGCTAGGACCCCTTAGAAAGACCATCTTAGGCGTTCGACCTTTGTGTAGTTGTCAATTGGTCTTAATCCCAAGCACCTTTATAATTATGGCAAGAACTGTGATTAATGCTTGCCTTAAGAAAAATATCACCGCACACCACTAATTATGATGCATATGATGATATGAATCAAAGTAGTGTTTACTTTTTCCATATGAAGGCAAAGCCTTTTGCAGAAAAGTCAACACTTTAAACGGATTTTCTATACATGATAGTGGAGAAAAAGTTGTTCTTTTATAATTTATATTTACTTTTATTTATTTTTTAATCTTAATTTGCACAATTTGCATTTTTTTTATCAAGACTTTCTGAAATCTGAATTATTTTCTGACTTATTTATGAAGCTATATTTTCACAAATGTATAAAACTTCAGGTTATTTTTATTTAGATATGTAGAAATTAAATAGTGCTTATATCTTCTCATTCTTAGTTCAATTGTTTAATTAACTAAAAATATGTAGCTTGATATAAGAAGTGGGAATTTGAAGTTCAAAAAAAAAAAAGTCCGTCATGCGAAACTTTGCAAAGGCTTTAGTGACGTCAAGAAAAAGGGCTCCAACTTTTTCAGATTTAATAAAACTACTGTGAAGGAATTCTGTGACTCTAAAGATTAGGTGGATGGTGGAAAGCTTAAGTCTAAAACAAAATTGTTTGTTCACAATTGCAAATCATTCCCCCCCCCCCCAATCCTCCTCTTTACCATCTAATTTGAAAGAGATCTAGTATTCATTCACATACACAAATCAAAGCATATGTTTATTAAAAGTCAATATTTTATAGTTTCATGGAGTTTTTCCACAAAGTTAAATCCTTAAAGAAAGTTACTTTTAATTTACAATTGAATATACACATATGCCTTAAAAGAGAGAAAATCGAAAATTGGCTTATGATTTTTGCTTTTTTTTCTTTCATCCCTTCTTTTCTTTTTAGTTTTCGCGTAGTATTCTAATTCTTTGGCGGCCGTAGGTGACCCCTTAGGTTCGCCTAATGGTAAAGCGGGCCCTGTATGTCATTGATGTAAAGCACTGAGAAAACCTTCTGAAAAATAAAATATATTGGACCATTAAAGACTATGTAAATATGTTTTTAGAAGCTTTTTATACGAAATTGACTTTGTCGCGTTTTCAAGTCACACTAATAAACAAGGCGTCTCCATTTTAAAGTAAATATATGCTATTAAGTTTGTCGCTCCATGGCTTAGTTGGTTAGAGCATCATGTTAATAATACGGTGGTCGAGAGTTCGATCCCTGAAGGTCCAGTGTGTTAATTTTTGCAGATAATTAGTAGAAAAGGTGTCAATTGTTCGTTGAGTACACAGTATTCGAAGAATTTTTTAAGCGTTTTTTTTAAGAAGCTATTTTTTTAGATATTAAAAAAACACAAAATATTTTAGATATTAAAAAAGCACAAAATAAAAAGTTTTAAGTAAAAAATACATAAATAAATATTTTTTTTAGAAGCTTTTTATTGAAATTAGATTTTGCCATCATGTTTTCGTGTCAAAGTGAAAATCAAAACGCCTCCACTTTAACGTAAATGTTAGCACCTTTTTCATCAATTGTTAGCTTAATTGGATAGAGCTTCATGTTGATAATGAAGTTCGAAGACCGATATGTTACTTTATTGCAGATAATTAATAGGGAAGATGTCAAATGATAAAATAAAGATCCTTCGCTGTCTAAACATGATCCTAAAAGTTTTTGATTAATTTTTTTAAGAAGCTTCTGTTAGTTACTAAAACACACATAAATAAAAATGTAATAAAAAAAATACTGGAAGTTTTTATTGTGTAGCCCTAAAAAAATATTCTTGTAAGGACATGCTATACAAAATATATAAAAGTTTCAACAATAAGAAAATTGTTGAAACACAAAAATATAAATATTTAAAGAAAAATATAAATATTTCACTTTGTAAGAGATAAAAATTTTTAAACATTCAAAATATTTTTAACAGCATTCAAGAACAATATTCTTTTTGCATAAGTATTTGTTAGAATCTTTTAGCATGTTCCATGACTTTTCTTTACTGTTCTTTGATTTTTGATTAGAGTGTGCCATGGGTTCGATTCTCCAAGGGCCGATGTGTTAACTTTTGCGGTTAATTAATAGTAATGGTGCCAATTGATAACAGAAAATCTTTCAAAGTCTACAAAGTATCCTACAAAATATTCTTTTTTATAGAAGCTTTTTTCATAACTAAACAGCAGAAAATAAAAATTTAAGTAAAAAAAACATTTTTTTTAACAGTAGAAGCTTTTTATTGTGGAGCCCTGAAAAGCATAAAATAAAAATTTATTCTTGCAAAGACATGCTATAAATAAATAAAAGTTTCACCACTAAGAAAATTTGAGAGAAAAATATAGATATTTCAGTTTTGCAAGAGAAATTTTTTTTTAAATATTCAAAATATTTTAAAAAGCTTTCAGGACCTTTGAAATTTATGGTTTAACAAATACTTATGTAGAAACTAATGACTAAGAATATTGGTTTCAATAGCTTTTTAAAATATTTTGAATATTTAAAAATTTTCATCTCTTGCAAAAGTGAAATATCTATATTTTTCTCTAAAATTTTCTTAATGTTGAAACTTTCATTTATTTATAGCATGTCTTTTCAAGAATAAATTTTTATTTTATGCTTTTCAGGGCTCCACAATAAAAAGCCTCTACTGTTAAAAAATGTTTTTTTACTTAAATTTTTATTCTAAATGTAATAGAATAAACTGAAGATTTTGACAAGCAACATTCAGTTTTTTATTTATCTGTATAACCCACAGCTATTTGAATTTGTCTCAAGACTTTCGTGCGCCTAAGTAAAAAAAAAAATAATCTCTTTCTTTCTTTCTTTTTTTTTTTTTTTGGTACTAACCTGGATGTACTTCTCTAGGCTTTGGTAAATTGGTGACACATGTATGTGGACACATAAGGACGTTAGCAGGATGTAAGCTTCCTTCAAGAAACTTGCGTTTTGTCTCAGATAAGTGGATACCTCCTAAAGGTGTCTAAAGAATTTGTTAACAAGAATAAATTGAAAATCACTATGCACATAATTTAATACCTTATACATATATCACAAAAAATTATTTTACTTATTCCAGACTATCTTTCAATGCATAAATAAGATGCGTTAAAATTAATCAATTGCATAAAATAGAAAATTGTAAGATTTAGAAAAAAATAGACAAAAGTAAGTTGCCCAGCTTTCATTATAGTTTAATCATTTATTAGATACTAGCAGGCTTTGCCCACTTTGCTGATCATTATATTGAAATGAATTCTCAAAATACCATATCATTAATAATAATAATAATAAACAGTGGTGAGGCGTCCAGTCATCTAGAGATTTGCTGATGACTACAGAAATTTGCGAACAACATAATTAAAAGCAATATTTTATTTATTTATTTATATTTTTTATATATTTTTTTCTTTTTTTTTTTTTCCCCGATCTGCGATTAAAATATGTGGTGCTGCCATCTATTGACACAATGACTAACCACCCAAAAGCACTTTCGAATCCCCACTTCAAGAAACGAGTCTTTTGCAAGCCTGCGGAAGGATGAAAACCCAGGTGCATATATTCACCAACCAATAAAATCGCGAAAACATCTTTGAAAATGCGGCACTAGTCATCTGAAATTTAAACACTTCCAACTTTTAGCTTCAGTCTTTCAGTGTTTGTTTGGAGTTTGAAGAATGATCCGATAGGTATGTGCTTTCTCTTAACTGTTTATTTTTATTTCTATGTCAAAATGTTGGTATGATAGAAACGTATTTTTTGAAGTATAATATTTTATTTATTTCCAAAATAATATTATGAGTATCTTAGATCTTGGATAGTTGGATAAATATTTTTAGAATCAAGAATCTTTAATGACAGCGAACATGAAAAGAGTTATTTTGTGTACCGGCACAAATAGAAGTGTTTCATTTAAGTTCAGGTTACATTCTCAACTTTTTTTTTTTTCCTATATAAACAAATAATAATAATTTTAGAAAATTCTTTTATTATTCAATTAATGTGTACTTTTATAATGAACATGAATATGCTTTTAATAACTTATTGTACTTTTAATGCACTATATGTACTTATTTCTGCAAAGTTTTGATCAAAGAAACTGTTATGTTAATAAGCTTCAGCACATACATAAGATCTGAAAATAAGTTTTATTTATTTATTTTTAAATATATATATATTTTATATTAAAAAATATACATATATATATTTTAATATATATCCTATATATATATATATATATATAAGTATATATACTGTAAAATCCCGAAAGTAACCTCCCCACCCCCCTTTTTGAAAAGCAAAACGGGTAAATTTCAAGTGGGGGGGGGGTTATAATCAAGATTCTTTAAAAAAATTTATCAAAAAAAAAAAATGAAGAAAAGGGAGGGGGAGGTTATATTCGATGGAGGGGGGACTTTCGGGATTTTACGGTACTTACTTAAAAGGAAATATTAAAAGTTATCATTTATTACATTAAAGGTAAAAAAAAACAAACTGCGTAATGATTCCATTGATAACGTGCATCCGACACTTTATGAAAAATTAGTTAAATTAGAAATAATATATAAATATTAAAACTTAATTCAATGCCAAACTTAACTTGCAATGCCGACGTACCATAAGCGCACCCGAAGATTGGATGTAGCTTTGTTGGATGGAGGAAAAAAAAAGGGGGGGGGGGTTACTTTCAGGATAATGGAGACATTTTACTTTCAGCAAGAAATAGGAGGGAGGGGTTATATTCGATGGGGGGGTTGCTTTCGGGATTTTATGGTATATATAGGAGTAGGTTTTACTGTAATATAGAAATACAGTAGAGAGTCAAAAATCCACACAGCTCGGGACCAGAAGTTGTGCAGATTTTAGGATTTGGTGGATTTTGGAGCCCATAAAAAATCATATTCAATTTGAATAATCAAACTGTTGGCTAAATTCGCCATTCTCTCATTTTTCCCATCAGCATTACAAACACTTATTTATTTATTTTTTTTTTTCCTCACCTCCGGAGGTTTTATGTTTTATGTTTAAGTAACTTTATTTCTAGCAAACTGTATTCAAGTGCTGAATCAATTTACTTCCTTTTTATGTAAAATAACCATAATAGGTAAAAATGCCGCTTTGTTTACATTCTTCTAGTTAACTCAAACGCTAACCGCTACAAGCAAGCAAGCGGCGCTGCTTTCGCAGTATTTTTAATTCAACTCAGTTTCTTGCGATCACAATTATCTAATTTAGTTTCTATTCAAAATTTGTAACTATTAATCAATTAAATAACACTTGAGTACAGATATAAAATCATTCACCTATTTTTCCTATTTTTTTAAATTGCATAAATTTGCATATGAAATTAATGGCAGTACAGCTAACTGTTTCTGTAACTGCCAGCGAATCTTCTAGACAGCATCGCGGTTCATTTAAAAGGGGTGTGTACTGCACATCAGCTGGCTTTGCTTTTCGTTGATGTTTTGGATGCTGCCGGTTTTGTAATGCACGATTCATTTCTGGAAATATCTTTTTCGGCTTACAGTCGTAATAGGTGAATGACTCTAATTAAACAAATATCAATTGTTTTCTAACTTTGTTATTTTTGAAAGTTATGTTTAAAGTTTCGAAAAATTTATTAGTTAAAATACATGATTCAAGTTGAATCTTAATAAAAATAGTAGTTTTCGAGACTGTTTTCTTCATTATGAAATTTACACCAGTACAGGAACATCACCTACTGACTACTGGCACGTGAGTACATATTTTTCAAACTCATTCATCCTTTTGTAAGTCTATATTTTCAACAAGGATGTCATTTTATTTAATGAGATATATGAGTTTACTTGTACTCACGTGTCCAGTGTCAGAAAATTTCCTACATTGGGAAGGAGCTTATTGCTGCTACTCTGCATTTTGGGTTTTTTTAATTAACAAACAGAGAAATAAACCCACAAGAGGGTTATGGGCCCAGAGCACTTCCGTAGTTTAAGGAAATTAATTGAAGTAGATAAATTTTAAGATGGCTACAAACATAAATCCACAGCATTTATTAACTAGACATAATTCTCGTTCTTGGTCTAGAAATATAAAAATTAAACTAGAAAGTGAAGGTTTAATTGTTTGGATAGATAAGAAAAATTGGCCTCAAGAGAGTGAAACTGAAAAAGAAAAATTACCCCCCATTTCTAAATTTAAACTAGAGCAAAGCAAAGCTAAAACATGTGGATTAATAAAATCTTATTGTAGTCCTGATATTTGTTTAGAAATTAATCATTTGGATGATCCAGCCGAAATTTGGCAAATCCTAAAAACAAGAATAGGGGGAACTACCTCAGATAGGTCATATAGAATCTCTTGTTTAAAAGAGTTTAAATCCCTTAAGAAATTACTTGAGGAAGAATTGCCAACCTTTATAGCTAGGATTGAAGATAGTTGCCGAAGGTTAGAAGATATTGGGGAAAATATTTCAGAAGATTATAAATGTTATGCTTTAATTGAAAATTTACCCATTGAGTATGACTATTTGGCCCGTGAAATAGAGAACTATGAGCCAAATGATTTTAAATTTCTAAAAATTAAAAGTCAAATCCTGAAGGAATACACAAGAAGAAACTTGAGGGAAGAAACTAAAGTAGAATGTTTAGCAACTGAAAATTTGAAACCTAATATAAAATTTAAAGTAAAATGTGAATTTCGTAATAAATTAGGCCATTCAATATGAGAATGTAAGAAGAAACAACGAATTGAAGACAAAGTTAAACAAACTCATGGAGGGGCATTTATAACAGAAAGCAATGTTTCTGAATTTTTAAATAGTGGTCAGGCAAATGAAATATTAACTAGAGAATGGACTTTGGACAGTGCGTCCACATCGCACATCTGCCAAAACAGGGAATTCTTTACAGAGATGCGAAAACCTCAAAACAACTCGGCAGTAAAAATGGGTATCACTCCTCATGAGGTTGAAGGCTTAGGGACAGTTAAATTTACAATAAAAGAAGGTCAAAACATAAAAACTGTAACCCTTTTTAATACTTTGTATGTTCCCACAATTCATCGAAATCTTATAAGCATGTCTAAAATGGATAAAGCTGGTATGCACGCAAAGCTAGACCATGGTTTTAAAATTTTTTCCCCTGATTGGAAATATCTTTGGTCTGCAAAATTAAAAGATAATTTATATGTTATAAAAGGGCTACTATTGAAAAGAAGAGGTGTAAATGAAATTAAAGAAAACAAAATGTCCCCAAAACTAACTAAAAGGAAAATTGTTAAAGAAAAAGACGGCATTAAATCTAGAAAGGAAAATAAAAATGAAACTATAGATGTGATGTTTTTCCTATACAGGTTTAACGGAGGCTTTAAATATTGCTTAACTAAGCATAGAATCCATTGCTAGCTGTTTAAATTATAACTTTATTCAACAGCCACAAAACACAAAACATATAGAACAACAACCATTTTCAAACTCTAAACTAATATCAATTTTAACACAGAACGTGCGCTCGCATGACTAAAACCATGGAGTTACATTATAACACATCTCCCTTCCTTTCAAAGTTATAAGTCAAGTCTCTGGGGTGGTCGAATAGTCCTACCACTTCTTGTAACATAAGGCTTAGTCACAGGTCTTGTGGGAGAGGTACATTTTGGTGATATATTCCAAGAATTTTTGTTGGTTGGCGGAGACTTTATTCCAGATCCCATATCAGTTGAATGATTATTCTCGGGGATATCTATTCCTTCGTCTGATTCAGATTCTGGCTCGAAATCTGGCGATGGTACTAGATGTTTCCTATTTCTTCTATAAATTCTCTTTCCGGATTGAACAAGATATGATCTCAGAAATGAGGTTTTCTGTAACTCTTTTCCTGTCACTCTTTTGTCTGTAACCCATACTCCCTGTCCTTTCTCAAGTTCTGATAGAATTCTTGTCCCGTGGTGTCTGTTGTAATTTCTTTCTTGTTTCTCTATTCGTTTTCTCTCCTTGCCTTCTAAATCAGTTTTCTTGATCAATTTAGGAAGTAGTTGAGAATTAGCTATTGGCAGAATTGTTCTTATTCTCCTACCCATTAGGAGTTCTGCAGGACTATAACCGTTTTCCAGTGGGGTTGCTCTGTATTCCATTAGCGCAAGATAAGGATCAGCAGATTTCTTGATACGCATTTTGATTGTTTTTACGCTCGATTCTATAAATCCATTACTTTGAGGAAATTTCGGACTGCTTGTGATTTGTTTGAAACCATAGCTTCTTGCGAACTCATTAAATTCTCGTGTTCTCATTGGATCGAACTGTGGACCGTTATCCGTTCTGAGTATTTCTGGAATACCATGACGAGAAAATATAGATTTGCAATGGTTAATTATTTCTTCCGAAGTCAAAGTTTCAAGTTTCGAAATTTCAGGATACCGTGAATAATAATCTGCTATAAGAAGGTACCACGAATTCTGGTATTTGAAGAGGTCAAGGCCTACAACTTCCCAAGGTCTTTCTGGAAATGGCGTCGAAATTAGTGGTTCATGCCTGTTGCTCGATTCTTTGATACAAGCAGGACGATTTTTCACTTTTTCCTCAATCTCTTTGTTAATTTTTGGCCAGTATACAGAACATCTCGCACGAGCTCTGCATTTAGTTATACCAAGATGTCCTTTGTGAATCTTTTTCAGCACTTCAGTTTGGAGCGACTTTGGGATTATTATTCTACAACCTCTCATTAAAAGACCATCTTGTATAGAAATTTCAAAGCGATGTTGCCAAAACGGTAAACAGAGCTGATCTACATCTTTCTTCGAGGGGCATCCTGTCAATGCATACGAAGAAAGTTTCTGGCAGGTAGCATCAAATTGTTGTGCTTCTTGAAATTCTTTCAGCCTATTAGAAGTTGCTGGAAGATTATTAGTGATCATCTGAATGTATGCATCAATTTCTTCTTCTAGTTCGTCATTTTCACATGATTGCTCTCTTGGACTTCTAGATAAAGTATCGGCTGCATAAAGATTCTTCCCTGGAACATGAGTAATAGCGTATGAATATCTCATCATTCTTAATCTGATTCTTTGCAGTCTAGGAGAAAGATCGTCCAAATGCTTCCTTGAAAGAATTGGAATCAGCGGCTTATGGTCAGTTTCAATCAAGAAACGAGACCCTGTTAAGTAATCTCTGAATTTCTCACATCCCCATGCTACAGCTAATGCTTCCTTTTCGATTTGGGCATAGTGACTCTCAGCCGGTGTTAATGTTCTCGATGCATATGCGATTACGAAAGTTTTTCCATCTTCCAGTTTTTGACGTAGTGTGGCTCCCAGACCATAGGATGATGCGTCTGTAGTGACTATAGATTCCTTATTAGGATCAAATATTTTCAATACTGGATCTGAAGATAACATTTTCTTCCACTCTTCAAATGCGTTTCTCTGTTGATGATCCCATACAAATTCTCGCTTGTTGCTAAGCATCGACGTAAGAGGATACATTAATTCTGCGAAATTTGGAACAAAACGTGCTAGATAATTGGCGAATCCTAATAGTTGTTTCAGCTCTTTTTTATTTCTTGGGGGTTTATATTCCTTAATTGCTGCAACTTTTTTGTCATCGGGATTGATTCCTTGGCTGTCGATTATATGACCCAGAAACTTTATACTTTTAGTTGAAAAAATACATTTTTTCTCATTTAAAGTCAAGTTGGCATCTTTTAATCTCTTGCAAACCTCTCTTAATCTTTGATCATGTTGTTCTTGAGTGGATCCCCAAATCAGAATATTGTCCATGTGACAAGCAGTGCCACTTAAATTCTCCAACAACTGAGACATTCTTATTTGAAAATGTTCCGGAGCTGATGAGTTTCCAAACGGTAATCTTAGAAATCTGTATCTCCCAAATGGTGTAATAAAGGTAGTGAGAAATGAAGACTTTTCGTCTAACGGTATTTGCCAAAAACCTGAGTTTGCATCCAATTTTGAAAATATCTTGGCACCTGATAAAAGACTTAATGTATATTCAACATTGGGTAGAGGGTGCAATTCTCTCAAAACATTTCTGTTAAGCTGTGTCAAATCCACACAGATTCTGAGTTGTCTATCTTTCTTTGGAACTATAACTATTGGCGAACACCATTCTGCAGGCTCACTAACAGGTGTTATGACTTTTTGATCCACCATCTTCTTTAACGCATCTTCGGCTTTCTTCAGTAAAGGTATAGGAATGCGTCGAGGTGAGGTAACTGCATATGGAACACTGTCTTTCTTCAGCTGTATTTAATAACATCCTTTCATCAGTCCAAGTCCTTCAAAGAGCTCTGGAAATTCTATTCTAGGGTTATTGACTACTACTTGATCAAAATTGCTTATTTTTGGTCCTAACCCAAAAGAAATCAATGCTGGTTTTCCTAAAAGACTTGTTTGTAGACCATAAATTACATAGATATCTTCTTTACAATATTTCCTTTTAAAGTTTAAATGTGCGTTGAATTTTCCTAAAACTTTCAAAGGATTTTTATCCGGGCCGCATAGGACTTTATGAACTGGCTCCAATTTAGTTTTCTTGGCTAGCGAGTGATAAACTGTTGTAGAAATTGCGGAGTGATCAGCGCCAGTATCTATCTTGAATTTTAAATCCTGATTTTCTATCTTAACATTGATTGTCCAATCTTCATTAATTTTCCCTAAGTGAAAAACTATGTCTAAAAATGAAATCGATGAGCCTTTAGATTGGCTTTTAGAAAAACAGACCTTTTCGTAATGCCTGATCTTGGCACATTTTCGACATTTGGCATCTCTAGCAGGACACATTCTTTTGTCGTGTCTTTGTTTTCCACACCATTTACACTTTTCATCTTTCTGTGAAAATTTAATATTTCTCGGCATTGTGCTTTTCTCGTTAAATTTATTCTCCTTTTTATTTTGGAAATTATTCTGGTAGCGAACAGTTTTATTTGAGCCCATAACATTTAAGGAAGTGGCTCTTTCAGCTTCGCCAAGTTTTAGTTGTTGTTGTTTAATGGATTCACTGAGACGTACCTTTTCTATAACTTTTGTTAATGTTAATTCACTATCTAATTGTAACTTTTCACTTAAGGCTTTATCTCTTATTCCAACTACAATTCTGTCCCTTATTAATTCATCATGTAAATTTTCATATTCGCAACTCTCAGCTAGATGATATAGTGCCGTAATAAAGTCATTAACTCTTTCTCCTTTGAGTTGAATACGCTTATTAAACTGCGCTCGCTCGAAAATAGTATTCTTTTTTACTACAAAATGGTCATTGAATTTTTTCAGGACTATTTGATAATCTTCTGCTTCTTCTATGCTTAACTGGAACGAAGCAAAAATATCTTCAGCTTTATCGCTCATGATGTAAATCAATGAGTTTATTTGCTCACCATCCGATTGCTTGTTCAAACCAGATGCAACTCTATATCGTTCAAAACGAGTTATCCATTTTGACCAATTAGCTGGAGTAGAAAATGTAAATGGTTCTGGTGGCGTAACTTGAAATGAATGCCTTACAACACTAATTTTATCAGTTTCCATCGTAGTTGAAAATTTTAGAATAGGCTTCGCTCAATATCGGTAAATGCAAAACAAATTATTTTCACTTTACTGCTTTTACTGTTTTTCCGCTGCCACCATGTGATGTTTTTCCTATACAGGTTTAACGGAGGCTTTAAATATTGCTTAACTAAGCATAGAATCCATTGCTAGCTGTTTAAATTATAACTTTATTCAACAGCCACAAAACACAAAACATATAGAACAACAACCATTTTCAAACTCTAAACTAATATCAATTTTAACACAGAACGTGCACTCGCATCAGTCAAGTTAAAAGGGGAAGAATCTAGGTGCGAACCGTGCATATATGGTATAAATACACGTGCAGAATACCCAAGGTCAAATAATATTCGTTTAACAGAAATACTCCAACTTATCCATACAGATGTTTGGGGACCAGCCCCTACTCTATCTAAACATGGGTTTAGATATATTCTCACATTCCTATATGATTACAGTCGCAGATCTTTTTGCTATGCTATGCGAACTAAAGTTGAAGTCTGCACTAAATAAAAAAGTTTCATAGAATTTATAGAACGTCAAACTGGCAAAAAGATAAGAGCCATTAGGAGTGATAATGGACTTGAGTATTGTTGCCGCCCTGTAGAAGAAATGTTAGAAAAACTAGGAATTAGACATGAGAGAACCAATACCTATTCACCTCAAATGAATGGTTCTGCAGAAAGGTTGAACAGAGTACTTTTTGATGGCATGAGAACTCTTCTACAGTCCTCCAACATTCCTGAAAATCTCTGGTTAGAAGCAGTTCATACTATCAACTATATTAGAAATCGAATTTTCCATCGGTCTATAAATGACATTCCATTTAAACGTTGGTATGGAAGGAAACCAACTCTAAAACATCTTAAAAGATATGGTTGCATTGCTTATGTCCACATCCCACAACAGAAAAGGAATACATTTCAACCTAGAGCCAAGAAAGGAATAATGATAGGATATGTTATGCGAACAAGGCGCTACCGAATGGATACCCAAGGAGGACACCATAATAGAAAGCAAACATGTAACTTTTAATGAAGAAAAGCTAGGAATAGAAAAAGACAGGCATGTGGTTGCTTCAGAATTTGATGATGATGAATTAACTGATACAAACATAGAAGATCAAATCTCAGGTAGTCAAAGTTCAGAACAAGAACCACAGCAGAGTACGAGTCGTGAAACAGAAATTAAAACTGACCAGTCTGTAACCTTTAGAAGATACACAAAAACTAGAAGAAAGGGAAAGACTAAAGGACAGGAAGATATTTATGTATTTGCTCCAGATGGAAAAACATTGAGAAGTAATATAGAACTTGGAAACTACTGTAAAGAACATAATATAAATTATGATCCTTCAATAGACGTTTTTTCCAAATATTGTCAAATAACTAATGATTTTTCACTTAAAAGAAAAGACACAGAAGAGATAAGTAGTGAAAACGAGGCAAATTGTGCTGAAATAATAATTCCCCGTACACCTAGATAGGCAAAGAAACTACCAGAAGCAAAGAAATGGAAGAAAGCCATGGACATGGAAATTGACATGATGATAAATAGGCAAGTATGGGAACCAGTACCAAAACCTAATCCAACCACTAAAATTCTGGGGACAAAGTGGGTTTACAGCCTGAAAAATAAAGATAAATCCAAGAGGTTTAAAGCTAGACTCGTTGCCTTGGGAAATAATCAGACTGAAGGTCAAGATTATGAGGAAACATTCACACCAGTTGTCAATTTTGTCCTAATCTGTTTATTTATGATCCTTTTTATCTGTATATTGAAGTGGAAACATAGTTTAATTGATGTTAAATGTGCCTATCTCTATGGCAATGTTGATAAAGATATCTATATAGCCCAACATACAGATTATATAATAGAGGGAAAAGAAAATCATGTTTTAAAATTAAAGAAAACTCTATATGGCAGGAAAGTGCTGGTATGAAGAATTACACAATAAATTAATAACAAACGGATTTCATCAAATTAAAGGTCTGACTTGTGTCTATAATTATAAAAATAGAGCTATAGTTTTAATTTACGTTGATGACTAACCTGTGTTTGCTAAATCTGAAACAGATCTAAAAGAAGTAATAAAGCTACTAGAAACAATTTATGAACTAGAAAATCTTGCGAGAGACGAGGGTATCAAGAAATGGAAGGGAGCCATTATTTTCTATTTCATATGTAAACTGGATATTACTGTCAATTGAATTTAAGGTTTCTAAGACATGGTCAATATTGCGATGAGATATGTCGATAAGCGTGAAGGTGCCGTCAACGTAATGGGTCCAGAAAGGAAAAGATATTTTCTTAAAAAGCTTGCTTTCGAAATAGTGCATGTAAATGTCTGCGAGAAATGGGGAGAGAGGGGAACCCATGGCTAAACCTTCACACTGACGATAGAATTTATTTTGGAAAGAAAAAGTGGTTTGTGATAAACAAATGCGGGTAAGAGAAATTATTCAAAAGAGGTGAAATGAAACACTTTTAATCTATTTTTGAGACAGCAGAGGCCGCCACTTATTGGAACATTAGTGAAAAGTGATTTTACATCAAAAGAAACCATAGTGAGATTAGTGTGAGGGCAGTTTTGAATATTTTTTGCAAAATTTATGGAATTCTTAACAGTATAACTATTAGCAGCAAGAAGTGGAGCAAAAATTGTGGTGAGAAATTTAGCTAAATTATAGGAAGCAGTACCAATATTAGAGACTATTGGACTAAATGGAATATTGGGTTTGTGAACTTTTGGTAAAGCATAAAATCTGGCACAATTAGCAATAGAAGCGATAAGATGGGATTTAGTCGAGTTCAATAACGAGGAGCAAGATTTTATAGCAGATTTAATTTTATTTAATTCTTGAGGAGAGGGATCACCGGGCAGAGGAATGTATGGGCCATCATTAATTAGTTCGGTAACACTTTCGATGTATTGTTTTTTATCCAAAATAACAATCTGACCACCTTTATCAGCTTTAGTAATGATGATATTTTCATTAGATTTTAATTCCTTCAAGGCATTTTTTTCTGCAGGGCTGAGATTTGATTTAAAATTTTTAGAGTTGAAATTGGCATTATTAAGGATTAAATGACGAAGATTTTCTTTCTGTTGATCAGTCAGTCGAGAATTTTTGAAAGCTTTTTCAACCGGTGCAATTAACTGAGGAAAAGAAGGAGGTTTAGAAAGAAATGGCTGCTTTCTATACTTTTGTAAACCGTGCCCTTAATATTTGTTCAAATCCTATTTTATTGAAATCTGAAATTAAATACCTGAAAGCCATCGTAATTGACAGAGGTTATGACCCGTCCATTATAGACAAAGCTATCCAAAAATTACAACTCCCTCGTATTTCGTCTACTAAATCAGTCACATCTAATATCAGTATTGTTTTACCCTATTTTTCTAAAACCAGTCAAACCATAGCTAAAATTCTCAAACAATATGATTTTAAAATAATATTTTCGCCTTCCAATAAATTCACTTTTTCTCAGTTAAAAGATCCTATTGATATGCATAATTCTTGGGGCATTTATAGTATTTCCTGTCAGTGTGGTTTATCATATATTGGCCAAACTAAACGCAGTCTTAAATTTATAAAACAATTAAGATATATAACCTTTTACTTATCTTCACGTTACATCTTGGTATACTAGTTTCATCTGGGGCGCCCCAGCTTGGTCACTACCTTGCTTTGGTGTTCGAAACTGTGGTCTTCTTGTTTTCTTGTTCTTTTAAAGACTTTTCGCCATTGGCGGTTAAGGATAGCACCTTCGTTGCCATTACAACTGTCAGAATTAGCTAAAATTTCAATAGACTCCCTGATCGCTGCGTATCCGTGGTTATTATAGTTGGCCAACTTTTTTACTTCATCAAATTTGATATTAATTTCTTCGTTTTTGTTTACTTGGGTTAAAGCTGTGGTTAATTTACCTGTTTTTATATCGTGTTTATGTTCTTTGATGCGAGTTTTTATTTTTCTCTTTGTTTTTCCTATATAACATTTTTCTTTATTTTGATCGTTATTGTATGGTATTTTATAAATTCCTGCTGTTTCTAAAGGTTTAGTTTTATCCTTGTCACTTCTTATTAATTGAAAAATGTTAGGGTTAGGTTTTATGGGTATATTTATATTATGTTTTGCTGCAGTTTTCTTGATTTTATTAGATATTCCACGGTCATAAGGTATGGAGGTAGTATATTTAAGCTTTGGTTTTTGAAAATTATTGATTTCATTAAGAGTTTTTAATCTTTTTCTAAATAATTTATCTATTAATTTATTAGAGTATCCTGCTTTTTGTGTGAATTGTTTTATATTTTTTATTTCATTTTTTAAAATTTTATTGTCTTTACAAATTACTATTGCCCGGTTGATATGAGATTGTATAGCATTAATCTTATATTTAAAAGGGGTTTTACTATTTTTATGGATTATTTCATTACTGCTGTTAGGTTTTCTATAAACTTGTGTGGTTATTTTATTAGCATGGCGAATGATATTTACATCTAGAAAATTTAGCTGTTTATTGTTTTCTTCTTCTAAAGTGAATTTAATATTTGGATCTATTTTATTTAAAATGTTTAAGATTTCTATGGGATCTGTTTTTTGGTCAATTACTGCAAAAACGTCATCAACAAAACGAAACCAATAAAAATTTTTTTCTTTAAGTTTATTATCAAAATTATTTTCTATTGTACGTAGTTTTAACTCAGCTAAAAAACCCGATATGGGAGACCCCATTGGGACTCCCTTGATCTGTTTGTAATATTTTTCATTAAAAGTAAAGTAATTTTCATTCAACAAAAAGTTGGTTGCTATGTTTAAAGTTTGGGCTATTGATGGGTTTGTATAATGTTCATCTATTTTTTCTTTTATTAATTCAGTAATATTTTTTATATCTATTGACGGATAAAGGTTAACTACATCAAAACTTACAAATTTAAAATTTTCCTGTATTTCAATATCATAAATTTTACTTATAAAATCTTCGGTGGAGTTTAGGCTATGCTGCGAGGGGGGAAGTAAGTTTTTATAAATTTCAGCCATATATTTTTCTATTGTATAAGTGGGTCCTTCGCTTTTGTTAACAACTGGTCTAATTTTGGGGGGGTTCTTGTGATCTTTATATCTGCCAAAAATTCTTGGTGTATTTGGTGCAAAATTATTTATTGTAGGTGGTTTGTTATCAGGCCAGGTTCCTTCTTTTATTATTTTTTGTGTTTTTTCAACTATTTTGTTAATGGGGTCTTTTTTTATTTTTTCTATACCTATTTCATTTATAGTTTCTTCCATTTTATCTATGTATTCCTGTCTATTTAATATTGCTATTTTTCTGGTTTTATCTGTTAATGTACACGCTATTTTTTCATTTTTCTTTAGATTATTAAGTGTTTTAATGTCTTCTTGATTAATTTTGTTGCTTTTTATAGTTTTGCTGATTTCTTGAATTGCTACGTTTCTAATGTCTATTTGGGCTTCTTCTGGAATATTTTCTATGGCTGATTCAATTTTTGCTATACTGTCTTTAATTTTGATAGGTTGGTCTAAAATAAACTTTTGTCCCATTTTTAATAAGCTATCCTGATGGCTATTTAATTTTAGGTCTGATAAATTAATGTACGGGTAATCATTTTGAGTGAGGGGTTTAATGTTATTTTTACGTATCCAATTGTACAATTTATTATTTTGCCTTTTTATAGTTGAATTTCTTTCTATTTCATTATAAATTCTAATTTTTTCTGATAAAATAGTCCATTCTTTTTCTTCACAACAGTCCTTGAGGTTTTTGTATAAACTATTATAAATTTCTTTACATTTATACATGTAGGATTTTCTATGTTTAATAATTTTATTGAGTAATCTTCTTTCAAATTTTATTATATCATTTTTATAACTTTTTAATAGTGTCTTATTTCTTATTTTCATAAAATTCGGTGTTATTTTGAAATATTTACAATCTTTTAGAAATTGGACATTTCTCTCGGATTTAATTAGCTTTTTACTAGCTTTTTTCACTTTATTGAAAATGCTTTGTACGTTCATCATGGGAGAAAAAAAAAAAAAAAAAAAAAAAAAAAAAAAATTTACTATTGATGGGTTTGTATAATGTTCATCTATTTTTTCTTTTATTAATTCAGTAATATTTTTTATATCTATTGACGGATAAAGGTTAACTACATCAAAACTTACAAATTTAAAATTTTCCTGTATTTCAATATCATAAATTTTACTTATAAAATCTTCGGTGGAGTTTAGGCTATGCTGCGAGGGGGGAAGTATGTTTTTATAAATTTCAGCCATATATTTTTCTATTGTATAAGTGGGTCCTTCGCTTTTGTTAACAACTGGTCTAATTTTGGGGGGGTTCTTGTGATCTTTATATCTGCCAAAAATTCTTGGTGTATTTGGTGCAAAATTATTTATTGTAGGTGGTTTGTTATCAGGCCAGGTTCCTTCTTTTATTATTTTTTGTGTTTTTTCAACTATTTTGTTAATGGGGTCTTTTTTTATTTTTTCTATACCTATTTCATTTATAGTTTCTTCCATTTTATCTATGTATTCTTGTCTATTTAATATTGCTATTTTTCTGGTTTTATCTGTTAATGTACACGCAATTTTTTCATTTTTCTTTAGATTATTAAGTGTTTTAATGTCTTCTTGATTAATTTTGTTAACAAAAGAAGGACCCACTTATACAATAGAAAAATATATGGCTGAAATTTATAAAAACTTACTTCCCCCCTCGCAGCATAGCCTAAACTCCACCGAAGATTTTATAAGTAAAATTTATGATATTGAAATACAGGAAAATTTTAAATTTGTAAGTTTTGATGTAGTTAACCTTTATCCGTCAATAGATATAAAAAATATTACTGAATTAATAAAAGAAAAAATAGATGAACATTATACAAACCCATCAATAGTAATTTTTTTTTTTTTTTTTTTTTTAATTTACTTCATGTCGTTCCTGTTTAGTAGGAACGTTGTAAAAATATAGATTTTTTTTTTTTTTTTTTTTTTTCCTCCCATGATGAACGTACAAAGCATTTTCAATAAAGTGAAAAAAGCTAGTAAAAAGCTAATTAAATCCGAGAGAAATGTCCAATTTCTAAAAGATTGTAAATATTTCAAAATAACACCGAATTTTATGAAAATAAGAAATAAGACACTATTAAAAAGTTATAAAAATGATATAATAAAATTTGAAAGAAGATTACTCAATAAAATTATTAAACATAGAAAATCCTACATGTATAAATGTAAAGAAATTTATAATAGTTTATACAAAAACCTCAAGGACTGTTGTGAAGAAAAAGAATGGACTATTTTATCAGAAAAAATTAGAATTTATAATGAAATAGAAAGAAATTCAACTATAAAAAGGCAAAATAATAAATTGTACAATTGGATACGTAAAAATAACATTAAACCCCTCACTCAAAATGATTACCCGTACATTAATTTATCAGACCTAAAATTAAATAGCCATCAGGATAGCTTATTAAAAATGGGACAAAAGTTTATTTTAG
Organism: Salticus scenicus; assembly: GCA_963930645.1. NCBI lineage: Eukaryota > Metazoa > Arthropoda > Arachnida > Araneae > Salticidae > Salticus > Salticus scenicus. The sequence continues at coordinate 362,745,064 of OZ005651.1, forward strand.
ACCAACCTATCAAAATTAAAGACAGTATAGCAAAAATTGAATCAGCCATAGAAAATATTCCAGAAGAAGCCCAAATAGACATTAGAAACGTAGCAATTCAAGAAATCAGCAAAACTATAAAAAGCAACAAAATTAATCAAGAAGACATTAAAACACTTAATAATCTAAAGAAAAATGAAAAAATAGCGTGTACATTAACAGATAAAACCAGAAAAATAGCAATATTAAATAGACAGGAATACATAGATAAAATGGAAGAAACTATAAATGAAATAGGTATAGAAAAAATAAAAAAAGACCCCATTAACAAAATAGTTGAAAAAACACAAAAAATAATAAAAGAAGGAACCTGGCCTGATAACAAACCACCTACAATAAATAATTTTGCACCAAATACACCAAGAATTTTTGGCAGATATAAAGATCACAAGAACCCCCCCAAAATTAGACCAGTTGTTAACAAAAGCGAAGGACCCACTTATACAATAGAAAAATATATGGCTGAAATTTATAAAAACTTACTTCCCCCCTCGCAGCATAGCCTAAACTCCACCGAAGATTTTATAAGTAAAATTTATGATATTGAAATACAGGAAAATTTTAAATTTGTAAGTTTTGATGTAGTTAACCTTTATCCGTCAATAGATATAAAAAATATTACTGAATTAATAAAAGAAAAAATAGATGAACATTATACAAACCCATCAATAGCCCAAACTTTAAACATAGCAACCAACTTTTTGTTGAATGAAAATTACTTTACTTTTAATGAAAAATATTACAAACAGATCAAGGGAGTCCCAATGGGGGTCTCCCATATCGGGTTTTTTAGCTGAGTTAAAACTACGTACAATAGAAAATAATTTTGATAATAAACTTAAAGAAAAAAATTTTTATTGGTTTCGTTTTGTTGATGACGTTTTTGCAGTAATTGACCAGAAAACAGATCCCATAGAAATCTTAAACATTTTAAATAAAATAGATCCAAATATTAAATTCACTTTAGAAGAAGAAAACAATAAACAGCTAAATTTTCTAGATGTAAATATCATTCGCCATGCTAATAAAATAACCACACAAGTTTATAGAAAACCTAACAGCAGTAATGAAATAATCCATAAAAATAGTAAAACCCCTTTTAAATATAAGATTAATGCTATACAATCTCATATCAACCGGGCAATAGTAATTTGTAAAGACAATAAAATTTTAAAAAATGAAATAAAAAATATAAAACAATTCACACAAAAAGCAGGATACTCTAATAAATTAATAGATAAATTATTTAGAAAAAGATTAAAAACTCTTAATGAAATCAATAATTTTCAAAAACCAAAGCTTAAATATACTACCTCCATACCTTATGACCGTGGAATATCTAATAAAATCAAGAAAACTGCAGCAAAACATAATATAAATATACCCATAAAACCTAACCCTAACATTTTTCAATTAATAAGAAGTGACAAGGATAAAACTAAACCTTTAGAAACAGCAGGAATTTATAAAATACCATACAATAACGATCAAAATAAAGAAAAATGTTATATAGGAAAAACAAAGAGAAAAATAAAAACTCGCATCAAAGAACATAAACACGATATAAAAACAGGTAAATTAACCACAGCTTTAACCCAAGTAAACAAAAATGAAGAAATTAATATCAAATTTGATGAAGTAAAAAAGTTGGCCAACTATAATAACCACGGATACGCAGCGATCAGGGAGTCTATTGAAATTTTAGCTAATTCTGACAGTTGTAATGGCAACGAAGGTGCTATCCTTAACCGCCAATGGCGAAAAGTCTTTAAAAGAACAAGAAAACAAGAAGACCACAGTTTCGAACACCAAAGCAAGGTAGTGACCAAGCTGGGGCGCCCCAGATGAAACTAGTATACCAAGATGTAACGTGAAGATAAGTAAAAGGTTATATATCTTAATTGTTTTATAAATTTAATTGCTTCATGGATAAAATGTTTCAAGCAGTCTTAAATTTCGTCTAAAAGAACATATGAATTACGTCCGCAAACAAGAAACCAATAAATTGGCTATTTCTAAACATTGCTGGGAGGAAAATCATAATTTTAAATTTAATTCAGCTAAAATAATTTGCAGACCTAAATCCATTCATGAACTCGATTTCTTTGAAGCTTTTCATATTTATAAAAATTTTAAAAACCTTGTAAATTGTGATTTCGCTGTTCCCTATTTGTCTGATTGTTGGAAATTTTACATTCAGTCCACATTTCCTTAATTTTTCTACTGTTTACACAGCTACACATTCCTTAATTCCTATTGGCCACACTCCCCACCTCTTCCGTAATCCTATTGGTTGAACTAAATCCGGTCCCTCTCCTATATATACGAGTACTTCTCCAGATTCAGAATTCTTTTTGCACTGAAGACGGTACGCTTTAGGCTACCGAAACAGCTGTATGCACCTCAATAATTTTTCTTTGGCGTTTCTGACGTAGTAGTTTATTCCTGTTTTAATATTCCAACGCCAAGTCTCCTGCTATTATTTGTATATATTTAATAGAAAAATACTTCAGATTCAGCGGACAGTTATTTTTTTAAAGTGAAGATTATTATTTTTATTTGAACACAAAATTAATAATTTTTCATATGTATCTCTCTCTCTATATATATATGTCACTCATTAAAACATAGTTATAATATTTAATATATATAATAAAAATATTGAATGTGCATTTGATAATGTAACAAAACATATGAATCAATAAAAGACAAAAACTCATAATTAATATAATTATTTTTTTAAAAGAGTTAATTTCTTTTTCACTTATACTCATGTTCAAGACATTCACTACTGGTTTAATAATATCTTTGAGAATGAATTTTTCTGTATTTAATATTTTTGAATATGTTCAAAAAATTGTATTCATCTGTAAATAAGTACAGTTTAAAAATATTTCTGTGTTTAAAGTAAGTTTAAAAATTTGTTTAATTTTATATAAAATAACGTATAATGAGTGTGTATTAAAATTTTAATTTTTAAACAGATTTTTAAGACCAAACAACCATAAAAATATTTTTAATATGTAGATATAACAATAACTGTATTTAAAACAAAATTCAGATCAACAATGTTTTAAATGTTGCACTTTATCCTACTACAAATGACTTTGTTAAACGCCACATATCCGTCTTAATTTTATTTTTATTAAATAATCAAATTTATGAAATGAAAATATGATTTCCGAATACAGTATTTGTGCTTCATAAAAATTTTAAAATGCATGTGTTGTTCTTATTTGTTTTAAGATATGTTATACTGTTTTTTGTTTTCTGTAATCTTATGTTATACTGTTTTTTTTTTTTTTAATTTGTTTGTTTTCTGAACAAACAATGTAAGGAAAATATTGTAATCATGAAAAATTTTGACTAGGATATTTTTGTGTATATTTTGAGTTCTGAATCAAATTTTTCTAATTTTTATAGTGTTTGTATGTATGTGAGTATATTTGTGTGTGAGTGAACACCATAGCGTTTTATTCAATTGAGCTAAAATTTATAAGAATATTGTAGGTATGATTTATGCTCTTGTTGAAAGTAATGCGACTTTTCCATGAGTAATTTACTGAATGCATTATTGAGTTTATATACTCAAAGCACTGATATTAGAGCTTTTTTTAACTTGTATGTGTATAATGTACGTAAATAGGTTCATTACTTCCTTAGTATATGGTTCATTACAGAAGCATCTTTCATTATTTTTATTTTATGCAGCAGTTTTAATTAATTTGGGAAATGGTTCAAGTGAAATATTAAAAATGTAAAATGTTTTAAAATAACAAAAGCGCCAATTCCACCCAATTTAAGTTATAAGAAAAAATGTAAAGAATAACTGTACATATGGATAAAAATTCTTTCTTTCTTTTTTTTTTTTTTTTTTTTTTTTTTTAACGATAGCTTTTGAATGTTATAAATTATAAATATGATTAAATGTTTTTTCAACATTTTAAAATTCTTCTCCTTCTCATATTAACCCTGCAATAAATGTTGTTATTCTTATCCTATATACTTGCAGAGGATCCCAATAGATAACTGCCTGAAAATTGAAATTGTTATTCTTTTTATTCGATTTGTTCTCTTTGTGACACAATATGTCTCGATTCCCTGAAACTTTTAAAGATATAAGCAAAACTATCCGTGGAGTGACCATATCCAGATACCTACTGAGTGTTGCAAAGTAGAAAACTGGGTATTAAAACAGGAATAAACAACTACGTCAGAAATGCCAAATAAAAATTATTGAGGTGCATGCAGCTATTTCGGTAGCCTAAAGCGTACCGTCTTCAGTGCAAAAAGAATTTTGAATCTGGAGAAGTGCTCGTATATATAGGAGAGGGACCGGATTGAGGTGAGGAGTGTGGCGAATAGGAATTAAGGAATGTGTAGCTGTGTAAACAATAAAAAAATTAAGGAAATGTGGACTGAATGTAAAATTTCCAACAATCAGACAAATAGGGAACAGCGAAATCACAATTTACAAGGTTTTTAAAATTTTTATAAATATGAAAAGCTTCAAAGAAATCGAGTTCATGAATGGATTTAGGTCTGCAAATTATTTTAGCTGAATTAAATTTAAAATTATGATTTTCCTCCCAGCAATGTTTAGAAATAGCCGATTTATTGGTTTCTTGTTTGCGGACGTAATTCATATGTTCTTTTAGACGAAATTTAAGACTGCGTTTAGTTTGGCCAATATATGATAAACCACACTGACAGGAAATACTATAAATGCCCCAAGAATTATGCATATCAATAGGATCTTTTAACTGAGAAAAGGTGAGTTTATTGGAAGGCGAAAATATTATTTTAAAATCATATTGTTTGAGAATTTTAGCTATGGTTTGACTGGTTTTAGAAAAATAGGGTAAAACAATGCTGATATTAGATGTGACTGATTTAGTAGACGAAATACAAGGGAGTTGTAATTTTTGGATAGCTTTGTCTATAATGGAAGGGTCATAGCCTCTGTCAATTGCGATGGCTTTCAGGTATTTAATTTCAGATTTCAATAAAATAGGATTTGAACAAATATTAAGGGCACGGTTTACAAAAGTATAGAAAGCAGATATTTTTGGGTTAGGTGGGTGACATGAATGCGCATGGGGAGGAAGGGAGACTGCAAATTTTTTACGATAGACAGTGGTTGAAAATCCATTTACAGTGCGAGAGACGAGGGTATCAAGAAATGGAAGGGAGCCATTATTTTCTATTTCATATGTAAACTGGATATTACTGTCAATTGAATTTAAGGTTTCTAAGACATGGTCAATATTGCGATGAGATATGTCGATAAGCGTGAAGGTGTCGTCAACGTAATGGGTCCAGAAAGGAAAAGATATTTTCTTAAAAAGCTTGCTTTCGAAATAGTGCATGTAAATGTCTGCGAGAAATGGGGAGAGAGGGGAACCCATGGCTAAACCTTCACACTGACGATAGAATTTATTTTGGAAAGAAAAAGTGGTTTGTGATAAACAAATGCGGGTAAGAGAAATTATTCAAAAGAGGTGAAATGAAACACTTTTAATCTATTTTCGAGACAGCAGAGGCCGCCACTTATTGGAACATTAGTGAAAAGTGATTTTACATCAAAAGAAACCATAGTGAGATTAGTGTGAGGGCAGTTTTGAATATTTTTTGCAAAATTTATGGAATTCTTAACAGTATAACTATTAGCAGCAAGAAGTGGAGCAAAAATTGTGGTGAGAAATTTAGCTAAATTATAGGAAGCAGTACCAATATTAGAGACTATTGGACGAAATGGAATATTGGGTTTGTGAACTTTTGGTAAAGCATAAAATCTGGCACAATTAGCAATAGAAGGGATAAGATGGGATTTAGTCGAGTTCAATAACAAGGGGCAAGATTTTATAGCAGATTTAATTTTATTTAATTCTTGAGGAGAGGGGTCACGGGGCAGAGGAATGTATGGGCCATCACTAATTAGTTCGGTAACACTTTCGATGTATTGTTTTTTATCCAAAATAACAATCTGACCACCTTTATCAGCTTTAGTAATGATGATATTTTCATTAGATTTTAATTCCTTCTAGGCGTTTTTTTCTGTAGGGCTGAGATTTGATTGAAAATTTTTAGAGTTGAAATTGGCATTATTAAGGATTAAATAATGAAGATTTTCTTTCTGTTGGTCAGTCAGTCGAGAATTTTTTAAAGCTTTTTCAACCGGTGCAATTAACTGAGGAAAAGAAGGAGGTTTAGAAATGGCAAAATTTGAATTGAGTTTGAGAACAGAATATTGACTATTGGAAATATCAGTACTGGAAAGATTAACAATTGCATTTTTATTGACAACAGGTAAGTCGTTCGAAAGGATAGGACTCTGTGAATTACGAAGCCGGGTGAATTTATCATGTAATTTAATTGAGTGTTTACGAGAACGGTTGTCACAATGAATCCAGGAATTGTCATCAATCAACATAAAATTAGGACGTTCAAAAGCTAACTTTAAGTGGAGAAACAATAAATCTTTTTCAATTTTGGCGATGTTGGTACGAGTTTCCTTAATAACTGCACGGAGAATATTAAAATGAGACCTGAGTACTGCTTTGTTTACAAAACTGGAACCAGAAATATTGCATTTCAGTTGAATGAATTTAGGGATAATGCAGTGTCTCTTGCATTGTAAAAGGAATTTCTGACGGTTGAGGGCACGAAACTTTTTAGTACGTAGACGGTAGAAACGATTAACTAATTTGCACATTTTGAAAACAAGAAAATGGCTCAAAATATTACTGAACTAATCTCCCCCTCATATGAGGCTTCTCAGACCAGGTAGCTCAGTAACAATATGAGCAGAAGACCAATAACACAACTAAGCCCATATAAGCTTAACAAATAATAGCAGGAGACTTGGAGACATATCTCATCACAATATTGACCATGTCTTAGAAACCTTAAATTCAATTGACAGTAATATCCAGTTTACATATGAAATAGAAAATAATGGCTCCCTTCCATTTCCTGATACCCTCGTCTCTCGCACTGTAAATGGATTTTCAACCACTGTCTATCGTAAAAATTTTGCAGTCTCCCTTCCTCCCCATGCGCGTTCATGTCACTCACCTAACCAAAAAATGGCTGCTTTCTATACTTTTGTAAACCGTGTCCGTAATATTTGTTCAAATCCTATTTTATTGAAATCTGAAATTAACGACCTGAAAGCCATCGCAATTGACAGACGTTATGACCCTTCCATTATAGACAAAGCTATCCAAAAATTCGAACTCCCTCGTATTTCGTCTACTAAATCAGTCACATCTAATATCAGTATTGTTTTACCCTATTTTTCTAAAACCAGTCAAACCATAGCTAAAATTCTCAAACAATATGATTTTAAAATAATATTTTCGCCTTCCAATAAACTCACCTTTTCTCAGTTAAAAGATCCTATTGATATGCATAATTCTTGGGGCATTTATAGTATTTCCTGTTAGTGTGGTTTATCATATATTGGCCAAACTAAACGCAGTCTTAAATTTCATCTAAAAGAACATATGAATTACATCTGCAAACAAGAAACCAATAAATGGACTATTTCTAAAGGGAGGAAAATCATAATTTTAAATTTAATTCAGCTAAAATAATTTGCAGACCCGAATCCATTCATGAACTCGATTTCTTTGAAGCTTTTCATATTTATAAAAATTTTAAAAACCTTGTAAATTGTGATTTCGCTGTTCCCTATTTGTCTGATTGCTGGAAATTTTACATTCAGTCCACATTTCCTTAATTTTTCTACTGTTTACTACACATTACTGTGCAGCTACACATTCCTTAATTCCTATTGGCCACACTCCTCACCTCTTCCATAATCCTATTGGTTGAACTTAATCCGGTCCCTCTCCTATATATACGAGTACTTCTCCAGATTCAGAATTCTTTTTGCACTGAAGACGGTATGCTTTAGGCTACTGAAACAGCTGTATGCACCTCAATAATTTTTCTTTGGCGTTTCTGACGTAGTAGTTTATTCCTGTTTTAATATTCCAACGCCAAGTCTCCTGCTATTATTAGAAAACTGGGTGTCATCCCAAGACGTTGGAACATCTCTGTTCTAAACCCCCGCCCGCTGGGATAATTGAGGGGTCAGAGGCAGATCTTTGTGAATTTTGCTTTGAAGTTATTCCAACAATACATCCAGAAGCTGGGATGCCACTAGGCTATATCATAGTGATCACATTAGCCTTTGAAATTCTTTTATCATTCTAAATAAAATGATGGAAGAAAAGATACTTGGGAAAATGTTGTTTTTCTGTAATAATGACTAAAATTTACAATCTGCTGCCAAATATCAGCAGCCTCCCGTACTCTTGATAAGACAGTGATTTATGACATTCAACATTCAAGGACAAAAAGAAGTGGGGAAAAACGGTGGTCAGTTGAAAGTATTCTCAATCACTGAGTTTTCTGTTTTCTTACGCATTGTTTGCTACTTTTATGTAATCTTATTTCAAAAGTTTTCCAAGAAAGATCGATTATGTATCTGATAATTTTTATAAGACAGATTTTTTATTCCAGTTAAAGATCATCAAGGTAAGCACTTAAACTATTTTGATATTTTATTTCCATTCAATTTTTAAAGTATTAAAATGAAAACTGTAACATGCAGTTTTATTTGTAACATGATCTTAAAGTTATGTAATTTATACTAGGCTTTCGAAGAGTTTTATATGATAATTAGTTCTGTGTGAGGGGGGGGGGGATACTACCCCCTCAACTCCCCGTTTCATTAATGTACAAAAAACAAGTGATGAATATTTAGCTTAAAACATACATTATTTACAATATCTCTATGAGGAATTTATTTCAATTACCGAACAGCTTTCCTGGAAATGGTAAAATATTATTAGTAATGTACATCCACTAACAACAAATAACTAGTGTGTTGTGGCCACCACATGACTTTCTTCTATATTTTCCTATACAAATTCACTCAGTAAAAATAATTTAATAAATTATTATTTTAAAAAAAATTATCTTCTATGATAATGCACACGGTTTCCATATTAGAGAAGTAGTATAACACTAAATATCCAAAAGAAAGTTGAATTTATTCTCAATAATACATTTAAAAAAAAAAAAAAAAAAAAAAATTTTTTTTTCTTTTTTTTTAGTTAAAAATGAAAAAAAAAAAATCGATAACTTTATTTTAAATTATCGCAGATCGATGGTTCAACCATTTGTTTTAAAGGTATTGGCGAGCTCTTTTGAAAGATACCCATCATGAAAATTTACTCCCCTTCAGGGAGAACTGCTCCCCCCTCCAGAGGGGTAGGCGAGTCTCCTGCTCCTACATACATAAAAAAAAAATTTCAGTTGACTATCTCTATTACACAAAATATATACTCGTTTCATTTGGTTTAGTGTAGTCTATAGATGCTAAACTCTACTTACCTGCAATTTCCCCCATATACGTAATGTATTTGAATACTTTTGAGTGTCCCTGTACACGAACCATTTGCTTCACCTCAACGAAAAGCTTAGTGTAGCATCTTTATATGATACATATTTAGAATACCAAATTTGGAATTTCTGCTACTATTTCTTCTTGAGATATGCTGATAACAGACACACACACAGACCATTTGCTAAAAACATGATTTTCGTATTCAGGGGACCTCAGAACATATAAATATAACAAAAATGCGCTTTTGAAAATTTGTCCCTAAAACAATACTTTCTCTACTGTAAGGGTAAGAGAAAGTAAAAATGTGTATATATTAAAGCAAAATTCATATAAGATTCAATAAAAAAAATTGCGACAAAAATTCCAAAATTGTACTTTATTATCTTGACTCTTTATTTTTAGTACATTTTTTTAAATTTTGAATCTTTGAAGTTTAAAGCATATTATATATATATGTGTGTATGTGTGTTATTATTATTATTATTATCATTTTAATTTTCCCCTCACAAAATTTTATTATTATTATTAAAATCTAAATCAGACTAATTAGTTTATCATTTGTAAACATCTCGAAATTCTATAACAATTTACAAATAAATTTAGGAACTTCAGCGATTCTCTGGGAACTTACACTAAAAACATTGCTCATTTAGAATCCAAAGAGATATTCTTAATATTATTTATTGTTATAGAATATTTAGCTTAATAACTAATTTAAATATAAGTATTTCCTGCATTTATTTTTCATTGTTCATAGTTTTATTTTAGATTGTTTAGAAATTGTATTAAAATGTTAAAATAAAATTGGTGATATTTTTGATTTTTCTATATTTCAAATGAGAATTCATAATATTTTCTATAAATTTAAAATGATGTTATATGTATTTTATTTATACCTTCTATACGTTCAGCCCTTATTGAACACAGAAGTACAAGAATTGACATATGGATGCTCAGGAGCCTTTCCGAGGGGCTCCTGAAAACAGAATTTAAAAATTTTAATTAGTTCCAGAGATATTAATTAAAACATTGACCTATGTCAATTAATAAACCAGTCAATTTTGAGCTTAAGATGCATTTAAGGAACTATAAATGGCTGAATAAATTAGAAATATCGATCCAATCGCTACAAATTTGGTACCAAATGAAAGAGACGATTATTAAAGTATGAATTTTAGGTGGCAACAAATCACTTAAATATAAATGAAAGCAGACAATAGTCTCCACCATCTGGAGCAGAAAGAAAACATCTGGAACTAATTCAGATCACATGTTTTTGAAGTGGGATTAAAAATTGCAATTTTCAAAATTCTTTAAATTATCTCTCTCGAACACAAAACTTACTGTACAGCCTGTACATCACAAGATCAACTTGCAGTTCAAATTTCATTCTGTTTGGATAATAATAATTTTTTTTTTTTTTTTTTTTTTTTTTGCAAATTAAATTTTATTCTAACACGTAATCTCTCTCTCAAAAGAAGTTAGGAGTTTCCATAGCAATGAAATACATTTGAAAGTACTAAAAATAATACTTTTTCTTTTTACTTCCATTACCCAACTATCGTAGGTATCCATTAACCAACTACCATAGGTAATGTAATTTGAGATTTCACCTGATTTACACATTTGAAGGTGTATTGCAGGAGGGCAAAACATCTTAAATCGAGTTAGACCATTCAAAATTGGTATATATAGGTTTTGGGGACCTAAAAAATATTTATTTTTCTTTTTACTTCCATTAACCAACTACCGTAGGTTAAAGGGCAAAATTAACGGTCGCCACCGGCCACATGGCAACTAAATAAAAAAAGATGGCGATTATAAATTATGCATTGATCGCCACTAAAGTCGCCACTTTTTATGATCATTAAAAGATTCTAAAAATCGAGTGACGATAGGTAATCGAAGCCTTGTGATCTCCCATCTTTTTCCATCCATGGCATGAATGTCAATGTTCATTTTAAACTTGCTTTATTATATTAAAGCAAAGTTTAAAATTATATCTACTATAAATTATATCTACAACCTATAAAGAAGTAGAATTGTTTAATATATCTCACTCATATAATTTTTTGGACCCTCCCCCTTTTTCTCCCCCTAACTATCTGTGATCACACAGCTTATAGAAAGCTTTATAATTTCTAATCATTCTCCATTTGCCGCAAAAATATAAATATCTATTTTAAACTTACTTTATTAGATTCTAGAATCTGTAAAGAAGTAGAATTGATTAATATCTCTTACTCATAATACTTGTAATCCCCCCCCCCCCCAACGTTTGGCAATCACATGCTCCATTGAAGCCTTGTGATTTACAATTTTTCTCCATCCATAACATAAATGTAAATATTCCTTTTAAACTTTTTTGATTAGATTCTAGAACCTATAAAGAAGTATATAGATGTATCCCCCCCCCCACACACACACATGTGCACTCCATTTCAACTAGCAGTTAATGACCAAATGTCCTGCAAAGCACAATCTTTTTCCATTATTATCTCCATAGTATTTAGTGTATATTTAACCCATTTAAGATATTTGACAAATGTGTGTATCAAAATTTGATTTGACTTAAATGTGTATTTTTCAAAAATTTTTGTATTTGCTTTCTTTTGAGTAGAAATCTTCCTTTTCCCTTCCCATTTTAAAGTAGAAATCTCCCTATTTTTAAAGCTACAAATTTGGCAGCTAAGTAAATTATTTTTAATAAAGCAGCAAAGTTTCTATATCTATACTTTTTAAGAGGAAATATTTTAACTCTATTGAAATAAAATCATTTAAAAAAGTGTGTCTTTAGAAATGAGAAAAAATAATAAAACTGCTAACTGTATTTACACATGACCATGTAAAAGGTTGTGATGATGATGAATCAGCTGATTCATTTACTAAAAAATATCAATGTGAACTGTGAATGATAACAGCTTATTTCACTTAAATAAATTGAAAAAAAAAAAAGTACTACTGAATTATCTGAAAGATAAAAACTTTTGCTGTTATTGTTACATCCCTAAGCAGATTTTAATTTAGGATGTGCAATTTAGGATTTTTAAAAAGAGCATAATTACAAATTACAATTTCAGTGTCCCTGTGTTAATTTTATTATTATATGTATTTCTTATTTTCATATTTTTCTTGTGGTGATTATACCGCAAAATGGTAACAATGCTTTTTGCAGACTGAAAGAAATAGTCTTATCATGTGAAAAGTGGCCACTAACTTAAAAAAGTGGCTACTAATGAAACTGACAGTACCGGCCACTGGCCACTATTGAATTTTCCCAGTTTTGCCCTTTACCGTAGGTAATGGAATTCGAGATTTCACGTGATTTACATGTTTTAGGGTGTCCTGATTAGGTTTTCTTTTGTATCTCAGTTACTAATTAAAATAATTTCATAAGTAATACATCATTTGGAAGCTTTGTTGATTTGGAATTGAACAGTAGATTATAAAAATTTCTACCACCACATGGTGCTGTAATATTTTAAAATTTCAATATTTCAAATTCTAATTATGATTAAATTATTTTTAACTAGCCGCCTTCGGCGACCAGCTGGTTCGCAATCCCTGAAAAATCCGACTTTACGAAACTCCTGCTCGGTCGCGGCTGCGGCGCCTTTTTCCCGTTTCAGGTCTAATAACAGCTTATTGATATATCGTGAAAATAGCTTATTGAAATCGCAGTTAATTCCCGTGCGGTAGCGCCTTCGGCGCCCTTTTCCCTTTTCGATATCCGAAACAGCCTGTTTGCTCACCATGTTATGATCTTTCAAATTTCTGACTTTAGCTAAGTCCCGCTCGGTGGCGACAGCGGCGCCTTATCCCCGTTTTCGAACTTACAATAACTTCCTCGCTCATTAGAATTTGAAATATTGAAGTTTTAAAATATTACAGTTCCATCTGGCGGTAGAAATTTCTGTAATATATTGTTCAATTCCAAATCAACAAAGCTTTCAAATAATGTATTACTTATGAAATTATTTTAATTAGTAGCTGAGATACAAAAGAAAACCTAATCAGGACACCTTAAAACGTGTAAATCAGGTGAATCTCGAATGCCACTTTCGATAATATAAAAATGAAATTATACTAATTAGAAGCTGAAATACAAATATAATATAAACATTCTTTTTAAAGATTTGTGTCTGACTTATCTGTGGTTTTCTCTAAAACTTGCTTAATTCCGGGCTATATACTGTTAAAAATTATTAGTACGAAATGTGAGCGAAAATCTGAATTTGAAACTCTGTAAAATATAAAAGAATAAAAATTTTCTGGTTTTTCCGTAGTTTTCTCCGAAAGTTTCGTACAGAATTTGAACGGCTTATATCATTTTAATAGCCTGCAATAAAAATACTTTAAAATATCTTTTGAATGATGTATTATGTATTATAATAATGAATATCTTTGATATATTTTAGACTCAAAATGGCTAATCTATCAAGGGCGATTAACGATTTCTATTGAAATCCGTCTAAAATTTAAGAATTCCAAAACTGCTTTTTTACAACCAAATTCATAAAAAAGAGGAAAAAAAAAAATCAATATTATTCTGTTAAAAGTAACTTTTAGTCTCATTAGCAGATGAAATAAAAATGAATTTAAACAAATATAATATGTCTATTTATTTTATTTTTAAAGCTATACTTTAGATTATTTAACTGCATACAGGTGAGCCATAATGACGGGCAATTTCGAAGTTCTGCTTTTGATCGATTTTAAATTGAAAAAATTCAAAAACTGCTTTTTTTATTTCCACTACTTTGTCACGTGGGCGAAAAATGAAAAACATTTTTTCCCGACCGGAAGCCAGTGTGTGTAGCACCTGGCACTGAAGAATCTTTGATAAATGAAATAATTAAGTGTTCTGCCTGTTGCCAACTAAATTTCATACTTTAGTTAATTTAAAAAAATGCACTATACTTGCACTCTTAGATTTGGAAAAAAATCCCCTTTCATTTGGTACCAAATTCGTAACGATCGGACTAATATTTCTAATTTATTTTCCACTTTTTCTGTTTTTAACTTCGTTAAAATATCTATTTTTATGCAATCGCGGTGAATTCTCAGTCATTGAGATCGCTTTTTGATTAGACATAGGTTTACATTTTAATTAATATCTCCACAACTAATTAAAATTTTAAAATTCTGTTTTCACTATGCATTCGGGCAGGCTTCGGAGCACCCGTATGTCAAATTTTGTACTTCTGCGTTCAATAGGGGCTGAACGTATAGATGCTCAGACAGACAGACATCTTCCTTTATTATTTAAGGTAAAAATATTCCTTTTTTTTTTTTTTTTTTTTTTTTACCATCGGTAATGAAATTCGAGATTTCACCTGATTTACATGTTTTAAGGTGTCCTGAAGGGGGGCAAAAAATAATCTGAAATTGAGTTAGACTATTCAAAATTGGTATAAATAGGTTTTGGGGGCCTACGAGTCAAATGAGGATATTTTCGAAAGTGTAAAATTATTGGGGGAGGTGGGGGGATGGGCAAAAAATTAGAAACTCAGTTAGACCTTTCAAAATTGGTAGAGATAGGTTTTGGCAGCCTACGAGTTAAATGAAGTTATTTTTGAAACTGTAAAATTATTAGAGGGGCAAGAAGCGGCAGAGTGGGCAAAAAATTAGAAATTCAGTTAGATCGTTCAAAATTGGTATATATAGGTTTTGGGGGACTGATATTATAGAGCAGGCCTGTCCAACCCAAAACACTTGGTGGGCTGCATTGGAAATTTCTTTTATTCATTCGGGCCGCACCGTATGTACAGTAATACCCCCCCTCCCGACTAATTTCGCCGTATTTTGCTTAAGGGGTGTCTACATATTAAAACTGACATCAACTTCATTTTTTTTTTTCAAAGGCAACCCCAATTTCGACAACCGTTTTTGATTATTTGGTTCAAATCAGCCCAGAAAGTGGTATAATTTATATGTTTCTCTCATTTTTTCACCAGAGTTATAATTTGTTAAAATATGAAGATGCTAATGTTAAATGAAGTAATAAACATTAATTCATGTCTTTCCAAAAAATTAATACATTAAAATTTCTTCTTTTTTCCTTTTTACGTTAGTACGAATTAACCCAAATATATTCCATCCATATTTTTGATTAAAAAAGATTTTTTGAAATATGAAAATAATTAATAAGTTCATATTTCAAAAAATTATGAGTTATGTTATGACCTGCATTAAATTTTGCACAAATGGAATGGACATCATCAAAAATGTGAGTTTCTCAATTTACAGTTCATTTCTATCATTATTTTTTAAATTATGTGATATATCAATTTTTTTTTTTTGCTCTTAGGGGGCTGTGACCTTGTTATCATTTGTGTCATATATTACTTTGCTTGCGCATAATTTAGTTATTGAAGTAAGTTTAGGCGTACACATCATTGCTTAATTAGCATTACTTTACATTATTTTATATTTAAAATTATTATATTTATTTTCAGATTATTATCAGAATGGATATAATACTTTTCTGTGTGATATCTGAATTTAATTTTTTTAAATACAAGAGATTTACCCCTGATCAATTTTTGCCTGTAACTCTACGAAGACTTGATATAAAGAATATAAAATATGCTCTTTTTCGAACCGCCTTGACCTCAGAAATTCGAATATGTAGTCAAAAATGGGTGTTACAATTCGGAAAAAAAAAAAAAAAAGAAGTAGTTTGTAGAAGTTTTAATACATGATACCCTAAACAAAATTTAGCAATTGAATTAAAAACTAGATGTTATTGCCAATCGTTAGGCATCAGCTGCGGTCACTAGGATAATTTAAGGCGAAATTAGTCGGGAAAGGAAGTTATTATTATTTTATAACTGTACATATGCATTATGTGCATCCATGTTTGTGAGTATATGATTCATATATGTATATACTTTTTCGGGGAAGGGTAGGGTGAAAATTTGGAGCAGAATACATTAATTTAAATTATTTTTATACATAAATTAAAAATATAATCTTAGAAAGTGCATGACTATATATTAAAACTATAATAAAAATAATGAATAATAGATGTAGTAATATTTCATTACAACAGTTCTTTAGCTACCAGAATCGTTGAAATGTTATTTTCACTTTCAAAAGTCAGTACTATTAGTTTTCGTTAACCAAAGTATTGTAAAGGCCGATATGAATGGAAGGTGGCTAATGTCAATTAATGCTAGAAACTTTAGCCACTGGAAACATGCTTTTATTTCCGGAAACAGCACTTTAATGAAACATGATAAAAGGTAAAAGAACACATAACGTAATGTAAGTAAAACATATATAACAACTCAGGAAGGGTAAAAGCAAACACAATGACACACAACTGCCGTGACATGAAAATATATAACGTTCTCTTTTTAACAGTCTCTTGTCATGCGCTGCATGGCCGAGGCGCACGCCGCTTATGCGCGATTACTCAATTGCGTGAGCAGTCAAATCATAACACTCCTCCCTCCTAGTTAATGTGGCACAAAATCTCTGTATCTTTCTGGTTTCCTAATTACTCGTCTTGGACGGGATGGTAGATCTTCAGGTATTGGTAAAAGCACAGCACTCTCAGATGGAACACCTGGAGCCTGTTGTGTTGTGGAAACTGGAAGTCTTTCATGAAGCTGCTCCTGAACCATCGCTGGCTCAACAGGTTCAGACTCCTGCAATGACTCACTTGACGGTGGACTAACAGAAGGTGGTGCACGTTTAATCATCTGATCAACATGACGACGCAGCACTTCCCCAGACGCAGTAGTGGCTCGATACGACACAGGACCCGTCGATTCAGTAACCACAGCTGGAATCCACTCTGCCCCAGGAGAAAAGTTCCGAATCATCACAGGATCATCAACCTTGAATTGTCGCAGTGGTCTGGTGTCTTTCTCAAAAGTTAGCTCTTGCTTCTCTCTTTGGTCTTTAAGAAAATCTGGGTGTAAACGGTCTAGGCAACTTCGTAGTCGTCTTCCCATCAACAGCTCACCTGGGCTAAGGCCTGTGACTGTAGAAGGTGTAATATGTTGATGCAAAAGGAACTGAGAAAGACGTTTCCTCCATGTTCCCTTCACAATACGTTTCAAAGAGTCTTTAACACTCTGGACAACTCTTTCTGCCTGACCATTTCCAGCTGGCCGTCGAGGAGCAATCAACACCCTACGAATGACATTTCCCTCTAGGAATTTTTCATACTCTTTTGATTGAAATGGTGGACCATTATCAGAGACCACAACGTCTGGAATTCCATGAGTTGCAAAAATGTCTCTTAGAACATCAATGGTGGATGTTGCAGTTGTTGAGGACATTTCCTTCACCTCAACATACTTTGAAAAAGAATCCACAATTATCAGGAACTTGTGTCCTTGGAACGGACCAGCAAAATCAACATGGAGCCGGGACCATGGAATTGTAGTTATCTCCCATGGGTGTATGGGAGCTCGTGGTGGTGCATGCCTAGTTTCTTGGCATGACATACAACCTGCTACATAACTTTGGATATCAGTGTCCATACGTGGCCACCACACATAGCTTCGAGCTAGAGCTTTCATGCGCTCAATTCCTGGATGAGCCAGATGCAGCTCCTGCAACACGAGCTGACGTCCTCTTTCAGGTATGACCCCCTATTACCCCAAAGGAGACAATTTTTATGAGCAGACAACTCATTTCGTTTAACATAATACGTATGAAATTCTGAACCCAGCTCTTGTTCCGGCCATCCCTTTAACACAAAATTTAGAACTCTCGATAATACAGGATCCCTACATGTAAATTTAGCAATTTCCCCTGCACTTAGGGGAGGACATTCCAGATCTTCCATAAAAAGAACTTCATATGGGGGAGGAACCTCAGAATCAGGCACCGGTTTTGGAATTCTACTTAAAGCATCTGCATTCCCTATTTTCTTCCCTGGTCTATGCTCAAGGGAAAAATTATATGCATTTAACATGAGAGACCAGCGTAGCATACGGGGGGAAATAATTTCAGGAGTCGCTTTAGTTCGGTTAAATAACCCCAATAATGGCTGATGGTCAGTAATGACTGTAAAAACATGCCCATAAAGGAAATGGTGAAATTTCTTAATAGCCGAAACTATTGCAAGCGCCTCCTTATCAATTTGAGCGTAATTACGCTCAGCTGATGTCAGAGTCCTAGATGAAAATGCTACTGGCGCCTCACGACCATCCTGCATTCGATGGCTTAATACGGCCCCCACTCCATAAGGAGATGCATCACATGTGAGAATTATTGGTAATGATGCATCAAAAGGTACAAGCACTTTAGAGGAAGAAATTAAACCTTTTAAGCCATTAAAGGCATCTGTATGAATTTGTGTCCACTTAAACTCAGCATTATTGTCCAACAACCTATGTAAAGGCTCAGCAATTGTGGCCTTATTCTCTAGAAACCCATGATAAAAATTAATTAACCCAAGGAAAGCACGTAACTGCTGTTTGTCAGTTGGAATTGGTACAGCACGGATTGCTTCAACCTTGGATTTAGATGGGTGTATACCCTCCCTATTGACATGATACCCAAGAAAATCTACTTCTTTTACGCCGAAAAGGCATTTTTCCTTTTTCGCTCTCAAGCCTGCTTTTTTAAGCTGACTCAAAACTTCAGATAAACGGAATGCTAACTCCTCACGTGTCTCTGCACGGACTAGGACATCATCAAAATAAGGTATTACCCCCTCTAAACCTGCAAAAAGTTCTTCCATTAAGCTCTGGAAAAGCCCTGGAGCTACATTTACACCAAATTGGAGTCTGTTTACTTTGAAAGCCCCCTTATGAGTTATTATGGTCTGAGCTTCTGCAGATTCCTTATCTACGCGCAGTTGTAAATAAGCCTGGGCCAAATCAATTTTTGCATAGAATCCACCCCCTTTCAAATTAGATAACAAATTATTGATTGCTGGTATAGGATAAGGAAAAGCAGACATAGCCTTATTAAGTGTAGTTTTATAATCCCCACAGAGTCTCACCTTCCCAGATGGCTTTAACACTGGAACTACTGGAGTAGCCCACTTGGGATTATCATAAGGTTCAATAACTCCCTCTTCAAGAAGCTCTTTTAATGCCATCTCAATTTTAGGTCTGAGTGCTAAAGGTACATTTCTAGCCTTACACCTAATAGGTGGAATTTTGGGGTCTATTGGAAGCTTAACTGCTGGACCAGTATAAGTCCCCAATCCCTCACTAAAAACTTCAGAAAATTTATTCACAACCTCTTGAACAGGGTCGGAAATAGAATGTATTCCATTTATAGATATACCCAAAGGCTCAAACCATGAATACCCCAGAATGTTTGTACAATTAAATTCTGCAACTAAAAGTTCCAATTCTGGGTTAAATTCTTTAAATTGTACTCTTACAGTACATTTCCCAACAAGGTTTATATTGTTTTTTTGAAAATCTCGCACCTTTACTGAAGTACTATTTAATTTTGGCTCTTGAGCTCCAAATATTTGTTTAAAAGTATTTAAGCAGATTATGGAATAGTAGGATCCTGAATCTACCTCCATTTTAATCTCATGCCCTTCCAATTTAATCACAACATGCTCTTTAAGGGAATTGCACTGTACAGAATTCAAACAGTACTCATTTTCCAAAGGACTAACCACTTCAATGTCATGTAATTTCTGAGAATTTGAATTTTTGTACTTGTCACGTTTTGCACGACATACACGCTCTATGTGGCCTTTTTTACCACACCCCCTGCAATTAGCATCTCTAAACCTGCAATTCTTACGTTCGTGCTGTTCCCCACATCCAAAACAAACATTTTTAGCCGAAATTTTAGTATTTTTATCGATCTCGAATCTTCGTTTACGCTCGTTTTTTCCTTTTCCAGCCTTCACATAATCAACGAACTCTGAGCCTGCAACACGACCCGAATTTAAAGAATGCATGCTTTTAACCTGAGACGCCGCGGATTCACAAGCTAAAGCTTTAGATACGGCATCCTCGAGAGTTAAGCTTGTTTCCGATAACAGCCGTCTTTGCACCCCCTCATCTCTTAAGCCGCATACGAGCTGGTCGCGCAGCCTCTCCGTCAAAGTTGCATCAAAATCACACGCTTCGGCAAGTCGCCGTAATTCGGCAACGTAATCGCTTATACTTTCGTTTAAATTTTGAGTTCGCTTGTGGAATTTAAAACGAGAAAAAATAACAGAAGGTTTGGGGCTAAAATGAGTTTTTAAAACAGTCATAATTTCATCAAAAGTCTTTTCAGAAATAGCAGACGGCGCTATTAAAGACCTAATAATTCCCACTGTTTTGATACCGCAAACGGCAACTAAAGTCGCACGTTTCCGTTCAGCAGTAGTGATATTATTTGCTTCTAAATAATATGTAAGCTGTTCAGAGTATAAATCCCACGAACTAGGACTTGAAACGTCGAACTCCGAAATTGAGCCGACAGCAGCCATCACAAGTAACGGGGTTCAGAAATAATTAAAGAAAAAGAAAAACAGCTTACCGCGCTGAACAACTCCGTGATAAATCACCCGCCTCTTATCAACAAGAGAGCAGAGAGAGAAAAAGAGAGGAGAAAATTCTCATACCTGAACTAGGAACGCCCACTCGCGCCGCGGAGTCAACATCCCATCGTACGTCGCCAGTATTGTAAAGGCCGATATGAATGGAAGGTGGCTAATGTCAATTAATGCTAGAAACTTTAGCCACTGGAAACATGCTTTTATTTCCGGAAACAGCACTTTAATGAAACATGATAAAAGGTAAAAGAACACATAACGTAATGTAAGTAAAACATATATAACAACTCAGGAAGGGTAAAAGCAAACACAATGACACACAACTGCCGTGACATGAAAATATATAACGTTCTCTTTTTAACAGTCTCTTGTCATGCGCTGCATGGCCGAGGCGCGCGCCGCTTATGCGCGATTACTCAATTGCGTGAGCAGTCAAATCATAACACAAAGTTGTCAAACTTTAAATATCATTAATCTCCTCGCGGGCCGCGGGTTGGCCACCCCTGTTATAGAGTACACATTGCAAATATCTGTCGCTAGAGGACGCTTTGACATTTTAATAATTCACTATCTCCAATTCTGATTATGAGTAAATTACTTAAAGGGAGAAGATTGGAAGACCATTGTTAGTAATAGGCCCCTTTATTTAATCCCACCATCCAAAATCCCTTTAAATCTTTATCTCTACATTTACATAATAAAAGTAAAACAAACCTTTATTAATAATAAAATACAAATAAAAATGTATTACTTACCTTTTAAAATTAATTCCATTAATT
Source organism: Salticus scenicus (assembly GCA_963930645.1). Classification (NCBI taxonomy): domain Eukaryota; kingdom Metazoa; phylum Arthropoda; class Arachnida; order Araneae; family Salticidae; genus Salticus; species Salticus scenicus. Next base: position 362,766,785 of record OZ005651.1, read on the forward strand.
TAAAGTAATTCAATCTTTATTTTTCAATTATGTTTACATTTTGGCAGCATCGCTCACAACGATCCTACACTCATAACAGCCAGTAGTCAAAGAGTTAGTTCTCTAATTCCCCCTGCAAGTGACGCTATAGGACTAGAGATTGCTGATTCCTTATAGTTAAATTTGCTACAGTTAAAATTTTCAAAGCTATTTGCTTTATGAGTGAGGAGGCTGTTGTAAGTGTTGTATAAATTAAGTTTTTCCGTGAGGATTTTATTTAAAGTTATTAATCTTTACTGCCTATTTTAAAGAGGATTCTTTTAATTAAATATAAGCTATAGTTTAGAATATTAAAGTTAAATAGTTTCAAATAGTAATTTTAAAGATGTAAATTTAAATGTAAACATTGTTTAAGCTTACGTTTCAAAGTGCTTAATATGAATTTTATTCACTTTTGAATTAAAACTAAAAGTAATTTTGTTTCATATATGCAATGCACAAAAGGACGAATTAACATTTTAAAACTTTAAAATACCTTGCAAATCCTTTCACTTGAGCAGCTTTGGATATATTTCGACTCGCATAAAATTCGCGGTCATCTTCAGCTGTTTGTTATGCTGCTCTGCTGATCTTCGTCTTCATCCTCTTCACCTCCTACGTCATTCTTTCGTCGATGTTTATTTATTATGTGTTGCCAATCCTCAGGTATAATGCTATGCTCTCTTTCATTTACGGCCGTGTTAGATGTTAAAATTTCCAAAGCTTCTCTTTTTAGTGCATAGTTATGTGAGTTATACGGAGCTATTTTGATGGTTTTTAAGGTATCAGGTATTATTGGGTTAGTTTTGTGCGTGCGTGATAAAGCGGTGGAACATCTGTTGTATTTAAGGTCGCTGATGTGTTCTATTTCGCGGTCTTTTATTTTTCTTTTCGTCATTCCGATATATGAAGCAGGTTTTTTACTATTTTCCAAATCAAATGTAATTCTATATATCCCTGGGGTTTCTTTAGGGTCAATTATGTCTTTTTCATTCCGAATTCGTTGTATAATGTTTCTATGGGGTTTGATGGGGAAGGTTCTAAACATAATATACATATCATACATAAAGAATGACGTAGGAGGTGAAGAGGATGATGTGGAAGAGGATGAAGACGAAGATCAGCAGAGCAGCATAACAAACAGCTGAAGATGACCGCGAATTTTATGCGAGTCGAAATATATCCAAAGCTGCTCAAGTGAAAGGATTTGCAAGGTATTTTAAAGTTTTAAAATGTAATTTTGTTTATTAAATGACTCACCTTTATCTTATTAAAGCTTTTATTTCACACAAGAAGTCTTTAAATTAAATGTTGAGTTTCTGTTTATCTTTTCCAAACTCAACGTATCAGCGGCGTAATTGCAAATGAAAGCTTTATTTTTGGCCTATAGATGGTATAAATACAAGGAGGTTCCTCGTTACTACGGTAACTCGTTGCCAAATCAGCAGCACTTACTCTTTTCTCCAATTGGAGTGGCTGGTTTGTAATCTGCCGGAGTGTATAAATACGATAGATTTTTTTGTGTGTGGCTGCTCTTTCACATTTGAAGTAATGTTTTGAAGATTTCTTGTTTACTTATAATTTATTTTAAGTTAAGCTATAAAGGTATGAGCTTTTATATTTTATTTTCTACAATACGTTTTTATACTTACTAGATTAAAGTTATCTTCTGTTATCAAGATGTGTTAAATTTTTGCCGGTAATATTTACATACCAGGCTATGAAGATAAATTTTTCACAGTCATGCTTTTTATAGTAAATTGGGATATTCTTGTGGCAGTTTAAGAAATTTTGTCGCTGGCAATGTTTATTAAAGTTGATGTTAATTTTGATGCTAATTACTCTTTTTGATAATGTTACGTTTTTGACTCTTCTACAGTCAATATTTGTTACGTTATGAGTTTAATAAACTTTATTTTAGTTAATTTAAAATCTCTGTTTTATTAAAATGCAACACATCATTTAACTAAAGCTTAATATTAATAGAGCAGATAAAAGTTCTCTGTGCACGTTGCAATATAAATTTGAGAACCTTTTTTGTCAACAGTAAGTCCCTAAATGGAGATAAGGCGCTGCAGGCCCCACCCAGCTGGGCTTTACTAAAGTTAGAATTTTGAAAGATCATAACACGGTGAGTGAACAGGCTGTTTCAGACATTGAAACGGGAAGAGGGCGCCGCAGGTGCTACTGAGCAGAAATTTACTGCGATTAAATTTTTGGCATAATATAGGTTTATGGTGATTACAAATCGAATGAAGATATTTTCGAAAGTGTAAAATTATTAGGAGGGGCAGGAAGGGTGGTAAAGGAATACGTGCACTGCGCACGCATGGGTTTATGCTGCCGAAGGTACAGGGGACCTGGTTTGAGTTTTTACCCGATTAGAAATGATTTTTTTTTAATTCCTTTTCTTAAGAATAAAAGTTTAGGAGTAATATCATGGAATTTTCAGACATCATAAGGGTGGTGAAGGAATGCACTCATGCAGAACGCTCATGGGTCTACGTTGCCGAAGGCAGTGGGGACCCGGTGCAACATTTTTCCTGATAAGATTTTTTTTTTTTTTCACATGATAAAAATTAATGCAATTTTGAGAATTCATTAATTACAGTGATTCATTTAAAAATAGTGAGCAGCAAAGTGGGCGTAGCCTGCTGATAGAATAATATGGGGTTAGATTGCCAGTCAAATTAGGTGAAGAACATTGAAAGATAAAAGTTCATCACTCACAGTCAGCCGAAAAGTCTGATTAACATTCAATGAATTTTGCAATCAAAACTTTAAGAGATCATTTTTCGTTTCTTAGTCAACAGAGCAAAATAAAATTTATCACCCACAATGTGAAAAAAGTTTTTCTGAAATAGTCTACTGGATAGAACAACTCCACTTGCAACCAGTCAGAGTGGTAGATGGATTTCACCTTTTAATATTTAAAAATGTATATATATATATCATAAGTGCATTTCTTTGTTTTAGACATACAACTATTTAATAATGAGTAAGTAAAATTCTTCTTGGGTCCTCTAGAATGCCAGACACTCAGGCATTTGTCTCTTTTGCTTTCCCCAACCCTATCTCCCTAGCCCTGAGTCTTTGTATCACAAGATGTAGAATTTTAAAACAAACCCTAAAACTTTTCTGATTGTTTTACAATCAATGGAATTTGCTTTTTTTTTTTTTACAATGATTGGCATGTTAGGTTCCCTCATTTTTACTCATAACCTTTTTTTTTTTTTTTAAGAAAAGAAAAAAACAACAACAACAACAAAAAACAAAAACAGGTGAAATACTACAATTATTATTATCTCATCTCTCAAATTCTGCAATAAAAATATTTTAGCAATTCTTAAGTTATGAGTTCAAGTTTAACGATTATCTTTCAATGTTACCAAAGTTTATCTTTCCAATTTACCTTTCTGACCCAACAACAATATCTATATAACAGCACCAAGTAATTTTGTATTCCTTTTATGGCACACTGGGATTTTCAAAATAATCTATCTTTGGGATAAAATAGGCCATCATTAGATCTGAAGGAAGTGTGTGTGGTGATAGGTTGTATTTGAACCTGGGTCTATTGTGATAGAAATCCAGCATTGTACCTCTGGACAAAAGGTTAAACCATTGGCCATTGGTAAGTTAGGATAATCTACCCAAGAATGGCATTGATGGCATCGCTAAAGTACTCTCCCTCCTAGAGAGTACGCCATTGTACGAGCGATATTACTGCTGTAAACAGTAGCGATTACCAAATTATGCTGTCAGTTGCCCGTTTGTCAAGTTGTAGACGTGGGGCATGATGACAGGCTTTGTGCTGTGAGCATTTCACAGGCTTTGATGTTCGGAGGGTGGGGTGCTGCCATCTAAGCCATAGAGTGAAGTTAATAACCCGTTGCTTAGGACTGTCCATGGTCACCAATGAAGGAAGTGCATGTGGCAATAGGTTGTATTCGAACCTGGATCTATCGTGATAGAAATCCAGCATCGTATCTCTGGACAAAAGGTTAACCCATTGTTCATTGGTAAGTTAGGATAATCAGCCCAAGAATGGCATTGATGGCATTGCCGCAGATCCATCATTGGGCCTTAATGTTATAGAAATTATGTGGAAAAGCAATAAATGGGCAATACTTTCATTTTTGTTTCATATTGTAAATGTTTTTATTTATTTTTTCATTATATGTATTACTTATGCACACGTCATAATTACAGTTACCAAATTACATGAGACACTTTTTTTTTTTAATAGCTTAGCAATATAAAAAAAAAACTATAACAGAATAAAGTTTATCATTTTAAAAGTGCAATTATCAGTACTATTTTGATATTAAAATGATTTTACAGAAAATAGCAACTTGAAAAACAATTGTTATAACTTAAAATAAATAGGCAAGATTTTTTTTTTTTTACATGATTTGATTAATTATATGCAAAAAATTAATGGAGATACCCAAAAACCAACAAAATAAATTTACAGAGGTAATAAATCAGGGAAAGCTCAAGTCTTAGTAGTCAAGTTTTTACATAAAATAAATTTTATGACATAATCTATTAAATTTATTGACATATATGTAAAGATATTTTAGAATCTAATGCATCATACCTTAGGCAAACAGTTAGGAGATACTAAAGCTAAACAGTAGATGCCAACTTGATGGATGCTATCAACTGCTTGTAACACTCTACTCATCCATTGAAAACTCTAAAAACAGAAATTTAATAACATGATAAAATTATACTTGCATTGTAAGAAAATTACAGGCATCAAAATAAATAAATAAATTACACAATTGACAAAATATAAATAGTATACAAAACAAAATGCTGCTGAAAATTATTAAATGTATATCCCTCTGAGTACCTTGAAAGGGCTAAATCGTAATATTTTCACTGTATCATTTTTACAATGTATAAAAATAAAAGTTATTTTACCCTGAAAAAAAAAATGACTTATAAAAATTATTATATTATACCTAAAAAGGTTTAAAAATTCATTAATATGTTATTCTGAATAAAGTATATTACAGAGAAAACAACAGCTCAATGAAGAAACAGCCAGAAAGTAAAAAATGAATAGCAAAGCATAAATAAAATGAAGATCTTTTAAAGACTGCTGTTTTTATACATAAATCTAAACGTAAGGCTGTTTTTTTTAAGACTAAATGAGAGCATCTCTACATGGGAAAAGAGCTGTGAAATCCCAAATTAATACATTTCTGTTTATTTTGGATTGCTCATTCATTAGATAAATATGAGCATTTATTAAGAAATTGAGGTGGAAGTGGACTTTATTTCACACTAGAGCCATATTTAAGGATAAAATCATGGTTGAGTGGCCTTAATGTTGCACTAGACGTATGCAGTGGGCAGTTATTGATGGTCTGGTATTTATTCTAGTGGTCTGACACCAAAAAGAAATCAGTGTTTGATACATTCAATTAAAAATAAATGAAATGTACAAGATATGTAACTGAAGGTTGTCAGAAACTAATTTATAATGAAAGCAATAAATATATCTATCTATTGCACTGTACAGTAAACATCTGCTGGCTAGGTGTGAATAATGGAACAATTTAGAATAGGTGACTTAACAACAGTAACTTGTTTCTACAAAATTTTATCAAAACCCCTTGATTATTACCTGATTTTTTTCGTATTTCCTATGAGTTTTCCCTAATTTCACTTAATCACTCACCTCCCTGTTATAGAGAATTTAGGCAAGAACGCAATGGAAAAAATGGCAACAGAAATAATGGCACCAGAAATAATGGCAACCGAAAAAATGGCAACGATAAATATATAAAAAAGGGTACCAAAATAAAGGAAAACGAAAAAGGATAATTTGAGAATTCTTACTGGAGAATTATATGCTAAAAATATCTCAAGAGTAAAATATATTTCATCTTTGGTACTGATAACATTCTTCGCTGTCAGATATAAATGTGTTTATATATATGTAAAATAATAATTATTGTCATAATATTGCTGCGGAGCTCTGCGGGTGTTCTAGGAGTATTACACCCGATTCTAGAGTCATTAAATTGCACACTTGCAGTCTAGGCACAATAATCAATCAGCAATTAGCTTTAAATGACTTTATTTAATTCTAAGGCATGACAGAAGGTGGTTGAAGGCAATGGAGTTCGGGGTTTTGCTGGACATTATTCTGAAACTTTTCCAGACCCCGGACCTCGGGACCGGGCCCCAAGGCCGGCCTACTCGGTCGTTCCAATCTTTTTAGCTGATGATAGTTCAGATATCTCTAAAACTCTCTAATTTCTTCGCGTTTCGTGTTTTATACCTGTAATTTTTGGTGTAATTTGGCGTAGTTCTAATCCCATCCCCTTTTCTATAATTGGCTATCCTTTTAATAATAACAATTCTTATTGGCTGTACTTTCGTTTTTCCCAGACAGTCTGGAGCCTTAACCTGCCAAAGTTGCCAATTCGCCAAGTCATTAAAACAATTATTTATAAATTTAAATTTGACATAAAATAATCAGACTGTAATTTAGACTCATAAATCTTTTATTCTTTAATTGAATCTTTCCGGCGCCCATTGTTTATTAAATTTATTTCTAGGGTAATTTCTAGGATAATTTATAAGCTATTTCCAGATATCAAAATACTTAAAATGATTACTGTGTTTATTTTCAAATGATGATCGCGATTGTAAATTCCCATTCTTTATTTTTTTTTATGCTTTTAGTCTTGCAGCCTAATATGAAATCTCTTTAAATATATTTTGCAATATTACTTTGAATTGAAATATAAACAGAATACCCTGAAAATATGAAAACAATAATTTAAAATATAAAATATTAATTCTTACTTCTTTTTATCTCTTATATTTCATATCCCCTCCCGTCCAAGAAAGGTCCCCCATTCTTGCGTCCAAGAATGTGGGATCTTACGTGGTAGGTAAACAAAATTTTCTAAGTATTATTAACTTGATTATTGAAAAAGAAAAAAAAAAAAATTCATGAATTATTGCAAAAAGCTCTCCATTGTCTTGGACTGGTACAAAGGGTTTCACAAATCTCACCATCATGTTGGTGACTAATATGAAAATATTTTGAACATTTACTTTTAAAATTTTCTAACTTAAATGATACAAAACATAATATAATTACACTTAAGAAAATCTAATATAATATAGTAAAAACACACAGTATATGAATTATAAATGAACACTATATACTGCGCTTGGACCAGTCATTATAAAAATGTTATAGACTTTAACTTATAGAATAAATGATAAAAACACTATGTAATTAGTAAATATGAATAAAGAAATGGAATATAATTGAACACAGAGCAGTAAAAAAAAAAATATACACTTGATTTAAATAATATTCACGGTTGCTGATTTCATGAATAAAAATTTCTAAGTTCTGAAGTTTGTTTCTTAAAGTACATGAAGCATATGTTTTATTAAAATCACTTGAAGATTACACTAATATATCTAAATCTTGATAAAGTTCTGTATTTTTAATAATCACGGATCTATAAAACATTATACCTTCACTTTTCATTTTATTTCTTAGTTTTTTTTTTTTTTTTTTTTTTTTTGTAAAAATGTATTAATATAATATTATGCTGTATGAAAATAAAACACAGTAATATGATATAAGAGAACACAATTATATAATAATATCAGTAGACAACATTAATAGTACTTTATTATTTGAATTTAAAAATTTAACTTGGCATCTATAGTTTAAGTAGATTATATGTTGTAAAATAAAAAAAATATTATATAGAAAATATTTAAGATACAGTATAAAATATTAACAGAGAAGATTAATAAAATATGAACTATGCATGGGTATTTCAATGGGTAAAAATATATCATAAGCCTAAAATAATTATTCAAGATATTATATGTACACACAGCAAGATATGAAAACAATAAAGAATATAATAATGATATAATATGATAATTATAGAATATTTTCAAAAAGATAAAATGCAATTCTGTGTAAAAATATTATGCCTAAAAATATCAGAAATAGAGACAAAAAAAAGAAAAGTTTATGTTTAACCATAGATTGCAAGATTTCTGCAGTGGCTTTTTGATGACAATTCACCTGCTTAAGAGATCAAGGTAAGGATCATCATTATAACGATTACAGATTTTAGAATTTCTGCAGTGGCTTTTTTGATGAACTAGAAACCTCTAAGTGGCTTTGAACACTTGATCTGAGCAAAGATTAAAGTTCATCCTTAAGATAACGACCTAGCAACAATTTATTACCCGGTGGCTTTTAAAAGTTTTTAACTCTAACCCTTTAAAATTTTATAATCACCCTATGATTTACATTCAATATATTTAAATAATAAAACAACAATAATATTAATAATACTTCTGTACATGATTAAGACTAAAAATCAAATATAATTAATGCAAAAAAAATAGAACTTATTCATGTCAGTAGTATTTATGTTTGGTATAGCTACAACAACATTTATTTTATTTATTTATTTATTTTTTATGAAATACTCAGTTTTATTTTAATGGAATGCTATAGGTTTAATGAAACTAGTAAGAAACTAAAGGCTGTTCTAAATCACTAATTATTTAGATCTCACGGCTGTAAAATCTGGATGTTAAGGCCAATGTAATTTTTGTCAGATTTCTTGTCTGAGTGCCCAGATACCTACACAATAACCATGACAGATCCAAATAAAATGGAATTTTAGCCCGAGTTTTACTTGTACCGGGTGATCCAAAAGTCAGGACAAACTTTAAAAATGAATAATTCGAAAACGAATCAAGATACAAAGATACGGTTTGCACCAAACGGATGAAAACGAAACCAGGTTTTGTGTGGCAAAGGAAAAAAATTTGTTCTGTTCGCGACCAACAGATGGTGCTATAGTGTTTTATTTCACCAAAAGACGATTTACAAATGAAATAAAAATTTTGACAACTTACAAGTCAGCTCAATTACAGTTAATTAGTACTACTAGAGTAACTGCTCAATGTCCATCATTCAGAAGTACAGCTGTGAGATGATTCACCACATCGTTCACAGCATTTAGTAGCATTTCTTGCGTTATGGCAGACACATTTTGGCGGATGGCATCTTTCAGTGCTGCTAGTGATGCCGGTTGGTCGCGGTACACATTTGACTTCCAAGAATTCCCACAGCCAAAAGTCACAGGGTGTCAGATTGGGAGATCTTGGAGGCCATGCGTGATTAAAGTAGCGACTGAGGATGCGATATTTCAATGCATATAAGCTTTGACTATCATTACCTGCTGTAGTTGTTCCTTTTTATATCGTTTGTCGCTTTGCATAATCCTACATCAGAAATACGACAGCACCATCTGTTGGTCGCCTACAGAACAATTTTTTTTTCTTTGCCACACAAAACCCGGCTTCTTTTCCATCCGTTTGGTGCGAACCGTATCTTTATATCTTGATTCGTTTTCGAATTATTAATTTTTAAAGTTTGTCCTGACTTTTGGATCACCCTGTATATTAATAGAAAAGTATGAAAATTTAACTTTACTGACTTATAACATTATTTACATACTATAAAATTATAGAAAGAAATCAATCATAAACATTTTATTTGCAATGCAAGATTTTTAATTGGCTACAGTCTTTTCTGGTATTAATTCTACACAGGGACAAATTTAAAAATATGAGGATTTCATGGAGAAGATTTTGACGAGTACTTAATTTGTTTTTCTATATGTGAGGTTTTAACTTAAGGTTATTTATACTATGATCAAGGTTCTGCATAAATCAAAGTATTTTATCCCAATTAGTCATTTTACCTCAGAAAATTTAAAGTACTCATAATTTCTCTGAGATTAAGGATAGTGCACTACAATTATATTATATTATTGTGGGGTAAAACCACATTTTAATTTTCTTTTTTATTTAAAGGAGTAAGACCACTCTTTAATTTTCTTTTTTATTTAGTGGGGTAAGACCACTCTTTAATTTTTCCCTGTGAGAATGATGATTATTAATTGAATGTAGGTAGCCTCTTCACTAGTGATGCCTAGTGACGTAAAATTATATAAGCAATATAATATAAGTAAAATTAAAAAGATAAATATTCAAAATAAAAAGTGTATCTAAAATATACTGAGAATAACCACATAGAAAAAATCAATCTAAAAAATATAAAACTCAGCAAGATAACAAGAACACATAAGAATTAAAACATGATTTAAGATAATAGGGAAAATGTTGGTACGATTTTGTTTGATTAGTAGAGGCTCATCCTAATTTTAGACAGTAAAGACAATGTTATTAATATTTCTATCTAATAAACACAAATAGGTAGAAATATGTAACTGTAGTATTTATTTGAAAATGTATTATGCAGTAGAAAAATTATATACAATAAAATTTAAATACTTTGAATTAATGGCAAAAGAAAGAATAAACATTATTATGTAAGAAACATAAATAATTAAAGTTGAACATCAATTAATTTTATTACATTAAAATGAATTAACTTCTAGATGGTTTGAAAACTAAACATTAATTATTATCATTACCAATACTATGTAATAACTTTGATGGAGACCCCTTTGAAATCCAGCACTTCACCATCTCTTATTATTCAGTACCGTATTTCTTCCTATGAAATGCCAGATTTCTCAAAAGCCCAGAAAGCAATAAAATTATAATTTGACCCAAATTAATAGGAACTATGCAAATATTTATTTTATTTATATTATATTACTTATTATTAATAAACAAGAGGAAGAATTAGTTCATTTAATTTATTTATTTATTGCTTTTAACCAGGTAACTTCAAAATTCTGTGGCCTTAAATATCAAATACATCCCATTATAAACAACAATAGTAATGCTTTCAAAATTATTAATTTTTCTTTTTTTAATCACCACATAACATATGAAAATAATAAAAACATACTAAGAAAATAGAAAGTGTTGTGACTGTGGTGGCGAGTAGCCGCGAATTGATGAAGATAATGATGAACTTCTATAAACATTTAATTAACATTTAGCACCATACATTACTTTATATACAAATATACATCTTTCAAAGAACATTTCAATGTGTTTTGATAGTTGATAATAGTGTTCATGGAAAAAGTCAAATCGATGTAAAAAGAATAGAATAGAATAACTTTTTATCGATGTTGCCAGATTCCTTTTTGGAAAGTACAAAACTCGGGAGAAATAGAAATAAGTAACCAAGAAGAATACAATAATTCTCCCCCACTTGAAAACATACAGTGCCAAGTCAACCCTTAAGATAAAATATAATCTTGTAGGTATGCTGGTTGACGCCTCGTTCTAGTAGGTCTTCGTACAAGTGGTGAAGGAGTCTGTGGTTGATCTGTGGCTGGATTTGTGTTCAGCTCATTTCCTTGAGCATTGATTACTTGATAATAAGCAGGGTCATGATTTGTGTTATCGGAGGATTTCTGGTGTGGAATAGATGGCGATGCTATATTTTCCCTTTGAACATCTGATTTCTGTAGTTGATTAATATGTCTCTTGATTTCCCTGCCTTCATCTAATTTAACTATATAGTGAATACGTCCAAGTTTTCTAATTATAACTCCTAGTTTCCATACGGTTTTATTGTTTATAAAGAATTTTGCTCTCACTCTCTCCCCCACATAGATTTTTCGAGTGTGAGGTCTAATCTTCTGTTCAGATTTCTTTTCGTGGTATGGAAACAGAAAGCATTAGAAAAAATAATACATTATACGTAAATAAAAGAAAATATTATGCTAAAATATTGCAATATCTCTGAATAAATTCCAGATGATTTACTAATTTTATTTATCTCATCTTTAAAAAATAAATCAGTTAAAAACGATGTCATGATTTATAAACATATCAAGAAATACCAAATATACCAAATACCCATGCATAATTATTAAAAATAACTCAATATAAATATGAACACGAAACAATAAACATTTAAATAAAAAGAGGATAAATAATTTCAAATTTACTAGAAAATAATAATTATTTTGAATACCTATGACTTTAATAACAATAAAAGTGATTAATTTCGTTTTTTATTTGTTTATTTTACTGTATTTTTGTTATATAATATTAATGCAAAACGATAAAAATTTTAATTTTTTTTTTTAAATATAATGATAGTAAAAAACAATATAAATATTCAATTAAAGCAAAATAATAATATTGAACTCAGCAACAGTCCTGCAAAATGTAGCATAGATTGCGAAAATTAGATAATAAGTAAAAATAATAAAAACATAATACTCACATATAATAATATCCTCTTCTATCAAAACAAATAAAACTACTCACTATTTACACTCTTTGAAGCCACTAATTAAAAAAAACACACATAAAAACACTCGACACATACCCATTATCCATGAGTTGAGGATTTAATTACAATGATTTATTCTTCTACCATCATCCAACGTTCGTGAGACTGAGAGAAGGAAGAAGTAGTTCTGTTTTGATGACCTAATTTTATTAGTTCACTGACCTTGATCTTCAACTGATGCATATTGGAGTAGGCAAACTAAAGTTGCATTTATTCTTCTGAGAGCAATCTGTTCTCTCTTTTCTGAAGTCGCGATAAAGCCACTAAATTTTCGCTCTTTTCCCAAAACATCGGTAAAACTGTAAAGAAATGGGTATCGAATAACTTTTCTTTTCACTGATGAAAGTTATAGGTTCATTTCAGTCCACTCAATTAGTTGAAAAAGTTTCGTGCTGGTTGCATTTGCAGTTCATAAACACAGTTAATCAACGTTAAATCTCAGTTGAAGAAGTTTGTGCTGGTTGCACTTGCAGTTTATAAGCACAATTAATTAATTCAATTTTCTTGCAGACAATGTCCTTTCGCTTCCTACTAGGGCTGGATTATTTATCAATATATCCCTAAGTATCGATATTTTTTTAATATCGCGATAACGATATTCAATATCTTGCTCTGCCGATATATCCCTCTAACGATATTTCTTAGTGCGCACTGCGCGATCAACCGATATGCCGATAAATAACATTGGACACCAATCTTCAATACCTTCAAATTCTGCTTCTGAGCTTGCACACATCAACGAACAAACAACAAACCCCGCCCGAACCACGTGCTCTAAAAAAAAAGAGCGTGGAATAACTTACACTCTCTAATACTGTTGGAAATATTTTAATAGCTTCCTTTGTACCATGCAGTTTCAATTTGTATGTTTGGGAAATTAATAAGTTTTATTATATTTATGGAGGCAACCCACATATGGGGAAAGTGTTAGATAAGTCCATTTTTAAAATATAGTAATCTTCAATAGTAAAAGACATTTGTTTTAAACTTAAACTCTTTATATAGATAATGTTTACTTACATTACTTCTTAGGATACTTGGCCTTTCATCTGTCATTTTATTTTATTTATCTTTAATTGGGGAAATTTCTACTGTTTAATATTTATTTGCCGTGATGATGCTTTGTTTACATTTGAGTACGATGTTTTCCAGTCAACCGGAAGTGGTTCAATAGGCCAGGTGGAAACTGTATCAGCTGTCTGCATAATGACGTCATGATTTATCGATTATTCGTTTATGATGTCTGGTGACTGATTTGACAGGTGTGCATCAGTCATTGGCTGTAATTTGATCCACTGAGTGATTATAAATAGAAAGAAGAAACACACATCTCTCGCTTCTCTTTAGATGTTTTTAGCATGATTGTATAATCTGTTGCTTAGCCTTTTTGGGCTACTTATGTTTTTATCTTTAGTTATTCTTAAGTTACTTATGAATTGGTTTACTGTTTATGAAGCTGTAAGTCGATAAGATTTAAAGAGATGGATTAATTAATTGCAGGCCTGGATGTCAGAGAGGTTTTTTTTTATAACTTATTTTTATCAGTGATTGCTGTTTAAAATACAGCCGTTAAATTTTTTCTTAATGTTTGTTTATCTTTCTCCGGGTAGTACTCCAAGTTTAAACACATTAGTTAGATTGCTTTGCTTTAATTAATTAAAAGTATAAGATAGTTGCCTTTCAATGTTATGTTTATATTATAATGTTTAATACTTTTTATAAAATATTGTTAAGTTTTTCTGTTGAATAAATTCATTGTTATTGTTTTAAAAACTTTGTCAGTCTTTAATTATACAGTTTTCTGAACACATATTTAAGTTTTAAAACTGAATTAAAATGGACTTTCATTGTGCTTTATAAATCTCTGCTAAAATAAATTAAAGTAAAGTAAAAATTAAGTTTTTGCTAATAAGGGTTATGGGCTTTGTGTTTTACTTGTGGATAGTTATGTAATTAATGCATTTAAATCGAAAATTACGATCGTGGTTTTTGGAAATTCTGCTCGTTTTTGGGTATAATGAAATTTACTTATTTTTGTTATAAACAAGTTTTAGTGAATCTTTAGCATGAAATATGCCTGATAATAGGTATTTTTAGATTCAGATGCCCAATTTATGAATTTTTTTTAATTATTATCCACAGTAAATAGCTACCAGTATATAATCAGTTTATTTAAGTGTTTAAGAGCTGTATTAAGTATAGTTTTTAAAATGGCTGTTAGTTTAAGCCCTGCTATAGAAAAACTTAACTCAAATAACTATCCTGTTTGGTGCAAAGATGTGAAATTTATTCTGATTGAAAAGAATTGTTGGGATATTGTTAATAAAACGGAGAAACTACCGGAGATAGATGAAAAACTTGGTATTATTATTAAAAATGTTGAGGATTTTAAATCCAGAAGTAGAACGGCTTTAGCAACATTGTATTTAAATGTGGCACCACAATTTAGAAATATTATTGATAATTGTACATGTCCTGTTGAGGCATGGGAAAAGCAAAAAAAGAATTTTATCTCCGACTCCAAGGCCAGGCACATGCAGCTTTTTTCTAGCTTTTATCAGTGTGTAATTAATTCAAATGAAACTATTCTTATGTAAACAGACTTTGTAGAATTACAGATCAACTAAGAGACATCGGAAAGGAAATACCAGAAGAATATATCTGCTTCCAGTTGCTGAGACACCTCCCCAAGAAGTTTGAATCAACTATACAGTACATCTTGAGGTGGAAGGACGCCGACTTCAAGTTCAACTCCATTGTGGCAGAACTAACTGCTGAAGAGACAAGGTTATAAGTGCGAGAGGAAGATAGAAAACATGACTTGGCTGTAGAGGTACAAATTACTCAGTATAGAGGTAAAAACTTTCCTACTAAAACTTCAATGTCTTGCTACCGATGTGGAAAAGTTGGTCATATGAAAAAGGACTGCAGAGTTAAACTATCTAAATCTAAAAATAGTAAAATTGTTAAATCTGATAAAAATGTTAATGGCTCAGTCGGCCGCGGTAAAAACAAAGTAACCCCTCCTCCATTTCACTATTTGGCTCAATTAAATTACAGTAATTGTAATGACGGTGACGACTGTTGGCTATTCGACACAGCAGCTTCACATCATTTCAGTAAAGATTTAAATTGCTTTGAAAATTATTGTCCTATTGAGGGGGAAGACTTAATTGTCGCGGTAGATGGAGTCAGTGTTCCTATAGATGGGAAAGGTTCTGTTAGATTAAGTTTTAATAATACTGAATATGTTTTTAATGAAGTTTTGTATTCATCTAAATTAAGGAAAAATCTTATATCCGGTTCTAAATTGGATATAAATGGTGCTACTTTTTCTGGTGGTAGGGGCAAGGTGACGGTGTTCAGTAGAACTGGAAAATTTATGTTCACAGCTAAACTTAAAAATGGTATTTATTATGTTTACCCGAAAGTTTTCAAAGGAAATGGGGGGCAGTCTTTGAAGCCAACTATCTCAATGACTAAGGCTAAAGATATTGAATATTGGCATACTTGTTTTGATCATATAAGTCCTGATATCATAGTAAATACTAGTCGTCATAATGGAGTAAAAAGGCTTCCTAAATTAAAGTTTAAAAAGTTAAGCTGTGAACCATGTAAAATCAGTAAACAACGGAGAATTTCATTTAAATCAATAGAAGACAGTAATCTAAAGGAACCACTTGAAAAAATATTTATGGATGTCTGGGGACCCTTAAAAGTTGAGGGTAAAAATGGTGAAAGAATTTTTTTGTCTATTATTGATGGGTATTCAAAACGAACTGCTGTATACCCCATTAAAGAAAAGTCACAGGTGTATGAGGTTTTTGAAAAGCACATTGCTAGGGCTGAACGTTTCTTAGGTAAAAAACTAAAGTTTATTAGAACTGATAATGGTTCAGAATTCAATAACGAACTTTTAAAAACCTATTGTGATAAAAATGGTGTTACCCATGAATACTTTCACAAATACACTCACAAATACTTTCACACCCGAACAGAATGGTATTTGTGAAAGATTAAATCAAACCATTTTAACCCATTCGAGGTCACGCGGTTTCTATTCTTTTACTTCGAAAATGGTTTCACTAGCACCTGTTACCTATCTCTCTAAAAGGTCAGCCGCTTTCAATGTTAAAAGTTTAGCAGTAACTCTATGAAAATTTTCCCCCATTCTGCGGCAGCTTCTTAGCAAACAAAAGCTCATTGAAGTCCATTGTGGGCATTGTGGGCATTTTCCTCGTGATTGACGTCCCCATATCTCAAAAACTGCAATACTTTTTCGAAGAACTAATCTTCTGCATTTAAGCGAAGTGAATCCTTTTAAAATAAAAATAGTGAGAAAACACATACTTAGAGTTGATTTTATAAAAGTTATAACAGCAAATCTGAACTATTATATGAAAAATTGCTGCATGAAATTGAATTGAAATCCATTGTGCTAATTTAATATTATTCATTAACTAATTTTTAATTATTCATTCCACGAATAAGGAAATATATCATAGCTGTAAATTCTTCTAACATAGCAGAAATTTTTAACATAATTTCAGGTGCAGTTAAATTGCCATATTGATTCATTTTACTATTATTATTTTTATTAAATCAAAGTTAAAGGAGATAATTATTTTTTAAGATGATTTAGATGATTTTAAAAGATTATAAAAGTATAATTATTTAAAAAAAAAAAAAGAGCAGATTCCAAGACTGTTTTGCAGACACCAAAGAATATAACAAATTTTTTTACTTTTTTTACTTATTTATTTATTTTATTTTATTATTATTATTATTATTATTACTTTTTTTTTTAGTAATTTTCAATTATAAAATCTTATAAATTAAATATTTTTACTTTAAATTAGTGTAAATTGATCCAGCAATGAATTTATTTGTTTCAATCAATAAACTTTATTTAAAAAAAAAAAAAAAAAAAAAATCAGTATATTTTTAAGTTGCCTTTGGTAGTAAAATTACTAATGTTAATTTATTTATTTATTTTGTAAATCCTTAAAAATAATACATTCATAACAATTTACCGTTAAAAATATAAGATAAAGAATCTAATAAAATTAATTAATATTTAAATATTTTGTTAGTTCTAAAACTACCTAAACTAAAATATGTATCAGCTAATATAAATAAATTAAAATTTTTAAATAACATTTGATATGATATCGGATGTTAATTAAGTTGAAATATAGACATAGTGTTGTTCCTAAGTAGAAATTGGAAAATCGATATTAAAATAAAGACAAATTCAATTTTTAAATTTATTATATCTTATGCAATGGGAAATTTTTCTTTAAAATGTTATACTTTTTATAACAAAAATAATATATGTTTCGTAATAAAATAATTTTTATTTAATTATGTTCTCAGATCTAAATATTTACAGTTTTAAATATATATAATCTAATCTTTTATTCATTTTTTATTTTATTAAAACAAATTTCTTCACGTACCGTAAAATATATGTAAGCACTTCCGATTTCGAAAGGAGGTTTCTTTTATTCTTTAGATGCAATAGACATGTGCAAAAATTTTGGAGGCGAAAAGCAAGACAGTTAAAATTAGAAAAATTTTAATATTTTTGCTATGATATCAAATGTCAATTAAATTTAAATATGGATGTAATAAACAGAAGTTTGAAAATCGATACTAAAATAAAATCGGATTCATTTTTTAAATTTATTATATAGAAATTTTTTTTCTTTCAAATTTTATAGGTTTTACACACACACACATATATATATATATATATATTATTGCCTGCTATTATTATTTTATTTAATTACTTCATTTTTTTCTTTCTTTTTCTACCTTTCCTTGATCTCCCTTCCTCTTTTTGCACAATTCAAATTCTAGCTTCATGAATTTCTTGAGTGGCCACAGTTTTATGAACTCTTTGAGTGGTCACAATCTATACAAGCCTCTATCAGATAAAAAAAAAAAAAAACCTGAAGATATCACAAACTGTAAAGTAAAAAGTAAAAGTTCTTGATACTTCAGAACAAATAATTACTTGTAGTTTCGAGAGCTGCTAAACAGGTGCTCTTTTCGTCAGGTAAAAAAAAATAATAATAGAAATAAAATAAAGAACTTGAGTTTACCATATAAATATTCTCTAAAGTAAAACAATGTTAATAAATGCACGCTCTATAGTTTCTTACTGAAGGTGGATAATATTTTAATTGGTGTTCAAATTAAAGTGGTAATTTTAGCAATGTGCTCAGAATGTGTAAAAGCTTTTTAATTATG
Source organism: Salticus scenicus (assembly GCA_963930645.1). Lineage (NCBI taxonomy): Eukaryota > Metazoa > Arthropoda > Arachnida > Araneae > Salticidae > Salticus > Salticus scenicus. Next base: position 362,785,371 of record OZ005651.1, read on the forward strand.
TACTCAAAGCTTAGTTCGAAAAGTTCTCTAAGAAAATTCGGATCATAGGAATAATTCCAGTATAGCATTTTCTCTCTTTTTTTTTTTTTTTTTCCAGTACAATCTATAATATAAGAAAATCTTGTTTGTCTGTTTGAGATGTTGAGAAAAGAATATCGCACGCAGAGCTAAGGAATTTGACATGCAGGTATGGTTCAACCTGAAGTGGTGCGCCTGGGCTTACATTTTTGATATCTTAATAAATTTTTTGTAATTAACTAAAAAACAAAAAAATTTGTTACGAATACATTTGGTTAAATAAACCCATTTACCATAATGCGTTTTTAAATGTTATATAATCGTTAACGCCAGAGATCGAAGTGATCCAATTAGTGATCGCGCAGCTACAAATGTTGACATTTAGGTGAATAAAAGTTGAATGATCAGTCAATTAAAATTTCGTCTTCGGAATCAGAATGCAATTTATAAAAATGACAACATAAATTATTTTAAATAACGAGTAACAATATTTTTCACCGTTATAGGAGGAAGTAAACCTAAATAAAAAATAAAGACTGGAATGAAACCTTATATTGACTGAGAAGAAGAATAAACTGGAACATTTCTTTCTAGAAAGTATACAGTAGATAATCTGAAGAAAAGGACTCTCAGAAAAAGTGTATTACAACTGAACAATTTTTTCTCAAAATTTTTGTACCGCAGGTTTACAGGCTTAGAACTGCAGAAATGGTTAGGGGTGAACAAGCAGTTGAAAAAAGGGAGGGAATGAAATCTTCAAGGAAAATAGTATCTTCATTCATAATAATAACTTATTTCTGTTGCATAATAATACAGTGACTCTTCACGGAATTATAATGTACTTATTAATATCCCCAACTGATTTAAAATATTGCTACTTGCAAACTTTTAAACCAATTTTTAATTTTGAAATTTATTAAACATTTTGAAAATGTTTTCTTTCTAAATTTCAGTGGCGGATCTAAGGGGGGGACGAGGGAGCTAAAGCCCCCCCCCCCAAAAAAAAAAGTTAAGTTTGGGATCTACCACTGCTAAATTTCCCTGTTTTTCTTATTCTAATTAAATTGTATTAAACTTCACTTTTCCACTTCACCTCGTCTAATAATTTATTCCAATTGTTCTCACTTTCATTATCACTTGTTGATTTCTTTAACATTAGCTTCGGAACCATGTCATGACAACGGTAACCGAAAAAAAAAAAAGTAACAAATATAATAATGATATAAAAACGTATCTTATGTAAATACCTAAAAGTCTGAGTAAAAATGGTAAAAATGTCTGAGATAGTGATTATAATTTGTATTCAAACATAGTTGGCCTAGATAAAAAATAATTTATATCAGTATAAAAAAAAAAAGAAAAAAAGAAAGAAAGAAAGAAAGAAAGAATAGAAATGAAAAAAATCATAAAACATTTGAGAATACAGAAATTTACATTTAAATCACCAAATATATGTATATATTTTAATTATTTTTATTTTCAAAAAGGAGAAAAGCCCATTATTATTATTATTACTATAATAAATTCAGTGAAAGAAATTTGTAACACACTTTTCTGGTAAATATTAATAAATTTAATACCAATCTCAGTAATATGTATAAAAATAAAATTAATATTTAAATTTTCTGAAATGATCTCCCCCCCCCCCTCTAAAAAGTTAAAATAATAATTAAAAAAAAAAAAAAAAAAAAAACTAATATGTTGTGGCTATTACAAGACTTTATTCTGTATTTTCCTAGACAAATTCATGCAGCAAAATTATTTTCCTCGATGAATGCAGAAGATTTTCTTCTAAGACAAGTAGCTCTAAAAGCCGAAAGAGAGTCAATTTTTTTGCCATGAGAGAAAGTACTTTTTTTTCCGTATATATATATATAAAAGATTATTTAAATTATAACAGATCTATGGTTCAATTATTTGTTTTAAAAGTATTGAGGAGTTCTTTAAAAGGATATCTATATCAAAAAATTTGTATTCCCAACAAGAGGATTTGGGGGGGGGGGGGGATGCTCCTACATGCACACAATTCTTTTCTTAGTTTACTACTACTATTATTACTAATTCAAAACAAAGAAAAGTAAACAAAAGAAAAGAAACAAAAAGAAAATAAATAAGTCAGTAAATAACAATAATAACAGAAATAATAAGTACAAAATTTTGAATAAGCACCAAAAAATGCAATAAACTCGTAACAATTGTTTCGAATCGAAAGAACACATGACCCTTCATAAGGCGAACAAAGTAGGCACAAGTGCCGCTTTTACTAGACGCATATTGTTTCTTTTTTCTCTGTACCAAATTTAATTGCACATTTCGGTGAATATGCAACTATGAATATGTCGAGTTATTTAAGTATATCGAATGAGTTTTAAAAACTAGCGTGGGTGGCAACTTGTCGTAATAACTTGAAATATATTTTGAATTTTATTAAGAGCTTTACACATTTTATGAACGTTACTACAATATTCAAACGGAGGATTTAAGTAAGCGGCAGATCCTTGACCTTAAATATTGATTATAAACATTTTTCTTTCTTCTGCACCTGTCTCATTGCCCGATATAATCAACAGTATTTTTTTTAATTATGTTAATGATAATTATTAAAAGATTCAACGATTCAAAGAATTCTTAAAAATAAGTTATATAAAATAATATTTTTTCTTTACCTGTGCCTCACCTGCAAGTATAAATATTCCCCCCCTCTCTCTCTTTTTTTCCAATTAGTAAATAACAATTATTCAAATTTAGGTTTAAAACGACATGAAAAGATATATAAAACCAGGATTTCTGTTCATTTGATCCTAATCGTCCAAAATCATTGAGAGTTATATTATTAAATAAGTTAATTATGTTATATTATTAAATAATTTACTATTATATATATATATATATATATACAGAGAGAGAGAGATAATAAATTAGTTATGCAAAAATAAATATTGCAAAAAAAAGTCAAATGAGTTATTGAGGCTACCGATCTCTAGATACATTATATGGAAAATATGAATGGAGATGTAAAGTAATGCCTCTCAATGTTCCAAACACTGTATTGTTTTAAATTTATTTATTTTACAGAATGACTAAATCGTTTAGGGGAAAAAGAAATGCATTTAAACAGTTGTTTTCTTGAAAATGGTATACATGTTTACGGCAATTTAACACATATTTTACATTTTTTTTTTTTTTTAAATATATAGTTTGGAGATGAAAGATCTAATACAAATAATTTTTGCGTTCTTTTTGGCTAATTCTGGGTTAACTAAATTTTAGACACTTTCAAAGTTCACTCTTAAATTAAATGCTAATAAAGCATAATGTATCAGATTTATTTTGTGTGTCTGTGTAAGCGAACTACATATGTTCTGTTTTATTTAATGAATTTTATATTACAGAAGTAATTGTTCACATAATTTCGTCTTCCTTCTGAAAGAGTTATAAATCTTTTATCTTTTAGAAGGTTTTTAAGAGCACACAACTTTCCCCACGCTGTTAAACGAAGATCTATAACATTTATTAATTTCATTCAAAAATAATCGATTTGATGTCACTAAATTTTAAAGGAGATAATTAAAAACATTCAGGTTAAATAGCTAAATTATTAAAAAATGTAAAAATGCGATTGTGAAAAAAATAGGGCGAAATTCTAAAATCTACAGAAATATGCAACAAACTTTTTATTATTAAAAATAAGCATAAGTATAAAAATAATTCTTAAGCTATTGTCAGATTTTTTTTTTTTTTTTTTTTTTTGAGGGAAGGGGAGGGGAGGATCAGGTACGCAGTAAAAATAGCTATAGAAAATTTATCAAAGATAAAAATGGTGATAATCAGTATTAATCAGTTAACTTGAAATTATTTTTAAATAATGATTTAAAGTGGACTCACGTTAAAAGGTAAAACATCATTTTTATTAAAATATTTTTGCAGTATGTATTTGTAAAGTAGGCTATCAATTTCAGTATTCATCACTCTGCTTGAAAATAATGCTTCTTTACTTCCCCTCTCCCCCACCGCTTGTCTTATAACAAATGTGTGCATCAAAGTTATCGGACATGTCAAAATTGACAAATCTCCCTTAGTAAAGATTATCTTTAATCGTAGGACAATCGAAAAGAGAGAAATAGAATTTTCTGTACTCCCAAATATGCACTTCGGAAATCAAGAAGAATTTATCCTTTAACTAAGTTAATATATATTTTTATAAATACAATTAAAAATGCTTTAACATAATAAAATAATAATAATGAATAATAGCGTTTCTAACTAAAACAATACAATTTAAATTATTTTTCTGAGAGAAATAGTATGACGCAACTAACTACTAATAATTTAAAAAATATATAATGCTAATTAAACTCTTTAGTTGCTCTAACAAGCAAATATTACAAAGTTCGCTATTTATAATCGAAAGATATTAGCTATTTGTAAATATAAATTATTTTTCAGCACGCAATTAACAATTTTTGTCGTATTTGTATTTATTTATTTAAGTCTTTATCAAAACTGCTACTAAAATGAATATTCTTTATATATTTTGATGATAAAAAAAATCACACACACACACACACACACAAAAAAAAAAAAAAAAAAAAAAAAATTAGGATCAGCATATAACATTTATTTTTTTAAGATACACGAATTATATTTATAGTAAAAAGGAATACACCATTTGATTCTTTCTATCTGAATAAAAATATTTTAAAAAATAATTTGCACACACACAAGAAAATAATATTAAATATGGTAATAATAATAATAAATTTTTATGCAATAATTCGGTGAATAAGAAAGCCGATAATATAACATTTTACTACGAACAATGATATTTTATATGTATTAATGTCTAATTACGCCATTTAGTTAAACAACAACAACAACCAAAAAAAAAAAAAAAAGTCAAATATTTTATAATTTGAGAAACAGTATTTGAAATTCCATTAGTTATGCGCATTGATTAACAACATTTTCCAACTGTACGTACTTGTTGTATCGTATAACTTTTAATGTTTGTTCTTTGCCTACTTCATCATACAACGGGCCGACTGGAGGACTGAAAGAATTTGCAGTAGGAAATTATTTAAATGTGATTCATATAAATATCTTTCCTAAAACGTAATGCATTAGCAATTTTTTTTTTTTTTTTTTTTTTTGGGGGGGGACCATGTACGTAAACCAGTTGTACCCGCACTATTAATGCCATTTGAAATAAGAAACATTCCATAGTGTACTTCAACAATATATATCAATTTAAAAAATTATAAAAATATTTACGGTCGCAGGGGTAAGCAGACAAATTGACAAACAGATGGACAGTTCGACAGACATATGCACATATTGAAATCATATTCACACTTAAAAATTGATAGAAAATTTTAAAACGCTTAATGTAAACGAAAAGGCAACTCCAGCAAATTTATCACAAAAGATATACGGGGAAAAAAAAAAAAGTGTGTCATTTGATATTTTTATATGTACAGTATTTTATGTTACATTGTAATTCAATTATTCTGAACAAAAAAATATTTTTTAATATTTATTTAAAAAATAATGGTTCATAAAATTGTCTTTAAAGAAATATATATGGCCCTGAAAAATATTAGAGCTTGAGGGTGTCTGCTAGATTGAATTTTAACTATTTTCTATTCTGTATTTTTCTTACAAATCATCTTTAGAGGAAGTCTCGCTTCTGTCTATCATAACATTCTAAACTTCACTTGCGAGGTTGCGAGTAGTATTTAGTTATTTAGTATAATAATTAAGCGGGGGGGGGGGGGGGGAATGTTGTTAGTGTAAAAAAGAAAAAGAAAAAGAATTCTTTGAAACAAAATTTTAAGTAAACTATAAATTTGCAACGGATTTTAAATAATAATAATTATTGTTATGAATTAGATTATTATGCACAAGAATATAAAATGAAATAAATAAGCAATGGAGTTATGTGTAGTTGCTAACGATCGAACCTAGTATCTGTTTTGAAATACAATGTTTTTCTTAACCATCTAAAGAAATTCTCAAAAGCATTTTTTAACCAAATCCTTGACATTCCGCTGGAATACAAATAATATGATGAATGGACGACCTGTTGTACGACTATTGTGTCGGTAAAAGAAGGAGTGGCTGAAAAACGCCTACTTCAACTCCCAGTGTGGAGCGAAGGGGAAAAGCACAAACGTGAATACGCGCCCGTGACCATTTTCAAGTACAAACTCTCGACCGTGCTATAACGTTCATAACCATTTAGAAGTAACAAATGCTGACCGTTTATAAACGGTCGTGACCATTTAGAAGTAGAAATCTCCGACCGCGTATACACGTTCGTGACCATGAAAGGGTTAAATTGTGTTCGTGCCATGTTGAAAGATAGTAATTTACCTTTTCGTTTTTGGCCAGAGGCATGTCTCCATTTTTGTTATACATGGAACAGAGTTATACACTGTGGATAACAAAAAACACCTTTTGAACTTTATACGGGGCACAAACCTTCTATAAGGCACCTTAAACCTTTTGGTTTAATCTGTTATGTTGGTGTACCCAAACAAAAAAGATTACACAAACGTGAGTCTAAAGCTAAAAAAGGGATCATTATTGGATATGCCTTAAAAACCAAAGGGTATCGTATCTGGATTGAGGAAGAAGATAAAGTTATTGAGTCATTAAATGTGACTTTTTCAGATCAAATGTATAGTCGCAGTAGAGCTGTGATGGGTACTCCATTAGAAAGCCTGGATTTGTTGTCCGATGAAACGGTTGATTGTAAAGCTTCCGATCCCGTGGAAATTGTAATGCATAATCCCAGTGTTTCTGATGATGATGAGCCATTAGTCCCTGCAGATCCTCCTCCATCTGATATAGTTTGGAATAGGAAAGCTGTCCCGAGGAAAATAGGGGATAGAGTGGATATATACTATTACCCTGAAGGTAAAAATACCCGTTTAAGATCCCTTAATGATGTTGAAAAATATTTTGATAACAATAACATTGGGTTTGATGCTTCCTTGTTTGATTTTTCAGGGAAAAATTTGTCTCAAGGTGTAATTAATCAGCAAGGTCAATTCCCCAGTCTCCAGTTTTGTGAGTAAAGATAAGGAAGTTCATGCATGACTAGATATAGTTGTTCCTAAAACTTTTAACCAAGCTGTAAAATCAAAACAGCCTTCAGAATGGAGAAGGGCCATGGAAGAGGAGATCAGTAGCATGATAGATAGAAAAGTTTGGTATTTAGTTGTTTTACCTGAAGGAAAAAATGCATTGGGAAATAGATGGGTTTTTACTCTTAAGAAAGATGAGCACAGGAAAATTGCACGTTTTAAAGCAAGACTCGTGGCTCAGGGGTTTCACCAAGTAAAGGGTGAAACGTATGACGAAACCTTTTCTCCTGTTGTCAATTTTTCCGTCGTACGGTTCTTCTTTTCTTTGTTGGTTTCCTGTTACAAATGGCACAATACGCAATGTGACATAAAAAGTGCTTATTTGTATGCTCCATTGCATGAAGAAATTTATATGGTTCAGCCACAAGGTTTTTCTGTTATTGGAAAGGAACAACTAGTCTGTAAATTAGATCGTGCTTTATATGGACTCCACCAAAGTGGTAGACTTTGGTATTACGAATTGAACAAAGTTTTATTAGACGTAGGCTTTAAAAAATTCAACTGGTGTAATTGTACTTATTATTTTGAAAATTTTATTGTACTTTTGGTATATGTAGACGACCTTGTTATTTTTGGAAAAACACAAAAACAGATTGATAATATAATTGGTATTTTGGAACAAAAGTTTGACATAAAAGTATTAGGAAAAACCAAGAAGCTATTAGGGGTTGAGTTTACATATGATGAAGGAGGAGTTCAGTTATCTCAAGAACTGTATATTAACGAGGTATACAGAAGGTTTTGTTCCTTTAATATTCCTTTTTCTCCTCTTCTCTCCCTATAGTGAAAGGTGTTAAATTTTCCAAAACAGATTGTCCTGTGAATCAGCATGAAATTGATGAGGTAGCTAAATTACCCTATCGGAATGTATTGGGTTGCCTGTCTTTTATTGCTAGTAGAACCAGGCCAGATATTACTTATGCTGTCAACATATATAGTCAGTTCCAGAATAATCCATGTTTAAGTCATTGGTATGTACTAATTAAATTATTGGGATATGTTTTATGTACTAAAGTTTTTAAATTAAATCTTTCTTGTAGTGTTCCTGAGTTAATAGCTTATTCTGATTCTGATTTTGCAAACAATCGGGATGATTTTATATCATTAGGAGGACAAATAGTGTTTCTTAATAATAGTCCTATCTCTTGGCGGACCTTCAAGCAAAAGGGTGTTAGTCTCTCAGTAATGGAGAGTGAATTCATATCAATGTGTGAATGTGTCAAAGAGCTCAAATGGATTGACCATATTTTGGAGGATTGTGTTGCATTTAAATTAATCCCAGGTCACCATAAGAGTCCAATCCTTTTTGCTGATAATCAGGCTGCTATAGACTTTACAAAGTCACCGATTGAAAACATGCGTTCTAAGCATATTAATGTGAAATTATTTTTTATTCGTGAATGGTTGTTTCAATCCCTTTTTGATCTTAGACATATTCGTAGTGAGTTTAACCTTTCGGACCCGTTCATCAAGCCCCTTACCAAAGGTGAATTATTTAAGTTTAATCGAAAAGTTTTTATGAATGTAAATGTTTAAAAGTAAATGGTTTTTTGGAACTTGGTTTCCTGCTAATATGTATTTTTTGTTTTCATTACCTATGTGTTGTATATTTTTATTTATGGAAACTTTAGGTTTTTTTTGAGTGAATGAAGTCATAGGCCTATGCATGTTTGTATTTGTTTTATGTGAATGTTTTATGGGATTTTTCACTTGGTGTTTTTCATCATTGTATGTATTATTTTGAATATGGTTTGTTTTTGTAATGGAAATGGAAAATATGTTCTATTGAATTTTTTCGTTGTATATTAATCTTTGTCTTACAATTTTTTTTTAGTAGTATCCTTATATGAAGTTGTTATGCATCTGCAATTGTCAAGGAAAAATTAGAACTTTGTGTAGTGCCTGTTTTGGAGCTGGAAAGCTGCTGGTGTCTTTGTGGATATTATGATCTGGATGTCCATGTCTGTTACCTGAATTCAGCTTCAAGTTTTTGAAGATTATTGTTAATCATTTATTTATTTATTTTTTATGTAAATTGTTTGGCAACTTCTTAGTTAAATCGAAACGGCATGGTGGAGGCATTCTGTTAGAAATATTTTAATAGCTTCCTTTGTACCATGCAGTTTCAATTTGTATGTTTGGGAAATTAATAAGTTTTATTATATTTATGGAGGCTACCCACATATGGGGAAGGTGTTAGATAAGTTCATTTTTAAAATATAGTAAAAGACATTTGTTTTAAACTTAAACTCTTTATATAGATAATGTTTACTTACATTACTTCTTAGGATACTTGGCCTTTCATCTGTCATTTTATTTTATTTATCTTTCATTGGGGAAATTTCTACTGTTTAATATTTATTTGCCGTGATGACGCTTTGTTTACATTTGAGTACAATGTTTTCCAGTCAACCAGAAGTGGGTCAATAGGCCAGGTTGAAACTGTATCAGCTGTCTGCATAATGACGTCATGATTTATCGATTATTCGTTTATGATGTCTGGTGACTGATTTGACAGGTGTGCATCAGTCATTGGCTGTAATTTGATCCACTGAGTGATTATAAATAGAAAGAAGAAACACCCATCTCTCTCTTCTCTTTAGATGTTTTTAGCATGATTGTATAATCTGTTGCTTAGCCTTTTTAGGCTACTTATGTTTTTATCTTTAGTTATTTTTAAGTTATTTATGAATTGGTTTATTGTTTATGAAGCTGTAAGTGGATAAGTTTTAAAGAGATCGATTAATTAATTGCAGGCCTGGATGTCAGAGAGGTTTTTTTTTATAACTTATTTTTATCAGTGATTGCTGTTTAAAATACAGCCGTTAAAATTTTTCTTAATGTTTGTTTATCTTTCTCCGGGTAGTACTCCAAGTTTAAACACATTAGTTAGATTGCTTTGCTTCAATTAATTAAAAGTATAAGATAGTTGCCTTTCAATGTTATGTTTATATTATAATGTTTAATACTTTTTACAAAATATTGTTAAGTTTTTCTGTTGAATAAATTCATTGTTATTGTTTTTAAAACTTTGTCAGTCTTTAATTATACAGTTTTCTGAACACATATTTAAGTTTTAAAACTTAATTAAAATGGACTTTCATTGTGCTTTATAAATCTCTGCTAAAATAAATCAAATTAAATTAAAGTAAAAATTAAGTTTTTGCTAATAAATACCCCTTTCCTTCTTTCCTCCTATATTACTCACGAATAAAGTAGAAACACATACCTGAACCCCAAACGATCTCTCTAATAAAACTAAGTTACCGCAATATGTATCTGCTTTCTTGTTTTAGCTCATTTGCTGCTATTGGCTCATTGATATCAGTATAAACTGGCCAATGACATTGAAAGCTTCAACATATGTTTATCAAACATGATCAAAGCTGAATTGCAGTATTTCAGACAATGATATCCACTAGAACTTTGATCGCAAGAGTAACATCGTCTGCCAGATATTCAGTCATTGACATCGATATATTTTCTTCATGTAGTATATTGCGGTTTACGTGAAAGTAATATTTAGAATATTGAATGTAAAATGAATGTTCGCAGCCACATCGGTTGTTCGAAATAATATCAAGTGGTATTAAAAAAAAAAAAAAAGGAAATATTTAGAATGTCCAGGAGATGAAAAAAATAAAATAATTTCCGAACATATTTCGATCTGTAATTTTTAATCGTGTGCAGTATTATAAAATGTAAATTTTTTTTGTATATTATAAGTTTACCTTCTATCATTATTAATATTAAATATCTTAATAAACTTAGTTCTTTATTAAGCTAGTAAAATAGATTTTTATCTTTAGAAATTTTATAGTGACAGTTTTCCGACTTCACAATGATATAACACTGAGCATTTTATTTATATTTTATTTATTCATTTTTATTTTATTTTTTGCGCAGCATTTTATTATTATTATTATTATTCATTTATTTATTTATTTTAGCTGTTCTTATTAAATATAAGAGATTTAAAAAAAAAGAAAAGTGGTAAAAAAAAAAGAAATTCTACTTACATTTTATGTAAACAGTATATAATTTAGTACGACTGGACTAATTTTAATAACTGTGTTTCATTCACTAGCATCGATTTCTATATTCATTTCTTAAAATGTCTTTGGAATAACTTTAGCAAAGGAGCCCTTTTGTGGTTTTTAAATTTTTTATGTCAATTTAATGATGAATTAAAGTGTCTATCGAAAATTTTGCAAAGAAATATCCGGGTTACTTCGGTACCAAATTTAAATTTTGCAAAGGGCTATGCTGAAGCGGTTCCATTTCTTTAGCACTGTTTTTTTTTTTTTTTTTTTTCCAATTCTATTTTGAAAAAAAAATGTTTGTACGCTTATATATATTTTTTCGACATAATAGTAATACAGTCCGTTAAGAAATTATAAGACCACTTTAATTTCGTAAATTATAAGAAAAATAAGGATTCTAATCATAATTTAAATACATAAAATAACATATTGCTCTATATTTTTTTTATAATTGTTGGTATAATGCAATAAATGTTTAATTAAAATATGTATTAGAAATAAATGAAAAATAACCTGTTAAGAAAATATAAGACCACTTGTCAAAAACAAAATTGTATAAAAAAATTAATATGATATTTGTCCTCCATTTTTCCTGATGACTTCAAACACTGTTTTTCATTGAAGTAACCAAGTGGTTAAGTTCAGTTATAGAAATATTGTACCATTCTTTTACAATGGCTACTTCCAGTTCATTGACAGATGAAAACTGTTTATTATTAGCATAAACTTTGCGAGATAATATACCCCATAGTTTTTCCATGGCGTTCAAGTCTGGACTTCGTCTTGGCCATGGCAAAACATTATTTTTTTCTTTTTTAAACCACCCCTGTGTGGATTTAAATGTATGACAAGCAGCATTGACCTGTTGAAACATCCAGTTAGCACCACCTAATAAAGGTCCAAACGGTATCGTATGATCATATAGCATAGACTGATATTCTGTAGAGTTCATATGACCCGAAATCTGCTGTAAATCACACAACCCCTCATAACTGAAAGCTCCCCAAATCATTACTGATCCTCCACCCATTTGTCGACTGAAGCATTCTTTTGGTTCCTTCCTCAAGTCATTCCAATAGTGTTTGTAACCATCGGGATCATCAAGGTTAAATTTCTTTTTATCAGAAAATATAATTTGTTTCCACTCATCATTCCATGACATGACATTTTTAGCCCATTTTAATCTTTCTTCTCGATGGCATTTCAATAACTTTAACTTTTTCTTCAATTTCATAAATTTTGTAATAATATTTAATTTAAGACTCTTCGAGACTGTTACATGTGAAGTTTTCTTGCTGAAACCTTTCGAAATTTCAGGAGTTGAAAGACCTTTTTTAGTTGACAGTCGAAAAATTTGTCTATTATCACGTGCTGTCAAAATGTTTTTTCTACCAGATCGTTTTATTTTGTTTGAATAATCTTTTCTAATTATGGCATTATGAATGGCAGTTTTAGAACGGTTCATTAACCTCGCAATATCTCTTTCAGATTTACCAAAACCTTTATAAAATAAAATTTTTCTTACTTCGCACTCCGATAATTATTTCCCTGTAGGCATCTTCAAATTAATCATAGATAACACATTCAAAACCTAAGCCTTTGCTTCTTATGTGATGCTTTTACGAAATACTGACGCACACGCTTTATATTGAGCTTCACGTCATGTATAATATGCTAATTTTCTCAGGTGGTCTTATAATTTCTTAACAGTCACAGTCAGGGGCGTAGCTTGAGGGGGGGGGAGGGGGGGAGTCTCCCCCCCCAATGTTTTAAAAAATAGGGCGGCATATTGAAGTTTCTGGGGGCGCTGTTTTGCGACTTAAAGTTCATTTGAAAGTGGATCATAATTTTGTTAATTATCGTTATTTAACAAAAACACTTAAGAGTTTTATGTATCACAAGCTGACCAACTGGTTCACCGACCAGCAAAAAAGTTGTGTCTGACTGTAGCAAACTCCCATTTGGTGGCGCCTGCGGCGCCCTCTAAACTAGTTAGACGCCTAAAACAGCCTGTTTTCCTATCGTGCAAACGACCCTTGAAAATTCTCATTGTATTCATGACTCTTAAAAAAATTTGATCATAACGAATTCCTGTTTGGGGGCGCCTATGGCATGAGTTCCCGTTTTGTTCACTTACAATAGCCTGTTCGCTTACCGTACAAAAGACAGTTGAAAATTCTAATCGTATTCGGGACCCTTTAAGAGTAGCAAACTCCAGCTGAACGGCGCCCTTACCTGTTCAGGCACCTTCAAAGGCATAATGAGGTTTCTGGGGCGCTGTTTTGTGCCTTGAAGTTCATTTGAAAGTGGATCATAATTTTGTTGATTATCGTTAGTTACCAAAAACACTTAAGATTTTTATGCATCAGAAGCTTCCTTCGGCAACCAACTGGTTCACCGACCAGCAAAAAAAGTTTGCATTAAAATGTCTGACTGTAGCAAACTCCCGTTAGGTGGCGCCCTCTTAACTAATTAGACGCCTAAAACAGCCTTTTTAAACGTGTATAACAATCAATTTTCCTACTGTGCAAACTATCCTTGAAAATTCTCTTCATTATCACGACCCTTAAAAAAATCTGATTATAACAAATTCCTGTTTGGGGGCGCCTATGGCATGATTTCCCATTTCAAACACTTACAATAGTCTGTTCGCTTACCATGCAAAAGACTGTTGTAAACTTTGATCGTATTCAGGACACTTTAAGAATAAGTTTGCAGCAAACTCCAGCTGAGCAGCGCCCTTCCCTGTTTAGGCACCTACAACAGGATGTTCGCTTACCATGAAACTCCCCTTGAAAATTTTGACCTTAGCAAATTCACGCTCTGAGGCGACTGCGGCGCCCTTCTCCCATTTCATATACTTACAACTGACTCGTAAGTATGCACAATCCCTTTCTCACCTCCAAAGATTTAAAATTACGTTTTTTCAAGACCTTAGCTCGAAAAAAAAAAAAAAAAAAAAAAGCAGTTTATTGTACGTTATGGCTATTGTATAAAGACGAAATTAGATAAGGTTTGATTTGGTTATAACGATTTCTCACTAACAATTTTTGATTCTAAGTGATCCTTTAAGCAAATTTTTTATTTTAGTTTCATCGCTTACGGGTTTTGAAATATTTATAAGTCTATAGAATTCAACTAGTGTTTCGTGACATGAAATAGCGCAAGGAAGCTGATTTAACGTCGCATTAATAGGCACATATTGGGCAATTGGCGACGGTTTGGGATTAACGCCCCAGTGGCGATCCGAAGACAAGCCATCACAATTTTTATCTTCTGTGGAAGAGGGCTCCCCCGCTTCAGTATCTTCCAGAGGTATTATTTGCACGGAGCATGAAGGATATTGCAGCTACAACAGAGTTTATGTGCACCAGAGACTGACTTTCATGATAATCTTCAATTGGCTCGATTATTGAATCCACAATCTTTCTGTCAAGCAGGTAGACGTGAGGTGCCGGGTACGATCCCAGATCGCGCTTGTCGGCCTAGTCGTTCGGAATTTTCCGTGGTTTTCTCCGAAACTTGCGTAAATACGGGCTAGGATCCCACAGAAAGACCTCCACAGAAGGCATTCCCCCTCAGGCCTAGAACCCTAGAACAGTCACTCGGAAATTTTCCCAAACACCGACACCAACACCTAAGTAAGATATAAATTTCTGTATAAAAATTATTTAATTTTGGACAATGGGACTCTTTTTTAGTTTGTTCTTCCACATAAAGGCATGCGGTAATTCTGTCGCGTTCCTTAGCAATGGCTACTACATTTCTTAAAATATTTTTCACACAATATGGGAAAAAAGAAAAATGTTTTTTAATTGGTTTAAATATGTAAAATAATAATAATAAATAAATTACTGATTTTCTTTTTCCTTAAGAGTGAACAATACCTAGTTTCATAATAAGAAAACACCACAGACCTGGCGTTTAAAAGCAATAATTACAAAACTTTGAATAAACACCATAAAATTCAATAAACTTGCAATAATTGTTTCAGTTCGAAAGAACACACGATCCTTCATCAGGCGAAAAAAGTAGGCACAAGTGCTGCAGTCAAAGCAGAAACACACAAAATCGCTTTAAGTGAGCAGCAAAAATATATACAGATGAATGTAAACATAAATACTGGTGTGAGGAGAATAGTGCTGACTCTAAAATAAAGGGGCCGCCTGGGGGAATTCAATAAAAAGGGGCATTATTTGCATAATTTGTGATGTTCTATGTTATGATCTTTGTACGTAACAAAAGTAAATTACTAATTTTTCTTGTATATATATATAGGCTGTATGCATTTGTTATTCCAGGAATGCTGAAGAACTACTGCTAAGAAAGTTTAAAAGCCGGGGGGGGGGGGGGGGGGAGTAAAGGCCTCTAAACATTTAAAATGTTAGAAAAGGCTACTTTATACCAAAATTTCTTTTAAAAGGGCTGCCAGGTGCTAAAATATGTTGAAAAAGGGCCACAGGATGCTAAAAACTGTTTAAAAGGGCACCATGTCAAATTAGCCTAGTGTCAGCCCTACATAATTATGAAATAAAAGAAGAAAACAAATAAATACCTAAGTAAAATAGATTAAAAAAGGGAACAAAATCTAAAAATTTCAAAATTAAAGGAAAATTGAACTAATGTGAGTAATTTCATAGCATCAGACAAGAATGAAGTGGAACAAATATCATTAAGAAAATTTTTCGAATTTTTAAATATGTAAAAATCTTCATGGATATTCAAATGGGAAGAGAAGACAGGAGATGAAATTATGTTAGTTTTAGAAAAATCAAAACGATGACTATGAGCCCAGCAGTGGGAAGCAATAGATTTAGAGATCTCTTCATTACGAACATTTCGATGATGATCATTTATTCTATATTTCAAACACCTTCTTGTTTGATCAATATAAACTAAATTGCACAACGAACATAAGACTAAATACAGTCAACTCTCAAAAATCCGCAACCCTAAAATCCGCATATCATTTGCAATGTAAACAAACATTGTCACAACTGATTTGTTGATTAGTGGATTGCAAAACTAGATAAATCAATTATTAACTGGTGCTGATGAATCACCAATCACTCAGCATATTGCAGAGAAGAAAACGATACGTGTAATTATGTATAATTATCAAAAAATAAATTATATTAATTTAGAGGAAGAAGGAGAAAGTTTCATGAAAGATTTTCTCACATAAGATAAATATTCAAACTTTCTCATAGCACAAACTTATGTCATTGACCAAGAATTGCTGACTTTTTTGCAGGTTATAGGAAAATAAATATGTATGAATATTCTTACTTAAACTACTATTGATAAGACTTTTCAAAAATCTAGATAATTTGTAACTATAATATGATGTATAAAAATTGCTCCTTAATAAAAATTTAATGAAATATTTGTACTTTTATTAGGCACTCTTTATTTCAGCATTGTATGTATAACAAATAAATTGTTTCTTAAAGATTTTCTACTTAAATGAGGTTCTTAGATGTAAATAAATGAAATTACTCTAAAATCTGCAAAATTCAGAAATCCGCAAAACACTTCGTTTTAAGCTGTGCGGATTTTTGAGAGTGTACTGTAAATGCCAGAACGGTTTTCAGTAGGAATGGGATCTTTAAGAGAAGATAATTTAATTTTGTTGACGGGTTTCTAAATGACTTTAAAACCAAACGGAGAGAGAATTTTAGAAGTTTTAAAAGAAAGTGATAAATAAAAAGGTAAAACAACTGGAATGAGACTGTGATCGTTCAATTTGGTATCAAAACGTTTAGATTCTTGAATTTACATAAAGCTTTATTAATAATAGAGTGATTATAGCCTCGAGAAAGAGCAAGAGATTTTAAGTAATTAATTTCTTTCGAAAGACTAGACAGATCAGAACAAATGTGTAAGGCTTATGTTTTTCGTACTCATTTTCCAAAAATTGATAAATTTTTAATATTTCATTTTGCGGTTAAAAAAAAAAAAGAAAGAAAGAAAGAGAAAAATGCACATATTGAAAATTCAGATTTTTGAACTTAGAATTACATTAAAAATAAATAAACGATTGTAAATTTTCTAAATGTAAAAACAGAATTTAAATATACATTATGTAATGAGTAATCATGAAATCAAACTTTCCCATACAGTAACATGGGCCACGGCTGTCGGTGAGATTAGGTATTATCCACTCTAAAAACATAAAGTTGCTTTCCTTAGGAACAGTTACTACTTTCATTTCTTAAAATTTATTTTGAAAGTTTTATATTTTACCTGAATTATAATGTAATATCTTTAAACTTGTTGGAAAAGGGGGAAAAATCTTTTTCAGTTGTTCTACTTTATCTCAAACCAATACTCTGGTTGTCCTAAGAAAGATGCTTTTGTTTAGTCTCATACGAGAATATATATAAATGTATTTATTTCTGCAAAGCACATTAACCATATCTTTCGAACGATACTATTTGTAAGCCCTTCCTTTTATTGAATAGGCTAAAAATGTAAGAGGAATTTCATGTCTGCGTATTAATATATAGATTCGCTGAAAAAATTTAGAATGCTCCAAAGATGTATAAAAAAGAAAAAAGCTGCTAAATGAAGGGGGAAAAAAAGCTGCTAAATGGAGGGGGGAAAAATCAGCTTTTTTTTCTTGGCAGATTTTAGGAATATGTCCCGAAGGAGGGGGGGGGGGGCATGTATTAATCGACGAGAGGGCCTGTGCCCTCGATCCCAAAGATGGCAACACTCTTGAAAGTATGTGGGTGGCATATTCAGATGAGGAATACGAAAGGGCGCCAAACATCTGGTCTCCCCCCCAAATCAAATTTTCACGCTACGCCCCTGGTCACAGTCTTTAATTTTTAGAAAAATGAAAAAGTTTTAATGAAATTTAATTTAATTTTACAAGTTGAAATTAGTATAGGATGCGTTTTCCTATCAATTTTAAATACGCAACTAAAATTTTGCATATTATGCTCTCTTCTTCAGAAATGCACCAATACGCTTGTGGTCTTATAATTTCTTAACGCACTGTATATTTACTTATATATTCATTCATTTTTTTTTATTTTTTTTTAACATATTTACTTATTTATTCATGTTTGGTTTTTCCAGATTTGACTTAATATTTTAAGACAGTTTCGGAAATTAAATGGTAAAATTGTGTGTTAGCAGGTATCCTGGTATATATAAGATAGAACACTAAACAGGGCGACAATGCAAAATCGTAGATTAAAAGAAATAAGCCTGTCGTACATAAATAAATGAAATAAAAAAGTTTTAAATGCAAAATGAGTTATTTTAACTAACAAAAGAAAACATCAACGTTTTTTTTAACATATTATTTACATACTGGCTATATATAATAAAATTTCGAATTGTTATAAAACAATTACCAAATATGAATTCAATATATATATTTAAAAAAATTATAATTGTATAGGAAGTAGATGCAAAAATAAAAATGGCTGGTAACTGACCTTTAGAATACTTATGAGTTATGAAGATTTCAAATTAAAAATATTACTCTACACAACCGAGAAAGATTATTCGATGGCAATACTGAAGGAATTTTATAAATAATATTTCTATATATATACTGTGCATTTCTTATTCATTGAAATTAATTTAATTATAACTACATCGTTATCAATGACTGTCATGACTACAAGTAAATAAGCTTTCTTTACACTTAGGGATAAAAATTCGGCGCAGAACACATACTAATATACTAATATTTATTTTTAAAAATTCTGCATATAAGTGAATCATTCACACATATATATATATATAAATAATTTGAGTTATTTAGTACCATTGTAACACGCAGCAGACAAAAGACAGATGAAGATACCAATATATATATTATAGGGATGATTTCTGCGCAAAATTTTATTAATCATCTACATTCTAAGACAGTTTCATTTCTGTTAAGCTTTTATCTTTTCTATAATTATGATTTTTTATGATATACTGTGTAAATACAACCCATATCACATATTAACTCTGTTAAAATGTTATTTTAAAATAATTAAAGCTGAAAATCGGAAGAATGGAGGACAAATTATACACATAAGAAAAAATTCTGTAACTAACATCTAGAGTCTAATTGTGGCTCAATAAAAAATAGTTCCGTGTCATCTGTATAAATTCTAGCCCCCTTGGAAAGCTAGTTCTAGAAGTCCTATTAGAATTCTACAGCATTTGCCTATATTTTCGAGGGCAAAGTTATTTAAAAATCTCTGCAAATAAATGAGACTATGCAAGAGGCGGGTTTCAGCAACTATAATCTTGGTTTATTACGCAATTCTAGAAAATCAAGCGAGAATTTCTCACCATACAAACGATTTAAAATATTCGCAATATCCAGAATATTGTTTCACCATCTAGAAATGTGTAAACTAGAAATTCTCGATCATTTTGTCTATTCAGTTTATTGGCGTGCCTCATGCGCATAGCTCGGAAATCTATATTTCTAGTTAAGGGATTTAAGAAATGACCACTTATTCATTCTAGAGGAAGGAGGTATATATATATATCTTCTCAGTGTATACTTAAAAGCTATGATATAAATTAATCGATTCACTCTTTATGCAATTTTTTGTTTTAATTATTATTACTTTTTTTTTAAATGAAAAAGTTATGGAAATGATTTACCAGAAAATATATAGAAAGCAGTCCACGCTTGCATACATTAAAATTGGTGTTCATTTATCTTTAAAAAGTAGCAAATGTCTATTTTCCTTTTCTTGAAAAAATATTGATAATATCATTAATATCGATATTAACTTGGCGATATATCGCAAAATTTGATTTCTTGTAGAGCACATTAAAAGTTATTTCCCACCTCATTACCATTGAAAAAAAAAAAAAAAATCCTTATTTTCTTACTTGTGCTAAAGTTTTATCGTTTGTTTACATCGCCATCTTGAATTTCCTTCCCTCCATTTCCCTCCGAGTTGCCAATCTTGTTTAGCAATCGCAAGATGCGATTCAGCAATTTATTTTGCGATCGCTACTCTTTAATTTTCTTATAAATAGTTATTTCTCTTCTTTTCTGAGCTCAGAATTTATATATAATTAATTTAATAATGCTTAAACAAAGTTTTTTCCATAAGTACTTTATTTCTAATTTATTTTGAATATATAATTAATTTAACAGTTAAATTTGCATGAAGTTTTGCAACATGTTCAGTAATACGCTATGGCAACACCACTATGCTAATATGCAATGTTTTGGTAGATTTAAATAGCCGTGGTAATGCCATAAAGGTGAGTTTTTTTTTGTATTTGGTGGTGAGTTTTTCCTTAGAAATGAAAGTTTATAGGTCTAAAAGATTCTGGATAACGAAGTTCCTGCTAATGAAGATGAGATGCTAAAGCGTGAGACATATTTCCTTCTTGTTAAATTTCTTTTGAACTGTTGCAGAATTTCATAATATATGAAAACTATTTACTAAAGTTATGTTTAATGGAAATTGAATTAAAATTAAGTATCTTGAACGTTAATCAGAAGCCATGATGGAAATTAAACATTGTGTTGATTGTATTGAAGTTATTGTGGAAGTACACAGTTTATTATGTTTTATTTTAATAAACTGAAGTTTTTATTTTAAAGACAGCTCTGTTTTTATTGAGTTTGAACATTGCCACTCTGCTATTTGAAATGATTGACACCCACACCTCCACAAGAGGTTAAGGGCCCAGTGAATGCCCTCCCTCTGTGCTTAAATGAGTTGAATAATTTAAAAGTATTAAAACAGAGCTGTGAAACTTCATATTTTGAATTTAAAGAGAAAATTTGAGTAATTATGACAATGGCTTCACAAGATACTATTATTTTGAATAGAGATAATTATAGAAGTTGGGTACTGTTTATTACCCGAATTTTAGAGACTGAAGGTCTTTTTTCATGGGTAAATGAAGGTGAATGGCCTGATACAGAAAAAGCTACACCTATTGATAAATTTAAAATTAATCAGTCTAAGCAGAGAGCTGCTGGTATTCTAAAAACTTATGTTTCACCAGATGCAGAGTTAATTATTGGTCGCTTGAATAATCCAGCTGAAATCTGGAAAGTCCTTAAAAGTAATTTAGAGGTGTCAGGTAGAGCATATAAACAAACATGTTTTAATGAGTATAGGAATATAAAATTGCAACCTGAAGAGGATATACCAACATTTTTGGCTCGATTTGAGGAGTCTTATAAAAGGTTGCAAGATTCGGGTGAAACGCTAAGTGAAAATCTTAGGTGTTATAAACTCCTAGGCAGCTTACCCGAAGATTATGACTATTTGGCCAGAGAATTTAATAACCTTCCTGATGATAAATTTAAATTTGAGTATATAAAAGGTGAAATTTTAAGTGAAGTATCTCGCAGAGAGAATAGAGATAGGCAAAAAGATGAAAGTTTTTCAGTTATTAAAATTACTGATAACTCTAGTTCATTGAATACTCCTATAGTTCACTGTAAATCTTGTGGTAAGAAGGGGCATTTAAGCAAGTTTTGTAAAGATAGAGTTAATGTTGAAACAAAAATAAATACAGAAACTAGTAACATTTATATTACAGAATTGGATAATGATTGTTATGCTAGTGAAACAGTTTACCCAAGTTGGGAATGGGTATTAGATTCTGCTTCGACTTCTCACGTTTGTCAAAACAAAAACTTTTTCACATCACTGAAAAATGCTCCACCTGGATCTATAGTAAGAATGGGGACAACTCCTCATCTCGTAAAAGGAATAGGTAACGTGTCTTTCAAGATTAGAGAAGGGAGTAAAATTACCACAAGAAATTTAAAATATGTTTTGTATGTTCCAGATATTCATAAGAATTTAATATCTATGAGTAAAATGGATAAGGCAGGATTTCATGCCAAGTTAGATCAAGGTTTTAAGATTTTTTCCCCAACATGGAGTTATTTATACACGGCTCATTTAAGGAACAAATTTTATGTTCTTTGTTCAATTCGTGATCAGTCTAGTGAAATAACCCCAAATGCTGCAGATGTGCGAGAAAGTGAGGGAAGGTTTGGAGAGGTAGCTAAATCAAAGTCTCTAGTAAGTTCACAAAAGGGGAAATTGTATAAAATGCAGTCAGAAGTTAATAACAGTATAAATAAAACCTCAGAATGTAAATTTCAAAATTTTAGTTCGTCAAAAACTTCTCCAGATAAATTAAATCAAAAAGTTAAAAGTAATAAATTTACTGTCAATTATAATGAAGCTTTTGTGACAGAACGTAATGATATAATGTTATGGCATGAACGTCTTGGTCATCGTAATATAAATGTAATTAAACAAATGGTTAAAGAGAAGTTAATTGAAGGTTGTAATCGTTTGCAAGGTAAAGAGACTAAATGTGAAGTATGTATTTCAGCTAAAAATACAAGAGCCCCTTACCCCCGAATAAAGAATATTAGATCAAAAGAAATTCTTGAATTAATTCATAGTGATGTTTGGGGCCCTGCACCTATTACATCCAGAAATGGTCACCGTTATCTTCTTACGTTTATCGACGATTATAGTCGTCGAGCATTTCGTTATCCATTGAAATTGAAAGATGAAGTGCCTGATAAATTAAGAAATTTCATTGTATTTATTGAGAGACAAACTAACAAAAAGGTAAAGGTAATCCAAACAGACAATGGTCTTGAATATTGTAATTATAAAGTACATGACTTATGCTCAAAACATGGAATTAAACATGAAAAGACAACAGTTTATAGCCCGCAGATGAACAGCGTAGCTGAGAGATACAATAGAGTTTTGTTTGAAGGAGTAAGAACTTTTTCATACACAGCTAATTTTCCTACAAATCTTTGGGTTGAAGCTGCAATGGCTATAAATTACATTCGAAACAGAATACTCCATACTGGCATCAATGCAGTACCTTTTGAACGTTGGTATAAAGTTAAACCTAGTGTTCGACATTTTAGACGTTATGGATGTGTAGCTTACCTTCATCAGCCTAAAGAGAAAACAAATAAATTCCAGCCTAGAGCTAAAAAGGGTATTTTTGTAGGATATGGCCTAGGGTCAAGTGGGTATCGAATTTGGCTTCCACAAGAGAACAAAGTAATAGAATCGAAGCATGTACAGTTTGATGAATCTCAACTTGGTAAGCCTATGGAGAAAAAGAGGACACATGGACCATTCTTTGACTTTATAGATGATAGTACCATTTCTCCGCATAGTATTGAAGAACCTAAACCAAAAGAAGAAATTCCAGAATCAGAAAGTGAAGAACCATCATCCTCCAAAAAGTTGACCCCAGCAGAATTAGAAGATAAGGTTTCCCATGAAGAGAAAATTCAAACAAGAGATGATATTAGTTCAGAAGATGACTTACAAGATGAGAAATTTGAGGGCGATTCTAAAACTTTCTATCGCTACCTGAAAAAACGAGTGAAAGGAGCGACTGCTGGCAAGAGTGATGTATATGTTACCGCTAAAGTGCAGAAATCAGTTAATCTGCAGATTAGCTAGACAATCTGCACATTAACTAGGGTGATCCGTTAAAGTGAGGAAAATTATTTCATTTCTCAAATTACCTAGGTAATCTGCGAATTACCTAGATAATCTGCACATTACCTACAAGGCACTCGTTAAAGTGAAAATAAGATCTCTGGTGGTATAATTTTACTGCACGCTGTGTTGTATTTGTTTTTATCATTCGGGAAAAGAAAAAAAAAGATTAGTTTGCTTTTCTTTTCTTTCTTTCTTTACTTATTTTAATCTGTATGTGTTTTAATTTTTATGTGTTTTAAAGTTATATTTGTTTTATTTATTTCATTTTTTTTATTCTGTCAATATAAGTTTGAAGATGTTATGCATTTTTAATATGAAAAATAATATCTTTAATAGCTTACAGTAAAGTCTATTTTATAAATGAATGTTAGAATTGTAATACAGTAACGATTTCTTTTCAAATAAAAATATTTAACAATTAAAAAAAAAAAAAAAAAAAAAAACGTTTTATTAACAACTTATATTGCTATAAAAAGATATGCACCAAAATTTAATTAGCTAAAGAAATATTAAATTAGACAAATCAGAAGCATTTTAAGAAGTACTTCAAACAATTAAAACTGCTTTAATAATTTTTAGAACGCATGAAAATTAAAATGACAGTTTTCCAATGCTTTATTAAACTACATTTTGCAGCATACATATATCTGTACAAGTTTAGGAAATATATTAATTTTACAATAAAAAAAAAACAAAAAAAAAAAAAAAACTTTATTAACACATTTTATGTGATAAACTACAACGAAATTATTTGAAAAAGCGAACAAAATTAAAAATAAAAATATAATCATGATATATAAAATATATAAAGGAAACTTGAAATTGGAAGAAACAAAAGAGAAAAATTGTAATGAAATGCTAAAAAATGCATAAAAATTTCATTTTAAGTATTTATTGAATAATGCCATAATATTGAATGCCATATTTTCCAGAGTTAAAAAATAATACATGTGTTCTTTTTTTCAGTAAGTAATAGTAATTTAAATCAATTTTAAAATAAAGTAGTTTTAAAAAGTTGTGGTTTAATAGTTTTATTTCGGGAGAAAATAATTACTATGCTGTAAATTTAAAATTTATAATTTAAAATGAAGTTTCACGAGAGAGAGCTTTTTTTTAAGATTATATTTCATTAATAAAATGCAGACCCATATCAAACTTATATTGACAGAATTAAAAAAGAGAAGAAATAAACTCAAAACAATTATAACTTACTTGTACTTTAAAATTTGTGTTGGTCATAATAAGAAATCTAATGTCATGTCATAGCTTCGATGATCCACGTTCTGCGCTTACTGTTTATCACAGCGGAGAGGAAGGGATAAAAGTTCCGGTTTGTGTTTGAAGGTCAATCGCGTCACAGACTAATCTGGGATTCGCGTATCTGTATCACATGACTGTTTGACGTCATAGTGAATGTAAAAAAACTAAGGCTCGAAACAAACATTTGAACTTTAACGACACAGAAGCCGTTAATCTGCAGATTACCTAGTTAAAATGCGGAAAACTCATTATTCCGCACTTTAACGGGTCATTTTAGTTAATCTGCAGATTAGCTAGGTAATCTTCAGATTAACGGGTTTCGCGCTTTAACGGTAACATATATATCCTAACTCCTTGTGGAATTAGAATAAGAAGTGGACCTCAACTGAGGAAGTACTGCGAAGAGAATAAATTTAGATATGATGATACACTTGCAAATTTTTCCCTTTCAAATACATATCAAGGACCGATAGTAATGGAAAAAGGTAAAGACTCTATTGTTGAAGAAGCCTTGTTAAGTGAAATAATTATCCCGAAATCATCTCGACAAGCAAAACAGCTACCTGAATCCCATGAGTGGAAGAGAGCTATGGATAATGAAATCCAAACCATGCTTGATAGAAATGTATGGACACTAGTACCCAAAGAAGAAAATCAAAAGACGTTAGGAACTAAATGGGTTTACACTATTAAAAGAGATGCAGAGGGGAATATATCTAGCTATAAAGCACGTTTAGTCATACTGGGAAATAATCAACGTGAAGGATTAGACTATGATGAAATTTTTAGTCCAGTAGTAAATTTTACCTTAATTCGACTTTTTATAGTATTATTTGTAAGCATCTTACATTGGTCTCATTGCTTATTAGATGTAAAATGTGCCTACTTATATGGTGACATTGATAGAAACATTTTCATTAAACAACCAGAAGATTACGTAGTACCAGGTAAAGAAAATTGTGTCTTAAGGCTAAATAAAGCTGTATATGGATTACATCAGGCAGGTCGTTGTTGGTACAATGATCTACACACTACTTTAGTGAAAAATGGTTTTATAGAAGTTTCTGGAGTCTCTTGTGTATATACATATAAAAATGAAGCATTAGTTCTTGTCTATGTGGATGATTTACCCATATTTGCTAAAAATAAAGAAATGTTAGAAGAAGTAGTTAAATTAATTGAAAATATTTATGAAGTGAAGAATTTAGGAGAAATTAAAACTTTACTTGGTATTCAATTTAAATCAGACGCAGCAGGAAAAATGATGAATATAAACTGTAAACAATACATTGAAAAGTGTTTAAAGAATTTTAATGCTGATTCTCTTTCCAGAGTAAATTTACCAGCACCACCTGGTTTCGTCCCCGTACCGAGAATGGTAGGAGAGGAAATTCCAGAAAATTTGCCATATAGGAATTTGCTTGGATGTCTTCAATATATTTCCCACAGATGCAGACCGGATATAGCATGGACTGTAGCAGCCCTATCCCAGTATGCAGAACATCCATCCATGGAGCATTATCGCACACTTTTCAGAGTTCTTCTTTACCTGTCCACCACAAAATCTCTTGGCCTTAAACTTCTACAGTCTGAAACTCCGTTATACTTGGTTTCTTATGTGGATGCATCTTGGGCAAGCGAAAGTGCCAGTAGAAAATCTTGGTCTGGGTTTATCATCTTTTTGAATGACATGCCTGTGCAGTGGCGAGTTACCAAACAGACCTGTGTAGCCCTTTCTCCAATGGAAGCAGAATATATCGCCGCCAGTGAAGCTGCGAAGGAACTTAAATTCATCAACACCACTCTTACTGAGGTATTGAAAGCCATATCTAGTATCAATATTTCTATTCCAAAACCATTGTTGTTATGTGATAGTACTGCAGCTATATCATATACTAAAAATAAAGCGGACAATGTTCGCAACAGGTATATAGATTTAAAATATAAATTTTTAAGAGACTTGTACCAAAGAAATGTATTTGATATACAGCATGTCTCTTCAAAAGACAATGTAGCAGACCTACTAACAAAATCATTGTGCAAAGACTCTTTTATGAAATTCAGAGACTATTACTTAAAATGAACATTAAACATTAAGACTTTGTAGGGGGGGGGGGGGGAAGAAAGAAAAAAAAAAAAGAGGAAAAATGTATGTTATGAGTTTTTTTTGATTGAGAAAAATCATCTGTATAAATTGAAATTTATCTGAAGTATATGTCTATTTTGAATATATATATATATATTTTTTTTTTCCTTTTTCTTTTTGGCAATAAGGAGGGAAAGGGAGGCGATTTGTAGAGCACATTAAAAGTTATTTCCCACCTCATTACCATTGAAAAAAAAAAAATCCTTATTTTCTTACTTGTGCTAAAGTTTTATCGTTTGTTTACATCGCCATCTTGAATTTCCTTCCCTCCATTTCCCTCCGAGTTGCCAATCTTGTTTAGCAATCGCAAGATGCGATTCAGCAATTTATTTTGCGATCGCTACTCTTTAATTTTCTTATAAATAGTTATTTCTTTTCTTTTCTGAGCTCAGAATTTATATATAATTAATTTAATAATGCTTAAACAAAGTTTTTTCCATAAGTACTTTATTTTTAATTTATTTTGAATATATAATTAATTTAACAGTTAAATTTTCATGAAGTTTTGCAACATGTTCAGTAATACGCTATGGCAACACCACTATGCTAATATGCAATGTTTTGGTAGATTTAAATAGCCGTGGTAATGCCATAAAGGTGAGTTTTTTTTGTATTTGGTGGTGAGTTTTTCCTTAGAAATGAAAGTTTATAGGTCTAAAAGATTCTGGATAACGAAGTTCCTGCTAATGAAGATGAGATGCTAAAGCGTGAGACATTATATTTTCTTCTTGTTAAATTTCTTTTGAACTGTTGCAGAATTTCATAATATATGAAAACTATTTACTAAAGTTATGTTTAATGGAAATTGAATTAAAATTAACTATTTTGAACGTTAATCAGAAGCCATGATGGAAATTAAACATTGTGTTGATTGTTTTGAAGTTATTGTGGAAGTACACAGTTTATTATGTTTTATTTTAATAAACTGAAGTTTTTATTTTAAAGACAGCTCTGTTTTTATTGAGTTTGAACATTGCCACTCTGCTATTTGAAATGATGGACACCCACACCTCCACATTTCTGATATCATCCAGCTCTACTTCCTACATGAAAAAGCTTTATCTGTCACAAGTATAATCATAACCGGCTTCTGTATAATTAATAATTATTGTCATAATATTGCTGTGGAGCTCTGCGGGTGTTCAAGGAGTATTACACCCGATTCTAGAGTCATTAAATTGCACACTTGCAGTCTAGGCATAATAATCACTCAGCAATTAGTTTTGACTTTATTTAATTCTAAGGCATGACTGAAGGTGGTTTAAGGCAATGGTGTTCGGGGTTTTGCTGGACATTATTATCGAAACTTTTCCGGACCCCGGACCTTGGGACCAGGCCCTGAGGCTGGCCTACTCGGTTGTTCCAATTTTTTTTGCCGATGATAGTTCAAATATCTCTAAAACTCTCTAATTTCTTCGCGTTTCGTGTTTTATACCTGTAATTTTTGGTGTAATTTGGCGTAGTTCTAATTTCATCCCCTTTTATATAATTGGCTATCCTTTTAATAATAACAATTCTTATTGGCTGTACTTTCGTTTTTCCCAGACAGTCTGGAGCCTTAACCCCCCAAAGTTGCCAATTCACCAAGTCATTAAAACAATTATTTATTACTTTATATTTGACATAAAATAATCAGACTGTAATTTAGACTCATAAATCTTTTATTCTTTAATTGAATCTTTCCGGTGCCCATTGTTTATTAAATTTAATTTAGAGTAATTTATAGGATAATTTATAAGCTATTTCCAGATACCAAAATACTTAAAATGAGTACTTTGTTTATTTTCAAATGATGATCGCGATTGTAAATTCCCATTCGTTATTTTTTTTATGCTTTTAGTCAGTGGCGCACCCAGAATTTCTGTCTGGAGGGCGCTGAAGAATATTTGGGTCCTGCAGTACCGTAAATAGGTTTCAGGGGTATATACGCACACATACATGTAATAAAGAATCCACAAACATTTCTTTTGAAATAAGTAAACAGATGAATGAAATTGAATTTAAGTTGAATAGTGCAATCAAGGAATTTATATCAGTATATAACCTGGTAAGTTACAGTAGTTCGGTCAGTTGCGGTTGGCACTGAGCTTGTAAACATAAAGTTGTCTTTTTTTTTTTTTTTTTTAAATAAAATCACACAATCAACTGTGGAAGGAAATCATATTTATTGAAATTTAATTTTTCCGACTGAGTGAAAATAATGCCTGGACCGGGACTCGAACCCCGGAACTTTGACTTACAAGGTCAAGGCTCTACCAGTTGAGCTATCCAGGCCGACATCCCGGTCAGCATTACTCACTCAGACAACCTTTTTGGCAGAAACAATCTGGTCTATCATTTAGATAGCTCAACAGAAATAAGCCGCAGGAAATGGAAAACACCGTTAAACAACGGGAGAAAGAAATACAATTTTTTTAATAAAATCACACAATCAACTGTGGAAGGAAATCATATTTATTGAAATTTAATTTTTCCGACTGAGTGAAAATAATGCCTGGACTGGGACTCGAACCCCGGAACTTTGACTTACAAGGTCAAGGCTCTACCAGTTGAGCTATCAAGGCCGACATCCCGGTCAGCATTACTCACTCAGACAACCTTTTTGGCAGAAACAATCTGGTCTATCATTTAGATAGCTCAACAGAAATAAGCCGCAGGAAATGGAAAACACCGTTAAACAACGGGAGAAAGAAATACAATTTTTTTAATAAAATCACACAATCAACTGTGGAAGGAAATCATATTTATTGAAATTTAATTTTTCTGACTGAGTGAAAATAATGCCTGGACCGGGACTCGAACCCCGGAACTTTGACTTACAAGGTCAAGGGGATGTCGGCCTGGATAGCTCAACTGGTAGAGCCTTGACCTTGTAAGTCAAAGTTCCGGGGTTTGAGTCTTGGTCCAGGCATTATTTTCACTCAGTTGGAAAAATTAAATTTCAATAAATATGATTTCCTTCCACAGTTGATTGTGTGATTTTATTAAAAAAATTATGTTTCTTTCTCCTGTTGTTTAACGGTGTTTTCCATTTCCTGCAGCTTATTTCTGTTGAGCTATCTAAATGATAGACCAGATTGTTTCTGCCAAAAAGATTGTCTGAGTAAGTAATGCTGGCCGGGATGTCAGCCTGGATACCTCAACTGGCAGAGCCTTGACCTTGTAAGTCAAAGTTCCGGGGTTCGAGTCCCGGTCCAGGCATTATTTTTACTCAGTCGGAAAAATTAAATTTCAATAAATATGATTTCCTTCCACAGTTGATTGTGTGATTTTATTAAAAAAATTGTATTTCTTTCTCCCGTTGTTTAACGGTGTTTTCCATTTCCTGCAGCTTATTTCTGTTGAGCTATCTAAATGATAGACCAGATTGTTTCTGTCAAAAAGGTTGTTTGAGTGAGTAATGCTGACCGGGATGTCGGCCTGGATAGCTCAACTGGTAGAGCCTTGACCTTGTAAGTGATAACTTTGGTTATCTTTTGGCCCTCACATCTAATGTAAAAACATTCCTTAATTTATCTTTATATACGTATACTTAAATATCTTATAACTTAAAATATCTTTTACTTACTTTTTTTCAAATTTAATTTATCCTTTTAAATCCTATTCTTACTCCATGCCATTTCGCGGCAAACATCGCAGTTTGTTTACTTTTTAGCTGTTGCCATTCTCTGCACTGTTAAAATAACTTTTTCTCCTTGTTGCCATCGTATCTTAATTCATTAAATTAATTATGAAATGTTTCAACTTTGGCCATAAGGTGGCGTCATCGTTATTTTTACTGTTTTGGTTTTGACCACACGGTGGCGTTATTATCGATGTTTTTCTGATCGTTTTATGCAAATATTGTATTCTTTAATCATATAAAAGTTCGATTCGATCGTAGTACGGGGCAGTAGCAGCAGTGCAGCAACAAGATGCATTAGTGTGTTTTCCAGTGAGCTGGTCTCCTGTTTAGCTAAGATGTTTGCTGGTTTGGAGTTAAAAGTTTTATTTAATTAAAAGTTTAAGCATGTGAATTTTTTATACGAAGTTAAGTTTTAATATGTTAAAAGTTGATGCTGGTTTACTATGAAGTTAAAAATAATTAATAATTAAATTCTGAATGAAGTTAAAGTTTTTTGGAACTCTTGTCCTTGTTCCTTATCGTTTTTTAAAAGATGATAAATTTCTTCTGTTATAAACTTTAAAGACTTTTCGCTGTTATATCCTAGTGGTCAACAAGGCGACCCTAGGGATGTTAATATCTTCATAATTATTTCCCCGATGGTCAACTTGGCGACCATCTATCTACAATTTTCGTTTGCTTTAAATTATATCTTCTTTTGTTCGATCGTTATCTACAGTGATAATGTTTTCCTTGGAGTAACGTTTATTTGCTTAGTGGTCAACCGGGCGACCCTAAGGGATGTTAATTTCGTTCCTTGATTATTCCCCCGATGGTCAACTTGGCGACCATCTATCTGCAATTGTCGTTTGCTCTAAGTTGCATTATCTTTTTGATATCATCTTACGTTTATCAATGGTCAACTTGGCGACCTTGATTTATGTTAAATAGTGTTGTGTTTAAAAGGGGACTGTGGGACAAGATGTTTTCTTTCTTCAGAAATGTTGTGTAAAGAGCTGAATGCTTTTGTATTTCTTCAAGCTAATGTGTTACAAGGTAATTATCCAGCTTATATTGCTACCTTATGTTAATGCTTTATGTTAATTGTTTTTTGATTAAAAGTTTGTTATATATATTTACATATGTTTTTTTGATATAAATAAATTTTGTTAAGTTTTTAAATTTTCCTTGTTTTTACTGAGATCAAGTTTTCTAGTCACTAGTCATTTTACACTTTCAGAAACTTAAAGTTCAAACGTTTCTATTGTGCAATAACTTTGCTTAATATCAAAATTTAATAGACAGACCACTTCTAATGGTCTTCAACAGTTGGGTTATGGGCCCAGAAATTTTTGGATAAGTTTTTTGTATGTATAGAATTCTTTAATTGTCTTTGACTAGTGTTTTTGACTCAGTGAAAATTGGGAAAATGGCGTTTAATTTGACTCCCCAGATTGAAAAGCTTGGTTCTACAAACTATGCTGGTTGGAAAAATGACGTTAAATTTTTGCTAATGGAAAGGAATGCATATGAAATTGTTACTGGGGTAGAAAAATTACCTGATAAAGAGGCATCTGAGGAGGTAGTTAATGATTTTAAAAGGAGACAAAATTCTGCTATGTCTTTACTTTACTTAAATATAGAACCAGAATTTCGTGGTTTGATAAGTGAGTGTTCTGACCCCTCAGAGGCTTGGAAAGTTTTAAAAGTCAATTTCCAACCAGATAGTAGGAGTCACCACATGAAATTGTTTTCAGAGTTAATGACATGTTTTCTTCAACCTGGTGAATCTATTGGTCTCTTTGCAGCTAGAATTTCAAAAATTGTAGATCAGTTAAAAGCTATTGGGAAACCAATAAGTGACGAATATGTTTGTTTTCAAATTTTGAGATACTTACCTGATAAATTCGATCAAATAGTTCAACAGATTTTAAGATGGCCTGATAAAGAGTTTTCGTATAAAAATATTGTAGTTGAACTTTGTTCTGAAGAAACACGACTCCAACTACGCACTTTTGATAAAAGTAAAGTTGAATGTACAATTGAGGTTCAAAGTGCTAAATTTAAGAGAAAATCTGTAATTGTTTGTTGGAGGTGTGGTAAAAAAGGCCATGGCATTAAGGACTGTCGGGTTAAGCTTGAAAATAATTCTTCTGCTGCAAAAGAGAAACCACTTAAAAGTAATTTTGTTAAGAAGGCTGGCTCCAGTCAACAGTCTCGACGTGATAAAACTCCCCCACGTAAAACTCAAAATTTTATTGCTGAAGCAAACCTTAGCAGTTTTGATCGAGAGGGATGCTGGGCTTTTGATACAGCAGCCTCTCATCATTTTTGTAAAGATAAGGCCCTTTTTAGTAATTTTGTTGAAGTGTCTGGTGATGAGTTACACGTGGCTGTTGACGGGGTTACCTTTCCTATTACTGGTAAAGGCGAGGTAGAACTGAACTTTAATGGTGTTGAAATAAAATTATGGAATGTGTTGTTTTCACCTAATCTAAGGAAAAATCTTTTAAGTGGTTCTAGATTCGACCAGGGTGGTGCTAAATTCATTGGTAAGTCTGGCAAGTTGAATGTGATCAATAAGTTTGGCAAATTTCTTTTTTCTGCAAAACTCTATGACGGGATATATTACACTTTTCCAAAAGTTATTAGGAGTTATGGTGTTAAGGTGAATGGGGGGCAAGATGTAGATGAAATTGCTAATTCTGAAGTTTCAGCTTCACCTACATATGAGTCCGTCAATATTAAAGATTTGGACACATGGCATTTGCGTTTTGATCACATCAGCCCTGAACTCATTCTTAACACTAATCGTAATTCTGCTGTTAAAGGTCTGCCTCTTTTAAAGTCTATAGATAATTTTTTTTGTGATCCTTGTCATTTGAGTAAGCAAAATCGTGTTTCCTTTAAATCTATAGGTCATTCTTTTTCTAAAAAACCATTAGAAAGGCTGTTTCTTGACACTTGGGGACCTATTAAAATAAATGGGAAAAGAGGCGAACGTTTCTTTTTGTCCATAATAGATGACTTTCCTGGTAAATCTGCGGTTTACCCCCTTCAAGAGAAGTCCATGGTCTTTGAAATTTTTAAAAGACATGTTTTAAGGGCTGAAAGGTTTTTGGGTACCAAGTTGAAGGCTATACGCACCGATAATGGTAGTGAGTTTGAGAAGGACCATTTTAGATCTTTTTGTAATGAGATAGGTGTAATCCATGAGCTAACAAATACTTTTACACCAGAACAAAATGGTACATGCGAACGCTTTAATCAGACCATTATGAATTGTGTTCGGGCAATGCTGAAATCCAGCGGGTTGTCTGCCGATTTTTGGCCTGAAGCGTGTATGCATTTTACTTACACTTGGAATAGAATCTGTCATGGGAAAAATACGAAGACTCCTCTTGAACTCTATTCAGGTAATAAACCGTCTGTTCGTCATTTAAGACCTTTTGGTACTGTAGCTTATGTCGGTGTTCCTAAGGCTAGGCGTAAACATAAATTGGATTCGAAGGCAAAGAAAGGTGTCCTTGTTGGATACGCTTTGCGTACTCGTGGATATAGGGTTTGGTTAGATGATGATAAGAAGGTTGTTGAAACCATTAATGTTTCGTTCGTTGAGAGTAAAAACTTTCCGAGCAGTGGAGCGGTGATGGGCGACTCCTCCTTCGAGTTGGTGTATGTCCCAGAGGATCAGCCACGGCCCGTTGATCAGTTTCATCTTCCTGATCCGGAGCCTGGCACTTCTGGTGTCGTGCCCGATGAGACTGAGGATGTCGTTCCAGCCATTCCTCATACAAGTTCTACACCTTCTCAAGTTTTGTCATCCCCGAGCTGGATATCTAATCCAATCTGGTACAGGAAAGTTGTTCCCAGGCCTAAAGGAGATAAAATTGACATCTACTATTATCCTGATGGAGAGGGTAAGAGGCTCCCTCAAAGATCTCCAAAAGATATTGAAAAGTTTTGTTTAGGTAATGGTATTAATTACAACCCTGCCAACTTTGATTTTTCAAAATTTAATACTTTTTCTGGTGTAGTTAATTCTGATGTTATACCTTCTGCGTCCAGCACCTTAAGTTGACTAGAGGTGGTGGTCCCTAGAACGTATAAACAAGCCCTGAAATCTGCCCAGGCGGATAAATGGCATGGGGCTATGCTGGAAGAATTAGAATGTATGGCTGCAAGAAAAGTTTGGCATTTAGTAAAACTCCCTGAAAACAAGTCTGTGTTAGGAAACCGCTGGGTTTATACAGTTAAGCGCGATAAGTCTGGTGCCATAGTAAGGTACAAAGCAAGATTGGTTGCGCAAGGTTTCAGCCAGGTACAGGGTGAGTCTTACGACGAAACTTTTTCGCCGGTTATCAATTTTTCAGTAGTCAGGTTCTTCTTTGCCCTATTAGTTTCATGTTGTGACTGGGTTAACGTACAATGCGACGTAAAATGTGCATATTTATATGCCCCGTTAAAGGATGAAATTTATATGAAACAACCAACTGGGTTTGCTGAAAAAGGCAAAGAGAGTTGGGTTTGTAGATTAGACAGAGCATTGTACGGGTTACACCAATCTGGCAGATTATGGTTTTATGAATTAAATAAAGTGTTGTTGGAACTTGGTTTTAATAAATTTGAAAATTGTAATTGCGCATATTCATATCTTAATTTTTCAGTTCTGTTGGTGTACGTGGATGATATCGTCATTTTTGCTAGAACACAGTCACAAACTAAAACCATTTTAAAACTTTTGGAATCTAAATTTGATTTGAAGGTTTTAGGTATCACTCGCAAATTATTAGGCGTAGAATTTGAATATACAGATGCAGGTGTGTTAATTCACCAAAACCAGTATATTGGTGAAATAGGTGAAAGGTTTAGAAACCACCGTGTTCCTGTTTCTTCTTTGCCAATACTTAAAGGTGTTCAGTTTTCTAAAAGTGACTGTCCAGTTGTTCAGGCAGATATAGATGAAGCATCAAGTTTACCTTACAGAAATTTATTGGGTTGTATTTCATTTCTTGCAAATCGCACCAGACCTGACATTGCATATGCCACTAATATTTTTTCACAGTTCCAACAGAATCCAGGAGTTAAACATTGGCAGGGCTTACTTAAATTATTAGGTTATATTAAATTTACCAATCATTATAAACTTTCTCTAAATTGTAAAAGCATTAAATTACTTTCATACTCTGATGCAGATTTTGCAGCTAATAGGGACGATTATGTCTCTATGGGTGGTCAATTAGTACTTCTGGATAATGCTGCCGTTTCGTGGCGCTCAAATAAACAGAAGGGTGTGACCATTTCTACAATGGAGTCGGAGTTTATTTCAATGTGCGATTGTGTTAGGGAACAAGATTGGTTTTATAACATACTATTAGAATGTCAAAGTTTAAAAATTATTAAAGAGAAATTTGATGTACCAACACTTTTTGCTGATAACCAGGCTGCCATTAGATTCACTAAATCTAGAATTGAAAATTTTCACACGCGCCATGTAAATATAAAATTGTTTTTCATTAGGGACTGGTTTGATGAAGGGAAATTTAACCTTCAGTATGTTTCTTCTAAGTCCAATCTTTCCGATCCATTCACAAAGCCGCTTGCCAAAAATGAATTGTTAAAATTTATAAATATAGTTTTCTTTCAAAATTCTGGTAATTAAAACTCTTCTTCTCCACTTTGCGGATATTTTTTTTTTTTTTTGTATATATGTATATAATTGTTGGTATGTATGTGAGTCACAAGCGCTTGTGCATATGTGTTGTATATAGTGTATATAAGTATTTCATCTATTTCATCATTTATAGTAATTTAATATTGTATATTAGAATTGTGTTTTGCATTGGTCTTGTACATATTGTATATAAATTATATTATCTCTTATTGCATATTTAGAATATAGGTCATATACATAATCATATAAATTGTATTGAGTATTTATAATGTATT
Source organism: Salticus scenicus (assembly GCA_963930645.1). Taxonomy (NCBI): domain Eukaryota; kingdom Metazoa; phylum Arthropoda; class Arachnida; order Araneae; family Salticidae; genus Salticus; species Salticus scenicus. The sequence goes on from OZ005651.1 coordinate 362,822,042, forward strand.
TTTCTGCGTAGTATCTGCATTGTGGGGAATTTGCGTTTGATTATCTTTATAATGAAAAGGGGGGAAATTAATTGTAAAATGAAATTTAAATTTAATCTAAAATTACTTTCATGTGCTGTTTCGTAGTACATGTTTAAAATTTTTTTTATGTACTATCTTTGAAGTACATTTTTCTTACTGACTTTTGTCAGGTTGTGTGCCGTTTAGTGGTACAGTTTTTTTTATGGACTCTGAATTTTTCTTGGGTGGCATGTATATGCACACTTAACTCTTGTTGCTAATTCGTCTTATTGCACTTTTTGCTAGCTGTTAACTTGTTTTTACTAGATTGTTGAGTTTTGTTGTTTGTTGTTAAATAGTTTTTACTAATGAAATTGTTGCATATAAATCGTTTATACTAATTATTAACATGGTTAATATTTGAATGTTTTTTTTTCTTATATGTTGCGGTGGGGGGCTTTGATAACTTTGGTTATCTTTTGGTCCTCACATCTAATGTAAAAACATTCCTTAATTTATCTTTATATACGTATACTTAAATATCTTATAACTTAAAATATCTTTTACTTACTTTTTTTTTAAATTTAATTTATCCTTTTAAATCCTATTCTTACTCCATGCTATTTCGCGGCAAACATCGCAGTTTGTTTACTTTTTAGCTGTTGCCATTCTCTGCACTGTTAAAATAACTTTTTCTCCTTGTTGCCATCGTATCTTAATTCATTAAATTAATTATGAAATGTTTCAACTTTGGCTATAAGGTGGCGTCATCGTTATTTTAACTGTTTTGGTTTTGACCACACGGTGGCGTTATTATCGATGTTTTTCTGATCGTTTTATGCAAATATTGTATTCTTTAATCATATAAAAGTTCGATTCGATCGTAGTACGGGGCAGTAGCAGCAGTGCAGCAACAAGATGCATTAGTGTGTTTTCCAGTGAGCTGGTCTCCTGTTTAGCTAAGATGTTTGCTGGTTTGGAGTTAAAAGTTTTATTTAATTAAAAGTTTAAGCATGTGAATTTTTTATACGAAGTTAAGTTTTAATATGTTAAAAGTTGATGCTGGTTTACCATGAAGTTAAAAATAATTAATAATTAAATTCTGAATGAAGTTAAAGTTTTTTGGAACTCTTGTCCTTGTTCCTTATCATTTTTTAAAAGATGATAAATTTCTTCTGTTATAAACTTTAAAGACTTTTCGCTGTTATATCCTAGTGGTCAACAAGGCGACCCTAGGGATGTTAATATCTTCATAATTATTTCCCCGATGGTCAACTTGGCGACCATCTATCTACAATTTTCGTTTGCTTTAAATTATATCTTCTTTTGTTCGATCGTTATCTACAGTGATAATGTTTTCCTTGGAGTAACGTTTATTTGCTTAGTGGTCAACCGGGCGACCCTAAGGGATGTTAATTTCGTTCCTTGATTATTCCCCCGATGGTCAACTTGGCGACCATCTATCTGCAATTGTCGTTTGCTCTAAGTTGCATTATCTTTTTGATATCATCTTACGTTTATCAATGGTCAACTTGGCGACCTTGATTTATGTTAAATAGTGTTGTGTTTAAAAGGGGACTGTGGGACAAGATGTTTTCTTTCTTCAGAAATGTTGTGTAAAGAGCTGAATGCTTTTGTATTTCTTCAAGCTAATGTGTTACAAGGTAATTATCCAGCTTATATTGCTACCTTATGTTAATGCTTTATGTTAATTGTTTTTTGATTAAAAGTTTGTTATATATATTTACATATGTTTTTTTGATATAAATAAATTTTGTTAAGTTTTTAAATTTTCCTTGTTTTTACTGAGATCAAGTTTTCTAGTCACTAGTCATTTTACACTTTCAGAAACTTAAAGTTCAAACGTTTCTATTGTGCAATAACTTTGCTTAATATTAAAATTTAATAGACAGACCACTTCTAATGGTCTTCAACAGTAAGTCAAAGTTCCGGGGTGCGAGTCCCGGTCCAGGCATTATTTTCACTCAGTCGGAAAAATTAAATTTCAATAAATAAAGTTGTCTGTTCATCTATGATTTAAAAAAAAAATATCGTGTACAATATGACAAGCTAGTGAACACAAAATGCGTCCGAAATAAAATGCCCTCCCCCCCCCCCATATTTCTATTGCAAATAAAATTTGATCAAATTTAATACTCTTTTGTGTTGCTTCACATGCATATGCAGTAACCCGTAAGTAATTAAGAAATTATAATAATTATAGCCAAATAAAAGTTACAGTTGTGATATGTAGGAATTATAACAGAATTTCAGTTTAAATTTTTACATGGGGTATTTTCGGGGTATTTTCCTATTTTGAACAGTAAATTACGCCTTTTGGCATTCCTCTAAATCGTTATATTTTTAGAGAAATAATTTTGCGTATGTGAGATTAAATTTGAGATTAAAGTTTTATCTTCAGCAATTGATGTGAAATTTCACTAGCATGTATATGTGCTAGTGGCATATAAAGAGTTTAATGAATATGCAAATTTCATTTTTAATTTAAAATATTGTTTTAGAGGAATGACTCAAGAGCAGGGCTAATTTTTATTTTATATCAAACGAGAATTTTCATTTGCCGATGCGAATGTGTTAATTTTGCCCAAGGACAAAACAAACTTTCACAAAGATGCTGTAAATATTCATGATTTAAAATATAAAATTCTATGAGCCTGGTATCCCATTTTTCTGATAAATACATCCCTGCTTAATTCCACATAAGATTGCTTCTTCTGCCTGACTTTTCAGACACTCCCTCGATTTCATGATAACAGTATATGCTTTAGGGCCTTAGAAGCCTATTCCTAAAAATTGTAATGGAATGTCTAGGGTATCTTTCAGATAAAAAACAAAAGAACTAGTTCATTGTTTTTGTGTTTGAATGTAAAAATTTCCTAATATTTAATGTATAATTTATAAACTTTATTTTTGCTTACAATATCAGTGTTTGAATAATATTTTTTTCATGCATATCTAAAGTTTTTTATCATGTCAGCTGGTTCTGGAGGGGGCTTGAACCCCCTAAGCCCCCTATGTGGGTGCGCCACTGCTTTTAGTCTTGCAGCCTAATATGAAATCTCTTTTAATTTATTTTGCAATATTGCTTTGAAATATAAACAGAATACACTGAAAATATGAAAACAATAAATTAAAATATAAAATATTAATTCTTACTTCTTTTTATCTCTTATATTTCATATATATATATGTATATTTATTTATATTTTCCTTTAAGGGCTAGTTATATTATTATATTAGAATAATTCCTTTTTCAACTTTTTTCGGTCTTAAAGAAGAAATTTTAGCCTTTATTAATATATTTATTTAAGTATTCAATATTTGTGCGATTTAAAAAAAATAATAAAATAAAATAAAATTTATGGTTAAATTAAAAAAAAAATTTAAGAGTTGTGGATGGGTGGAGATTGGAAGCTAATTTTACTTTTTGAGCACGGATAAACAGAAAGGCTTTCTTTGTGTAGACAAAAACAGAATTGGGAAGAAAATTTTTTTTCCTAGAAGCATGCTCCATTTTTTTCTTTCATCTGGCAATGTCATTGAGTTACCCTCTGCTTTTGTTCTTTTGTATTCTCACCTCACAGTTCACAATCATAATCTAAGTAGTGGCTCTTCTCCTTATAGCCCTACTTAAGACTACTATATAACTGCTCTTTGAACACTGAATAGATAAGGAAGATTTTAAAAGGCCAGAATTTGTGATATGTCCTTCCTTTCAGATACAGAAAACCCCCTTTACATTCTTTACAGATGTTAAAATCTTACTTTCCTTTCTAGAAGAATCTTGTCGTTGTTGTATAAAAAGATGTAAAGAAATGAACACAAAAGTATATTATACAATACACCTTTTTGAAAGGTTTGACATAAAATATTAAAAAGACGTACAATCAAAATTTTAATATACAATTTTCATTCATGAAAATTTAGTTTAGACAAGTGAATTTTCACAAAATATTATTACATAAAATAATAATTAAGAATAGTATTTTAAAATATTTAACATTTTTAATGGTAGATTTAGTTTGTTATTTAATAGTAGTATTTAAATTTTAATACTTATTATGGTTGCTTACCTTAAGTACAAATAATAATAATAAGTGATGATTACATTGAAGATAGGCATTAATTACAAAATATCTTATAATCATCTGAAGCACTGATTCTCTATGAATAGTAAATTTAGCATCTCAGATTAAGTTATTGCATTTTTATTTTCTTTTATATTCAATAGAAAGTATTGGATTCGTAAAAATTTTCAATTTCAAGTTTTCGATGGGATTTCATGTTTTGAAAGATCCAGAAAACGATTTGACCATTTTTAGAAAATATGTCGGTCTGGGATCCTGGAGAAAAAGGGCACCGGTAATAAGGGCACTTTTTCACTTCACAAATTGCATAATAATAAATATCAAATAACAAATTTCAAATTAGATTTTTAGAATTTCATTTGATTTGGTACACCATTCATTTATTTTTTGTTTGAGAAAAGGGGGAGTTAGAATAAAATTGAAAGAAAACAATTGTTTTTATACCACCTTCTTACCGATTTTAATGACACTTTATATATTCATGTACAAATTGTGACTATCACAGTGAGTGTATTATTTACACGGGGGGGGGGGGGGGAAGATGGAAATAAAAAATATTCTTTTTAAAAATACCCTATTATCTATTTAAAAAAAAAAAAAAAAATGTATAATCACGTACAATGTACAATTTGTGAAACAATAACTAAGTTTCAGACATACTTGGAGGATGGGGAGTTAAAGAAGGGGGGAGAGGGCAGAGAAAAATAAAACAATTTTTTATATCACCATTTTACCGATTTTAATGATATATTCTATAACTATAACTATCACTTACTTTTAATGACGATATATACCTGGGGCGGGGGAGGGGGGGGGGCAAGGGAGTGCAGATGGAAGTAAAATGTATTATTCATTAAACTACCTTATTATCGATTAAAAAAAAAAAAAATGTATATACAACGTACTGTTTAAGAAAAATTACAATGAGTATTACTTATATCTGGACAGTTCATTAAGGGAGGGGGGGGGAGGGGGCAAAGTGAAGAAAATGGTTGTTTTTATATCACAATGCTACATATTTATATGAAACTTTGTACTATAAATTACATTTTATTAAAATTATAATGAAAGTCACCTACAAAATTATAACGAAAGTTACCTGCCCGTATAACCCCCAAAATATATTTAACAATCAGCATAAATTTTCCTAAAAATTAAATGATATTTATAATAAATTTTAGTAAAATGCAAAGCATAATGATATAAATCCTTATTTGTATCTTTATGTCTTCAGCACGCCCCCCCCTCCTCACCCAAACATATGTAACACAGTGGCAGCTCGTGAACCAAAAATAGGTGTAAAGTTCAAAAATAATATTGAAGTATTTTTAATGCGTAATTTTTATTAAGCAGGGTCTTAACTAAAATTAGCTAAAAATACTTATTTAAATATAAATTTATGTTCTACAAATAAATACAGTGTAAAATACAGTGTGCCTCTTCACCTATTTTCGGTGCACGAGCCGCCACTGATGTAACACTCACTGTAATTTTTCATCAACAGTAAGTGACATCTGCACAAAATGTCACACACACACACACACAAAAAAAAAAAATAATAATAATAATAAGTGTTGTTTAAATAGATTTTATTTTTCCTCTCCCCCCCCCCCCATCACCACACACAAACTCGCCCCCTTTTTTAACTACAAGTAACTTTCATTATAATTTTAATAAAAAGTAAGTGATAATCAAACAAAGTTTCATACAAATAGCTAGCATAGTGATTTAAAAACAACACCTTTTTTTTATTCTGTCCCCTCCCCAGATCTGTGTAACACTCACTGTAATTTTTCTTAAGCAGTAAGTGGTATATACAGATTTATTTAAGTCGATACTAGGGTAGTTTAAAAAAAAATATTTTTCATTTCCATCTGCAACCCTCCCCCCTCCCCCAGGTATATAATATACTCATAAAAAGTAAGTGATAATTGTAGAATATATCATTTAAAATGGTAACATAGTGATATAAAAAGTCATTTTATTTTCCTCTGCCTTCCCCCCTCTCTTTAACCCCCCACCCCACGTATGTCTGACAATTACTGTAACATTTTCACAAATTGTATATGATTACACAAAGTTTTTTTTAAATCGATAATATAGGAAAATATAGAAGAATGTCTTGTGGTGGCCACATTTTTTTTCATTAATTAATTAATTAATTAATTTTTTTATGAAATTGAGAATTTTTTGACAATTCAATTTCTCATATTGGCATACAGTATGTTTAATCATAATATACACCGCAGAATAATAGAATTTATCAATTGCAAGACAGAAATTATTTAGTCATTATCTATAAACAATTTAATTTTGAATGGAATTAAACTTATAATTTATAATAAAAGTTTGGTTATATAGTTAAAAAAATTTTGATTTTGCACTGAAACCATAAAAGCGGAGTTAAATTAAACTATTTTAAATCATAAGATTACATTGCATTAGTAAAATTATAACAAATTAATTAAATGTAATATTTGTTACATTAAGATTATTTTTAATTATTTTTATATAATCATTGATTAAAATAACTTTTTATTTGAAAAATAATTTGGTGGGGGTAGTTTAGGTATTAAAGCCGATTGAGAACATGAGAGTCGACGGTCATGATCTGGGATCGAACTCAGCACTTCCTGTCTACCAATTTGGAAAGCAGAACTGCTCGGCTTATTAATTAAAAGTCCAAATAATTTTATTCAGCGATTTCAACTAAGTTAATTACAATAAATTATATTTTTAATAAATAAATTAGTGTTTTTAATTGGAATATTTAATTAAATAATTTTTTAACTAGCTGTATATACGTACATATATATATATATATATATATATATATGTATTTATTCATAGAAACTAAATCTTTTAATATTAAAAGTGTTTTAAAATAAATTTTTCTACTAAAAGCAGAAAAAATTGTATTAAGCAATCTCAGCTAATTTAATTATTAAAATTTATATTTTTGATAATTCTTTTAGTTTTTAGATAATTAATTTAATCATTCTATTAAAATTTTTAAAATAAAATAATTTTAATTAAATCCTTAATTACCCTTTTTCTCATAATTATTCACAGTAAATAAAATCTTTTAATAATAAAAGTATTTTAAAATAATATTTTCTATTGAAAGCAGAAAAAAATTGTATTAAGGAGTCACAGCTAATTTAATTATTAAAATTTATGTTTTTGATAATTCATTTAGTTCTAAGACAATTAATTTATTCTTTTTTTTAAAGATTTCTAAGTAAAATAGTTTTAATTAGATCCTTATTCCTATAATCAGTTATAGAAAAAAAAATTATGTTTAAGAGCATTTTGAATTAGATTTTTCATTTTAAGGCTTAAACAACAGTATTAAACAATTTCAACTAATTTAATTATTAAAAATTTATATTCTTAATAATTAAATTATATTTTATAAATATGTATTATTAAATGATTTTTTATATATAATCATTTATATAACACACACACACACACACACATATATATATATATATATATATATATATATATATATGTTTTTTAATTTGAAATATTTTGATGGTTGTGGTTTAAGCTTTAAAACCTATTGACAACACACGGGTCTTAAGCCTGGGTGAAACGCCTTTCATAAGAATTTTTTCTAAAGAGCCTGTCCTGGATATATATAATTTTCAGAAAAAAAAAACATGGGAAAATTCTGAATGTCTAGGTTGACAAACGAGACCTTGGATCTAACCCGGCAATTCCAATCTATCAGGGCCAACTAACGGCAGAGTGGTTCTGTACTCAAAGCTGGTTAACGTGAGGTGCCAGGTTCGATCACAGGTCTATATTCGTCTATCTAGCCGTTCGGGGTTTTCCATAGTTTTCTCAGAAACTTGCATAAATATGGGCTAGGACCCCTTAGAAAGACCTCCACAGAAGCTACTCTCCCTCAGGCCAAGGACCCTAGAATAGTCAATCAGCTTTATTCTCAAACACCAACAATAACATCAGTCTATCAGCTTGGAGAGCAGAATCGGTCAGCTACTGAAATAGGCATTTTAATTAAAAGTTTAAAAAAAAGTATTAAGTAATTTCACCTAATTTAATTAGAAATTTTTTTATTTTGAATAAATAAATTATTATTTTTTAATTAGAATATTTTAATGAATGATTTTTTTAAACTAGCTATTATTATTATCATTATTATTATTATGGTTCATTGAAAATAAATTGTTTTAATAATATTAAAAGTATTTTAATATAGATTTTACTATTAAAAGCTAAAACAATAATACTTTCCAAATTTTTAAATTTTTTATTTTCTTTTCTTTCTTTCATTTTTTTTTTTTTTTAATTATTTACAGGAAAAAAAAAATACTTTTACCATTTTTCAATTTGACATTTTACTGCTGCTCCTTTTGATCAAGTGATGTAGTCATTTACTGGCTCATTATGTTTCATCTGTAAATTCTTTAATTTGTTTCCAGCATCTGTTTTTCGATCTTCTATTTGACTGGTAAACATATTCTTTATTTTTTCCCCATAAAAAATTGGTATTTTCTTCATTAGAAAACTATAATGCTTGTTGATATAACAAAGATAATTTTATATAAGCTACTGCATCTGAATTCTTTAAATCCCATTCTCGATAATCTGTCGCATTCAATCTCCTGGTTTGACGGTTATTATGACAGAGTACAGTCTTTTAATAGAGCTGCTTTTATTTTCAACACCCATATAAAATAATTAGTTCCATTCAACTCTGGAATGTTCTATCCATCTTTTCAAAGTAAAATTAAAATGATTTATAACTTATTTTTCAGCAACTTTCATTTTTTAAATTTTGTCCATAAGCACAGTCTGCTGCCATATGCTGTGGTTTTCATACCTGCCAACATTGTCTCTTCAGGAGAAATATTTGTAAATTTCAGGAGTTTTGAGACACATATCAGGAGTAAAATGTAAAATAAACAAAGTAAAGAAAAAAAAACGTACTAAATTATGTTTAAAATTGAATTATTTATAAATTCCAATTACACAATCATAACTAACAATTAATATTACACAATAAAGTAATTTTCAACTATAATTAATTAAAATAAAAAATTAAATGTAAACATTAAACGTAAAAAATAAATAAATAAATAAATAATAATTTTCAACTATTAAAAAATGCTCTAGGATTAGACAATAACAGAAAATTAATTTTGTAAAGCATTATATGTAGCTTTCTTTGCTTTTGTTAACTCTTGTTCTGAAACAACTACGTCATAACAATTTACAGAAGTACTTTTGCATTTTTCTACTAAAATTGCTTCTAAAGTTGATATGTTCATGCTGGATCTATATTCTTTTAAGATTTTTCTTTACAATAGAAAATACTCTTTCACAACCAGCATTGCTATGTGGTAGGAGGAGTATAGTCTTCATAATTGAAGGTAAATGATTGTATTTTTTTTTTTTAATCCATTGTGATCTCTTAAATTTTTTATCAGTACCCATGCTCTGTCGCACCATGTCAATGTTAAGATTTCATCATTTAATGGATTAACTTGATAATAAGAAAATTCTTTTTCTATGTCATCTCTATCTCCTTCAGGAACTGCAAATAGGTTTAGAAAGTACTCAAATGAAGAGAATTTCATTCTATGTCTAAGCAAAATATCGGCTATTTCTGCGTATTTATAGACATCATCAGTGAGTGGAAATTTTCTAATTATATAAGAACTGGCTTCTGAATAGAAATTTCTGATAGAAGCATAGAATTTTGAAAGAATTTCAGTTGAGAGGTTTTCATCTTTTATAAGTTGTCTAGTTTTACCCCCAATAACCAGTTCACTGTCTTCTTTCTGATTTTTAACATTTGTAAAATTAATCTCATAAATTGAGCTGCAACGGAGAATAGCTGTGGGTTTTATGAACCTTGATAAAATATTCTCATATAATGAGAACATCTCCCTTTGATATTTATGTATCATGGGTGCCTCTTGCTACATCATCACATTTGCAGCCTCAAATATTGAAATAACAGACTGCAAAAAATACATATATAATACGGTTAATGGACGTAGAAATTTTGAGGAAGAACCTTTTTCTTCTTTGTAGAAGAACTTCTGTAAAACCTCCCATTGATTAAGAAATCTGTCAATGGCTTTTCCCATAGTTAGTCATCGTGTAGTACCATATTTCAAAATTTTTCGGTAATCAACTTCGCAATCTTCTGCACATACCTTAAGAAGTTGTAAAGGTTTAGTACCTTTTTTCAAATAATAATATACATCAACCAAAAAGCATTCAACATTGAAATCAGTTATTTTTTTTTGTTGCGTGCTAAGCAGCAAGATGAATTAAATGACATGCACAGCCATGTATAACAAAATTAACATTTTCCTTTTTAATAAATGCTCCGACACCCTTATATTCTCCTAACATCACCGATGCATTGTCTGCGCAGAAAGCTACACAATTGGTCCATGGAACACTATTTTTCTGTAATGTATCATTCAAGTTTAAAAATATTCTCACCAGTTCCATCATTCTCAAGTTTTCTTAAAGAAAGAAGTGCAGAAGAAATTTTAGAAGAGAATTCATCAAAAAATGTTATAACAATAGGAAATACTTTATCATTCACCATAGAATTACTTCCATCCAGTGGCGGCTCATCATTAAGGGCCAGCGAGCACGGCCCCACTTAACTTTTTTTTTTTCGATTAGTTATTATTATTATTTTTCATTATTTCATTCTTTTTCTTTACTGCTCAAAAAATATATATACAAACTAACATCTTGCATCCATTTTTTTCTTAATATGTTTCTCATTATCATTTATTTGTCAATATGCTTTTTTCAAGAGTCATAAATCACTTAACACATTCGCAACCGCTGACGTGAATTTATGTCATTTCAACTTCTATAGCTAGTTACCGCTGACGCAAATTCACGTATTTTTAGATTCTATTCCCGGTTACCACTGACGTGAATTCACGTCATTTTAAGAATTTCTATGGAAACAATACATCAGTATTATTTTGATAGTATAATTAGAGTATCAATTCTTTGATAATATTATAGGTTCGTTCTAATATTATATAACTAATCTTCATTCCCAGCTTCAGGTAATTACAAGAGTAACATTTCAAAACATTAAATTCAACTTTTATCCACCTTTAAACATCATAAGTTTGTGGCAAATAGCTTTAGTTTAGTTCGATATTCCCCGGCAATCAGTTTTAGAAAAGACAAAAGTATGCCGGTCGCGAAAGTGTTAATGATACACCCACCAAATGTTTAAAAAAAAAAAAAAACAGCCTTGGACCGACAGCTGCTTCATTATCTAAGCGTAGAACCGCATCATAAACGACCCATCTTGGCATATTCATTTATACAATAGTTATTCTATTAGATCAGCAGGTTAACACATTTGGCGACAAACTCCTTCATCAGCATTAGCACGCTGTAATTTATCGTCTGTAGGGCACCGGCAGAGTGGCCCTTTGAGACAAAACTATAGGGGAAAAAAACTGTCTCTTTTAAAAAATGTTAACCATACAATTCCTTGATTAAATTATGCGACTTTTGCATTACTTTTATTTGTATGATTTTTCGGTGCATTTTTTTAAAACTTACATATGATATTGAAATTCTTTAATTCTTTAAAAAAAAATTACATATGATAGTTTTAAATTTTAGCGTTTAAAAATGAATTCTGTTGATAGTTAAAAATATATTTTTTAGATTAGCGTTTGAGATATAAAAGCTCTTAATTAAGAATTTGAAACCTCTCTAACTGTGGTATTTTTAATTTAAATGAAAAAATGGAAAGAAAATGTGCAACTGCGATATTTTTCTTCAGATTGGTATACTAAAACTTTTATGCATATAAATTGTAAAATTTTAAAATAAATAAATAGTGGATTTCCATGGATATATAGATTAACATCTACATAAAAATGCAGTTTTTTTTTTTTTTTTTTTTCAACTGTATTTCTTAAAAATACGATTTGATAAAACAGTTTTATTATGATTATTATTTAAAGACGATAGAGTCTTTTTTTATTATATCCTTAAATATATATATATATAATTTGTTTTTTATTTTATTTAAGAATCAATCTTTAATTCTCAACAAACATTATGCATAAAAACATCATAAAATTTGGTCAAAAAGTAGGAATTTATAATCGTAAAACCTTTTGAGAGGGGCTCTTCCAAAATGCTATGATGAAGCGTGACAGATGCTGTCACAGCCCCTTTCAAAAGGAAAAAGTTTTAAAATGACATTTTTCAATGTTCGAAATTTAAGTTAAATTTTCTCTAAATGCACATTTTTTATAATTTTACGCATGAAAATTCGAAACTCATAAGGATAAAGATATTTAATTTTAAATAGATGTTTTCTAGCTAATTTTCTCTAAATTGAATCAAAAATTAAGAAATTTAATCTAAATTATTTAAAATTAAGCTCTTAAAGTGATAAACATGGTAGTTTTTTAATATGTATTCATATTAGTACATTATTCATAACTTTCCAAATTTCAATATAACTTGTTATAAATTTATTAAAGTTTATTTTATTTGTTTTTAAGATAAGAAACATGAATATAACATTTGAAATGTTTATTATTAAATGACTTAGGGATATAATTAGCACAAGCTAAAAAAAATTACATGTAGAGGAGAAAAAAATTGAGTTCAAATTTTAATGGCGTGTAGTATTAGGGTTAAGGCCAGTCGACTAAAAGTAGGTCCTAGATCTGGGTGGTGTACTCTCCCTAGAGAGTCTTTCTAAGTGATGATACCTAGCTTGTATTTATGTGAGTTTCGGAGAAAACCATGGAAAATTGAAGACGCATATATCAGCTAAAGCGACCTGGAATAGAACTCGGCAATTCCTATCTACCATCTTCTAGATATTTAAATTTTGATACTCCACTGATCAGAAAACTGCAGAATTTTGTTAATGAAGTCGTAAAACATTAATTTCTGAGATAAATTTACGCAGTTTTTTCCATATTGTTAAATTTAAGATTTGCCATCAAAAAAAATTTTTTTCCAAAAAACTTACACTTTATATACCTCTTTAATAATGTATGTATTTATGTTTGAAGAATGAATAGTATTATTGTTAAGTTATACACCATACGATGGGTCGGGCCCCACTTATGAAAATTTGCACGAGCCGCCACTGCTTCCATCTGTAGCCAGAGTAAACTTTTTTTCCTTGATAAGGGAAAACAACTGCTCCTGGGTTTATTTAGCAAAAGATTTTACAATTTCAGTCGTTTTGGTACTGCCAGAATGGTATTTTTTTGCTATACTTGAATTTGGAAATATTCGCTGAAATAGTAGACTAGCATGGTCAGCAGAAGCCATAGGTAAGTTATGCTCTACTAAAAATTTAGCAAAAAGTGCTTCTGCTTTTGTAACCTTTAAGTTATCTTTTGGAACCAGCATTTTACTGATATTTTGATTTGATGCGTTTTCCCAATGATGAGGTCCTTCAACATGGTGCAAACAATCTGTATGGCCACCATGTGCTGCAAGGAAGTCACAATTATACACTTGACAAAAAATGTGACGGGCCGATTTTGTTGATCTGGCCACTCTTGAGAATATTCCTTTCGATAAACTTGTGCATGTTTTTTTTTTTACTAGACATCACTGTAAGTGTAATATTTACGGCAAATCGCAACACAAACTAATAATACATCACCAGTAGAAACTGAAGCACAAAAAAAATTAATATTACGTTGCAGGCGAAAATGAAAGTAGAAGCAATACAAACAATAAGAAAGAACCGAAAAGCGATACACAACGCAGTCAATTGTCACAAGGAAACAGTGAACGCTGATTGGATTCTTCCCAATAGTCTCGCAAACAGAGTGGAAACCACGGCTACGAAAAAATGCCATTGGTTTCTTCTTTCTAGCCTCGTAAACAGAGCAAATGCCATGCCCTTAAGGAACCGCTGATTAGTTTCTTTCTTCTAGTCTCATACGCAGGGTATGGGCTACACCTACAGCTGAGTCTAAATCGCTGGTTTTGAGATTAGATAAGGAGATTCTGAAAAATATCCAGAGTAAAATGGCACTTTTGCAGAACATGCGGAGTTAAGCAATATTTCAGGAGAAACTCCAGAAGAAATGGAGTACTTGGCAGCTATGGGTTTTCAGAAGTCCAATAAATACTTGAATACACATTAATGATGTTCATTTTGGACAAAACATACTTAAAATTAAGAAACTCATAAGTAAATTAAAATAATATATCTCCCATATATCTTGTCTGCAAACCACACAGGCCTCAGCACACACAGTTATATTTCTGTTCTCTTCTGCCATTCGCATTCGGGGCGTGCTGGAGGCACTCTCTCCTGCACATGTGTAGTTAACTAGGAGAACTTGTTTTAAAATGGATCACTTGCTTTCTCCAATAGAATGTATAAAAAGAATTAAGATTTTGAACTATTATTTTATTACTTCAAATTAATATTGAGTGATAACTTGAAAATCCCATCAAAAATTCTTAACTTGAATTTCATTCTAAAGATCACCCTGTAAAGTTAGTTTTGCAGCAAAGCACATTTTTAATGCAGAAGTCAGATTTTAGAACAACTCTTAAGATAAAAACCGATTAGTCTTACACAATCTTCCAGTTTTGGAGGTAAAATAATGCAGATTATAATTAACCATGGATTCCTGGGGCTCAGCTAAGCTGCCCAATGAAAAAGCATAGGAAGGGACAAACTCAGCTAAATTGCCCAATGAGAAAGCATAGGAGGAATCCAAATTTGGGCCAAAATAAGCGGTATTTAAGCGAGAGCTTACGAAAATAGGTGCCTTTTTGTGCATGGCTTTTACTTAGTGAATTCAAGTCAAATCTTACCCTGGGAGTGGCCTAGAGAAATGCAGTTCTGAAAAGCGATCGCCAAAATGACAGCACCATCTGAATTCGACCTGGATGGAGTAATTCAGCATGCTTGGACTTAATGACTTGATACTAACACGTTGAGAGCACCATGTCAGCCATTCTAGATTCTAGACATTTTGTCATATCTCTAAGTACTGAAGGAATGATCTTGAAACTTTAGGAGTGTGCAGAACATGTTATACTTCAAACATTTCAGTAAAAGTTTTACCCCGAAAGTAAAAGCAGTACCAATAAAAAATTTAAATGTTGAGTGCCATGTCAGCCATTAGTGGCTGACAGCGTCAAATAGGATATAAAGCTGCGTCAACCATCGGTGGCAGATATAAAATAGGATATAAAACTAAAAATATTACATTTAATAATTGAAAATTTATTAAAAATTTGTTTAATTTTTACTTATTACAGGAGGAATCATTATGGAATTTTAATGGATTTTAAGAATTTGCGTGGCACTCAATGTGTTAAAAGAGCCATCAATAAAGCAACTGCATAAAATGAATGGATTTGTTATTGTGTGATAACCTTTCTTCATCATAGATAAGATGTGTCACCACATAATATTCACCAAACACACACACACATTTATATATTTATTTATGTGTCACATCATATATATATATGATGAAATAAGTTTTGCTTGTCTGGTATGTCATATATTTTATCATTAATGAAAATTGATGTCACACATATTTTAGTAATTTTTTGTTAATAAACAATAACAATCTGAATAAAGCAATTGAGGATATTAGAGCTTAAGTGAAATTTACATACTTCTTCTTCAGCACAATCCGGTCTTTGTTCAGCAATCACACAAATTCGTTCATCTCTTAGTACTTTCACAGAAAATACAGCAATTCTATAAACATATAAAAAGTAAGGTTTGATATATAGACTTTAACTTTGTATGACTGAAAAATACATAATGGCTTTATAAATATCGAAGATTAAACATTTAAAATTCTGATAAAGAAATTTCTCTAAAATATGTTTCAAAACATAATAAATTACAAAACTCTTCTCCTGTCTGGTACACAAGTTACACATCAATGATACTTTTTTTTTTTGTAACTATGTGCTTTGCTGCTAAAAATCTTACAAGGACAGGTCATGACATGGAAAATTCAGATCAGGACAAAACTGCGCAGAATTGTAGTATGTTATGAAGTTAAAGCAGTATTGCAACTTGAAGTTAAAGCAACTTGTTAAAGCAGTAACGTGCACTAGCCAAAAATTTTCGAGAAAAAAGCCTTTAAAGTTTCAGTAATCTTTAATTGCATGTGATTTCACAAATGAGTCAATGCTCCAGTGGTGTACTTGTTAAAGTAAGCGTCTGCCATTCAGATGATCTGAGTTCGATGCTGACTATTTCTTTAATTTTTTTCTTTATTCTAAACTTTTTATTTTATTTTTACTTTTTTTTATAATTCAATTCAAAATTTGAAAATTTTAATAAATAATAATTATTTAATTCTTTTTGAATATAAAAAAATATATATACGTAGGTTTACAATTTTTATTAAAATCACACAATCAACTGTGGAAGAAAATCATATTTATTGAAATTTTATTTTTCCGACTGAGTGAAAATTGATATCTATCAATTGTCCTCGTATATAAAAAGTTGTTAAAGCTTCATAAATATAAGTGTTCATCTTTCAAAAATAACTTTTGGCTTACTTTTTTCTTTAAGCTTTTAATATATTTATTTGTTTTCCTTACTTAAAAGCCGGTCTGCCAGTGGCGGATCCAGAACTTGACTTTTGGGGGGGGCTAAGATTTTTCAAAGTGTTATTCGAGACCAATAAAAAATTTACAATTGCAATATTCAATAGTGAATGTCAGTGTTTTTTTTTTAGGGGGGGGGGCTTCAGCCCCCTAGCCCCCCCTTAAATCCACCACTGCAGTCTGCCATCTTTTTCTGCACCACGCCTCAACAATCGATGTTTGTTCACATCCTTGCCGTTGCCAATCTCGATCTGCATAACTTTTTCTGTTTTGACTGTTGCCACTTCTGTTGAAATAGTTATAATAAATTATATTTCGGTTACGATCGTTGAGTGGCAATAGCGATATGTTGTTTATATGCAGATTCTTGGCTTTCAGTTAGTATAAATAGATCGCGGCGTGTGTGTTAGTGGCAGTCGTCAGCAGTGATTAGCCTGTCTTCAATTAGACATGAAATAGTGACAGCATTAGATAAGTAAACAGCTTTAAGCTGCTGGCGAGCTAAGTACCGGCAGGTGTGCTTTTAGCATGCTACAGCAAAGCTTACGTTTTGTTTGGCTGTTGCGTTTTATATTTTTTGATAGCTGCCGTTGTTAAAGTTATTTACAAATGTTGAAATTATTCTTTGTTAAGTTTTTGTTTAAAAGTTTGTTCCTTGTTAAAAAGGATAAAGTCTTTCATCGTTCGAGAATGTTCGAAAGCTAAAACAAAATTGATAATCGACGTTTTGAGATGAGACTGTTAAATTTGCTAGTTTGTTTAATATTAAATTTGTTTAGTGGCCTTTTAGGTCACACTTGTTCAAGTTTTGAAAATTGTTTTTGAGTCAAAATTTTTTACTTAAAGCTGCTGATATCCAATAATGGTTTAACTGAGTTAGAGAGTTAGTTAAATATAATAGTGTTTTTTTTTTTATGTGCAAGCCATGATATGCAAATCTTCAATTGTGTATTCTTGTGTCTGTGATCAGCTTAGTAATAGTGGAAGTGAAGTTCACCATCCTTTTCCCGTTGATCAACTGGGCGATCGCGGATGCTTTGTTAAACAACGAATTGTGATTATGCCTCATTTGTGGTTTGTTCTTCAACTTTATAAATAAGGTAACATAAAATCTGTTATACTTTAAAAATGTTCTTGATATATTTTTTGTTTTATTAAATAAAATTTGTTCTTGTTTAAAACTTTTGTATTTGATGAGTCATCTAGTTTTAACACACTGGTCAGGTCATTACAATTGAAACCCTTAAAAACCTAATTAAGTTTCTACTGCATATTATCTGCATAATAAAAATTGATTAGAAGATAGACCTTTAGTCTATGTCAAAAATAATGCCACCGGGCATTATTTTCACTCAGTCGGAAAAATAAAATTTCAATAAATATGTAGGTTTATAATTTTTCTATTTATAAATTTCTATAACTCAAAAAATAAAATTAAGCTTTGCTTTATCTATAAAATAACGTAAAAATAAAAGGAAACTTTTTTTTAAATTATTTATCTGAACATTTTATTTTTACTTTACTTTATAATTAAAACAAAGCTGTTATATGTGTGTGTATGTAAGATTCAGAGTTTGATTAAATCACGTACAGTGCTAAACCTAAACACTTTTTTTTTAGTACAACACACACACACATTAGCTCTAATTAATAAACAGAACACAGATATATAAGAAAAATATATAAAATATTTGTATTAAGTGAAAACTTTGAACAAACTTCATAAAATGAAGAACTCGCAACAATTGTTTCGGGTCAAAAGAAGACACTACCCTTCATCAGTTGAAGAAAGTAGGCACGACACAAGTGCTGCAAACAAGGCGGCAACTTCGCAGCACTCATGCCTATTTTGTTCACTTGGAAAAGGTTTTTCTTTCGACTTGAAACAATTATTACGATTTTTTGCATCTTATAGTGTTTATTCAAAATTTACACTTATTACTTATAAGCGCCAGCTTTGTTGGACTTTTTTCAAAATGCCTGTAAATTAAAACATAAAAACTTATATGAAAAATTCTTTTATTGGCTATCATATATAATTGAAAAATAAAGTAAATAAATGTCTTCTGAATGCTATAATCACAAAATACTGCTCAATATCTGTAGGTCAACACTTTAAAGAATTAATAAAAATTTATTAAGTAAGTAAAGTATTTATTTATTTATTTATTTTTTTTTTTTAAGCTAAGTTATATAACTGACTATTAAAATTCAATTTTTAGTTATATAAAAAAAAAAAAATTTTAGAATATTTTATACATAGTTTTTTTTTCTTTTCTTAAATTCAACTATTCTTTGAAATCATTGGAAATTAATGAAAACAGTAAATGATTAAACTATAATTATATACATCTTGTTACAATAAATAAATATATAAACATGAAAAAATATAAAATGCATATCCAGAAAAGACTTGAAGAAAAAAGAAATCTTGAGTGGCCCATGAACAATTTAAATATGAAATTTGGGCTTGAACATATGGAAAAATTTACATTATTGTATTATTTTTTAATTTGTTTAGCGTCCTCCAAAATCCAGGGATTTTAGACAAATATCAATTGACCTTGATTACAGTTGTGTTCTGTACAGATATCAGACTATGCTAAAGAAATGTAAGATGCAAAATACTAAATATATACAATGAATTAATGTTTTATTACATATTGTAACACTTTTCTTATTTAGGTAACACTACCACTTGGCATGTCATTTTAAATACAACATAAGAACTAAAAAAATTATACGATTAAATATTTTTCTATGAATACTCATTTATTTATAAATTACTTACGTATTAATAAAATTTACAAAAGCAAATTGAGAAAGCCAATTTGTTCAATACATCTTCAGGATTTAATGGTGTATTGACAGCAATGCCAAGCAGGAGAGTCTTTCATGTCCAGTTCTGTTTCTGGTAAATGTCTTTACTCTTTTCATAGTAGAGAAAGATCTCTCTGCACTCGAAGTAGATACTGGTAAAGTGCAGAAAATTTTGATAATGCAATAAATATTTGGAAATTTTTTTTCATCACACGAGTCAAGTGCCTCTAATGCATTTCTTGGTCTGGCTTTTACTTCTATGTCTCTCCACTTTTCACACCACAATAAAAATTCTGATTTTATGGCTGTATCTGAAATTTCATTTTCATAATAAACTGATAAATTTTCTATTTGATCTAATTTTTCAGCACTGCAATTTCTCGGTATCACAATTTCAATAGCCGATAATATTTTTCGGTTTTCTTCAAACCGGTTGTCTAATTGTTGGATTAACAAGTCAAGACAGGGTTAGAATATTGTTCTTCTATAATATTCTTCAGGTGTATTGTGTTCAGGGTTGTCACGTTGGGTTTGTTTTTTTGTTATACGTGGAAGAGTAATTTCAGAATTGAAATTTTCAAATGCCATATCTGAAGCTGTTTTATATATCTGCTCAAAGCTGTTATCAGCATTTGTTCTCAAATCCTTTAGTTTCGCAACCACATTTGAAGCATGCTCCAAAGCTGATACCAGATCATGTTCTGGGTTTTGTAAATACAATGATAAATTTAGCGTAAAACTTAAAAGTTTTTCGCATACTAATAAAGAAATCAGAAATGATCCTTTATCAATGGCCGACAGTAAAATTGTTGCAGTAGATGATATTTGACGATCACACTCTGCTAACTCTTGCAGACTAATGACAATTGCTTTGAACAGCTCAACAAATACTATAATAGAATCATGCCTTTCTACAAACCTTGTTTCACAGACCTTCAATAGTCTGCTTTTTTTTGTTGTGTGGGAGATAGCTCTTTATATTTTTTTTTAACCTTTCTCCTGCATAAGTGTTGTTTCTGAACAAATTACAGATTTCACTTATTGTGCCATGAGAGTTTTTAATGGATGGTATGTGTAATCCTGAAGATAGAGCAAGATTTAAACGATGATTAGCACAATGAACATAAAGAGCTTTGGGATACTGCTCTTTTATCCTGGCCTGTACTCCATTAAATTGTCCTCGCATATTCGATGCTCCATCATATCCTTGACCAACAAGTTTATTCATATCCAGTCCTAAACTTCTACACTGATTTAAAAGGGAAGAAGTCAGTCCTTCCGAAGTTAGATCAAAAACTGGAACAAAACCCAAGAAATTTTCACAGATCATATTTTCAGTGTTTACGTATCTGACACACAAGGAAAATTGTTCTACACCAGATACATCTAAAGTTTCATCAGCTAAGATGCTGAAGTAATCAGCATTATTTGCTTCAGCAACAATATGATTTTGAATAATGCTTCCACACGTTTCAAGAATTTCATTTTGAATTTTTGGACTGATATAAGATGCATTTTTTTTACAATTTAAAAGGTGATTTTTTAAGTTCAAATCGCCTGCATTTGCTTGGAAACGCAAAAGAGCTCGAAAATTGAGATAATTTTTTTCAGGTTTTTTTAAGTCTAAAATACCGCTATCATCATCTCCTCTTAATGAAATTTCTTGCTCTCCAAAAAATATTACAGTTTCAATAATTGGTAATAAAGCGGCTCTATTTTCTTCTATTTCTTTCTTATGCTGAGAATTAATTTGAGCTATAATGTTAAAAGATTTTCTGTTAGTAACGTTAAGGAAATTTTTTGCTGCAACTTCACATGATTTGTGGTACGATGCTTGAGAATGTTTATTAAATTTTTCCACAGCATCCTTCCACTTAATAAAGGGTTTTGCAACTAGTGAACCAATCTTTTGATGAGAACCTTTTCCGACAGTCTCGCTACAAAACAGCACACAAAACTTGCAAAATGCCCCATCACAGCATTGGGAGTAGGCCAACCATGGCCATTTATCTAACCAAGTCAGCTGAAATCTCAAATTTTTTTTATTGATTTCTCTTGCGGGAAAAACGTAATTTTGGTTCGGAAGAAACGGATTCATTAATATTTCATGTCTCAATTCGGTTAAATTCAGTAAAGAAGTAGGAGAGGAAAAAAGTTTAGTTGAAATTTCTCCAATATCGTTTAAAGCTGGTGAACGAGGAAAAGGATTACTTGAGGTAGAAGCAGTCTCTCTAGGAAGGGATTCAGCTAATATATCTTCATTCTCTTTTGTGTGACTAATCTTTCTCTTTTTGTTCGGGCAAATATCCTTTTGAATATTCTTCTCGTTTACACAGTCCTCTTCTTTTAACGCACATACACTGTTTGTAGTTGGCTTAAAAAAGCTTGTTATTCTGCTTCGATACATTTTTGGAAAAAAGATACCTATTCCTATCGTCTGAACGTAACATCTATACTTCTTCACAAAGTTTCTACTTTCAGTAAAATAACTCAATATATCCTTGAGCAAGTATAAGTTCGCAGAAAGAAATAATCCTTTTCTTGCTTAAAACAGAGCAATATGCGTATGTTTTTATTTATTTTATGGGAAAGAAAATCGTGAAACATCTGTGCGACGTCAGGTATTTACACGTGCATACAAATCTGTTCGTGTTTGACACATTGATGAATGACACTGTGGGAGGGGAGGTGTAAAAGAAAATCCCTTCATACTTTTCCATGAATGCATTTTTTATCTGCAGTCAAATGTTCTATTTTTAAGATTACTAAAAGTTTTTACCCTCAATAAAAAAAAAATTTACCCTCAATAACATTACCTGAAATAACATGAATAATTGAATTACGAAACTAAACCTTAAATTTTACTTTTACGCTAATTATGCCTTTAATACAGACTATTAAATTATGTAAATTATTTTCAAAAATTGCATAAATGTGAAACAACAACATAAATAATAATAATAAATATCCTTCTAAATATAATAATTTTACTGCATATAATATGAAAATTATAATTATACATAGAATTTAATTAACAGGTAAAATATTTAAAATATATAGTTCATCTTATGTAAGGCTAGACTAAATGATAAATGAATAGATATTCATGAAATATATGTACCAAATTGAATCAGCATAATGTTTCATAATGAATCGCTCTGATATCAAATTTCGTTCGATTATATATAATAGAACCTGAGAACCTTCCCTTAATTAAAAAAAATCGTAGAAAACCAGTGCCACATTTTAAATAACTTGTACCAATAGTTGACAGGCAACAATTAATGTCCAGGTGCACATAAATCTATAAGCAATTCTGTATAGTAGTTCCTGAGGTACAGTCGCCAAAAAACTTTTGTCTCAGTCAGAGAGATAGATGTTCTCTAAAAATGGTCAACCAGGCTCCATACCTCTCAAAAAGTGTAAATTCATCGAAAACTGGAAGTAGAACTTTTTTATGAATTCAGTACTTTCCTATATTTAATATAGAAGAAAGTAGAAATCATAATTTTTCCCTCGACAGATTTTGCCCGTATGCCCACTAAGAATTGATTCCCCCCCCCCCCCCCCCCCAATCCTCCCCAGTCCTCTTCCGATAATTAATCGAATCAAAGACCATGTTTTCTTTTAAAAGTTATCGCTTCTATAAAACAGTTTTCAACAGGTTTCAAACTGCTATAAAACACATTTTAATGGGAATGGTTATTAAATTATATTTTATTGAATTTTATTTTTGGGGGGGGGGGGCGGACCCCATGGACCCCCCCTTGGGTACGTCCTTGTCCTACACATGCTCTATTGGATTCTAGTCAGGTGAGAATGCTGGCCATTCCATGCGGGTGATAGCTTCAGATTGCAGGCATCCATGTACAACGTTTTCACGGTGAGGATGCGTATTGTCATCCATAAACACAAATTCTGGGCTCATGGCACCCCTAAACAAACGTACATGTTGTTCCCGAATGATGTCCTGATAAATTTGGCCTGTGATGGTTCTGATTTAAACATGCAGATCAGTTCTGGTGCCCAATATGTCCCCCCCCAAACGAGTATACCTGCCCCACAGTAACGGTGTCGTTCAATGATGTTGTTTTGGTGGTAATGGGTACTTGATGTTCTACATATGAAAGTCTGGCATGAATCACACTGCAAGCTAAACCTGGACTCGTTGGAAAACATCACACAAGCCCACTGAGCTGTTGTCCACATTGCATGTTCTCTACTCCAAGTTAACTGCAGGCAACAGTGCATTGCCACGAGTGGAACACATGTAACAGGCCTGTGAGCATATAGACGAATACCTCCCAAACGTCTATACACGGTTTGCCTTGAAACTGTGGTACTTGTGGCTTGCCTTGAAACTGTGGTACTTGTGGCTGCAGACAGCTGACGAGACAGGTTTAATGCTGTGCTTTATCTGCTTACTTTGGCAGTTACTGCCAAATACCACTCGTCATTCGGCATTGTAACTCGGGGCCGACCAGTACTGTAACGTCGACTGGCACTTCCATCATTTTGGAATTGTTGCTAAAGCCTAGAGATGGAACTTTGGACAATTCCAAGTTCCCCCGATACCTCTACCTGAGTACGCCCACATTCTAGGCGGCCGCTAATTCTACCACGTAAAAAATTATCTGCATGCGTCCTCAGTGTCATAACTATTCGGTTGTGGCACTGAGCGGCATACACAACACTTGTGAACAATTTTCCTTCTTTGCTCCCATTCCTTATCTACCCCCTTCTTACACTTTCATCATTGTAACATCATATCAGCATCATCTGATGGCTTCCTAGAATTTGCATATTATTCTTAAAGATGTGTGTGGTATTTCTACAGGTGAAATTTTTGCATTAAAGTTCAATTTCCATGTGATTCTGAATTATCCTTAATTTATGGACATGAGTGTATTTTTAAGTTATAAATATTACAAATAGAATTTTTTTTATTAAAAAAAAATTCAATTATTTATTAACATTTTTAAATTTTGAATTGAATTATAAAAGAAAGTTAATATAAAATGTTTAAATTAAATAAATAATTAAAGAAAGAGCAAAAAAAAAATATCCCTGAAGGTAGCATCGAATGCAAGTCATCTGAGCTGCCCGCTATAGCAAGTACACCACCTGAGCATTGACTAGCTTGTGAAATAACTTGTAATTAAAGATTTTTGAAACTTTAAAGGCTTTTTTCGCGAAATTGTGTGGCTAGTGCTTTAATATGTTATTACCTGCATAGTATACTACAATTCTGTGCAATTTCATTCCAATCTGAATTTTCCATGTTGTGACCTCTCCTTGTTAGTACTAAGATATATTTTTCTAATCTGCATGGTTACTAGGCTATGTTCACATGTTAATGTAATGTATATACAGTCGAACCTCGCTAACATGAATACTGTTAACGTGAATTACTTTTAATATGAATTGTTTCAACAATCAATGTTAAAATGAAGATTAGTTTAGTTATATAAAGATTAGTTTCTGATAGCATGAACTACTGATAACATGAACGATTTTTTTTATCCTGCTTGAGATTCTCGTTAATGAGGTTCGACTGTATATGGACAAGTTTGTCAGCACTAACAATGATTCTAAACATACCAAAATCATTTAAAATTATTATTCATTGTAATTTTAACTATAAAAAATTGTTTCTTAAATAATTTTTAAATATTTATTAAACAAGAAAAGAAAGGGGATGTCAGCAAAAATTGCATAAATGAGAGATAATCCACAGTTCCACCTTTTTATTGGTTCTAAAATCTGATAAAGCAAGTTTAAAATTATCATTAACATTTACTTTGCAGATAAAGAAAGATTAAAAATCACAAGGCTTCTGCAAGGCTTTTTTTTTTTTTTAATTATGTGTCCCAACCATGAGACTGCATAAAATAAAAATTGAGGATTACATGAAACCCAAAGTTCATATTGGCATCATGAAAAACGGCAGTTTTTCGAGTGACGCAAGCGGAAGGACAAACGGACGGAACGCTGCGAACTCATATATACACCTAGTTCGAAATCAAAGAGATTTGTAAAAGCCGACACTTAATATCTCAGCAAATATGCCATATTTTGTTCTGATATTTTCAAAATAATCTTTTATCGTCGGTCTTAATCTATCCTGAAAATTTTACCTTCCTACATGCAGTATGTTTTGAGATCTGAATCTCAATTTAAAGCCAAAAAGGGAAAATGTGTGGTGTACGCTGTAAGGATGTAATGGACCTAATCTCTAAAACTGCACGAACGATTTTAATTTAATTAATATATGTTGTTAATGGAATCTTTCTGAATCTAGTAACGTTTTTGTTTTTTTCAGGAAAACTCTTGTTTTTTGTAAAAGTTGCTTTGAAAATAGAACTATATTACTCCGCCAAAATGCATGCTTTTATTCGGCAAAAATGTCGTAATTCGGTTCTTACTTTCAAGACACGTTGGTTGGCTGACCAACGTGAATGCAGTCAATAAATTTTTGTTATGAAAAATATCATTTTAATTTTAGGATTTCCCATTTCGTCAAAAAAGTATTTAGATAATATTTAAAATAAATGAAGAATTTTTTAATTATAGATATTCTATTTCATCATTATTCATAATGAATTAAAAATATTTTTAAATCGAAAACGTTTAATAAATCCCTCATGCACACAAATTTATACCATGGTCCATGGTCTTTGGAGCGCATGCGTACATCATACGGATGCGTACATCCTGTAGACGCTAAGCTAATTGCTTTCCCTGTATCCGTCCGCGCCGCGGTGTTTTTGTTTAATTTGTTGATTGGAAATTGGAATTAATACGAAATTTGGCATGATTTATACAAATATTGCTAGTGCTCGGATACTTTTGCTGTGACCCACCGGTGTACCACGCCAGCGTGAACGTGTTAATCATAATTTTTATTAAAGAAATTAAAATAACACTGAGATATGAGAGCAAGAGTGTGAGCAGTGTTTTTTACATTTTTATTTTCAATCGGGAATTAAAATATTTATTCAAAAATTCCACCTACTTGCATGATTTAGTGGTAAGTGTTTTATAATTTTATATTCTTAAAACTTGCTTATAATTTTACGTATATGTAATTATAGGCTTCGTCTGATTGCACGGAAGTATTGTTATTTGTAAACAAACCATTGTTTACATTTTTTATAGTCGCTTTTTTCGCAAAATGTTACTCAGTTTTCTGTAATATGATAATTAAACAAGTTTTCGAATTCTTTATTATGTTTACTATTACTTTAATTATGTTGTTATTATTGGTAATATGTCACCTTTTAGCTTAGCAATTTTTGGAAAAATAAATTTAAATGTTTTGATTAGAGATCCTAACTAATCGAGATACTAAGAGATACTTCGATTAGAGTCCAAAATTTATTTATTGGAATAAAATAGCTGTATTATTCTTTTCAAAAAACAGATTACGAAAAACTTTATTTTTGAATGATACAGCCTTGTAAAACGAAGCAACAAAAATCCTATATATGATAACATGGGAAGGGAGAAAGGGAGCTATCTGACTGATGTACAGCCTTAATTAGATACATCACAAGTCTAATGTAATGGGTAATTGGGAAATGTTGTATGTACTGTATTAATACATTATAACTGAATATTGTTAAATTTTAAATGAATTTGAATGTCTTAGTTGTGTATCATAATAATCATTTATAATGCTTTTGACGGATATAGCTAAGGTAGTATGAAAACTACTTTATATCAACAGGGTTGCCACGCTACCTGGAGAACCTGGAATAGTCAGGGAATTTGAAAATTGACTATAAAAGTCAGTGAAAAGAAAAATCTGCCAATGCACAGTCATTTCCCCTCCCCCCCCCCCCCTTTTTTTTTCTCCATTAGCTTCTGCTATTTTTTTTAAACACCCCCACCCTTCTTTTTTGCTCATGTAAGGAATTTCTTATTTCGCTTATACGCGACAAATGCTATCATTATATGCAACTTTTTTCATATGTAAATTTTGTGTTTACAAGTGGGACGTTAATTATTTTGCCCTCAACACAGTCAATGCTCAATATACGGTTAGACTGAAATTTTTTTAGAATATACCTGGAAAACCTTTTAAAAGTCAGGGAATTTCATTCTCCTGTTTGAGTGGCAACCCTGTATCAAGCTTATACTGTACTCTACTCTAAATATAATAATGCAGCACAAGCAGTATAAAGAAAATAAGGCTAAGCTTTACTATAGGGTACCTGTTGGCGATTCATGATGCTGTGATGAGATTCAGTGTATCGACACTTTTTAATAGTAACTTTTTTGTATTGGTACTTCATTTAACTGTCTTGGAACTTTGTTTTTCTTTTTGTGCCAGCCGCGCACGTGTGTTTATCGTAATGCGGCCCAGCTGAATGATTTTTCTTTTTAATGCGTTTTTGAGGTATAAAAATTAATTTTTTGAGTGTATTTTATTATTTTATTTTACTTTTTAATAAATGGAATTATTTAGGGGAAAAAAGTGTATTCTAGTAATTGATGCAGTATAGATTTTCATGCATTTTCTTATTCATGTGCCATGAATTAGGAGTATCCAGTGATGTTTTTTTTGTTTTAATATCGGGATAGTGACCACTGTAGTACAGATTTTTTATGCATTTTCTGATTCATGTGCTATGACTTAGGGGTATCCAGTGATATTGTTTCAGTCTTAATATTGGTTATACTGACCGCTGTAGCATGAATTTTCAGATTCGTGCATGACAAATTAGCTGCATCCAGTGATTTTATTTATTTATTGTTTGTTTTGTGATTGCTTCTGTACAGATTTTCATGCATTTTCAGATTTATGCAAGGCTGTAATTTTGAAATTTTGGGGCAAATCTTCAAGTTATTTTAGATTATACATCATTTATAATGCTGAATTTTATGTGTTAAAGCTTGAAAGCTCTCTGAATTTTTTTTTTTTTTTTTTTTTTTTTTTTTTGTGGTGAAATAGCTCAAATTTCTATTACTGTTTTAAATATTTTATTAATCTTTAAAATATGCTTAATTTATTTCAGTGAATTTCAAAACAAGCACCAGAGTGAAACAGTAATTTATTTTCTTAAAATGTATTTTTGATGTTTTGTAATGATTCAGAATATCGATTTGCAGTAATCGACTCATTCAGTGAGATGTACATCAGCAACAGCGATGGGCGCCTTATAGTAAAGCTATTCCAAAAATAAGCTAAATAAAACTTATCAAAAGCTTTCTTACTTAGATTTCTTTTTCTTCTTTTTTTCCCCCATAGCAGTTAATTGTACAAATGCATCTTAAAAATTAAACCCACTTTCAAGGCCTGCATTATTTATCATTAATAGATGCTCACACTGTTTAGTGACAGTTTGTTTATAATTTCATTTCTTACCAAATTTGTGCAACTGAAAACTATTTTCACAATTTGTCCGAAATCACAATATTTTTGAAAAAAGTTCATCCTGAATGAGGAATTTGCACACATGGGGGATTTGAACAAAATCCTATTCTTCTGGTAGTTTTAGGCCCATACATTTCAAAAAGTTTATTAAAAATGCAAAAAAAGTTCTCATTAATTTAAAAAATAACTTTAAAATTAACCAAAAATCACGTGACTTCAAAACGCTGCCTGACGTCACAGTTTATGATGCTTCAATGTTTACATTCTGTTAGCCTGGTTAGTAAGCAATTTGTTTTAACTTTCGTAATTATTAATCGTTTATGTGATTTCTGAGCATTTCTTTTTCATCTTAGAATCATTCAATATCATTATCATCATTTTCAAATGTTTTCTTTTCATGGCGGTTGTCCAATGTTTTCGTTTCATAGGATCCTGTGGAACGCTAAAGAATAACTTTTGAGAAGCGTTAGCTGTTGTATTAGTGCAAAATGGTACAATACAAATAATACAATATTTATGCTACAATTTTTTAATATCAGTCATTATTATATCATAGAAAACCTATTTCACTGATTCAAGAAGCAAAGCAAAGCATGAAATCAAATGTAAACAACGATTACTTTAGTTTGTTGTCATAAAGAGTGACGTCGCGATATATTATACTGCGTTTTCTCTGTACAGTAAATAGTGCGATGTTAAAATTGTTATAAATCAGACATTAGATTTCAAATAAAGAAAATGTATGTATTTATTTTCTTACCTTTTCATTTTCTATTAGAATAAAATCAGAAAACGTGCAAATTGTCTATTGTGACTTTTTTGTGAAAGATTTTTTTTATTATTATTATTATAGAATTTAATGTAATTTTTTAGTATAAATGTGTGATCATGTTCTTTAATTATCGTATTTTGGATAACTGTCTAGCATTTTGCATAAAAAGCGACTGTAGTGGAAACACTGGTTTGTTTATATTTGACAACATTTTTGTTCTTCATAACAGACGAAACATGTAATTACATTTTATGAAAAACTAATTGTAAGTTTTAAGAAAATAAAACTATATAGATATATCTTACCGCTAAGTCATGGAAGGAGGTGGAATATCCGTAGACATTAAATATAAACAACTCCTGCTGCCAGTGATC